>SMMW01000622.1:9552500-10771666 GCA_004794655.1 Marisa cornuarietis
GAGTTCCTTTGCGTGTTGGAGTCTGTGAATATGTTTGGGTCAGTGAGTCTTTGTGTACGTGAGTTTTTGGTATGTCTGGTTGTGAGTTTGTCTATGTGGACGCTTAGATATGTGAGTACGTTTAGTATGTAAGTTTGTATGTAATTTAGGGAGGGTGCTTGTCTATGCAGATGTTTATGCCTGTGAGTGTGTTTGGGTTTGTGAGATCCTCCATGTGTGTGTGTGTGCTGGGTCTGTGAGATTGTCTGCATGTTTGGGTCTGTATGTGCACACGTGAGCTATGAATGTGTGGGTACAAAATGTCACTTGGGGTACGTGCTTCGTGCAGATAAAGGTCTTTATCTAAACTTTTATTTAAAACACTTGATCAAGCGAAGCAAAGGAACAAAGTTCCCCGTAACAGCAAACATTTTCAATACGTTTAGCAAAGAATCTGCTTACATGCTTGAGTACATTAACGGAGCATTGAAAACATTAAATTTTGAACACTTAACACGCATTATTATCACAGTGTTGGCAGAAGTTAAGTGTGCAGCTAAAGTATGTTTAGACAGAATACTTAGACATTTTTAGATTAATTCATGGAACACACACACACACACACACACACACACACACACACAATATATATATATATACACACGAACCTTCTCCAAGCATACCTCAAAAATGTATTTCAAGTGACTGTCGCATACATGTTTTTTTATTTGCGTCCAAACCATCCCTGGCCACCCCACCGACTCTACCCAGTCCCTCTGTCTCACCCAGGGACCACCAGGCGGCGCCTTACGCCTCTCTTCCCATTTCACCACATTGTGACCACCATATAGCAAGGTTACATAAAGCTCGCATGGAGTTTAATTGCCAAGACTATGTAGCCGAGACATCATGAGATGCCATCATGGTAGCTGATGTTGAGCTGAGCCAATAACTCTACAACGAATTTACCATTCTGATACTCACTGCCTTGATTTCAAATGAATCGTGTACACACTCGAACACCATGTTCTCCATATATTTTGAAGAGCTGAACTACCAAGATGGCGTCTGATGACGTCTCGATCTTTTCACAATACTTCATACATTATCCCCTTCCCTACACAAATTTATAAAATTCTTTGACATGACATTGAAGATTTTTTTTAAACGCGCGGTGTCTCTGCTTACAAAACATGATCTATAGTTTCTTAAGAAAAAGGTCAAGAGATCCTGTACATAATTTGTACACGATTCCAAGAACATGCTGGACTGACAACTCCACGTCTTGCAGTTGTCGTAGCTGTGAAGTTAATTCTGTTAGTGCTATTGCTGTTTTTTTTTCTCCTGGTATTCTACGTTAACCCGGACACAGAAGAGCCAACTGCAAGCCACCCCAGTTCAGAATTTTGCGTAGATTGTAACGGTTGAATGATACTGACCAAAGTTGTTTTTTGCCTCAGTGCATTGCTACCACGACAGTATCACAGCTGAAAGTATCTTTGTATGTGTAACGCTCTTTTCAGTCCCAAAACTTAAAGCCTTAAACTGCACTCTGTTTCCTTCACTGAAGAATCAGACTGAACAAGAGCAAAATCTAAGGCAGTTTAATTTAAAACAAAGACATAAAGCAGGTTTCCAATCTCAGATGATCCCGTATTACTGACAACTCGGACTCGGTAACTAGTACATCAGGGGTACAATGACACAAACTTAATGTGTGAAGATTAGAAATAGCGGGACTGTTTGTAAGACCTGACCTCATTCAACCCTTAACTGTAGAAGTAAAAATATTGCGTAGAAACCTTATCGAGACATGTTAAGTGGATTTAAGACTTCTTTTAAAAGAACTGGGTCACTCGAGCTGTACTATCTTCTATATACTATCTTCTATAGTATTAAGAGGTCAAGATTTCATGCCGTTCGAATTCTAAAGCAGCCAGGAGTGCAGCTGCACTTCCAGTCACTCGTACTTCATATGTTGGAAAAGACCGGGTCATCTGTCTCTATCATCTATCTCTGAGTCTCGTAGGCACTTCTAATGAACTTCCACAAAAAGGTTTTTCAAACTGTCGTGTCATTTGATGCCGCCTTGAATGTACAGCTGACTAATTTTTAGTTTTTACCTTTCCTTTTTCTTGTTCTGTTCACAGAAACGTCACCATCAGTTTCAACGGCTGTTCCGTTTTACCGTTATTATTAACATACTTTGGAAAAGATGTCTAGATATACACTTTCTAATTGGGATTTGCAAAAGAAGTTACCTACTTTGTTTCCGATACCAACTGTTGTTTTCAGTTGAGTCCAGGTGTGTATTCAATATTCTATGAAAATCGAATGCTAAAAAAAATAAACAAAGTAATTTCATCTCACCTATAAAAAGCAGTAAAAAGCAAGTGGAAGGGGTACAGAATAGTAACTCTTTTGCCGAAATTAGGCCTTTGATCAAAAACCCATTCAAATACGTAAAATTGTGATGCACACACACACACACACACACACACACACACACACACACACACACACACACACACACACACACATTTCCTCTTCGTGGCAATCGTTGTTATCGGGAATTGCATGGGTACACGAGTTGCAAAAACTTGTGAGGAGGGTGACATCGAGTCCAAACTAACTGCCATGGTCTCCTGCATGCACGTGCTGTATCACCATCGTGATCAGCGACTGCTTGAGTGAGGTTCTGTGACGTTGCAGCTGCCGTCTGGCTTGAGCCATCGTCCACCCTCCTGGCTACATTTTTGTAAAGGCATTCTCCTCGTCTCCGCTCGGGTCGTAGGAACTGTTGAAGTAGGCGAGGCCACTATGGTTGTTGTCAGGAGTGGCCCACTTGTTGGAACCTACCTTCGTGATGGTTTCCAGCATGTCGTACGGAGCGTCATTATTGCTCACTTCTTCCATTGGTAATACTTTCACCGTGATGACACCATTGCTGGGGCCTGACTGACTGTTGGTACCCGTCTCAGCACCACCTTTGCCTTTCTCTATGCTGTCAGGAGAATCCTCTTTTGATACATCAATCATCATTTCTGTCTTTGCACCTGTCTGTCTACGCGCGAACCAAGCTGCAGTTGGCTGAGTCATCTAGACGGACAAAAGAAAAGTTTTTAGCGTGTTTCTGTTTGTACTGGTGATACTGACAGCAAGGACGGCGATGACGATAACAAATATCGCAGGAAATGAAAAAAGGCTTCTGTCAATAACCCACACAACAACTAATGTGTAACCTTAATGTTATTAATTATTTTTTAAGTAAATCTAGAGGAATAAAGCAACATTTTAAGAGAATATGATTGAAGGTCAGTGGAGGCCATATGAAGTCATCAGAACTGCAATAAAGTTTATATTGAATAAACGATTTGACCGCTTGGTAAACATTCCCTAAAGATTCCAAGGACTAAGATTGACATCAAAAGGCCGTCAACAAACAGGTAAAACATTGACTGTAAAACTACCAAAGATTGACAATCACTAAATCCATAAAATTTCACATCAGTTTGTAAAATATTGCTCACACAAACTCTTACAAAACTGCATAAAATGATGATAAAGCGGGATTATCAGTATTTTGATGCTACGTTGAACGCTTAATTCCCGTGCACACACCGTAATATCCTACTGGACATGAAGGGACATTTCCGAGATTTTATTAGAGTGGTCAAGATCTTTGCTTAGAAATGCATTCAACCCTCTACATCGCTGCTTATATAAGATGTGTAATGAACATACTAACCCTCTTCATGCACAAAGTGTGACTAAAAAAGGAGACTAAAAACTATAAAGGAGAACAGGACTGCTTACAGACTCTTAGGTCCCCCGAATGGTAAACAAAGGACAAGTAACATACCTTTGAATTTGTACAAATGTAGAGACAGCCCCAGAGTACAATTAGGGCGATGGGGAAAATGGCTATGAGCCAGTACAAGAGGTTCGCCCAGTCTGGAGTTTGTGGCTTAAACTGGAAGCCCTTGAAGATGATGACAGCCTGCGCAGTAGATCACAGCATTGTCTCTGTTAGTTCTTGGTAATGTGATCTCTTACGAGTTTCCTGATGTGTGTGTGTGTGTGTGTGTGTGTGTGTGTGTGTGTGTGTGTGTGTGTGTGTGTGTGTGTGAGAGAGAGAGAGAGAGAGAGTGCTTGAATGAATCATCTCTCTGTTTCAACAATTCACAAGACGAAATCTAGCATTTCCCTTATGTTTTTCTATGAACATTGGAAGAAAATACTCTATATGGTATACAGATGAGTGCAAAAGATGAGCTTCATACCGTTAGTAGAACAGGAGAAACTGCCACCCAGCATATCTTGAAGTAAAGGTACGGGTCTCTTCCTACCATGCATCGAACGTCGTCAGCGAAGTTTCTGTAGCCTATGAAACAGCAATTCCAATGAGGTTCATCTCAGCTTCGTCAACGTTGGGGTAACAGTGAGGAATGAAAAGCTAGGATGAGGAATATTCGTCACATCGACTCATAAACGTCGTTTCCTGATTGCTACCTTTACATGATACTCATATGTCCTCAATCAGTTCGTATTCAACACATTTAGGAAAATGACACGACACCACGATAACAGTTTATCTACAGATGAATTTTTACTTGGGCTCACCATAAAGAGTTATCAGCACCATAAACTCCAGCAGCCCTACAACCAGCATGGGGAACCCTAGCAAAGCCGAATCCACCAGGTCCAGGAGGTAAGAGCCACTCTGTAATCACGTGGAGACAATCGAGACTTAACGACGTGTTCACGAAGATGTTGTTACAGGATTCTATGTGCTTAGACTAAACCATCGTCTCAGAAGTATAGCAGAAAAATGCAATTAGCTGAACTGCTCTGCGTGCATGAATTTGCGTAAAAGTAGATAAATATTAGGGGAATAACGTTTTTTCGCCAGGGAGCTTCGAACTTGGTAACTTTTCTTATACATTCTCTCTTGTAATTTTCTTTCATTTCTTGTTGTTTTCTGCATTTTGTTACTTATTTACTTTTGTAGTTGAACATAGTATATTGCCCTTTATAGGCCGAGAACTTGGTGAAACAAAAACAAATTATCACTAACGCTTATAAAGAATTGTCATTGTCATAGTCTTCACGCGCAGAATCAAACTGGACCGTGCTTTACGGGGCGTAGAGTTTGATCAAAATACATCAGTTTAACATACGTTCTTGAATTTATAAGTAAACGCTTTGTGTGTGTGTGTGTGTGTGTGTGTGTGTGTGTGTGTGTGTGTGTGTGTGTGTGTGCACGCATTCCTGCGTGTGTGCGTGAACGCCTACCTCAGTAACCATGGGTATGCCCAGCAGGAAGGCGACGGTACAGACCGCAATCCGAAATACTAAGATACGACGTTTGTTGGTGAGAAACTGTGGGTACTCGTCAATGAAGGCCATGATCACGGTCTCAACAGTGGAAAACTGCAAGGAAAACAACCTTCCTGTTTTTCCTTTTTCATCGCGTGTTAGTGAAATATAAACTCTTCGCCCACCACCTAACGGGGTACAACCCCCTTCCCAGTTCGTAATGGGGCCTACTTTGAACTCAAGTTTGTTTTCTTGTTAACCTCTCTTATTTTTACTCTCGAAACACTCTGTGTGTGTGTGTGTGTGTGTGTGTGTGTGTGTGTGTGTGTGTGTGTGTGTGTGTGTGTGAGAGAGAGAGAGAGAGAGGCAGTATAAGCAGCTCACATTCATCATAAGGACTCTATACATTTTTATGTTAGATGGTCTAAAACATAATGAAGCAATATTCACTGACATCTTTTTGCCGAACTTAAGGATTTCTACCTACCTATAAAACATTGAAACGGGAAATGTAAAACATATTAAATTATTGATGTGCATTTGCAGATACATGGGTACACAGACTTCCTAGTCCTTGTAGTTTCATACCTATTTGAATGTCTGGTTATATTTTGCGAGATAATAATGCATGTCTAATTTCACATATGGTGAAAGTTTTCAAGATGTTGCTGCAAGAAGCCAATAACGTCTTTGTTTCAGCTGCGTTCAAGTCTATTTGGATGGAAAAGTGCATTATAATGGATGGGGATTACTTCAAGGAGAAACAGTGCGGTTTTTTTGTTTGGAATTGAAATAAATTGTCCCCAGTCCTGTTACTTTTCAGACACACCTCGTCTATGGTTTAAACTCTATTTCGACGTCAAAGGACTTCTAAAACCTGTACTCAGGGACCACTTTGGAATGACCTAGTTGTAGGTAAGTAGGTTTCGGTGTGTGGAAGAGCATGTTGACAGGGCTATCAAAAGGCCTGTTTCTCTGTCAAGCTACAAAATACTGCTGATGTTCAAGATATCAAGAAAAGCAAGGAGTGCGAGGGAAATATTAAAGACCAACCTGAATGGTTTGCGTTTTTTGCAGACGTCGGTAGATACAGGCGATGTAAGCAACCTGTAAATTTCAGCCTCCAAAAACCATCCGTTAATTAATTATCCACTAGCAAAGTACGCGATATGCACCAGCGATCAACGAGCGGCGTTAACAGTGTACTACGTCACAGTAGTGCACCATTCACAACATTGGCAGCCGTCAACACTTAACAGAGAGAGAGAATGAGCGACATTTGGGATTATTCGGACGTTAAAGTCTGCATTTCTCGTGATAAAGTAACAGTTTTTCAGAACCACGAGAAATGCAGACTTTCAACGTCCCAATAACCCAAACTGTTGATCGTAAGTGCGAATCGTAGCGAATAATTAATTAACGGATGGGATTTGGAGGCTAAAATTTACAGGTTAGTCTTATATCGCCTATATCTACCGATATCTGCAAACATCGCAAACCATTCAGGTTGGTCTTTAACGGGGGCGCCTACGGAAAATATAGTGGCAGGGCAACTTCTCGATGTTAACCTCCAATGAAAGGTAGTATATCACTGGCCTGGGGGCGCTGGAAAGTAGGTAAGAGTTGTTACCTGAGAGCTGAAGCCCAGCATGCAGAGCATGATGAAAAAGAAAATGGCCCACAAAGGGGACACAGGCATTTGAGCAATGGCTTCTGGGTACACGATAAACGCCAGGCCAGGACCTAAAGAAAAAATCCAGAGTCCGGTCATAATCATTTATAACAAAGCACGGAGTTTTGTTGTTACATGCGTACAGTGTTCATCAGAGGAGATCTTAAAAACAGCTAAAAATTTAACAAAAACATTGGAATTGGGTGAGCGTAGAAAATTTTTCCACCAAAAAAATAATAACAACTAACAAAATGAAAAAAAATGTGAAAATAAAGGATGTTTTCGGTCTCAATTGTAATTGTCTCTGCGTACCCAAAAGTTTCTACTGTTGTCCTCATGAGAAATTTAGCGGATTGCAGACTGCAGTTTGGACACATTGTGCATGATATTTGTGAGCATGTGTTGGGGTATCTTACGTAGGTAAAAAACGAATAGCACTGTGTTTGCAAGAGAAGGAGACCAGAGGATTATGTTTGGTGATGCGTTGATAAGTACAGTGAGTAACTGTAAGGTTTAGGCAGTGGCGTAGGAAGATGCTCGGCTCTGGGTGGGGTGGGGGGACAACTTCATGCTGCCAGTGGAAGACGTTCAAATTCTTGCCTCCTCAGTATCTTTTGTGAATGGGCGGATTCTTCCCTTGGCCCTACCCTTTTCCTACACCACTGTCAAGGTTAGGGTGCAAGCAAGAAAGACAATCGCTCTGCCCCCATAAGTCAGTCAACCGGTCAATGGGTTAAGGGTAGGGTTACGATTAGGTTCACTTACCTCATCACCCAAATGTATAATAAACATAAAAAACTACAAAGAAATGATACTCAAAAGAATGGATTTACATTCTTTTTTTGAATTTCAGAGCAGAGAGAGGCTGAAATTTGAAACATGTCGCATGTAAAATAAAGATCATGCTGAAATTGTTGCTGAAAACTGTCTCGTTTAAACTGTAGGTAAAGGTAAAGAGAGAAAATCCCATGGAAAGAACTCTCTTTTACAGGTACGAGCGGAGCTGTGCTCTCTCTCTCTCTCTCACCTCCTTTGGTTACACTGCCCACGTCTGTATTTTTCACATTTGCCATGTAGCCCAGGGTTGAAAAGACCACGAAACCTGCATAGAAACTCGTCGAACAGTTGATGATTGGCACCATGATGGCGTCCCTGTTGAAAGAGGAAGATTCTGGGCATCTGACTTTACAGCATCTGCCAGAAACTGCAAGTGCCTAACAGCACTTGATTCCACCTAACACTACATAACAGCACCTGACATCACGTACTAACACCTAACAGTACCTGATGTCACGTACCAGCGCATAACTACGTGACATCACGCACCAGCACCTGACGTTACGTGGCATCATGTACCAGCACCTAGCATTACGTCACATGAGAGATTGCGCTTACTTTCTTATACATCAAAGTGTCTATAAATTTTAAAGGCAAACGAGTCTTAACTTACGAATGCTCGTGCAGCACAGTCGCTGCTTAGTGACAAACTGGTTGATGCGAGACCGGAATTAATGTATAGGCAGGCAACAGGCACTACATTAAACGAACTGAGCTCACCTGATGACATTATTCTTGAAGTTATTGTAGCTGGCCATAGCAATGAGCCCACCACTACAACAGCTGAGGGAGAAAAAGATTTGAACTGCCGCATCACTCCAAGCCTGTAAACACACGTGGCCAGCAAAGACAATAGATGATTAGTAAGGGAAAATGTTTACAGCATGCTTAGCAACACAGAAACGAAAAAAAACCGCCTCGCGGTTTAACAAACAGGTAGCAAAAGGTAATGGGAAACAACGTTCAAGGATTCAGTGACAATTGTTTCTTCTGTACTGCCATATCACGGTCTGGCCTTACAGACGAGTGCTTCCACATCTCCCTTCCACTATGCTTCGTTTATGTCAGGGGTAGGGAACGTTGGGCCCTCGAAATCATTTGATCCGTTTTGCCATGACAGCCGCAGATTTTAAGTAAATGTATAAGCTTTTTTATAGCAACATACATTTATACTCAGTAAATCATATTAATAACGTAAATTTTAGGGACAAGTAATTAGGAATGTCTATTACAGGATAGACAGGACATGACGGGATAGATAGGTTTGCTTCTCGTCGGCTGCCCGCGGCCTATATGGACAATTTTGGAAAATTATGCATGCATGTGACCTTCACTCCAAGATGGGGGTAGACCCATTTAAGTTTGATGTCGATTGTTGATAATGTAGCGTTCTTCTATCATGTCGGCTCATACAACAAGAAAGTGATCGTCGACATTTGCTGTGTACCTTATGAACAGTTTGGGCCTACAAATGTTCAACAGTATCCTTTCATCGATTTCCAAAGGATGAGCAAATGAAAAATATGTGGCTGGTAAAATATCCTTTGGGTTTGTGAGCTTATTTGTGCACGTGCAAGCATATCTATGTGTGAAGCATGAGTGTAGATGCCATGAACTCCTCCATCAGTAGCAAGTATGTGTGCACTAAATAGTCATGATGATGATGATCATTATTATTATTAATGTACTTTCACTGCACCACCACAAACAGAAAATTGTGCATTAAGGAAAAAAGGTTTTGTTACTGTATACTCTGTCTCCTATTAGAACCTCCTCATTATACACACATAATATTTTACATAGTCCAAACAGTTGTTTCTCTATGCTTTTCATAGCTGCAGAGCATATTTTTCGCGCACCTAATTATGAACAGGGGGATTGTGAGGACTCAGAGGACAGCAGTGCCAGGCAGACTGGGACTGCACACGCTGAAAAGTGTTAACACACTGTGCCAAAACTACACCTTGACCAATTATACAAGACTAATTTTTAAGTAGATAATTTTGTATATCCCGCGAATGCAATTGCGAATATAAAAATGGCCCTTAGAGGAAAAAAAGTTCCCCAACTCTGGCTTACGTGGATCTACCTATCATTCTGTCATACCAGAACGCCACCACCTTGCACTCGTCGTATCCCTAAGTGTCCCGAAAGCCACACTAATGACGTCATAAGATTACCCCTATGTATCACGAGAACGGAGCCCAGGGGTCGCAAAAAGTCGTTAGAACGCAACGAAGACTTGATAAGCCCGCCAATGAGACGCAATTAAGACGTGAAGCAAGAACAAATGAGCTCCTACCGAAGCGTCACTGAGACTATCCCATCGAGGAGTCAAATAGTATTCGACGCCTTTGCGTGCGCCATCCAGCATGGCGACTCTGACGAGTAAGATCGTCAGCAACACGTAGGGGAACAGCGACGTGAAGTACACCACCTGCAACAGAATGACTACGTGATTCATAACCTGCAGCACAATAAGTGCATGACTTACACCGCGTGCGGTACCATGTGTGACATGCGCCGCAACGTCACAACGAGCCAGTGACGTACACAATGCACGATAATGAATGTGTTGCTTACACCACAAGGAAAACAATGAATATGCGGCATACACCACAAATGGCAAAAAGTGTGTGACGTACAGCACTTGCTAGTTATGTATAGTACACCACATGCTCTAAAATGAAGAATGGCGATTGAAAAAGGAATATTATTATGAGAGTACGACAGCCTGGATATTACGTGTCTCTCGTCATACAAACATAACTATTTTACCACAGTGAAGTTTACCACAGAACGTAGCTCATGGATAGATAGATAGATAGATAGATAGATAGATAGATAGATAGATAGATAGATAGATAGATAGATAGATAGATAGATAGATAGATAGATAGATAGATAGATAGATAGATAGATAGATAGATAGATAGATAGATAGATAGATAGATAGATAGATAGATAGATAGATAGATAGATAGATAGATAGATAGATAGATCGCAGGACGTCAAGAGAGAGAAATGAAGGAAGTCACTGATTTCCTCTTGTGCCCCACACGAGGTTTTCTTGGCAAAACTTTATGCCGTCAGCAGTGTTGTCTTTAGTGTCCTGACCTTGCCCAGGGACTGGATGCCTTTGTAGAGAACGCCAAACACAATGGCAAAGCATGCCAGGTTACACAGCAGTAGCTCCCACTGCACTCCCCCGCCTTCGTCGATACCACCTGACATCCACAGGATTTCCTTCCTGATCAGATGAAAGAGCATAGCTTGGGTCATCATTACTCTTCTCACTTTCTTTCCGCTGTCTACTTCCCTACTTTCTTTGTGTCACTCCCACACATATGTTCGCAGAAATCACACACACACACACACACACACACACACACACACACACACACACACACACACACACACACACACACCCTCAACATACATCTCGTGCTAATAACTTTATTCACAGTGATACGCCAATATCAGCAGCTAATTTGTGTGTCACATTTTTCACGTAAAAGATTTCTAAAACAAAAATACTTTTCCAGATGTGAGCACGCTTCTACGAGACATTTATAGCGAGACTACCACAGCACGGTTTTGCAGTCAGATCACAGCTACACAGTTTACACAGTCTATATAGTCTATACACCACTATAGTCTTACCTGCACAAATGTGGACAAACGTTTGACCAAGTTTGCCGAAGTTTTACAAGTTTGACCAAACGTTCCTCCATATTTTTCCAGTTAAGAATGGTGTTTTTTAAATAGACCATCACTATGCTGTCAACACTGTAAGGACACCACTATGTTGTCTGCACACTATAAACACCACTATATTGTCTTTATAATTATGTCATGGCGCTTACGTATAGTAGACTTCGCTGGGGGATACTGGTTCATCTGGAAGTGTGACGTTGGCTGCAATCAAAAGAGGCCAATATACTTGGTAAACAGCAGCGCCAGAATGTGGACAAAGTTAAAGAAAAGACTAACAGCTAAAGCTTGTAAAACCTTGAAAGCACGACCTCAGAAATGTTTTAATCGACAAATAACTGTTTCTCATTGTTATATCACATGACATGATAAGTTTAAGTTTAAATGATTAAAAGTTTACCCCCCAAAAGCGGTATATGATCACAGTTCTCAACATTTATTTGTCTCGCAGCTTTAGCCTGCTAGAGAGCCCGAGTTCATTTGCGACTGCAACAAAGTGTTGACCAGAACTATCCTGGTTCAACGGGACAACACAAGCTGGGACAGCAAAGTTAAATGTTTGGAGAATACTGCTTTAGTTCTCTCTCAAATGCTGTTGTCCACTCACTGCAGTCTAGTCCGAAGGAGTTGTTCACCCTAAAAACTTCCTTTTCTGCCTCTGTAAAATTCTGCGAATACAAGAGACAGTCGCAGCTCCTGCAGTCTATCCAGGGCAGGTGGTCGGTCAGCGAGGCGATGAGAAAGCGAAGGCCCCATGCGATGACGACGCTGTAGTAGATCATCAGAATACCAGAGACGGTTATCGAGGCGAAGCCTATACCTGCATACGGACACAAAAATAAATTCCTCTTTTAAGTTTTGTACTTTCTTTTTCATTTTATTTGCTAGGTCTTTTTTTTAGTTATAAAACAGTCCACTTCTTACCTCCTTAGTAAACGTCTGCTGGCAGTCATCACTGCTAACTTTAGGGTCCAAACAGCCATGCAAAGCCGTACGCAATCTAATGCAAGCGACAAAGACACTGGGCTACTTGCCTTTGGCAATAGGGTTCACGTCCCAGATACTGAGAGGACCTTTCTGGCCGTACTGGCCGAAGGAGAGCTCCAAGGCGAAGAGAGGAATTCCCAGGAAGATGAGGCTAATGACGTAAGGGACAAGGAAGGCACCTGTACGTTACAGAAACGTCACAGAAACAGCGTCAGCAAGCTTGAAGCTTTCCTGCCGTTACGTACAAGTCAAAGACAACGGTTATCACATCCTATCCTCGTGCACTACCTGATCAGATCTATAACTCTTTTATTGTCTTCAGTGTACTCTTTTACATATCGCTCAGTTTATTTTACGAACGTCATATTTTATATATATATATTAGACCTTTTATTTATTGATTATATAATGAACATGCATAATTGTAAATAACAAAAATATATAATCGATAAATTATAAAATGGTATTTTCATTACTGTTACAACTATTTCGTTCCATCAAAAGTACATTCCTGGCTAAGAGAGGCTACTTAAGCTAGCATAATACACCTCAATTTAACTGTTGGCAGGAAGAACGCACCTCCGCCATTTCTGTAGCACAGGTAAGGGAAACGCCAGACGTTGCCTAGGCCAACAGCGTAACCCACCAGTGTCAGAATAAACTCGATTTGCCTCCCCCACTGCACGCGCTCGCCCTGTGGAAGATCAGATCATAGGTCACTTCAGGCGCGTGCTATAGCTACAAATTTACGTTATCATGATTATGAAAACTGAAATAACCCTCGGCCAGAGAAAAGCGAGAGAAAGGGAGACGTGAATAACCTACTGCATCGTCAGAATGTGATTGGATCACTCGACGAAATGTTGCGTCACAAACCGCTAATGGTGTGGTTGGACCACGGACGCGTATAGGTGGATTGCTGTCTGTCTGCCGAGACCAACGCTGAGCCTCTTGCAAAGTTCTCCGCTGTTAGTCTCGGCGAGCCTTAACAATGAATGTGAATAAACCGGAAGCTTCTTATACACCAGCCTCGTTCTAGTAGTTCAACAGAAACGTGACTAAACCGGAAGCTATTTGTAACCAGCCTCGTTCTACGACCACTGAAAAAATCGTATTCAAGCAGTCCAGTAATACAAGTCCGTGGTTGGACAGGAGGATTCAATGACGCCTTACCAGCATTTGTATCTTTTCCATGTAAACATGTTTGGTGTGAATAAATTAAGCTGTAAGCTACTTCCTATTCACAAGTCCCCTTGGGCTACTTCCTACAAAACAAGTCCGCTTAGTCAAGTTGCTCATGCGAGCTATATCCTGTGAACAGGTTCTTTTTAGAATTTGTGTGACCAGACTGATGAGTCTCTCTCACACATGCACACGTATGCATGTGCAGACTGTAAGTATCCAATCATGCCACTGGCGCTAACATAATCGTCTTTTTTTAAAAAGACAAATGGAGTTTCAAGAAATGTACGTTCTTGCCCAGTCCCTTTCAGCGTGTGTTCATGATATAATCAAATCTTCAGATCCTACTGCACTTTGCTTAAACTTTAGTTATTTACCATGAAAGGAATTCTAGCAAAAACAAACAAACAAACAAACAAATAAACAAAAACTAACAAACAGCTGATAGGAATGGCCACTATTAACTTATTAAGGGGATGGAGAGGCCGTAACATTAATGTTGGGTCTTGCAGTAAAGAGAGCGATAATGGAAGGACATAAATAGATAACAAGTTGAACAACATTCTAATCAACCTAACAAAACCAAGTTACGGTTCAGACGAAGAGATGAGGCAAAAGAGACAGAGGGTACATGATGACACTGAAATTGGTTTGCTACTGGTACCCCATTGTTTTTCGTAACTGTCTCTAAAGATTCTTCTTGAGGTGCTGTTGCCAAGGTCCGCCAATTATTTTACATCCTACGAACTCAGCTTCGCCTCTCACATGATTGTAAACGTGGCGGTTTTTATTTCATGCTCTCATGAGGACGCAATTGACTTTTATTTATGACTAGTAGATGGCAAGAAATAAAAGGACACATAGGTGAAGTACGCGACAATAAAATAACCCAATAATAATAATAATAGGTACTAATTTGCTAAATCTGAAAGAATTACATGTATTAATATTATCATTTTGTTGTAGTGGCACACACACACACATAAACACACACAGACACACACACATATATACACTCAACACACTCACACACACACAGACACACACATATACACACTCAGCACACTCACACACACACACACATAAACAAACACAGACACACACATTTATACACTCAACACACTCACACACACACAGACACACACATATACACACTCAGCACACTCACACACACACACACAGCGTTTCTTTGTTACGGTCCTACGGCTTAACGTGTGATAAGGTTTATGACCATAATTTCTAGCAACCTCGTGCTTTCAAGTGGGTAGTTGGCCTCATCTAATAATATCTATGACACTATTGTGCGGCGAAAGTATTTTATTTCCCTCAGATTTTAGCATCGGTGAAGGAGTGGAGAGTGTCTCGGTGATAGGACAAAAGAGACTCACGGGGGGGGGGAGATCGGCAAGATGAGCATAGGAGGAACCTAACAATCTTTTGTGACCTACCGCCTGTAACATTGTACTTACAGAAGGAACAATGAAAACCTGTGAGGTACAAGCAGTAGCTGCACTATGACTTTGTTTGTTATCCGCAGAAGGAGGGAATTCAGCAGTTTGACTGTTTCGTGACTCACACTCGTGACGTCTGTCGCTAGTAAAGTTGTCTTGTACTAGTCTCGGTTGTTTAAGATTCTCGCTGCTTCTGTCTCCCTTAAAATGATCTCATTGTTTCTATCACTTGTTTGTTAACTATCATCTCACTACCTGTGTACAAACCTCGGTGCTGTGCTCAGCTGTGCGTGCAAGAATATCGCTGAATCTACCGATGTGTACGATTTCAAGAATAAAGAATCTAACCAAGATTTTGTGGTCTCATTTCCTCACGGTCACGGTCACGGTCTCCTGACGTTTCCTCACGATTGCACCCTTCTGATCTTTACACAATTTGAAAACATTTAAAAGCCACACTTTGCTTTAGAAGGTAGAAAGAAAACCTTTGTCAAAGGTGTGTGGATGTGTGTTCGTCCATCTTGGTTACTCTAGCAAGATATTTAATTTCAATACTTTAATAATACAATGTCATTAAAAACCTGATTTTTCTCTTTCCCAAAGGCGGTTTTAGAGTCACTGATGACAGGGACAGAAATTTTCATAAGCTCATTTCTATTTTCTAATAATGCATTTTCCAAAACGTGAAAAACACACTGCTAATCGATTCTCTAAAAAAATTTTAATAAGAAAATATATAATAATTATTTAAACACAATACCGTCGTTAGGAATAATATCTAAAAAAAAGTTTTAAAGTAAGTAAAAACTCAAGGAAAAGTACCAAGGTTCATAAGGAATTAAAATTGTAGAAAGAATGAAACTTAGTTTTAAAAAGACCTGCCAAAATGGCGTCGTCTATATCCTGCATGTCTACTGGGAAGCAAAGACTGGTCAGCAGATTAAAATTAAAATTTGTACATAATTATATATATAATGCCTCAAAAAGTATCTTTTACATATAACGATGTTAACCTGGAAATAAAAGTAATATAAGTAAAATGTCTCGCAAAAGTAGTCCTCCACATTCTGCCGCGTCTGTCTGGAATGAAGACCCAGTGAACGAATTAAAGCTGATACTAAAACGTCTTGCAAGAAATATTAGCCTGTACCTACCGCCATGTTTGCCTGGGATTGAAGAGTGCAGAAGGCCTTTGTGTCGCTCTCACTTTTAAGGTGCCTCCAGCTGTCCACGCAGAGGCGTTCTCTAGATGGCTGTCCAAAGCCATGGGGCAGGACTTGCAAGGTTATAAATTATTGCTTTTGTGAGTAGCTTTAAGCACCATAAATGTATGGCAGGGTATATTATTTTGTTACCTCGAGAGCAAAGTCTCGTTTACCACTTAGAGCCAGACGTTACGATTAGCTCGGACGGTGAATGTTTGGACAACGAGAACGTCTGAACACTTTATAGCGTCTCCTATGGGAAGCAGAGAACGGACGTTTTGAAAGACGTAAACTGATTTCCTAAGTCTGTTTAAATGTTAAAGTTAAATGTTGTCTGCAGGGCTGCTGTTCATTCAAATATTTTACTAAACAGTTTTAATTAACTTTAAAAATGTCGTTTACAAACTAGCGTGTAGGACTCTTTTTTTCTTTTTCTTTGTTAGACACAGGATGTGGGACACGCACTATAGCGAAAATATTTATAAAGGTTATAAAGAATCCTTGCTGGTGGTGGGATTGGGGAGTAAGAAAGAGGAGGCCTTGTCCTTACATAATTTATGTCTATCTTTCTGGATTCTACAGTTCTTTGCGAAAGCAATACACTTTTAGAGTCTCCATCCAATCAGAGCTGATCCACGCCCGGTAGAGAAGACAGATGCGTAGGTCCAAGCAAGCAATTGATGAGATGTGAGAAGCACTTGTCCTTAGTCCTTAATCTTACATCTCACGGAATGCTGATTAGGGAAGCCCTTTTGCCCGACCACGGACGTCTATACAAGTTCGTGGCCCGACTGTTTCTTAATCGAGTGCAAATGAATCAAGCCCCCCAGTAAAAGACCCTTGTGCTAGCAGGTCCCTCTCTGCAATAAATACACTGGAATAAAGCAGCAGTTCTTGATTGCTTTGAATCTCAGACCCCTTTTGGGAACCCAGAAGTAAAATGCATAATTACGTAGGAAAAAGGAATAGCCTCAAAACTGCCTCACTCCCCGCCCATCCAACAAAAATAATGAAAAACTTGGTTTCGGTAAAGAAATATAATTAAAGTATTGGTAGTGATCAAATGGCATACAAAGAAAAAAAGAGAAACCAGCATTTTGCGTATCGTGCTGAATGATCCTCTTTTTTGCCCATGTCCTCCATTGTTGTGACTTGTTTCTATGGACGTATCTGCACGTGTCTTATTCTGATCTGCACGGTAGCTATGGACGTATCTCGCGGGGTGGCATGCAGTGCTGGGAGGACCACTTACAAGCCTCTCACCTCGACGTGGGTCTCGCAAAGGGTAACGTTCTGGTCTACAATGCGCCGACCTGCTTGACACAGCCATCTGACACGTTTACAACACGGCCTGTAAATTTAGAGCATAAACAATTCTAAACCTGCTCTCCAATGATGGAATAGTACAGTTTTTCTCATCCTCTCTCGCCCATTTTTTGATCCCCCTCCCCCACCTATCTCTCTTATTCTACTTTCTTTGACTCTTGTCCCTTATTCTTCTTTCCATTCTGTCGCTCTCAAAATCCCTCTTCTCTCCCCGCCCCGCCGCCCAACCAGCTGCCTCCATCCTCTACGGTTTGTGGAGCAATGGTAAATGAGTAAACAGTTCAGTGTCTACTCTCCATTTTTACAATATTACATTCAGTCTTACCTCGTCCTCTTTGTACAATATAGGGTGCAGATACATCCATACTCCAATATTTCTCCTTAATCAACTTCACTTTCTTGAAAACTCAAAGCTTGAGTTAACCAAACTAAGTAAACCAGACCTATAATGTTCTGTGTGCTTTAGATTGCATAAATTTAATTTACGACAGGAAAATTAGCAGGGCGGGTAGGGGTCCCCCCCGTTCCGTTGGATGAGTCACAACACTTAAGACAGGCGCAGCAGGTGATACGAAGAAAGATACTTAATATGGGAGGTAATGAGGGAAGTACTTTGTCATAGGATGTAACGAAATCGGTACTCTTTCTTTTCTGTCCCCATTGGATGAATTGGGACAGATACGCCACCCGCTGTGGGAGGTTAAAAGAAGGGATACCTCATCTGTTGTGTGGTGAGTAAACACCAAGTAGTACCTAAGACAACACACGTTTCGACTTTTTGCGCATGCAAACGCTCTTACAAGTATTTTTCTTTCGCCAATAACAAGTTGGATGTTGATGGATTCAGTAAATCTTTTGTTCGTCTACCACCGAGTGGTGACGTGAGAAATCATTTGTGGGGTAGACAATAGAGTCTCTGGTTATGGTCACCTCTGGGGCCTTACTATTTGAAGCGGGACAATGGCCGAATTCCAAGACAGTGCAAAATGTGCCATGTCACGGACGGAAAAGCATATGGTTTGAAGGGGCCATCCTCACTTCTCATTTCCACAGTAGCGAACACGGTAACGACCGCTTTGTATCTTACGATTTTACATCGTGACACTGCACTTTTCGTGCACTCCCAGACTTTATTCATTTGGCCTTTGTCCCGTTCATATATTAGGCCCCTGGATGATAACATGTCATTTGTTGGCCATCAGTACCGGCAGTAGTCAGCTGGTCATATGTTCTTGATGGTAAATGTATGTATCCTACTCAAACACTTAAAGGCCAATTGTGGGGTGTGGAATATAAAACCTGGTCGAAAAGCACTGTGAAATGAACATGAAACTGTAAAATGTGACTGTATACTTGAGTTGTTCTGTCCTTACTGTCTTTGTGTCCATGCATTCAGATTCTCGAATGACTCAAGACGACAAAATAATAATAATACAGGTTGTGCAATTTTATCGTCCAGCATCACATCCAGCGCAGGTCACACTTTCTGCGATGACCAACAATAATCAGGAAGCAAAATTAAAATATTATCTAACAATAACATATCGAGTGCAAGAGTATCCATCACTGCAAAATCGGAGAATGGCGACAGATCAACCTCAGCCAGCAGACCATGGACAATAGCCTGCACTACTATAATTTGCAGAATTGCTGCCGTCGGTGTGCTGCACACAAGCCAGGAAGTGGTGCACACCTCATCGGTGCTGGACAAGGTAGAAGTGGGGTAGAGTGCTCTTTACTGATGAGTCCATGTTCAGTCTGATCCACAATGACGGCAAACAACGAGCCCAAAATAACGATTTTCCAATGTCTGCGTTAGGAGCATTGCAGCGGCTCTCTGGTGGTCTGAAGAGGAATCCATCTTCATGGCAGAACTACTCTTCACAACGTTCGTGGAGCTTTCTGCGATGCACGGGATGTTTTGCATCAAACAGCAGCCACCCACGCTTATGACTATGTCAAGGTTCAAGATTCGAAGTTCACGGAGGGGTATCAACGGCAGGTCCGCACTAGGCAGCACATACCCTAGTTACGCCATTGTCCCACTCACCGTGTGACTACGGCTGAAGAAGACACTAGCACTGCTTTAAAATCTGGTAACTATGGTAATGATATAAAAAAGATGTTGACTGAATGTTTAAACAGCAGCAAGAAAATATTCGTGCTGAATCCATGAGATTGTATTTAACATCCGTACAAGATGGTCTTAACGGGCTAGGAGCAGACATTATCGAGATGCATTTCAGAGTTACCTGCTTGGAGGATGAAGTCTGTGGAGTGCGAAGAAAGTGCGAGAAAACGACGAGCGAAGCCACGGACATGGAAGGTAAGTAACAAGAGTACAGTAAAGTGTTAGACGATAAGATAGACAAGTTAGAGTCCTTCTTGAGGGGGGACAATCTCAAGCTCTTTGGAATTCCGGAATCTGAAAGCGGAACTGTCAACACATGCACCCAAAAGGTGTTGGATTTACTTGAGAGCAGTCCCTAACAATGCGTGGTCCGTGTCAGACATTGTTTCTGCCCATCGTTTAGGTCCCAATAAATGTGACTTCATCATTAAGCCTCGCCCTATGATCGCCAAATTTCTCCGCTAGTCTGACAAAATTGATGTGTTGGAGAAGGGCAGACCCAAATTGTGTGAAATGGGAGTCAAAGTACCTGGTGACCTCACGACTCGCCAACAACAGATGCAGTCCGGAACTACACACTTATTACACATGCGATAGACACGCTTTAGGAAAAAGTGCAGCAGAGGTCAGGAACAACACTGAATTTTGTTCGACGTGTTTCTTTTTGGTCATGACAACTGTTTTGTTTTGACTTACGAACTTTGAACCAGAGGGCACTTAGATAATGTCACGATCGCATTCTCAGTTAATGAGTATTAAAGCGTTTAAGAAACAAAAGGCAAGGTAGAATCAGTTAAGTATAAATACTTACTTACTTACTGCCCGTTATGCCTGTCGGCACGTAGGGCAGCAACAAAGGTCCTCCACTTTTGTCTGTCCTGGGCCAGCCTCCCCACAGTCCCCCAGCTGTGGTTTAGGGTCTTCAGTTCTGCCTCCACAGTTCGCCGCCAGGTGTTCTTGGGCCGGCCTCGCTTGCGTTTTCCCTCTGGAGTCCAGTGTAAGGCAGCTTTTGCGATGGAGTTGCTCTTGCCTCTGACGACATGGCCAATCCAGCGCCATCGTTTCTTCATCAGGATGGTGGTCATACTTTCTTGCCCACACTGGGCAAGCAGCTCCTCGTTGGAAATTGTCCTTGGCCAGATAAGTATAAATAATGTATCTATTTTTCGTTTCAAATTTCAGATCAGTTTAATTCACTATCACGAACCTCTGCAATCGACGTACGTGTCGCCACTCCATAAAGTCTTTTAGGCGAGTGTTTGAAGTCCACCTATTCATAAGTCTAGGTCAGATCTGGAAGGTGTGCAAGTATCCGTGTGTGCATGATGCACGCCTGAAATCGACGAAGAGATGTTCTTTTTCTTGACAAAAAGTAATTCTTATTATTAATCAAAGACGGAGAGCAAATACTTGAAAAAGGTTTTATTTTAATTAGCCATTCTTTGCTACTTATTGGTTTTAATATTTCTGGTCCTAATGAATCCTTTAGAAAACCACTTTTATACTACTTTAAAGCAACAAACACATGGTAAGTGATGCTTTACTTGATGGTTCTTCTGTAAGAAAGATTGAACGTACTAGGCGAGGATTCCAGCGCATAGCTTAGGGGGGGGAAAGGGTAGCGATAAATTTAATGACTAGTCAGATCACAATAGCAGGACTGGACAAAGATGTAGAAAACTAGTTTTCTACTTTAACGCACAAATGCGTAGTCGGTACGGTGTTACTTGATAGTTGTCCGTATGATGAGAAAGATAGAGGAGAGAAAGATTGAATTATAGATCAGATTAGCAGGACTTGACAAGGGCAGATAAATAGTAGTTTTAACATTAAATTTAACACCCACAGAACGTTGTAAAAACCTCCATGTGGATACACCTCCATGGTCCTACAACCGTCATGAGAGTTTGTAAAGACAAGTTTGCATGGTTTTTGTACACTGTCATATAGCTGTATATATTTTATTAACACGATTTGCCTATTTACCTATAGCTGCAAGTGGTTGAGTTCGTGGTGTTATAAAGTTTAACAAAACATTCCATTGCGCGAACGGATCCGCTACGGTCCTATGGTCTTTATTACGTCGCAATCACGCTTGGTGCGGATGTAGGTGGGAGGGCAACGGGAACAACTCGAATGAATAAGCTTGCCACTGCTATTGTGTGGAACGAAGGAATGATGCACATTCAGCTAGGCAATACGTGTTGTCCCCAAAAATCGTTCTTTACGGATCGATTGGCATTGTCGGCCGCTTGACTTGTCGAATGACTGCCAAATGTTCTGGCTGGATATGTGCTCACGAATCCAAATCTCACGAGTCCTGAGACACACCACGACAACCATTAATGGTAATATGTAAGCCTAGGTTTATTGTCTAAATTTTTAGTTAAAAGAATAGAGTTAAGTCTAAACGTATAATTATTCCAATATTTTTGTTGATAAATGGTTCATTTCTGGTGGAGAGGAGGGGACGCAGTATTTGTCTTTTGCCTAGGGCGCAGCAGAGCCTTGCGCCGACCCAGCGTAGCCCATCATTATTCTTTAAATTGTTCGATAACCAGATACAACCAGTTCTGTTATACGGCCCCGAAATATAGGGGCTTAGTGATGATATCAATATTATAGAAAACAATCATCTGTTTGCCATGAAACGTTTTCTGGGCGTCACTTCTCGGACCCCAAATGCTCTAGTTTATGGTGAGTGTAGAAGATACCCGCTTTATATATGTACATATACAAGATACATTAGGTACTGACTTAGAATAACTCATCTCCCTTCAAATTTTCTACCTAGGGAAGCACTAGTAATTTTAGAAAAGCTGTTTCAAAACAAGAAAACAACTTGGCTGAGCCATATAATGATAACACCTTACACATTTGGTTTGGTATGGTCTGGGAAAACCAAGGTGTTGAGCATGTAAAACTGTTTTTAAGGGAGTTTATATTGAGGCTTATAGACTGTCATCAACAGGACTGGCATGGTAAATTCGCCATTAGCTCACGTTTCTCGGTATATTCTTCTTTTAAAACAGCTATTTCGCTTAGTCCATACTCGGATGTCTCTGATCTCAGACATTTAGGTTTTAGATACATCTCAGTCAAATTTAGATTAGGTATAACAAATCTTAAGTGTCATAAATTAAAGTACTTTAAACAACAGTTCTCTATGCAATGTCCTTTTTGTTACTGTAATGAGACCGAACTTCCCTTTGTACTTGTTTGTCCTATAGGTATGCCAATTCGAAAGAAGAGTACATTCACTCAAATTTCCATATCACTTTAGACTTTCTATACTTATGGTTGATAATAACTCAGGTATAACACGTTGCTTTGCCATTTACCTCTACAAAGCATTAAAACGGAGGAATAAGGACGTGGCACACTAGTCTTTATTGGTATAATTTTAAATATATGAAGTATCCACACATGTCTAACCCACATACGCAATGTCTTTATTTAATACATTACCCTCTTGGTATGGGCCGATGGCCTAATCAATAAAAGTGTTCGTTCGCTTGTTCTAATTCTTCGTTAATATCGGATTCACCATTTGTTTAACACTAGTTAATTCATTACTTCAAAAAAAAAATTAAGTCTTATTTCTTTCTTCTTTTTCTTGTAATTGTAAGCAGTCATTCGTAATGGCAACGATTTGCCTTTAATTCGTTGAAAAAATATTGTCTAGCCTTATATGATAACAACATTGATGTTGTAATCTAGAGAAATGGTGGGAGAGAGTGAAAGGGGGGAAGATCATCTGATTACAAAATTGATTACAAAAAAATAATAAAACGTCATACAGCAGATTAGAGTCGAAAGAGGTAACCGCCCTTCTGACGTTGCGAACTGCAGGAACTAAAAAGTGGGAATCATTTAACGCCTGCTACTGCTATGAGAAAGCTATCTCAGTTTGCGAAGCAAAAGACAAGTTAAAATGTTTTAAAACTGGATCTGTTAAAAAAAATTTACGGTGTCACCCGCGAGAAATGGCGAGAACGACATTCTTTCTTGCTTGCTTTCTGGTGTCTGTCAAGATCATGAGTAACTGTCTAGCTGCTACAGCGACAGCACAGAAAAAATACGAATTTTTCTGTGACAGCAATTCCTATACGATAATGTTCGCAAATGCAGACATCAGCTCGATTCTGCTGCTTACCGATCTTGAAAATTGCGGGCACGGTTGCTTGGACGATCTGAAAGAGGCCGGAGTGACGCTTAACGGTCAGGCTTTGCATCCAGCTCTCACTTATGATGCACACCACGCGTACCGCATGCATATATCAATTATAAAAAAGGCTTATGTAGCGCAGGAACTTAAAATCCATACGAAAGTCAACGTGTGTATCTTAGAAGTACAAAGCTGCGTATCTTTCGCCTCTCTGCGGCTCTGCCCGCAAGTAGAGTGCGTCCGAGTGGACTCCTGCAAAGAACAAAATGTCAGCTGCCCTAACAAGCCTTGCTACAGGATCTCCAGTGACAAGATCTGGGAAGAGAATGAAGTCTCTCACTTCACCGAATTTAGCCTGCCAGGTTCCCCCGATGACATTCTTCTAGTGGACAGAAACACTACATCATGCTACCTGTTCAAGAACGAAAATCAATCCTTTACCTTTATCTCAGACGGCCAGGTGTCAGTGCAGAGGGTGTCCATCGTTGCTACCGCGACGTTGAAAAGTTCAAGTTCTGTAGATGTTTATGTCAGTATTTATGATGAAACCTCAGAGGAAATGTGCGGCGGTCAAAGTCTACCAAATCAAACAGGTTACATAGCTATTCCTAACTGCTCAGATAAATACGTGATTAAGGTGAAAATAAGCTTTGTTGTGAAAGCACCTCGGGCAGCGTACGAAGTGTGCGAGATAAACATTTTCGGGTGCGATGACTACTACTTCGGTAACAAGTGCACGAAAAGATGTTCCTGCCGAGATCGGTACGAGATCTGTGACAAATTAACAGGGACGTGCTGGAAAAGTGGATGTCCAAGAGGTTACATGGGGATAGCCTGTCACGAAACATGCAGAGGAACAGGTCACTACGGCTACGGCTGTCAAAGTACCTGCGGAAATTGCAAAGCGGGAATATCCAGCTGTGACCACGTGACGGGAGAGTGTCCCCAGGGTTGTCAGGCTGGCTGGACCGGCACCTTTTGTCGTGAAACCTGCGAGTTCGGCGTGACGTATGGTATTAACTGCAGCCAGGCGTGCGGTGGATGCGTCAACAAGAACTGTTCCGTTGTGGACGGTTCGTGTTTAGACGGGTGTAACCTCGGCTTCCAGGGCCGGCTGTGCACGCAGTGCAATAACAATACCTACGGATACCAGTGCGCGCAGCAGTGCGGCCACTGCAAAGCGGGAATATCCAGCTGTGACCACGTGACGGGAGAGTGCCTCGGGGGTTGTCAGGCTGGCTGGACCGGCACCTTTTGTCGTGAAGCCTGCAAGTTCGGCGAGACGTATGGTATTAACTGCAGCCAGGAGTGCGGTGGATGCGTCAACAAAAACTGCTCCGTTGTGGACGGTTCGTGTTTAGACGGATGTGTCTTCGGCTTCCAGGGTCGTCTGTGCACGCCGTGCAGCAACAATACCTACGGCGAAGAGTGCTCGCAGCAATGCGGCCACTGCCAGTTTCTCCCGTGTTACACCGGCACAGGAGCCTGTCCAATGAGTTTGTGCCTTGACGGCTACATGGGTGACACCTGCAGCGTCTTGTGCGCACCGACGCAATATGGCCCAGAGTGCTGGCACTCCTGTGGCAGATGCCTCAATAATGTCACGTGCAACCCGTTAAACGGCTCGTGCCCGAGTGGTTGCCTCCCAGGGTGGAAAGCCCCTCTCTGCCAAGACATGTGCGACGAGGGTACGTACGGGAACTGCTCCACCCAGTGCGGTAAATGCAGGGGTAACTGTGACATCATAACCGGCCTTTGCCCGTTTGGCTGTGAGGCGGGCTACACAAATTCCATGTGCACAGAACCCTGCCCTGACGGCTACTACGGAAAAAACTGCAAAAATTTATGCGGACATTGCTACAACAACGTCACTTGCAACAAGATATCAGGGCTGTGTCCCAACTACTGCGCTTTTGGGTATTCCTTCTTGGATGATCCATCATGCAAGACAGTATGCTCCACCGGGGGGATGTACGGACAGAACTGCAGCCAGGTGTGTGGCTTCTGCTTTTTCTACCAGTGCAACGAGGAGACAGGCTTGTGCCCGTACAATCGTTGCAAAGCGGGTTACTTGACCGAATATTGTAACACGACGTGTCCTAATGGTACGTATGGCGTAAACTGCTCGGAACGATGCATGGACAACTGTAAGAACGGGTGTCACCATGTGTCGGGAATCTGCACAGATGGGTGTAAGAACGGATGGGAAGATAAATACTGTAATGTTTCCTGCCCAAAGGGATTGTACGGTACCAACTGCAGCAGCAAGTGTGGATACTGCCTAAACGACAGCTGTTCTGTCTACGACGGTCAGTGCCCCAAAGACTGTCAGTCGGGCTATACCGGGACTCAGTGCAAGGACCAGTGTCCTAAAGGAACTTTTGGCGACAACTGCAGCGAAATCTGCGGGGAGTGCGAAGCGGCCTGCGACCCCACTACGGGTAAGTGCAGCGACTGTATGGCTGGCTACAAGGGGCCGTACTGCAAGGATGAATGTGACAACAACACCTATGGAAAAAATTGCCTGTTTGCCTGCGGAAACTGTTGGGAGAACAACTCATGCAACCATGTGAACGGCACTTGCCAAACGTGCCAGGCTGGTTATCAGCCACGGATGTGTCAGAAACAGTGTGAGGTCGGGTTCTACGGGAACAACTGCAACTTCCGGTGCGGCCACTGCGAAGATGGCTCCATCAACTGCGATTTTAAAACAGGCCAATGCACGAAAGGTTGCAAGAAAGGCTATTGGAAGGACCACTGTCTGGTCAAGTGCCCCAGCGGGTCCTTCGGCAATGAGTGCTCTGACAAGTGCGGACAGTGCGCCGCTGGGCAAGTGTGCAACTTCGATGACGGAATCTGTCCCAATGGATGCGAGATAGGCTACGTGGGGAGTCAGTGCCTGGCGAAATGCCCGGCGGGCTTGTACGGCAACTCCTGCAGGGACCTCTGCGGGGAGTGCCAAGGAGGACATCACTACTGCCGTAAGTCTGACGGAGAGTGCATGAATGGCTGCAAGCTAGGGTTTCAGGGCAAGACATGCAACAGTACCTGCCCCGACGGTAGGTACGGGCACCTGTGCCACAAGACATGCGGCCAGTGTCGCCAAGGTCCTTGTCGTAAGTCGGATGGAAGGTGTGAAAACGGGTGCCTGGAGCACTGGACAGGGCCATCATGTAGCATTCAATGTGGCGGCTCCAGCCCCAACGAAAATGGCTGTGAAAAATACGACTGCTCGATCTGCTTAGCGACTGGCAGGTATACACCTTTCTCGCTCAAATAGGAGAAACATGCAGTGAAAGCACACACTTTTGTTGACGAATGTTAGATATGTGGTTTTTTTCTTCTTCACATTTTCTTATATATGTTGAAGGTACAATTTGCTTTGAAATGGCTGGGTTGATCTTGGAATAGGATACTATTTTCTGAAGTACGAGTTACTAATCCTTTGCTGATCTCCTTACAAACATCCCTGTGCGCAGAAAGAGGTCATCACAAATGTTCAACCATATCTGCCTAATTAAAATATGATCCCAACACACCCATGGGCGGCAACAATGGCAGCATAAGAGCATCCCTATATAAACATCTCTGACCTCTTTCTTTATTATCTGCAATCCTTTTCACTCCACCAACAAGAATGACAGAAAAATCTGGCCCCTAGCATCTCTGTAGAAAGCAAGCTCTCCGACCTACACCACACGGCACAGAGAATATAAGGCACAACCAGTCGAGCGCAGAAGAGGAAGACGACCTCTTTCTGTGTCAGGATCTTTGTCTGCATTCTATACCATACCAGTTGAAGGCCATGGTGTTTCCATGACACTGTTTTGACATCGTGGCGTTTGAAAGGCAGTAAGCTGAAACTTTTGTTCTAAATTTCAGGTGCGTGGTGCGAGATGGGCAGTGTCTGCATTATTGTGACTTTGGCACAGTCTTACCCAACTGCTCAGACCTTTGTCCAGATGGAACGTTTGGCTACAACTGTAGCCGCACCTGCAGCCACTGCATCAAGGCGAAGAACTACACGACCTGCCTACCCACCACTGGCAGGTGCACCATCGGCTGCTTGCCAGGCTGGAGTGGCCAGCTGTGCAATGAGACATGCCTGCCCGGGTTCTACGGCGAGAACTGCTCGAAGCAGTGTGGGAAGTGCCATGGCGGCAACCTGGCCTGCAATAAGGTGGATGGTGTGTGCACCAGTGGCTGCCAGGAAGACTACCGTGGTGAAAAGTGCGATGTGCCACCAGAAGCGGTTAACCTGTCATGCATGAACTGTTTTGGTGGGCTTAACGCATGTGCACACAACACTTTTGTGTGCCAGAGAGGCTGTATAACGGGCTGGCTGGGTGACACCTGCATCACAACAGATACTTCCATCTTGCTTGACTCCACGACATGGGTCGTTCCGCACGATCCTCAGATGGAGATCATCATTACTGGCACTGTTGTTATTTTGGTTTTTATTGCTAGCATTTTCTCCTTTTACATCTATCACACAGCAATCAGAGACGTGGGTTTCTTTGATAAATACGATTTTGGACCAGATACTCATCAATAAAGACCACTGAACCATGTACAGGAATTCAGACTTGAAAATCTAGATAAAGAAACAAGACCTAATCTGAACTCAAAACCCTAGTTGGATACTGCATAATTTTCTTTTAGTGGTTATTTCAAATATAAAGTAAAGGAACACAACTGCACACCCATTTTGCATGTAAAGGTATTTCTCCTTTGGTCAGACTGCTTCTCAAGCAAGTGTAAATGTTAATGTAGAGACAGTTGGAAGGATCACAGTGTGTTGATTTTTGTATACAAAGACAATGGCTATAACACTGTAGAGAGAACCTTGGATAAGGTACCAACCATAACTCTTCTCAGTAAATGGCAGATACAAGGTATAACTTTATGCGCATTTCACATTCTGTTTACATACACTCCTTTGATACATTAGCTTAAGCTGTAACTATTCAACGCCTGTTCTAAAATGTACTAGACCATGGGTATGATACTATTTTGTGATACTCGAGCATGGTTGATGTCATGAATATCTTTATAGGTACTTAAATATACTTTTATAGCTATGCTGCTAATTACAGTGACAAACTATTTTTTTTATTGGTGAAACACAGATCAGCAGATATGGTCACATTCACTCCAAAGCAAAACAAAGCAGAAATTTGCAAAACAAGCCCAGGCCTTCTTCATAGATGTGGGACAAGGGACAAGAACCATTCTTCCACTACTCATCAGGACCGACCCTGCGTAGGGCACTGCACAAGGACAGCTGAGTCCAACCTTTTCTTTACATTTAACTTTCTCTAAAACATCAGATGCCTTTTACTGTTAGGTACTGGGCGCAGGAACCATGCAACTTAATAAATGTCTAAGGTCAAATAGGAGGGGAAAAAAGTGTGCCTTAATTTTTAAGATGAAGGTTGGTACAACATATTCTGCCATGGTTACAGGATAATTTCACCAAGCAACTGGTTGCAGAACACCAACCCCCTTCACTAGACAAAACCTGCATCAGTTTTAATGGTGCATCATGACCAGAAAACCAGTGCTATGAAACACCACTACCACTGAAATCAAACCACAAAAATACAAATTTAACCAAAATTCACACTTGCTGTACATCTCACTTGCTCTGCTCATATATGCAGTCACATAGATGCATGCATGCAATGCACGCATACACAGATACTCCTGCTTTCAGTATACAAGTACCTGACTCTAATTTGATCTATTTTATTCATGCCAACCGACTTCCACAAATCATTCTGCTACTTTGTTATATGATCTTCTGCCCAAGTGTCAACTCTGCATTCATGTGAATCTATGAATATAGGTGATTGCATGAATAACTAGCCAGATCTCCAGTCCCATCTAACTAGGAATCTGAGACCAAGAGCCTGAACAAGAATCTGTTGAATGATTGGTACTTTATGTTAATCTTGAAGAAGAAGTTTCCAAATACAGCACTCCGTTGAGTTCTTGCTAATACCAATTAACTGATGACTGAAGTATTTTCATGAATTTTAGTGACACAATTTTTAAATAAATTTCTCACAGATATGAAATGGGTATTCCTGTACAATACTGTACAGTGCATTTGTATACTTTAATTATGAAGAGCATTGTATCCATCTTGTTTGGTCACATATTACATATACATCAATGTATGAAACTACACATGTATGCACACACAAGTGCATGCACAGGCACATGCGCACACACAAACACACACAGGTATGTACAGTTGAAGTCTAAAACTTGACAGTTTAGACTCACATTTTTTTTTGCCACTGTGCCATTCTTTCAACATTCATACTCATAATTTCTAAATAATTTCTGCAGAAAGTGAAAAACTAGTCTAAGTCACTTTCTAATAAACTGCTTTCTTCATTCAGATGATATGGAAATAGGCAATACACAACACTAGACACTCTAATTCAGGAATGGTACATTGTCACCAAAATGTATTCAATAGTAAATATAACAATCTCTCTGACACCCAGGTCAGGCTATGTGCTTGTATATGGGGGACGCATTCAACAACAGCATGTGATCGACAAAACTGGGCTTGAAAAAATATAAACAGTTCTCTCTCTTTCTGAAAGGCAGTACCAAAGAGTATTTTAGGCTTACCAAAATTAAAAATGTGCAGACAAAATTACTGGTAATTACGACATTTATTTCTCACCCCTTTCATATCATTCAAACAATAAATTAACCTTGGATCACCAACCATTAAGCACACATCCGAATGGTATAACAATAAATAAAAAAAAGTGACTATTAATTGTTACCTCAGTGAAAAAGCAGTTCTTACAGACCCAGTACTACAAATGTCCACAAACAAACAAAAAAGGGGAGAAGGTCATATGAATTCCCATACTGCAAAAACTGTACAGTAGTTATGCTATTAAACTATTTTTGGATGAAGTATTAAAATGAACACATTTGATGAACGTTATTAAAAAGTGATCAAAAAGCGTGAACCATTTCAAATATTTTGTACATAATATACAATTTTTTATTGCTACAGATCAAACTTTTACTAACAAATTCACAATCAAGTAATGAAAGACCAACATCATTCTGTTTTCCTAGTATAATAACCAGGTAGCCCGGTATATCAACATACATTTAAAGGTTGAATCTGGCCATTAAATCTTGGCTGAGACAGTAAACAAAACAGTAAACAAAACTTCATAAATAAGACTATATATGGATTATACTGTTTCTTAAAATAGCAACACATATTATTATTTTTGTGCTATGAGCAGACATTTTTGATTGTGTGAGTAAAAGGGGAAAATGATTGTCATCTCAATTTTAATATTGCATTCTACTTTCACTTACTTTGTCAAAGACTCAAAAATGCGTAATGTAAATAGGGTTTTTTTTGGTGCGCTTGTAAACAAGTACTAGATTCCACATTTTCCCCATGTGTAATGAACTTATTTCCTCACAAAGTCAGTTGTTCTTCACACAGAGGATTTACAATTAAATTCCAGCAAAGAATCCATTTTGATCCAGTTCACCAGCTTAAAAACATGCAGTTATTCACAACTTGCTAAAATGACACAGCATCATGTTGTTGGTCTCCTAGAGTTGTTGCCATTCCTGAAATTGAGAAGAAATCCTCAACACACAATCATCCTCATACACCAGCCTATTTCAAGAAATTGTTCTTCATGTTTTTTTTAAAACTTCTCTTATACTACATAATCAGAGAGTTTATCACAAGTACATGACAGATTGATCAATGACACATCAACAGACGTTGATCAATTACTATAAGAGTTTTCATGCCCAGAATCTTTGTGCGAGTAGTAACAGCCATTTCCTTTATCCTTGGATGCATATCAGCTTATTTCTGATGATGTGGCCTAGATTGTTCTAGAAGTATGATTGGCTCTCGACAAGTGCTGGTTTACTGAATGCGTCACATCCAAGGGACATGTCATCCATTGGCAGTGACTCAAACCAGCAGGCATCTGTTTCATCCTGTTAAAAAAAAATTAACATCTCTTCCAGTTTTTTTTTTTCATGGTCTCACATTAGTTTAATTCTTATGCACAGTAAACTAAATTATTGCCAATTCCATTTAAACATTTGATTATGTAGCTGTATGAAATGAAAGAAATATCTATAGCAAAATGTTCACTTTTCTTTTATCAGAATATATTTGGCTGTGGATCCCATGCTTTTATGTGTATATATATATATAGATACGTATAGAGACATATATGTATACAAATACACACAAATGCACATGCATACACATGTGCTTACACATATGCACACACACAGAAATGCACATGCACATGTGTACACATGCAAACCCCTTCTTTCGCATGCTCTGTATGGTGAAATTGCTCTTCATTGAGACAAATCTTGCATGACATACTCACAGTCAGGGTACTCACAGTCAAAGGTTTTCCTCAAGGTGGAAATAGATGAAAGTCATTAGCAAGCTGTGCACATATCGGTCAGTATAAGTGATGTTAGCATTCAACTTAAAGGCGGTTAAATTAGAAGGCAGTAAAGTGGGGCAAACAGGCAGAGCACTATACACACAATAAACCAGCTGCAACAATTCATTTAAAAGGCAATATCATGCTGCAAAATGATGTTTATTTGTAAGAAATCTCGCTGTCAGTCAGCCAACACAAGAAGCAGATGCACAGTTTATGAACAGATTTCGAGCTCCATTTATTCACAACCATAATTTGAAATCAATGGTCTTTTAAAACCTTTTTGCAATCAAAACACTTTCTGTGATACCTTACTGATGATATTAAAATGTCAACATAATTTGTGAGCATAATGACAATGCTAATTTATCCCAAGTTTCCAACCTATCAAAACTGTTGTACGACTTAATGACCAGATAGAACAAATTTAAATGTGTTGGTTACACAGGTCCACACACAATAATGTTTATATACATCTTTTAAAAAAAAGCTTGTTTATAAACAACTGGTTGTACTTATATACATGAAGTCAATGCTTTAAATCACAATTTAATCATATACCAGCTTCTGTACATATCAAATGCTGAAAGACTAACAGTTCCCAAAGCTGTACAGCCTTCAGGACAAACACTGTTTTAGTGTATGACTAGAGAGATAAAAATTCAAGAACGGCATGTGTTCTGTCATGAGATTCAAACAAATAATAATAATAGTAGGAGGCAGAGATTACAAAGTCTAAACATTTCAGTCCATGACATTTGTTAAGATCACAGAAAATAAAAAAAAAACCAAATGAGCATTTAGAAGGACATGTTTAAATTCTAATTTAGCTCTGTGTGTGTGTAAGTGAGAGAGATAAGGAAGATGCACAGTCCATATAAGCAAAAGAATGTATACATTACAAATGACTGCATGGTATGGTGTGGCAACAGACACTCAAATGCGAAAACAAACTGTCCACAACCACATAGCTTGTGTCACAAATAACATCCACTAGTTTTATCTAATCTTCTTTTTCCTTGAAAAAACTTTCAAAACTTGATGGGAATATGAAGGCATCACTTTACTCCTTATATACTCTTTACATCTCTTATATACAAGTCTAGCAAATATTTATAAAAACTTTCTTTGGTTAAGACCAAGGCAGTAAGATTTTGCAACTGTTTCCCTTCTGCTAATAAAGTTTCTCTCACTTTTTCACTTTATCTCCTCCTCTGTTCCCCCCTCTCTCTCATACACACATGTAGGTGCACACACACACACACACAAACATATATATGCATGCACATGCAGACTCAAATATGAAAATGTTGCATGTGCATATACAACGTTATATACTATTGCACAAGAACATACACACAAAAGAATTACACCAGTCCAAATTTAAAAAATACTTATTGGTTCATTTCATAATCCTATGCTTGCTTGGTAAGGCTCAAATGTCCCTAATCTGATCCAACATTTTAAGTAAAATGTTTTGTATGATGTCCATTTCTGTCTCTATATCCCTAAGTGATAACACGCGGCAGCAGTGATGCAGATCAAACTCAACCAAACCATGCAGCAAACAATGCTACTTTTAGAGTGACTTGAAACAATCCAAAACATCACAATATCCATAGAAAAAAATCATACACAAGGTTTGTAGTGAACAAGACATAAAGGAAACTTTTATTTCAAAATGTGTTAGTGATAAACAAGCATAAAAACCTTTGATTTCAATGCAGACTAAAAGAGGCTTGAAGAGGCTGTGGCTTTATATATTACATCATATCCCATTGCATGTGATTTAGAGCTTCAAATTAGTTCTTTCTTATCTTGCACTATACTTACACAAGGAAAATAATGCTGTTTTGGTCTTTCTTACCCCATCTCAATACCTAATATCATATATTGCCCAACTTTTTTTCCGCCAACAGACCAGTCTTCAATTGTAACAACAATAATAATAGTTCAAAAATCATTGTTAAAAAATATGCAACTTTAGTGCATAGATAGTTTAGCTTGGCACAAGCAGGTCCATTGCATACAAAATGGTGCACACAGACTGGTCAGGCAGTGGCGTGCATCAAACACAACAGCTAGTATGTAAAGGTGGGTTATCAATTAGCGTGCACAGTGGGGTTAAAAGCAAGGGATGGCTGTTCAGAAGTGAGTGCATTCAACAGATACCTCATCAGAGTTGGCAAAGGTGGAGCGGTTCCATCGTGGAGCAATAGACAAAGATGAGGCAGATGAGGAAGAACTGTCCTGTTCTTGAATAATTAGTTGTGAAGGAGTGTTGCTGCCCTCACGCACTGTCTCGTATCCCTCATTACAAAATGCTGAACTGGACATCCTTGTACGATATATACGACTTTGAGACTTCTTCCTTTCTGCTCTGTGTCTGATGTGCAAGTGCAAAAAACAAAACGAACACAGTTGCACAACCTGTATGTCCAGGTACATAATTAGGTAATAATACACTATAATAACATTGGAAGAATAAGCAGACCCAATGTCTGTAGCTCTGGATCGAGTCTCCTTGTGTACAAATGGGTGTGGTGAAGAAAATCATGATAATGTTGAATGATGTTTTTTAACAAATACTTCTTGTTGCATCAGCATTCTTCAGCCTTAAATGAAATGACAACAATAAAAAATCTTTTGTATGAGCATTCTAGCTTTTTAAAACCACTGCCATGCAAAAACATAATATTCAATATAAAAAGATCATATATAAACATTTTTTTACCTCCAATAACAGAGTGCAGTGAAAATGCATATGACAAGAACTGCCACAACAAAGCCAGCGACTCCTCCAATCATTGCACTGCTTAAATCCTTGACAACTGAGGTGATAGCAAAGGTGAAAAAAACATGTAGCATATTTTGAGAAAGCCAACAAACAGTTTGAATGAATATTTACTAGGGTGCCACAACCTTTATAGTTGAGGCTGAACAAATAACCATTTCTCTTTCTTTTTAATGATCTGTCCATAGAATATTTCTGATTTATGTCTTAGAGATCATACAAGATCTTGCATTCTGATGCAATTTATCAAAATTCTCATTTGCTTTCATTTAGATCTCTTCAACTGATGATTTAAACAGTGAAAACAGGCATAATTACCTTTGTCATTACATTGGCTCCCCAGATAGCCTGTGGCACAGTTACAATAAGGTTCACCTTTGACCCCATAGTCACAAACTCCATGGTCACCACAGTAGTTCAGGCACATATCTGAAACCAACACAACCCTATTTCAGCTATCCTGTAGATTCAAAGCAGATCAAATATCCTGTCTACAACATATTTTAATACAGACATTTTTATGACAGTACGCAATTATCATTCACATAATGCTATTGGGTAGCATGTTGACTGCAGTGGAAGCCTGATAAAAACTCACAACATCTAAGAGTTTAATGGCTTACAAGATTAAAGTGTTATAAACATTTAATGAAGATGCAGCCATAAAACTTCAGTCTTCAGCTACAGTCTTAAATGATCCAGGCACAGCCAACAGCACCAACAGCATGCAAGCAATTTTAAATATTATTCCTTGAAAATTGCAGTAAAGAAAAACTGTTGTTAGCTTTCATTTTTACCATGTGAAGCACTATCACCATGAAAACATTAGTATCATCCCTCACCTACAGCAATGGATATTTAATTATAAATGAAAACTACTCACCAGTACAATTGTAGCCATCACCAGTGTAGCCAGCTTTGCAAGTGCAGTGGTAACTATTCTCAGTATCCATACACTCAGCATGTTTATGACACTGGTGACTCCCCGTTACACATTCATTCACTGGCCCTGGCTCACACTGGTCTCGGTGTATAGCACCACTAGAGGCTGTGGTCAAACCCACACCACATGGAATGCACTGACTTGTCCCTCGAGCAGGCTGAAATGTCCCTTGCAGACATGCTGCACAGGTGTTGGTCTCTAGGCGATACCAACCTTTTTCACAGACCACTGAACAAAAATTATTGAATAGTATTTGCCTTTGAACTTTCTATCTTCCATTAAGAAAAGTTGGAAAGAGTGTGAAAGGAAACCAGGAAAAAAAACATCTATAGTTATTTAATTACACATGTTATAAGTAAAATTAAGGATACTGTACCAAAGTGTGTGAAAGAACAGAGGACAGTGATTCAGAGTAAAGGGTAAAGGGTATAACCAGTCGATTCGACCCCATGGAAAAGTTGTTCTACATTATCGGCTCAGCAAAGACTAGGTATAGTGCTACATGCCCCGTAACAGTGCTGCTACAAGTCATGGCCATGATATGTAGGAAAGTCATCTTTCCTGATGTATGTTAGAGATTTTTTAACAATTTTAATTTCAACTTTTAAACAAAATTAATTTTGTATTTGTTTCTTTTGAATAAACAAAACGTAAGTGAAAATTATATATATGGCGTTATGTTATTTTGTTATATTTTTATTATAGATTTTATTTTTAATTTGACATTTCATTTTATACTTTTATACTATATTATTTTGTTATTACTTTATATTATGTTTCAGTCTAATTTTTATTTGTTTATTTTATTTTAAGTTAACTTTAATTCATGTATTATTTTTTGTGATACCCTTGTACATGCATTGAAAAGGCAAAAAAAGAAAAATATAAAGTATTAATTTATAAATTTCCCCAAAAATCAATGTAAAGTAGTCATGCATAAAATGCCTTCATGATTATTTTTTTTTTTATCTTTTTTTATGAATTTCTGAACTTTGACTCTACATGAAACATGGACTCCATATTTTTATTGAAGTGCCATTATAATCATCATCTTCAATATACCAGGTAGTTGCTATTGACTAAAAGCATCCATCTTCATTAATTTTGCACAGTTTTTTTACCGTACAATCGCTCAATGTCATGTGGTACATTTAGAAGATGACAACACACTTCCCATTACATATATATGTTGCTTATGTAACGGATCTCAGACTCTCAAGGGTCTCAGGCATAACATATGGAGGTGGAGCCCAGTTCTCTCCTTCTACTACTTTTTACCTTTCCTGATAAAAGGGAAAAGCCTGTTGATTTTAAAGCCATTAGGAAGAGTGGTGCTATAGACTACACTTTTCCTGAGACCAACTTTTTGTAATATCTCCTTTCCATCACTGCCTTTTCTTTCAAAAGCAGGAGGCTGAGTACAAATTCAACAGCTGATCAACTGAGGGAAATACGTCGCTGCGCTACACAGATAAAAAAAAACAACTAGTGTGCACCTTCAGCCTTAGATGCTGGTTCTCTAATCACTCAACTGTTTGCTTCACTTTTCCTGACAGATCAGATACTCAATGCTGCTGTATGGGCAGGAGGAAATTTCTAGTGTTTATAGCCACAAACCCAAGTAAGCCTCAAACCAGTAACATATCTACATTACTGAAAGCTTGAACAAATTTATCTTCCCTATCATTTCATATCCATGCACGTATCAAAAAAATGTTATTGCAATAAACATCAATAATAAGCTGTGTAGATCCATATAAACATGATGGATCTTGTCATTATACCTCAAGTTACTATAATACAAGATATTACATGTGCAAAGAATCTCTCACCAATAGTGCAGTTTGACACAGATATTGAGCCTGTAGTGTCAGTAGTCAGTCCATATGGACATGACAAACAGAAGTCTTCTTCATCACTCTCCCGATAAGTACCATGAGGACATGGGCAGCAACTACTATCACCCCCAAGTTCCTGGCCAGCACCACATGCTGTCAACACAAATAAATGAAAATAAGTAAATAAATGTCATATACTTTAAAGGTAATCAGCTGGAAGCCAGCTGTCAATAATAAAAAAAAACTGCTACAGCTACAGGATTGGGCACTGCTTTTGCTACACCTGGTCACAAGAGCATGTGACCTTTATCTTTACATTTACCTTTACCGCCTTTATCAGGATGTGGTCTCTAATCCCTGTGGGGCAAAGCATGCTTCCTCTGTTTGACTTACCTGTCCAATGGGTACCTGATTTTGTAGCAGGTTAGGGAAGGAACGGTAGCAAAGATGAGCAGACCAGTACCACCTTCACCAAAAATCTATTCCCAAGGTAAGTGCACTCTCATTCCCCAATGACCATAACCTTCTTTAGCTTAATATGTCCAGCTCCAGTAGCTGTCATATCATATGCTGGCAAGCAATACTAATGCAGCTATGACAAATATACCAGTTAAAGTACTATGCTGCTTAATGTTTAGGTACAAATGGAAAATACTTGTACAGTTTACAGATCAGCGAAAATAAATACATACTAAATACAGAAGAATTAAATGTTGATGACTAAAATTACTGTTTTAAGAAATGACCACACACAAGATGGCTAGATATGTCTATAATTATTTTTAAGGATACATACTACTCTTTCTCAAGACACAATATCAAAACCTGGGGAAACAACTAAACTAAATATGTACCTCTACAGAGCAAAAATTAAATATGGACCTCTACAAACTCAGTTAAGTATGTACCTCTACAGAGCTCAACAGATGTAGCCCCAGGCCCTTGGGTAGTGTGACCAGTAGGACATGATGAACATGCTGTTTGGCCTGGGGTGTCCTGGTACTGGCCTTTCGGGCAAAGTTCACAATGTTCGCCAGACAGATTGTAATAACTTCCTTGAGGACACACTTCTGCAATGCAATATGAAGAGGTTGACTTTACATTGAAGTTCTAGGCTGGTGGAGAGCTCATGTTTTCCTCTTATAGCAGCGATAATTGTATAATCAATCAAATTTTAAGATCAAAATGACTACAATCATGATAATGATACTAACAATAAAAACACTAATTTTTCAAGGCAAAACATACCAAAACAAGCAGTTATTGATGTAGAACCAGGTGCAGAAGTTGTCATGCCTGTGGGGCATAAGATGCAGTGAAACTGTCGTGGATATTCTGTGTAGCTTCCCTCTCCACAGATGGCACAGTTTTTTGTGACATTGTCATACATGTATCCAGGTGGACAGTCAACTGTTCAGACAGACCATGAAAAATAATCCCAGATAAAACCATTTCACTCTGATTTACAGCCAAAGAAACACGAAAGTATGCAACACCCAAAAGTGAGATAAAAACAAGCTCACAGCAAGCTTTAGCTGCAAAGTCTGTGATGCTTGTCAAGACTTGTCCTGGTAAGCACTGGTAGTCAACTGTTAGGTGCGCTGAAGTGTGCTGGGCTATAAATATGCTGTCATCAAACCGCCCTTGCTTGACTGCTGTTATCACCTTCTCTGCCAACCATTTGGTGCTGGCTTGCTGAAAGGCAGAGCTGCAAAAAAAATGCAAATTAAAAAAAATTGATACTGTCATGCATTAAGGAGCAAAACTTAAAATACTTTTTCAGTGTTGAATGTAGAGCTAGAAGGATCAAAACTACTCCTGAAGGAATACAAATCTATGTTTTAGTGATGGTCATGGCAGGTTCATTTTTCAGACTAATTTTATAACATTATGTTGCCTTCTTAGATAACCTGCTAGTATTCTCTCCAGCAACCAACCTGTTTGCAGTGATGGTGAGATTAATGCCTACATTATAGACATCAGCTATTTCTCGTCTCCGGCGAATTGCTGTTGCTGGGTTGCAAGTGACCCTGAAACCATTTTCAAAGTCACACACTCCTGCAGTGCACAGTCTCAGGCCAGCATCAAGCTCCCACATGGCTCTGAAGAAATTCTTCTTCAGCTGAACTTTAAACTCTTCTGAACATGCAGGACCTGTAAACTCTATCCCTCCTTTTAAGCTGGCAGATGGGTTGCCAATGGCTGCAACAGTCATTGTTCACATGCTAGCTGAAACAAGCTACTCTCACAAAACTTACTAAATCTTTGGCAGAATGATCAATTAGCTCTTCTTCTGAGTTTGTGTAACACCCTCTTCATGTTACTAGGTTAGGACTTTTTAATTTTTGTAGAGGGCACTAGGTTGAACGGCCCCACTGGTGTCCTTTCCTTCACCTCGAGTGCTGCATAGATAATAGTCATCCTTGAACCCTCTGGCTACTGTTACATTCAAAGTCGCCTGATCAAGTTGCAAGGGTCATGGCCCAGGAGGAGCAGGAGGGGGTTTGTACGCATACCCACTAAAGCAATTATGCACATACATGCCCCATTAGGGCTAATCATGTATGTACACACACCGGTAGGGCAACCATGTACATACAGGCACACATGGTCATTACTTGCATACACACATGCACACGTATATGCAGGCATATGCACCTACACACAAACAGCCATCACACACACACACACACACACACACACACACACACACACACACTTACGCCCAATCACACCCCACGGCCCTAGAGCCTGGCCTTGCTCTGGGTGAGGTCGATCAACATGCAAACTGATTCACTGCCATCATGGCTCAGGAGAGGTTCTGGAAGGTTCGACAGGGGGTGGAATAAGTAGTGTGGGTTTGAAGTGTAAGGGCTGTTGGCCCCAGTAGTGTGGTGGTTAAAACACTCGCTTGTCACCAATGCAATGAGCGGCTCAGGGTTCAGATGTCGTCTCGGGACACTCTCTGATGTGACACCTGTTAGCAGGGCTGGGCGCTGGGGGTTTTCTCCGGGTACTCCAGTCCCCCCCTTTCCCCCCAAAGTGCATAATCACCGCAAGGTGGAAGCCCTTTCCTCCTAAATAAACCAACCAACCAACTAACCAACCATGTAAGGGCTGTTTTCAGGAGTGAGAGTGGAGGTGAGGACAGGCTGGCTGTTGAGTGAAGCTATGTGAATAAAATCTAGTGTGCGGCAAATACCATCTTTGTGTCTTGTTCTTGCGCAAGTTGCCCACCCCTATAAAGCCATCAGGGAAAGCAATGTTAGTTACATTTGTTCAGTTGGTGATATAATTATAGTTCTCACTCTCTGAACTCATGACTGTATTACTTGATATTAATTTCCATGAGTTAAAAAAAAACTTGGTATTAGATCCTTTTCCTACTCACCATGTTTATTCAGAGAGAAATAAACTTAACTGAATGGAATTCAATTTAAAACAGGCACACCAAGCCCCTTTTATTTTATTTTTGCTTTTAGTAAACAATTTCAAACAAATAAGGCAAGTGAGCCTTATCTCTTTCAATCACCAAAAAAGTATTTGAGTAGGAAGATACTTACAAGAACATGGGGGGAAGCGAAAAGGATTGCCCCGGGGTGGGTCCCAGAAGCCCAACCTGCCACAGCTATAGAAAGGTGGGGGCTGCTCCACAAACATGTAAGAAGGGAGGCAAGTCACAGAGCAGAAGCTGCCATACAGCCAAGTCTTGCAGACTTTGGCACCATTTCTGGGGGCAAGAGGCTCCACACATGCAAATGCTGAAAAATATAAATTACAAACTGTTGCTAAATAGGTACTTATCCATTCATCTTTTCACCCGTCCACCAACACACTGATTTCAATGAAAAATAAGAGCAGCACAGCAACAGCAAGAACCGTCTGCATGTAAAATCACAGTTAGATATCACTTTTATTTGAATCACACAAGTATGCACACACACATGCGGAAGCACATGCATGCACACACATTCTCTTTCTCTCTCTCTCTCATACACACACAGAGAATACATTACAGTCAGCTAGTTTCATTCATATTAAGCTGTATTGCATGCCAGTAAGAGTCCATTCAAGACTGCCACACGGAGGCCTTCCATCTTACGTCTAACAATAACTTCAAAGCTGCAATCAACAGAGTTGTTTTCTGCATCCCAAGCCACATAAGTCACCATGTACTCTCCATGTTGAAATATTTGACCTGCAACCGAAAAATGGTTATTTGTTGTTTTTTTAACCTATGCTTTGTTACTTTCTTTTTTTGGGTTACAATGCACACTCCTGCTTGTATAGGTTTAGCTGAATTAACCTGTGTAAGAAAATATTCTTATGTGTAGTTCAGAAGCAATTTAAGTACCACACTATGACATTTTAAGTTTTTTTCTTTAACCCTTTACTGGGCACAGCGGCCGAAAGCAAACACATTGATGCAAAAATTTGAGGAAATGCAGTCAAATATTTAGATAAACAATCGAATAAACCGGAAGTGAACTGCCGGAAGTCTCGCGATCTTTTAAAAAACGCGAGAATTTAAGCAATGGCTGTTACGGACGCTTTCGGACGTTGTCTATTTAGACTATGTGCCCATAAAGGGTTAAGGTAAGTTTAATTTTGGCTCTACAATGAGCTGTTTCTAATGAGCAAGTTTTACAAACTTTCTCTGTTCTTTCATTCATAATCACATTCATACATAAGTGTATTAATTTACACAAACAATACTTACCTGATCTGTGAGTTTGTTGTATGCTGATGATCCCCACATTATCTTCAAAGACAGGTTCTTGCCAATTGACCTGCACCAAAACACTGCTGTTTGTGATCACCTGGTCAGGAGGGCATTGCACCACTGTTGGAGCTATTCTGTCTCTTTTGTCTACAAAATTGAAAAAAAAAATTTTTTTTAATTGACAAACAGTAAAATATGTTTTAAACCATCCAATGAAAAATACACTTGACAAGAATGCTCAGAACATTTTTCTGTATAACAGAAGATGAAAAGCCAACAAAAAGTTAGGCATCTGGCAAAAGGCAGTGAATGATTTGCCAGAAAGGTAATAAAATGGAATGAATACAGTTCATCTTAGTAACTTGTTCTAGACTTTTCAATCTCAGTGTAAAAATTACTACCAACATAAGCAAACCATTTAATAAAAGAAAATACTAGAACACTATTGATAACGAGTCAAGCAAAAATGACAATCTTACTTTCAATGTGGTCACAACGATTGTCATCAGAAAATGGCAGACACTGGGATGTGCCACAAGTGCCTGGAGCAATGATGGTGACCTTGCCCTTTACATAGGCATCAGTTTGTGGCCAAGAGTACACATCTCCCATCACCATGCTCATGCTGCAGTTGTTGAACATGACCTTCATTAAACTTTCTTTCAGAGTATAGCTGTAAAGACTGACATGGCTGACCAGCCCTTTGAAAGGTTCACCGAGTGTCGTACTTGTGGGCTGTCCTAGCACCAGACGCATCCTACTGATCAAAACATGACAGATGACATAAATATGCGTGTGTGACGATTCGTGTTTAGATGAATACTCATGTGCCAAAATAATATACAAATATATCTGTGCATTTATGTATGCATAGTGTGTATGTGTATTTATGAGAGGTAGCACACCTCACCCACCCTACCCCTACACACACACATACACACAGGCAAAAGGACAAACTGCCATGTATTGAGAAAGATGAGATATATCAATGAGAAACTTGTAAGGAACACATTTTAAAATAGGAAGTAAACAGCAGCATTATCCACATTACTGTTGCAGAATTACCTACCTGCGAGGTAAGTTTTTCTCCTGTGATAAATAGGATTCTCCATCTGACATGATGCCATCAATGTATAATGTATGCTGGCCCCAAGCCCATTGATAGCACAGATGGTGCCACTTGCCATCAGTAACGCTAAGCTCAAAGTGTCTTCCCTCCACTTCACCAAACAGTGATGCTGACACAGTGTTTCCAGTCATGTCTAGCATGGTGTAGTTATTTCTGTCATTCTCACCGATGCTGCAAAGCCCAAACACTTACTGTCTCTAGCTTTTTAAAGTTCCCTTCAACATGGAATGACCAGAAAACCCTAAACATTCTTAAAGCAGTTGATGTTAGACTACATGTACAAAAATATTCAAAATGCACAACTCACTAGTACCATGTAATCTACAATATAGAAACAGCTACCAAATAGTAAAAGCAAACAGAAACAACACTAAAGGAAACTGTAATTCAACATCCTTATTACTATTATTATTAATTCTTAAAAAAGTTCTCTGATAACAGTTTCACACAAGCTTAAACACTGGAATGATGGGACATCCAGAAATTACCTAAATAATGTGAGATAAGTTCCTCGAGTTTGTGATGAGCCAAAGCGAAGCCATAAACATACAGCAAATTCAGAACCACCAGGGAACACAAAAGGAGGTGGGCTGCAGAATGAGTCCTTGCTTCCAGGGAACCACAGGTCATAGTCACCAGATTTTTCTGTTTAAAAGTACAACAAAAATTGAAACTTATCTTTATCATCAATGTTCTAATTAAGTTTTTAGATGAAAGCCTGTAAGATGTGATCCAACTTTAGTTGTCTTTGATTTTACTTCTATTCTCAGTTTTTTCACTTGTGCACTTCTATTATTTTCACTATATTCACTATGATTTATTGTTTACAATTAACTACATGTATCTCAAAGGTTCAACTAAGCATAGGGGAAGTGGAGAGCCTAGCCCTATAGTGGGGAAGTAGGGAGCTTAGAGGCCAGAACATTGGTACTGACCAGGAGGCAAACTGGTTTGATATTTATGTGGTGCAGTGAAATTACCCCAGTCAACCTAGCTGTAGGAATTAAATGGGTACCTGAAGGGGGAGGTTGCAAGGGAGAGGAGATGGGCACTGTAATGTCTTCACAACACACAATTCGGTCTTGGTATATGTATGCTTTATTCACACCTCTCTTAGCCAACTGCTCCCAAACCCATCTGGTCTCTAATTCTTTTGTCCAACCCTTGTTTCTAGCAATAATGCATCCTAGATGAGATTTTAGGTTACTATTTTCAGACTCTGAAAATCTAACCCCAAAACACTGTCTTTCTAAGTAGGTCACTTGTAGATATGACAGGCACAGGCCTCACACTAAAATCTGGCCCAAAGAAAAGTGTAGTCTCTAATTACACCTTACTCGTCAACTATGGAAAAGTCGGGGGACAACCTTTACCTACTCATTTTATTAAACTAAGAATATTTCATCTTCCCTCTAATTCCACATTTTTAAAGGATATCTAGGCAACTGCTATACAAAACATGTAAAAGAGACAGGATTTTTCATAGAAGAAATAAGCGGATGCAGGGATATATATTTGTGAAGGGAAAGCATGCAAACCTGTCAGTGTATGTGTGGGGAATTGGTTAAGATAGTTGAGTACCAGAATTAATAACCATGCATTGTCTGTCTGAATTAATAAACAGGTATAATATGGTCTCAATTAATAATACAGGAATAATATTATGGTCTCAATTAATAATACAGGAATAGTATTATGGTCTCAATTAATAATACAGGAATAGTATGAGCTGAATAAATAATACAGGCATATGAAGTGGAAAGCATCTTAACCTTTCCCACAGTCTTCACCGGCATAAGCAGGGGGACACAGACAGGTAGCCTTCCCTTGACTATTTATGCAGGTTGCACCATTCTGGCAAGTATCATTCAAACTGCATGGACCAGACTGGCAGCTGCTGCCACTGTAGTTGGGAGGGCAGAGGCACAAAAATTGCCCCTCCAGGTCAATGCATGTTCCTCCATTCTTGCATGGTTTATACAAACATTCATTAACATTGCGCTCACAGGTTTTTCCTTCAAAGCCTGAAAAGAGCAGATAAGCAAGAGATTATGAAGCAAAGGTATCCCACCCAGTGGTAAAATTATCCTTTAGAGACTCTTACTGGATGCAGAAATTTGATAAAATTAAGAAAACTCCAGAAGAAGTGTGTGTACTCTTCCTTAGCAAAAACTGAAAATTAAAAGAAAAAAAAGTTACCAAGACTGATTTTAATGAGTCTACCTTTTCTGCAATCACAATGAAAGTCACTGACATGATCAGAACATGTGGCCCCATGAAGACATGGCTGACTAATGCACTCGTCCACATTTTCCTCACACTGTTCACCAACATAGCCAGGAACACAGCTGTACACAAAAAGTGCAAAAGCATACACATATACTGGACATAGCATACCATCCCCTTAATTTTAACTACCCTAACACTATGGTTGACAATTTCAAATACCTAGATTACTTTAAAACATAAACAGTCAAATGAATTATAGATAAATTATACATTTTATAATTGGTACCTCCTTGTTACACTATACGTGTCATCCCTCTTCGGTAAACACATACTGTTATCAAATCCTTCACTCTAACCACATGGCAGAGTTTTACCTGCAGGCATATCCATTAACGAGATCTCTGCATGTTCCTCCATTCAAACAAGGCTGTGACCAGCACTCATTCACATTAGTTTCACACTTTACACCAGTGAAGCCCTCAGCACATAAGCACATGAAGTTATGTACTGTCTCCACACAACTTCCATTATTTAAACAGGGTCTTGATGCACAATTGTCAATTTGCACCTTAAAGAAAAAAAAAGTTGCACATTATTTGTTGTCTAACAATAGTCCAGCTAACGTCTGTCTCAGTAAAACTTACTTAAAGGCTAACATGGGTGCAAAACATATTTTCAGCTGATCAAACTTTTTTATTTCAAGGTTCTAATTCTCTGAATCTGTTTTAATTTCATATGTTGGACACAAGCTTTTGAACTTGGTAATTCTCTCCTATTTTTTTGAAAAAGACTATTCTGTGAATAAGATACCTGTTGTGGATGCCCTCTTTACCTTGAATTCAAAGCTCTTGGACTGGGTAAGGTGTACATATGTGTGTGTGTTCATGACATTACTATGTCTATTTCTGCATCAGTGTATATGTGTTGCCTCATATGATATTTTTGGCTATGTTAAGCCTCTTCTGTAGAGGAGAGATGCACTCTTTAAATGCACCATCGCCATCACCATTATCTCTCCTTCACCTGCCATCTGTACTGTGTGCAACCTTTTCTCTCTTTTTATACCTTTATTACATTTTTATACCTTCCCTCCTACTTTTACATTTGATATCTTTCATATATGGTTTATCCAAACTTGTATAAAAAAAATAGCTGTAGATGTTACAAATGTTACCAACTGCTCACTTTTCTAATAGCTGTTTTGAGGAATTAACCGCTCCCTACATTATTATTTTTGAAACATTATTTTTGAAAGTTCTTTGGCGTAATTAAACAAACAATACACCAGTGTCTTGCTGGAGACTTACATCACACAAAGTGCCTGTAAAGTCTGCAGGGCAGGTGCAGACAAAATCCTGCCCAGAAGAAATGCAGGTGGCTCCCTCTGCACAGGGGGCAATAAAACATGGGTCCTCCAACTCCTGACAAAGCTTCCCTTCAAAAGACAAAAACACAAAACCAAAAAACTATGAGCAACATTTCATAGCTTGGAAATAAACATGGAAAGAATCCACTTTATAAAGTCTTTAAAAACTTTTCTTTACAGATCTGGATAATAAAGGCCGTGACATGCTGTTGAATTGTACACCTGTAATATGTCTGTCTGAATCGCCTGGCCAGCCAGTATATGGTGTATAATGTCCAAGTACAAAGTCATTTTTGGGTCATTGCTGGTATATTGCCAATATTCAGGGGTTTAACTGTTTTAACTTTTGTAAATTCCACAAATTCCCTCATCAGCAGGAGGTATACGCATCATAAATAACTGGTATTATTATTATTAACAAGTATGGACTTCTTTAAAAAAAATCAATGAGGAATATTTCTGAGTCTAGAACTGTCTTAAAAATGAGATGCAAATTTTAAACTTAATGCAGCAGGACAAACTTTTGCACAATAAAAACATCTAAATAAAAATGAAAGCTGAAAATAACCAGCTCTTTTTTAAAAGGTCACAGAGGACAAAAAATGGGGCTCAGTGAAAATATCACACACACACACACACACACACAAGCATATTGTTTCTGACAGGGAAAATGTCACATATGACAGAAAAAGTTCAGTAAGAGTTTTAGTGATAGGCACTGCACCTGTCCAATGGACCAGGCAGTGGCATTTGTAGGAATTCACACCATCTTCACACCAGTCAGTTCCAGTCATGTTGCACAGGCTGTTGATGCAGTCATCTATGTTCTCCTCACAGTTTCTTCCAGTAAAACCTGTTTTAACAAAATCATAGTGATGTCTTTCACCAGAGATTCAACTCTTCAATATTGTAATTTTTGACACTTAATTGTAGTGAATAAATGTGAAACATAAACAGGCACCCAAAACACTAACTTCTACTGTATACCTGTAGCACATGAACAAGTGTAGTCATGGAGCAGGTCTATGCATGCTGCCCCATTCTTGCAAGGTGATGACAGGCATTCATCTATTTCTTCTTCACACTGCTGCCCAGTATATCCAGGCTGACAAAACAAATATAATGACAAAAAACTGAGATACGAAAACTATATATACAGCCCTAAAGTTGCATAATAATAATTGATAATAATTAGTGCTTATACTGAGCAGCATCACAACCCAAGGACGTGGCACTCTCCACGCTGACCAATGATAATAAATTATATTAAAAACTTTAGATAACAATAATATGCTGACACCAAACACAATTAGCCAGTGAGCCACAGGTGATAAAATACATCAATAATGAAAGAGTGAGACATTAAATATAAAAAAAATATGTGTAACAAATAAAATATTATACAGAACTGAACTGTGATAACATATTAAAGTAAAACAATGAGTACAAAAGATCAAGCATTCTATTTTAATCATAATATTTTTTCAACATTTTTCTATTTACCTAGCTTTTATTTGTGAAACTGTCATTTAAAGTGATACCTTGCATATATATTGTAACACCCATGACAAATTTGCACATTTGTCATGTGCATTTACAGATTTTTTATGTTTTTTTTTGTTTAGTAATTTTTGTATTATTTCATGCATTGATTTTTATGTAGTCCTCGCATCTGTGAGACGGGACCCAAGATTTAGATGAGGGGAAGCAACTCTCTGGGTTTTTCATTTGTACATTCTTTCTTTTGTGGGGAAGACGTGGCTCGGGTGGGCCGATGGGCCTCTACCCAGGAGATGGGGTTGTCCTAAATCAGGCCAACCTTTCTTTTCGTTCGTTCTTTTCATTCGTCTTTCGTTCGTTCTTTTTGTCTCTGTTCCGTGTTTCTCGGGCTGACGTTTGTAATAAAGAAAGAGAAAAGAGATCAAGTCGTTTTCTCCTGATCATTTTTGTGTGCTGGCGTGATCTGCAAGTATCTTTACCCCCACCAAAAAACACTCGCCGATTAAGCCCGGTTTACAATATGCATATTTATTTGATACCTTGCATATGCAGGTCAATGAATTCACCCCATCAACACACAGTCCACCATTTTCACAGGGGCTGCTATTGCAGTCATCAACGTTCTCCTCACAGCTTTCTCCAACAAAGCCTGCTCAACCACCAAAATAGAACAAAACCAACTTGTTCCTGAACAGTTACTTAACTGAATAAGCAGACAAGCATACTAACACTTTAAGTGGAACTCCTTAAACACCTTTTCCAAACCCTTTGATTATCTACAGAGGCTTCCTACCCAGCTTAATCATCTATACTCGCACCAACAAAGCAAACATGCTCCACATGTTGCAAGTCCTCTAGCTGACTAATAAAACACCTGTCAATTTAGATATCCACCACCATATTTGTACATATTATAAATTTTTCTATGTTTTTATTGCCTTGTTTTGAATTATAATGAAATGTTTTTATATCTGCTTCTTAGCCCAAGGGGTGATGTAAAAAACCACAACTTTTGCTTATTCTGTTACCCTTGTAAATAAAGACTTGTCATTTGCTTTCACACAAAAACAATGTACATTCTGCAGTTCTCATCTCTGTTTCCATACTATGAATAATCGTCAACAAATGTTGGAAGTAAAAAAGAACAAAGCTGCATTTTACCTGAAGCACATAAGCAACTGAAGGCACCAAGAAGATCATTGCATGTAGCTCCATTCTGACAACTGCTAGCACTGCAGTCATTAATGTTTCTTTCACAATTGTGTCCTTCATATCCAGTTCCCTACAGTAAAATCACATTGTTAACAATATATATTTTATTTATATTAAAAGCAAACTTCTTAAAGCTAATGAACCATCAAACCCCCAACATGCTATGACCCCATAACTTAGCCCCATATGCTGCCATATGTTACAATCTCAGCAGTTGCATTTTCTGTTTGGCTCCATTCTCCTAATTTTACATTGTTTGTAAGGTGTGGCTCATAATCATTTACACAGATGATTGTTCTTTTAACATTATGTAAATGAAAAATAGAAAGAACAAAAAACAGGTGTCAATTTAATGTTAATGAAAGTTGTTTGAATTTAGCATGAACACAAGCCTTACCGTACAGTCACATTGATATCCACCTACACGACTGATGCACATGCCTCCATGCTGACATGGAGTCTCCAAGCATTTGTCTATTAGCATCTCACATCTGTCAACACACCCCCACCCACCCCCCAAAAAACCAAAAAGAATTAATAAATGAATAAATTATAACAGAAAACAAGAAAATATAAGGCTATTTGCAGAAAATCAGAAGATAAACTGTTAAGCACTCCTTCAGCTAATGGAACTCAAATTTGAATATCAGACTGGAAGAAAAAGAGAAAAACCTTTAAGTTTCGAGCAGCATTTGTATATGCCTTAAAGGAACTCTTCTGAAGATTTCTTTCAAATGAAAATAATACTTTAAATGTGCACAACATAAAGGTCAATGAAATTTACCTGGCACCTGTGTATCCTTGGTGACAGCTACAGGCATAATTCAGATTTAGGTCAATGCACTGGCCATGCTCACAGGGGTTTGAGTTGCATTCATTTGTCTGCTGTTCACAGATTGTTCCTTGGAATCCTGTACAATTATCACAGTATCACTGACATGTTGAATCATGTCCACTCTGCCCTGCTTGCCTCCCAATACTCACTCACACTCTCTGTCTTTGTCCCATTTTTCTCTTATACATGCAGGCACATTTGTGCACACACACACACAAACACTCGCCTCTCTGAAAATTATGACAATATGAAATCATATTTTATAAACCATTTGAATACAATTTCATACAAATATAAAATCAGAATTGTGACTGATTAAATTTCCAAATGTAAACAACTTAGATGTAGCACACAGAAACTGCTTGGTGCTTTTCCTGTTTTCAGAGCATTCGACTGACCTGCTCTGCAGTGGCAGGAATAGTAGCCAATATGGTCTTCACATGTCCCACCATGCATGCATGGCTGACTGGCACAATCATCTATGTTCTCATCACAAAGTATTCCTGGCATCACAAGAAAATTTTAAAATGTTAAAGAAACAGCTGCCTCTATGTGTTTTGTGTAATTCATAATTAAATCTAACTAACAGATGACTCACTCTAGTTATTTTTTAATTACAATGTTTTGGAGAATTCACATATTTTTTTTTACCAAAACTGATAACATGTACCCAGCCTGCAAGAGAGGCGGAGAGAGTTAGGGTCCCACAAAGGAAGAAAGGCAAACTACTGAGGTAGGTGTTATGCGATCCTAACATGACAATGTGAGACCGGGCACGACCCGTGTGCTGGGCTTTTACTTAGCAAACTCGCTGCTGCACACGAATTCACTGGCTAGTTGAAATGTGATCTTGTTGCACGCACTCCTCCCCCGCTGTTTCTGAGCCTGTAGTTCTGTACGTTCCCTTTGACCTTCACACAGACTTTAACTATGGGTTGAATGGAGCCAACAAACAAGGCTTTGACATGAAATGATGGTGGTAAGCACAGGTTTGAAGGGTTCGATGTGGCCTACAAACGGGGCTTTGATGGGCATGACGGTTGCAAGCAGGCATTTGAAGGGTTGGGTGCAGGCTACAAACAGGGCTTTGATGGGAAATGATGGTTGCAAGCAGATAAACATGCCTAGGTCACATGACAACACTGCTTCGAAATCCTTCCGGGTTTCCACTCCGGTTTTCTTCAAGGGACCCAGATCTCAGCCCGGATGGGTTCCATAAGGAACCTATGAATTTTTGCAGCCTGGGTATTTGCCTCTTTATCTATCAAGTTTATCTTTATCTATCCTGCTTATCACAGGAGGCAGACTGTGAGATTTTACTCATGGTAAAGCCTTTACTGATGGATGTTAAAGATGAGGAAATATAGCCACAAAACCTTACTGTGTCAGCTGGTAGCTAGCACCAATATTTACCTGCATATCCTGCTGGGCAGATGCAGTGGAAAAAGCGGAAGTGATTGATACAAGTGGCACCATATCCACAAGGTTGGTTTTCACACTGATCAATCTCTGAAATTCAGAGAAAAAAAAACTTGTTTCAAGAGAAAAAGTTACTGGCAAATCGAAGCAAATATACATGACATATACAAAAGCAGAATGTACACAGATATAATACAAAAAAAATGTTAATCGTCACCTCCTGTAGACTAGTGGAAACTGTTTCTTAATTTTCCCTTTTACCAAAGTGAAAATGGCTTATGCTCCTATAGTTCAACATTTTTTGAGGAAGCAAAATGTGTTGTGAAATGAAAAAAAAATGCACAGATATAACAACACCTGCCACTCACCAAGACACTGAGCATAACTTGAGCTGCCAGTGCTTAATGTGGTCATGTTCCATGGACACTCTAGGCAGTAGTGAGAGCCAGTCTCGTTGGCAAAAAAGCCAACAGGGCAAGCAGAACAAGGCTCAAGTCCACTCAGGCTGTAGAGCCCTGGCCAGCATTTGGCTGAAATGATGACACAGGTCCTGATTATAAATCAAGGCATCACAAAGGATTGAAATAAAAACAAAAATAATATGGAGTTCAGAATTGATTTTCATGAAATGAACAGCTGTTCGCTTTCATTATATTTCTCCTCAAGGAGAGACAGGGAGTAGGGGGAAATTTAGAGAGATCTATGTAAAAATTCTAAAAAATTAAAATATGTGAACACTACACTACATAAGATAGTTCTCTTGCATGATTTTTCCTTACCATGAAAATAAATAAATAAAAGACTTAGAAAGATTGTGGGATTTTGCTGCAGTTATAGCCAGTAACAAATCATAGCTTAAAATGTGACATGCATGTCTCAATCCATTTGAAGAATCACAAACCTGTACAGTTCTCATGGCTTGTGGCAGCTGAAGAATATGTGCTATATCCAGATATGCATTGGTCACATGCAGTAGCTCTATGTTTAGACTGATACCAGCCTTTAGGGCAACTAAAGCATGGTACTAATCCATTGCTAGAATAATATCCTGGTTCACAAGGAGCTGTTCATAAACAAAAACTTTGTTAAAAGATGTTGTAAATAGTTCAAAATATATTGGCATACAACATTCCCCCTTTAATGCATGAATCTCAGCAGAAACTATACAATGCATACTATTTCCAACAGCCAGGGCTTCTAAACTGTGTTTGAGAGCATTGCAGTGTGTTAAACTACTCATGTGATACCACTCTCTGCCAGTTATGTGGGATAGCCATTTCTTGAGCTTCCAGTTTGTCAATTCTGATATTAGTTACAACCGGAATAAAACTTTGCCATCTCAAGAAATTGAGCAAATTGAAGGTGCCATTTGTTGTATTCCTGTATTATCTGTTCACAACATGTCAACCAAAATACTTCTGTAAAAATGCTTAAATCAGATTACAGATACAAAGCCATCATCAATAAAAGTACCCATGCACTCCCTTGCAGTCTTGGCACCATTAGTGAGGGTATGCATTCCAGGTGGACAGGAAAGACATGTCTGCTGGCCTTTCTGGTCCTGATAGGAGTCTGATGGACATTCCATACAGATGCTGCCTGTCTGGTGCATCCCTTGAGGACATTCCACTACAGTGCATCATAAAAATGAGAAAGCATTTCTGCATCATTCTGGTGCACAAAACAAGAGACCAGCAAAATAGCATCTGAATTAGTTGCTTCTTGTTTAACCCAAAATTAAAAGAATGAAAAGACAGAGAGATTGCATAATTCATTTTAATTCAAATGACTCATTAATATGTTTGACATTACACAAAATATTAATATGTCAGATATCTTTGACACTAAAATATAAATTGTGGGACCAACACGTACAGTACATAGAATTTGAAGATAGTCTAGATTTATACAAAAAATAATGTAATGCTAACTCTGGCTCCCCTCTTCCAATCACTGCAACAGGATATATATAATGTTTTGAGTTCTGCCTAATTTAATAACTATGCAAATAAAAAAAGTGCTTACAGCAAGAGCCATTAACAAGAATGGACCCATCAGAACAAGTGTCTTGTACCAAGTAGTCAACTGGAGGCTGTAAAGAGGCCATGCCACAGCTAGCTGATGCCTGAACAGGAAATGTTTCAATTTTCGTTCCTATCTGTTTCCCACACCACCGAGCTGCATCGACTAAAGCCTTGGTGTTTAGCACCAGTTGTACTTTCATTTTCAGTGAGAACTGGTTCTGAAATGAAGTATGTAAAATGTTACAATATCACCAGTCACATTAAAATTTGAAAGTACATCTTAAAATAAGTAGTCCAATTCTTTAAAACAACTTTTACAGTGAGCTAATTTACATCCATTTATTTGGGGGAGAAATATAAATGATAAACTCAATAAAATATATATAAATTGGATTCTGTTGTTCTTTTATCTTTCCTGTTATTCTGCATGATGCATTTATTCCAGTGGCCAACCTTTTAACTTTTAATGCATGAAAGAACCACAAATTTGCATTACTTTCTGATCCACTAAATAAATACTAAGAAATGATGTCCCTTCACCTAACTGGCTGGAGGGGGCTGCGTTCTGTCATATTTTTGTCTTATCTTACTTTTTCTTCTTGTTGGACTTGTTGTTGGTATGTGTGTTTTTGATGTGTCTGCCATCATGCATTTGGATTACGGTGCCTCTTTGATCTGTGTTGATGGCTTGGAGCTGCATCTACTATAGATATGGCTTCCTTCTTGTTTGCTATGTGGACTGCACAATGTGGTTTATGCTATACATACATTCTACTCTTTGGCGTGGAGTACACAGTCTGCTACAACCCACTTCACTCAGTTGTCAGTTTATTTTGAAATCACATCACCCACTGTGAAGTGCTTTGAGCTTGTCTGACAGGCAGGGACAGGGTGCTATATAAGCAAACTTAAGTGGAGCTGTGGTGCGGATAGGAGCATTTGCAGCCTCACCTACAGTTCTTTAACTGGACTGAGAAAGCTGGGAGCAAATACAGACTACATCTTTTATACTGCCATATGGCATTCTATAGACATAATGTTTGTATGTTCTGCTGCATGAATATGTGTATAAGTTATGATTCTATTTTTTCATCAAGCTAATCTTTGATGGTGGGATAAATCACTCTATAAATTAACTTCATTATTATTAAATGAGAAACAGACCTGTGGGTCAAAGTACCCCATGTGTGTGATGTTCATTGTGATGTTATCAGCAATAATTTCACAGATTTTAGCAAATACTGGCTCCAGATTTGCCAGAAGGGAGTTTCCAATCTGCTTGGCACATTCATTGCTGATTGTGCCATTGTAGGTGAAGTTTAAAGTTAGGTTAAGGTCCTGGTTTGGATAAACTCTCACTAGAATAGAGAAATGGATAAAAGACCTATGAATAAACTATAAAACTGACATATAAATTCTTATTTAGTATTTTCTACTGAGACTCGCAAAGAGTCCACTCTTTAAATTTTGCTTATCCTCAGATTCAAGATTTGAAATAATTTAAGCAAATAACATCGAAGTGTTAAAGAAAATGAATCCTGTGTGACTATAATCTCCAATCATGCATTTAAAAAAGTAACAAAAAGTGCAAGATTAGTTTCCAAGACCAGCATCTCAACAATCTGCTCAAGTACGTTAAAACCCTTCGGAAGATTTTCGTCATTGTCTTTAAGTCATTACAAGTGATTTTATGTCTAAACAAAACTTTGAGAGGGAACTTGGGTGTATCTTAAGAGGTAGCCATCTAGTACATGATAAGAAGACACTTACAGGCACAATCTGGTACATAATTATGTGGCTGCCAGCTGCTGCCATTGACACATGTATACTGTGTAGGTGGTGGACTGATGAAGCCATAGCTGTGGCTGCAGGAAACTGTGCATGAAAAGCCCTTGCCAGCAAGATTGTCTACTTGTTCTGGGCACAAACGCTTACCACCACTTGGTTCAGGCAGAGTCCACAAAGGGCACACATCCACTACACACACACACACACACAATCATATCAATTATGAAGTAAGCTTGCTGAAGCCATTGTCACATGTATATATGCAGAGCATGGATATGGCTGCACAACTGATTGAAATTTGTATAATGATTAAATTGTGACTGCTACCCCTTGATAACAAAGGCATAACTTGGTGGTAGGGGCTATATTTGTGAATATTTCTCTATTTTGATTTTTTTAAAAGCCAGTTATCAAAAAATGCATCACATATATTTATACACACACACTCAACCAGCCAACTTACATTCACCAATAACTATCATAATAACTAATAATATATCAACATTTTTCTCAATAAAAAGATAAAGGTAAGGGTCATTCAGGTCATTTAGGGAGGGGGTTGCTAGAGACCTCACTTTTCTCAGGGACAGCTTTATGTGAGGGCGGTGCCTTTCTCTTCTCCCTCTCACTGCCTTACCTTTCCCAACCCTCTATGTAATCAGGTGCCCCTTTCCAACAGATGGGTCACCTGAGGGAAGTTAGCAGCGCCACATGGGTACTGAATCAGCAAGACTTTGGTTTCAGATACCAGTGTTCTAAGAATCTGGCTATCCACTTCAATCCCTTTCTTAATAAAGAGGATAATTAACCCATTTTCCATCCAGCTGGCTAACCAATCATAAACCTGTTAAGCACTTGAAGCAACCTTGAAGATTAAATGTAGTGCTGAACAGCAATTACTCTAGCACAACATTTTGTGAAATAAAGGAATGAAAAATGTGAAATGTGAGTACTTACTTTCAATAAAGTATATAAATGAACAGTTTGCACTGTTTCCGAAGAAGTCAAAGACAGTAACTGTTATGGACAGCTCCTGAAGCACAGGTACTAAAGTACCAAGGGAAGGACTAAACACTTTGTGAGAGATCCCACTGAAGTCCCAAGATGACACAACATCTAGTGGAAGCACTAGAGGAATATGACTACTGTTGCCAGCATAGTGTTGTCTATATACCTGAGTAGGGCACACCACCAATGGAGGTGTGGTATCTGCCATAAATGAAATAAAGACCAGGCATTCAGTTAAGAACTATACATCAGACACCACTTTTGAGACAAAATAGGGCACTACACCAGCTAAGGTGCAGTGTCTGTTGATTAACAATGAAACATGGAATTGCAAGCATAACACTACTTATGTTTGAAGAGATGAAAGCGACAGCTGTTTTTTTTTTAATTATCAAACCATTAATTTTATTATTTGTATACCAGAATGTACAGCACAGTTACTGAACACAACTAGGCAGTCTTCAAGCTGTTGGAGTCCTTACCAATCAACCCAACTGACATTCTGCACACAGCGTTGTTTCCAGCTGAGTCAGTGACTGACATGTTGACTGTCATGTTCTGAAATGTAAATGAGGTTTGTGCAGAAAACATTTTTTTAAATGTAGGGTCTCTTTGTTAATGACTTTTCTCTCTTTTTCCACATGAAAACGCATTTCACACACACACACACACACAAACAGAGCATACTCTGCATGCCTGTAAACACAAAAAGAGCAACAAAACAAAACAAAAAATTCTTTGTTCTACGTACATGATGGAAGATGTAAGGAAGATGAAAGTCTGGTGGCTGGAAAGAGACAAACAGCTGACCTCCAGAATTGTCACTGATCTCTGGGATGCTAATGTTTACAGGCAATGGTCCTCCTGGTCCAAGTTCAATCCTCTGCTCCATCTTTGGGCAGTCATGAAATGTTGGTGCTTCATGATCTGAATCAGTCAAACAGCATCATTAAAAGATTTGTTTTTTACATTCAGGATGCTTGATTTCAATCTCCACTGATTTTAGAATCCAGGCCACAAGTGCTGGCAACATTCGTTTAGTTTAACAGTTGAAATGGACATTTGAAGACTAAATTTTTCATGATAACATGAAACAATATCTACAATGCTTGATGTAAAAAATATAAATCACCTTGGCATGAGGAGATGGTAGCGTTCCAGTCAGCATTTACTGACAAGCTGCTCCAGACACCACGCTTCCTCCTTTTGACCTTCAAGTCTGAATCACCTACCAGAAAATTTCCATGTTCATCTGATGTATATCTGACTCCACCATAGATTCTGAATGGTACAATATCTATAGAGAGTTTGTATCAGATTAATAATCAGAATGAGAGAAGAAAGAAACCCATCTGTCAAACATCTGTCATCTGTCAAATCAACACCAATGACACATAAAGATGCTACTCTCCGAAAACCCAAGGACAGTAAGTTCTGGTGAAAAATAATAATAATAATAAAGCACTTTTATAGAGTGCTGTTCCCACCAAGGGCTCAGCTCATACAAACAGTATGATACAAACATGCACAGACAAACACACACACACACAACCATACTGGAAGGTATTACATTGCGCAACATGCTTTTTCAACAGATGGCAGTTCATTCATTTAGAAGAGGGAAAGACATTCTTGTACAGATATGCTGAAGCTTCAAACCTATAATCTCTGTTGGACTTTTCCCTAGAATTCCTGTCTTTACACAAGTGTGTGTTTCAGAATTGTAGAAGGATCCTTCAAAGCAAGTCCATTCCTCTGAGCTTATAGTATAGTTGTTAGGCCCCACAGCATTTGAACATGCCCTCTGTATACTGGTTGTCATGTTCTTGACAGGCAAATTTAAGGCCACAGCCAAGTAAGTATAGAGTTCATTCCTGCAGTTCTGGACAGGTGCAATCTGTCCATTCAGACTGACCAATACCAAAGGAATAGAAATGGTAGTCTGCAAATTTAAATTAAAAAAAATTATAAAAGGAAGAATAATAAAGAGAGTGAATTAGCCAGAACCACACTGATGCTAGTAAAACAAAAGTGTACAAAATATTCAACCAAGTAAAAACCAACTCACAAATTCAAGGCAAGGATCTGCATGAATATCTCATTAATGACCCCCCAAAAAATAGTATAAAATTAGTCTGAATGTCATTTCAGAATTATTTTTTAAACACATGATGCTTTTAGGACTCTTCTGTTGTTTTAAAAGCAGCTAGAAACTTCTGTGTGCCACATCTGCAGATGCTGACATAAAGCAAACGCACCTGCCCACACACACACACACACATGCACTACTGTCTTTAGTTTTTTCAACTAAGAAAAAGTCTGACACACCTGAGCTACTGCAAGTGACAATCTCGCATTCTGTGGTTGCAATAATATTCTAGCACCCACTGATGACACACTGCAGAGCCCTCCTGTAAGAATAAGCTTTTGTGTGTTTCCAACAACCATTTGATCAACATCTTCAGCTGCCTTTTGGATTGCCAGCTGGCACGTATTACTGTCTGTCACATCAGTAATTGCTAAGTCTATGTGAATGGTGTATGATGGTAAAGTCTCTGAAAATATTTTTAAAAATAATAATAATAATGAAGATTTTTATAGCGCATATGCCATGATGTCAACATAAAAAATGCTATACCAAACCAGAAAAAGAAGAACAAATTGACACTTTTTTTTACAATGGTTAGGTCTTTATATATCTTTAAAAACTTTATCATTTTTAGTAATGATCTGAATATCAGCTGATTTGACAAAGTTATCTGTTGATCTTAATATCTCAATTTATATTTTTGCAACAGAGCAAGTAACATGGTTAAACATGTGGCAGGAGGATATATACCATTAAAAAATATCAATAACAATAAAGCTGCATACTGAACATTTGGAATTTGTCAGCAAGGCAGTAAGAAAAAAAATAAACTTGCCATCGATGCACTGAAAGTTGAAAACATCATAAATGTAGCTAACAGGACAGAAGTAAGAGATACTGGTAGCATTGTTTGAAAGCTGACCAGGACTCATGGTGATTGCTGGGCAGTTTTGAAGATAGCTCTTTGGCAATGTCATATTCGGAAGGTGGTTAAGTGAGTACAGCAACTCTGATGTCACAAATCCTGCACATTTGTGCATGGCTGGGCGATCTACGCTGCCATCCAATGCCACCAAAATCACCTGAGACTCTGCATCATACTATAAAATACCAAAAACAAATAGGTAAACAAATAAAATGTCATGCAGACAATCTAGCAATCTAGCTTTTGCTTGCATTAAATCATCTTTGTTATGCATAAATTTACTACCTACTGCTGCAGGCACTAACTTCAGTAACATTTATGGGGTGCCTATAGTAAGAGGACAGGGGTGCGGGGGGGGGGGGCAGGCTTTGAGAAAAGTTGTGCAAGGGAAGTAAGAGGGTGGGAAAGAGAGAGGACAGGGCAGTTGTAAGGAGAGCGCAGAGGTGGGAACATCGCCCCACCAAGCAGTTGGAAGGTTTTTGTGATGTGCATGTTTTCGCTTTTAGCAAGAACTATGTACTGGCGTGAAAGTAAAAAGACCTGAACCCACACCACAACAGCGCTGTGTTCATTATTGTGGTGAGACTGGGCAAACTACCCTCATCTACCCTGTTACGTATATTACATTTAAATCTCATGTAACAACAATAAAGCTAAATGGCCATATAATAAGTATGCTTTAATTGCACATTTTCCCATTTTAAAGTAGGTACTCTGCATTGTACATGCACACAAAGTCAAATAATAATAATAGTATTTATATAGTGCATTTCCCCACAATGGGGACAAGCTCAATGCGCTTTACAAGATGTAAAGGGCAGGAGGAAGTGAAGCAGAAGACAAAATAACACAATCAGGTAAACATACAAACACACATGCACAGTGAAGACTGCCAGGAACATGAGCAAATGTGGAGATAGTAACAGTCAGGGGACACCCATTACTGTAGATATTTCTAAAAGAGATAGGTTTTAAGTCCAGACTGGAAAGCGTTTAAGAGACTCTACTGTACAGACAACGGCACAGCATTCCAAATACAGGGGCAATTACAAACTGAGAAAGATAGATTCAAAACAATGGTATTAATTATAGGTGCAAGATTTCACAATAAAGGTGAGGTGGAGAAAGGTTAGTCTGAGAATTGGGATGAAAGTTGTGTTTTGAATAATTTGGCGTGAAGGAGGGCGCAACACAGGGAAGAGCAGAGTACAATGGTTATCAGTTTCTGGCACTAAGGAACAGAACACAGGATGGCACAAAACACTTATCCCCAAGACTTCAGTCGATGTTTACAATATGATAATACAATAATAATAATAATACATAACCCTTTCAAACAATTGCACACATACATATACACATGCACACACACATATATATGGCAGAAAAGAATAAATCTTTATCAAACCTTATTGCCTCTGCGAGCAAGTGTGACATTTGCAGTTATGTTTACATAAATAGCTGCACAACTTGCATTTCGATTCTGCATGGCAGATTCTAGATCGGTTAGAAAGGCCAGAAGACCACCTGTGTATTCATCTTCACATTTTTCAGCTCCTGTCCCCTGAGTCTCCTGCACAAATGTTCCTTTGAAAGTGAGTACCATTCTGGGTATTGTTTTAACTGGCACTTGGGCTTGTGTGGGGCTAGGTGTCGATGTAGCAGCAGTTGTGCTGGCAAGTGTGGAAGTGATGCTCCTATTTAAAATAAAATAAATAACAAGAAAAGCCATTAAACACCAGTAATACAAAATGGTAACACTATACTTGCTTTTGGGAACAAAACAGTCTAAAGGTTGTGGTGTTTATAAACTTCTCTATCTTGCAAGAAATAAAAAGAAAAGCAAACAGCAAGAACACTCTCTTAGAGGCAAAAATGAGTTAGGCCACACTAAAATATCCCTTTTTATTCACCAGTTTGTCAAACTTTCTTTTAAAAATGATTAAAGATGTGTTGGTGTGTCCATCAAAAGGCAACACTGATTCTACCTGCTACATCCAAGTAACTCCTGATCTAAGGTGAAATCTGTGGGGCAGGTCCAGTCAGATTCAGTGACGCTGACACCTGCTGCTGGATATGATGCATTTTCACAGGATCCTTTCAACACCTCTTTGACCACTTGGCTAAACATGGCGGGAAGCTCCTTTAGAAGAAAATCCCTGAATCTCTCTCCACAGCTCTCCACAGCCTGATGTGATGAATTAGCTGACCTCAGAGAGAACTGGATACGAATTTCTGCCTGTCAAAAAGTAATTGCTTCAGATGAATAACTAAGTAAGTGACCAAGAAAACAAGTACAGCTGGCATGACTGAGCAAATTAGCAAGTAGATGAATGGAACAAGAGAAGAGAGAAGAAACTAAGCATTTTTTTTACTGACATAACCAAAATGCAATCCCATCCAACCTCTTCCCCGGGTGACGGCTGCAAGCTGAGCATAAGTCATTAATGCACTGTACTGGCAGAGAACCAACAAAATAGGCCACATAAAACAGGCTGAAGAGTGTGATGTATATTCACTGGGGCCTAACCCTCATGATTAGAGAAGGCATTCCGGTTAGCACCTGTCACCAATACAGTGGAGTTTGGCTGTCCAGGGTTCAGTTCTTTTCTTGGGCATGCAGTTCTTTTCATACATGTGGCATATGTTTACAAGGCTGGCTGCCTTGCCATGATATAGCTTCAGTTGCTAATGGTAAAACACAAATTCCCTCCCTCCCCTCTCCCCACGATTAGAGAATGTGACCAGAGGTTCAAAGCCAGTAAGACTCTCTTTTTCAGGAGGAAAATTTGTATCGCTGAAAAGCATTTATAGTGTGATAACTTCAATGTGTTGTGCATCTAGTAAGTCTTTAAGAAAGAAAATTTACTTAAAACATAATGTTTCTCTACCTGTCACAGGATATGTAGGCTAAAGCGCCTTTTTCAAATGCCACTAGCATTACATAGACATTCCTTATGCCTTCTTGTTTTACAGCAGAATATCTAGGTTATTTTTTACAAAACCATTTTAAAATAACCAAGATATGTATATACTGTTATACAGTATTTAGACCTATAAAATGTTTCTATTGTCTTCTATTGTGTCTGTTTAAAATTCCATTCAAATCATGCAAAATTTGACTGAAACTTTTCAATCATTCTTTCAGAACACATCATTGTTACATTAAGGTGCATTGTGCTACAAAATCCTGTTTTTCTGGCTTTAATAATACAATGAACTATGAGTCACACTTAAAACACCCTTATGCTTGCAAACACAAACAACCAATTGGAGTACTCTTGTTTCTCATTTCTTAAGTACCTTGTTCCCTCTGAAACTAATGTTTCCTGACTTCAGATCCACGATGACATCTGAAGCATTCAAGCAGTAATCTTTACCGATGTGACTCTTGAAGTCTTGCATCATGCTGACTACTTTCTTGTTGATACTCAGGTGCACAGCATCAATACAACTTAGGTTTCTGAAGCTTCCATGCAGTGTATCTTCAACTCTCAGTGAGAAAAATGCTGGCACAACTAAAGGTAGAAGAAGGGATTTCAAGTTTTAGTACTGTTTTATATAAACAGTTTAAATTAGTTGCATAATAATTATATTAACTTACAATAAAATACATGTTTTGATCTCATTTTTAAACTGCTTGGTAAATCCCAACATGCATCGATCAAACACACACACACTCTCTCTCTCTCTGTATACATACATGCATTGTATATAAATACATTTATGCAAATATATATTACCTTCAAGCTAATTATCAATCTACATCTCTACTGGGTAAAACTAATAATGACTCAAATGTTTAAATCTTCACAGAATATTAAACTGCTATTCAGGCCTCTACATGTCAAATTTGTGATTGTTATAATGTCATTCAACAAAATGTAAACCAATAATCTTTTTACCAATAACCTGCATGTTCCCCAAAATTGTGCAAATTCGATCAGGACTTGGTTGTATACAATAGCAAACATAATAGTGAAGATTTTGATAGCGCATATTCACACTCATAGAGAGCATGCTCTTAGCGCTTAAAACGAGGAAGAGACGTGGACTAAGTAGACACAGAACAAAGGGGGACGAAAGAAAACGACAGTACTGACGAAACAGAAAACATTAAAAGGCATCAAGTAACAGGAACAGAAAAATATAGTGATTCTGCGAGAAAGATGGGTAAAGTAGCAAGAGGGAAGGGGGCGGGGTTAAGAAGGACGAGCATTGTGCGGACTGTGTTAGGAGAAATGCTCAAGGAAGAGGTGCGTTTTCAGTGCAGATTTGAAAGATTCAGTTGTAGGAAGGTGGCGGATATGGAAAGGAAGAGAGTTCCATTGTTTTGCAGCACAGTAGCCAAAAGTCCTGTGACCATATGTTGTTGTTCTGGTGACAGGAACAGTTAGGATACGGTCGTCAGACGAAGAGCGTAGTTGTCTGGACGGAGAGTAAGGGATGAGAAGTTCAGAGAAATAGTCAGGACAGGAGCCAGCAAAGAAATTAAAACACAGCACAGACAGTTTGTACTGAATGCGAGAATGGAAAAACATAAAAAGTAGACCAAATTCTCTGCTTCAGTAATTTGGCGATCCTCATTTTATTTAAATCATTTTGTCATGCACCAGGATTTGTTTTAATCTTTAAAATTTGAACCTGCGCGCTATTGTCTCAGATCTCTAAAATCAAAATTTCAGAGTCCCACTTCAAAGGTTTTGCTAACTTTGAAAAGTGAGACTATGTAAATACTATATCAAAGTACCTGGGAACATTAACTTTCAAAAAATAGTTTGTCTTTGTTCAGTTTATTTATTCATTTATTTATTGCCAGTATCATCACATGATCTTTTTTTTCTGATGTAAAATCATGTTTCTGAATGCCTTTAGCTTTGCTACAAACAAACCTATGAACTATACAACATCAAATTTAAACAGAACATCTAAATAGTACATCTACATGTGAGTGTTCAATGATCACACGTAATGTCATCAGAATGCATTTTTTTGTTTCATGCAAATATTATGTCTGCCTAGACCCTGTTAATGCATGAACTTTCTTCACCACGAAAATATGGAAGAATTCTCAATTTAGACCACACCAGAAAGGGATGGAGTGGGTTCCATCTGACATCAGCTATTGCCCATTACAAAGTGAAAGTACTTCACAAATCATGTTCAATTAAAAACAATTTTTTGAAAATGGAATCTTTTTCAAGTTTTATTCATATTCTGCACATCGACACAGGATCATCCAGTGAAAAAGTTACTAATTAAGGACTTTAACAGAGATGCAAACTACCATAAGCCAAATATATTTTTAAAAATGCAAGCCATGAGCCAGTCACTTTCAAGTAGCATACTTCTACTTTCACCAGTCAATAAAGCAGCAGCATTCACTCTGAACAGCCTTTCTGGCATGGTCTAGTGTTTGGGGTTAGAATCCTGCTAAGGGTTGTGTATTGTTATTAAACTTTGGATTTGCTTAATTGTATGTATTAACAACCTTTACTGAGTAGGCAAGGGCAGAATAGAACTGAGCATGCATGTTTCTAAAACATGTAGTAAGCAGAAGATGTGGAGAAGGGGAGGAGGAGGAGCTAATGATTTGCTTAGATAGATTTTTCAACATAAACTGCTCTCATCCTTCCAAGGTAATTTTTCTGCCATTAAAGAAAATGCTTCAGAGATTAGACTATCCATGTTATAAGAAATATAAGATATAAGAAAAAACATTCTAGTAGCTGATACATGATAGGCAGTTCTGAAAGGCTATGGAAAGGGTTAAGTTTGATCAGATAGAGTGGTATGTTCAACAGATGCTAGCTTGGAATGCAAGCACTCCACTCCCCATGCAAATAAAGTTTATGCACAGTATTTTGATAACTATGAAAGGTCCATGAAAAGCTGTTAATAATATAGTGTTTTATAAATGAGAGCTGGTGAGAATACTTTAGAACCTCATTCAGTTCACATCAAAGGTTGGCAGCACAGCGCTAAAGGCACTTGTCACCAAGAAAGTTCAGATCTTGGCTCCGACATACATCTCTGTGGATGTGACCTGTTTATAGGGTTGACTATCAGTGGTATTTTTGAGGTACTCTGTGTGTGTGTGTGTGTATGCTGTACACACATTTGTGAAGGTGTTTTTAATGCCTACACTAAACAGAGTGGTGTTTATGGTGCCTGTGTTTATGTAAGCACTATACAAATGTGCTGTATTCTAATTTTTATCGTTAATTATTACAATATTTTATCATCATCATCATTACTTAAGCACTTTTGAGTTTGTCTAGAAAAAACAGGTAACAAAAAAGATCAGACAAAGTGTGTAGATTAAGATTAAATTAAAGAAGCCTTTAATAGACCTTTCTCTTCAGGATCTAAAGGATGAGCCCAGAATCAGAAAAAAACAGCAACAGATGAAGGGTCAAAAGCCAGATATAATCTACAAATATACATGTATTGAGAGAGCACCGCACACAGGCTTACTGTCCACAGGGTTCGTTGCAACCACCGTGTACTCTGCTCCACTTGTCAAAGCACCTGTCGCACTGCTGCCATTTCCATCCCATCTTGTCACCGACACAGTTGTTGTTTGTGATTCAGGTATTACTGCAGAAGCTTGCGCTGTCACAGATGTCTGTGCTGTTTTAAGAGAAGCTTGAGTGCCTATAGGATTATGTGTGATTGAGACAGATGATGTTTGGGTACTTTGTGCAGTTGCTTTTGCAGATGTCTGTGTTGTTATAGAAGAAGAGGCAGCTAAAGAGCGGAGTGTTGAAATGGTCTTCTGGTTTGTTGTAGAAACCTGGGTTGCCATGGATTGCATTGCTGTATGAGACGCTGTTATTTGTGGATACTGTGATGTCTGAGGAATCTGTGTAGTTAAAAACCTTGCTGTTATTGGAGAAGTTATTGGTGTTGTAGTAGTCTGTGTTGTCTGAGGGACTGTCATGCTGTGATCCTCTGTCATGCTGAAAGAAAGTGCTGTTGAAAGGCTCTGCATTGTTTTAGCATTTCCTGTTGTCTGGAATGCCTCTAAAGACATGAGACCCAGTGTTGTGGTAAGGACTTGTGTTGTATGAGGAGCCTTTGTTGTTATAGTGGATGGTGTTGTTACCGAAGCTTGTGATGTTTGGGAAGCTTGTGTTGTTTTAAATGTCTGTGGTGTGGTAAGGATTTGTGTTATGTGAGGGACTTGTGTTGTTACAAGGGGTTGTGTTGTCTGAGGGACATGATCTGTCAGAGCTTGTGTTGTCCTGGTAGCTTGGGATGTCTGGGTAACTGCTGTCTGGGAATCCTGTGTTGTTAGCGCGACTAATGTTTTCTGAGAAGCCTGTGATGTTGGACCTTGCATTGTCTGGCGAGTTTGTGTGGTCGGAGAAGCTTGACTGGTAACTGTTGTTATAGGATTCTTTGTAGTCTGGATTGCTGGTGTTGTTACAGTATGCTGAGGAAAACTATTAGTCTCTAGTGTTTGTGAAGCATGTGTAAATGGAGCTGATTGTGTTGTAGATTTCAGGGGAGCTGTGTAAGTCCATACCGTTGAAACAGCTTGTGATATTACAGTAGACTCCCGACTTCCAGAAGTCTGTGATGCTGTGATATGATCCTGTGTTGTGATGGTGCCTAGTGTTGTTGATGGGGATTGTGATATTACTGTCAATGGTTGTGCTGCTCCAGATACATTTGATGTTTCAATTAAATGTGTCGTTAATAGTACAGGGGTCTGCATAGTTACAGAAGCTTGAGTTGTCAAAGGAGTCTGCTTTGTTGCAAAACTCCCAGCAAATTGTGTGGTTATTTCAGCTTCTGTTGCTTTATAAGTTTGCACTGTTGCCACTTGGGCTTGTGTGGTGCTAAGGATTTGCGTTGTTTCATTTCTTTGTGTTGTTAAAGCTGCTTGAGTTGTCAGAAGTCTGTGGGTTGTGGAAGAGAAATGATCAGTGCTGGATGACTGGGTAAGCCCAAGACTCAGTCCTGTTACTGATCCTACATTTTGTGACGATAATGAGGATTGCTCTGCTCCAAGTGTAGATGTGATAATTCTTGCAAAAGACTCTGTTGTTGTCTGCATATGTAGTGAGATCTGCATCTGAGCTGTTGGTGTTGTGTCTGGTGGTGGCTGTGTTGAAGTCAGATGAGTCCCGCCTCCATCATGTGGTGAAGAAGCTGTACAGGTTGAGAGAAGGGAGTGCCTCAAGCAATAGCAGGCAACATTCACCCATGCCCCTATTCACAGGCCAGCCTCTTCATCGAAAATATTCCAGAAAAGTGATGCAATCTATCATTCCCATTGTATTTATTTATTAATTCATAATTGTATTAGCACTGTAATTTTGAATGTTCAATTCCTAAAGCAGTATTTTTGTGATCCAGTACAAAACATTTCAATGATTTGTAGTCTTCAATGATGTGTCGAGAATTTGCAAGACACATAATTTGACATACAACTGCAATGCTGTTTTCTTCATTTGTACCTGAGGTATTATTTGTATGTATTTTAAAAATGATGCAAAACTCGCAAAGAAATGGATTTTTTTCCCACTAATCAAAAGGAAAACACTGAAATAATCATATAGTTAACATTACCATTCAGAGGAAGTATGATGATTTACATTGCTTGGACATTATGTGCAAGGTGTAAAAACATAGCCATATGACTGCTATCATTTCCCATGCAGTATGGATAATGCTGCAACTACTAATTACATCTATTATGAAAGAAGTAACATGTTCAAAGAAAAGCTTGTATAAAATAGTTCAGTAACAAACGCTACAACTTTAAAGAGACTGGCCTGTATTTAAAAAAGTACAAATAATGAGCCCCCAAACCAACCCAACACCAAAGAAAATAGTTTAACCATTGCAAAATGCATGCTGCATTTTGCATAGAAAGTAAGTACAAAAATAGACAGTGCAAATATGGATGCCAACACAAAGATTAGTTTTCTCCAAGATTTGATAGAAACTCAGAACAAAGATTTATTCTAAAGAAGAACACATTCTGAGACCTACAGATCAAGGAGAGCAAAACTTTTCACTCTCATGCATAATAAAGTAAAACATGGAACATCACATACATGCATAAAAATATAAATATGAGACTACAGAGAAAGAAATTTTTAATGGCAAGTGGAAACAAATTATGGTCTTTTTCCTTAGTTCTCTCATCCCTGCAATTTTCAAATGTGACTAATTGGCTGTACCCAAAAGAATTACACCAGCTGATGACACATGCTCTTTTAGGGGTTTAATGGGGTATTCCTTATGGGTGATGCCAGTTGACAATAATTAAATATCATTTACTAACCAGTGTGTCAAATAGTAATAAATACTCCATGGCAGCTTTGGTAAATCAGAAAAATCACAAGAATAGAATAGCATTTTCCTTTCAAAGACATCCAGATATACTTGCACCAATGCTTAGCTCTGGTACATACCTGTTACTGACAGTGAAGGACTCAGAGTTGTTTTACTTAAAACATCAGAGGAAATTGCTGAGGGTAAAGTTGTTGACTTGACATTGATATCTTTAACTGTGGACTCACTGGATGTTTCTGATTCAGCAGTGAATGATGGTTTTGAGGAAGCAATGCTGCTTTGAACGTCAGTGCTTGAGAGAGTAACATTCCATGACAGCAAACTTGGATCATAGGTACTTGGCAAGGAAGAGGTGGTGACTGGGACAGGGAGTGTGGTGGTCACTGTTTCTGAAGGGAGAGATGATGTGATGGGCTCATTGTCTGTGTTTAGGGGATATGGAGAGAGGGTGCTGGTGCCATAGATCCGATCTTCACATTCTGCAAAAGACACAGCACATGGCTTCTAATGGCTGCAAAACACATGCTGTTAGGTTTTCACTCCTTTTCCAGTCCATAATAAAATCAGTTTGATCCGATGAATTACTTTCTAAATGTTGAATATTTAAAGCAAAAATGCCACAGACAGCAAGTGTTTCTGTGTGTGTGAGATAGAGAGAGTGTGTGTGGTTTGGTTGGTGGGATTTCACAGATAATAATTAAAGCAGTTTAAAAATGGCATCATGATGTGTTTTACTGTAAGAAAATACATTATTGCAATTTATTTAAACTGCTTAAATAAACATGATAAAAAAACAAATCCCTTCTTCTGCCTTCAGTTGTGCCAGAATTTTTCTCATTGTGTGTGTGTGTGTGTGTGCATCTTTGTGTGTGTGTGTGTGTGTGCACATATATATATATATATAAAACAGGGTAGGACGAGGATAGCTTGCCCAGTCTCACCACAATAATCAACACAACACTGTCATAGGTTCAGGCTTCACTTGTACACCAGAGGGTAGGTCTGACTAAGGCAAAACTATGTACATCAGATACACGTTCTCCCAACTGCTTGGTGGGGCGATGCTCCCACCTCTGCGCTCTCCTTCCAACTCCCTTGCACCCGCATGCCACTGGCGGTACATACGTCCCCTTCCTTCGAGGGTTGGGAGTGAAAAGCCTCTTTCCTCGTCTCCTTTCTTCAGGCACGTGGTCTGGTGTGGAAGTCTTCCCATTTGTTCTTTCGCTCTCGCATTTTCTCACAATACTTCTACTTCTTTACCTAGCCAATCGTGCATCGGTTTACAGGTGATCCACGTGGTGTCGCTACACACTCCCTGGCCTATGCATAACATATCAATCCTGACTAAAATGACCACCCCCAGCGCAACCCTGTTGCGACGCTCATCTGGCTTCATCGCTCAGCACCGACGACCAGTCTGTAGCAATGAAAACAAGTGCTATTGTCTGGGCTAAGTGTACCGGTCTTCCAATTAACGGTCTACCCCCTAGGCAACATTCAGTGGCCTTCCTTACATAACCGGCCCAGTGTATGTCACCTACCTCTTTATCCCTGTGTATGTGTGTGTGTGTGCCTGTGTGTGTGTGTGTGCAATGCATGTCCTACCCCATACTACTATATGCGAGTGTTCATGTGAGCGTATGAACTTGCATTAAAAGTAGTTGGTGCTCACCTTCCCAGCATGCTGGTATGCCCATCCAACAATCAGGTCCTTCTCCTGAAAGTTCAAGTCTTTCTGGGCATCTCCATCCCAGTCCACTAGCATGGAAAGTGTTTTGTAGCAAGGAAACTGCAGGACAATCTGGATCATGGGATGATTCCAGCATGGAGGAAAGCATGTTACTGAAAGAGCTTTTCAGTGATGCTGCAATGTACTCTCCACAAGTGCAAGAATCATACAGCACTTCCCGTCTAGCAATAGACAGCTCGGCCCAAAGAGTTACATTTATCTGAGACAAAGGAAAAGACATAATATCTTCATATTTTAAATACCAATGTTTCTTGACTTGAATTCTGAACTGCTGTGACAAACTCCAAAAAGAACTGCTAATTTTCAGGACTGGATACCTTCCACTCAATGTCTAGAAAGTTCTAAAAGCTAAGCTGCTCCTGCACACTTATCTTCATAATACTATTGAAAGTGGTACTGGCAGATTGCAATCATTAAAAAATAAACATGCAGCTTTCTTGCCTTTTTCAGCTTAATATATTCCCTCCAAAACTCCTTCAAAATTTATTCAGTATTCATGTTTGTAACAGAGAAACAAAGCTATATTCAAAATTTATGTTAATGTTACAATTCATGTTAGTAACACACAAAAAAGCAAAGAATCTGATGATTTACTCTGTTGCCACTGATATGAATGGAAGAGTCAGAGTCTATCACTATTTTCCGTTGGACAGGACTGGTGCAAAACATTTCAAACTGTGACAAGAACTGAGTGAAGAGTGTCACTGCTTTCTCTTGGTAATTTGCTCCACAGGAAAAAGTGATGTTAATGTTATTTCCTGTTTCAAAGCTGCTGTTTACAGCCAGTTGGTATAAGGGCAAAGCAGAGGCCACCTGCTTTCTGACAGGTGATTCACATTTCAATGGCCAAGGATCTGATGCAAAAAATACATTATATCATCATGAAAATGTTGTCCATTTTTTAAAAGTATCATTTAAAAGCCAAAGCATACATGACAAATTCAAGTATTTTGGTAAATAGATAAACACTTGTTGTTCGCCACTCAACTTCAGTTTAAACAGTTTGCCATTTGAGTGACAACTTTTTAAGTTTACTATTTTGGTAAATGGTTGATATAGGCTGGTGACTTGTAAGATGCCACCTAGGTTTAAATAGTCTGGCATTGGTTTGTACAAAGAATGTTTATGATATCTATATAAAAACTAGGAGGTATTTATCTTATTGTTGCTATTTTTTTCATGTCAATTTCCATCTGTTTGATGTATACCTGAAAGATCGTAGCCTGGCCTATCACAGACAATTTCAAGGACAGAGCCCACAGAGTACTTGTATTGTGTCTGCTCTATGATGCCGTAAATTGGATTCTCAGGAGCAGAACAGGTTAGGACTGAAAGAAACAGATTCACCTGAGTTAACCATTTCAGTTTATATGGTCAACGTCAGGGAAAATACTTAGAGACATACAAATCCTCTCCTTTTTTGCATGTAAAGTTGCACATATGTATGAATGCAAGTGTGTGCATACACACAATTTTTCTCTTTCTCTGACCTTCTCACCCAAACAAGCTATTAACCTTTCAAAATTAATATCACCTATTACCATTGCAAGTAGAGCCATTGCCAGACCAAAGACCATTTTCTTGACACTGAACCACCACATCCCCAGTTAAATAGTAACCACAGTCACAGGAGTAGACAGCTTCTCCTCCTAGTGTTGTGTGTAAGTACAGAGCTACTCCATTGTCTATATTAGGTGGCACTCCACAGTTGACTGCAAAGAAGGACCAAGAACTGTGCAGAACTATGCAGCAAAACTCCTTATGATCATTCATTTCACAAACAATGTATCAAAGGTATCTTTAAAATGATGGGTAAACATAAGGTAGAAGCATATTTCTTTCCAACAGGAAGACAATTAGGACAAGTAAAATGATCACGTAATAAATTATGCACAAGACTAATAATTTAAATACTTTAAAACATTAATATTATTTCATAACACAAGACATGTCATGAAGTGCATTTACATATATATGTATACACATAGAAGCTGTCTTGAAGTACCTTGACAAAAGGGATCAACACCAGTCCACTGAAATCGTTGAATATATGTACTGTGATCCTGATAAAGTTGGCAGTAGCGAAACTTTGTTCCCATCAGTTGGTATCCCTTTTTGCAGGAATAAGATGCCTTACTATTAAGTGTTAAGCCATTGGTGTCAACAGTACCATGATCTGGGTTATTCAGCTGGGGACAATAGGATACTGTAAAAAAAAATTTGCAAGCAGAAATGAAAACAACCCATCCTCTTCTGCTCTTGACGATGATGAACTTGAGTTATTTTACAATTTTTAAATCTCTTAAGATGTATTATAAATTAGCGAAAAGCAAAAAAAAAAAGGAACATATTGTCAAGTACTTTGGTACTGCAGTAATAGGCGGTAAGGGAAGCAGTTATGCAGACAAAGGCAACGATCAGTTCAGCCTTCACAATTTTGTTTATCCAATCCAGGTTTGTAAGAACTATCCTCAATTTTAAATATTTAAGGTTATAGGCTGAGTAGGTGTTGTGCATTTGTGTGGTTTTTATGATTTTTGTGCCTAGGATGATTATGGATTTTCATAGGAAAAAAGAAATATGATCCTCTTATAGCATTTCATTTATGGCAGGTTTGCAGAGGAATGTTATTTAAAATTAAGGAAATAAAACATATATTATGTTACACATGCAGGGGAGAGTTTGATTTCAATGTGTCGGACAACTCGTTTTGAAGAAATTAGATGTTTTAATACTTGAAGCTAACGAGGCTGATGCAATGTTCATATTTTCTGGAGTGACTTGCTGTTCAAATTTTAAAGACAGCTGTGTCCTGGCGATAAAAGAAAATATTGAGTTGCTGGCTGCTGACTTTGAGTATGCAGAGTCCACTTTAGTATTCTCACTCTAAAAACAAACCATCCCCCAGTTAGGTCCAGTTACACAAAGTAGAATGGATGTTCTGTCAATAAAGTCATTAAGCAAGCATTTTATTTAATTAAGAAAATTATAATAAAGCAGAATGGGTGTTCTGATGTATGAGAAATAATTTACATGAAAATCTATTTGAAGTACATAAAATGTGTAGAATGACACAAAATAGGACTTTATTTATTTGTAAATTATTATTTATCTTTATTTATTCCCTAAACCTTTTTCATTTGTTGTTTCCTTCCTATCTTTGTTTAGCTCTCTTTCTGTCCTGATCAAAAGCCACTCCATGTTTTGATATTTCTTCTTCATAGTCCATCCTTCTGATCCTTAGTTATGTCTTCCAAGCAAAGAACAAGCACTGAAAGAAATCCAGAAGTCATATGCACATCTCACCTCGACAAGCTGTAACAGATGCTGACCAGCCCCCCTCCTGCTGACATTTGACAAGGGCTGGTCCATCAGGTATACTTCCAAGAGGACAGCTGACAAAAGCCTCGGCCGGATAAAGGAAAGTGCCATATTTTAGCGGTGGTTTTGTGTAGAACACCGACCCCTCCACCACAGAAAATGGCTGGCAGACAGCTAAGAAGAAACAATTTTTAACACAAGTAACAACAATAAAATGAAAGTCTGTTAAACTTTGTTCAACTGGCTTATACATTAATGCTTTTCTATATGTATATAAATGCATGGACACCTGTGTATGTGTGCATATGTATGCAAGTGGATGCATATAATGGGTATTTACAATCTGGCAATACTGCTGCACACATCTGTCAATTAAGTGCAAACAAAAATATGTACAAAATATGCTAATAATAAAATATGTGCAGACAAATGCATGTATACACTTGAGAACTTGTTTACACATCTTCTGTATTATTTACTCAATTAACTCTGACAAAGCAGCCTAACTAGACTGGTTTTTGATCATAAATTATCTATAAATATGTCATTTCTTCTATATATCATCTAATAATAATGGGATATAAAGGAAATAATTAAACAGACAAGATTATATCTTTTATCGACACAATGACGTTTCTTTTATCTTTCTTGATTATTGTATTTAAAATCCAAACTTCTTTAATATGTCTGTACTAACAAATACAGGTCCTCCCAGGTGAAAGCTCCAAGCCATCATAGTTGGTCAAAGAACCATTGTATAACTGGAATCCAGGCCTGCAAGTGCATCTGTATCCTCCTTGAAAGTTTTCACATGTATGACTGCAGCCTCCATTTCCAGTTTGGCATTCATTGTTATCTGTAAGACAAAGATTAGCACTTGCATTAGGAAAAGCACATTGTCAAGGAAAATCTACAAAAATGACCTCACAAGAACTTAACCTACAACTCTCCCCACCTATCCACAACCAAAAACAAACACGCACTAACCCTTACAGATGGTTTCGTCATCTTTAGGATTCTCGTAACCAGCATGGCAGATACAGCGAAAATCCCCTGGAAGGTTCTGACACACACCATTCCTGCAAATACTTCCTTCAGCTGATGAGCACTCATCAATGTCTGGCACAAGGAAAATAAAAACTGCTCATTTTAGAGATATAATGAAACATCAATACATGGCAGTGCCAGATAACAGCCCAGAAAGCACATTTCAAATACATTTCTGGAAGTGAATACAAACCCAGTTGTAGTCATTAATTTTTAAATTTAAAAGTCAGTGGTGGGACTACTAAAAACCACACAGTAACATCTCACCTTTGCACACTGGCAGAGGTTTGTCATAAATCAGATCTGGAGTACAAAGCAGAGTACTACTGCCAATCATTTTATAACCTGAATCACAGCTCATCACCACTCTGTCTCTAATGCTGACAGGTCCTGTCTTACTGGGATAACCATTGGATAGGCCCACAATAGCTGGGCACTGCATAACTGCAAGCAGTAAATTTGATGGCATCAGTAATACCTACTTTGGTTACAGCATAACCTAAAAATATCATTATTATAAGAATAAGTACAGTGCAGCGGCTACAAAGGTGTGAAAAGATTTCTATAAGGTTCCCATTGTTGTTCAATTCCATATTGCTAGATATTCTATATATATATATATATATAAGCTATATATATATATAAGAAGAAAGTATATAGAAAGTATATATACTTTATTCTTATTTTTTGTTTTATGAATATTCCAGTTCTGCCTGCAGATTTCACTCCCAACGCTGTTGTTGACTAAACAGAATACACATTAAAAGTCAGTCGACATGTGTTGATCAACCCAAAGTGACGTGTACCAATAACATTTCTGATGTAACTAAGAAACTCACTCTGGCATTGTGGAACGGGACTGGACCAGGTGCCATTAGCTGAGCAGTGAGAAAACTTGGCTCCAATGAGCTGGTAACCATGGTTACAGAAGTACTCTCGCAAGGCACCATATCTGTTATCCTCTGCCATGCCTGTGCCATTTGAAGGTGGTGGTTCCTTGGGGCAGAATATTTCTGCAACACATAATCAAGATAAAAAAATGTCATGATTTGTCTTTGGTAAGTTTTATTCTCAAAGTAATGTTAGTTATATGTTACAGAATATCTAAGTAAATACTTCATTGAATTTTAGTAATTAAATTTAATGCACAAAAGATATTATCACAAGTTTTATTCAAACAGACTAAGACCATATATTAACAAGAATAACTTATAGCATATTAACCAAGCCAGAGTGAAAGGCAAAGATGAGGTATTTTTCCTCATCGTATGCTATTGTATTAGATTCATATGTAAGATGATGGATACCTTCACAAGTAGGTAACTTTGTCCAGTTGCCATCTTTGCACACAGCCTTGTTTGTGCCCTGCATCTGATAGCCAGTATTACATCTGTATGAGACAACTCCTCCATAAGTTGTGTTTGATAAATGGACCAGATAACCTTCCATTGGAATACTTGGCGATCCACAGTCAATCACTGTAAGCATATGTTAATGTATAGATGCAGCATAAATTAAAACAATTTTGCTTAACAAAAATAAATGGAACTTTACTGACTTGAATAGTAACTTGGCAATGTTGCCCAAAGTATGCCAGTGCAGGCAATCCAGTGGAGTGACTGTACAATAAGCCCTTGCTTTCTCTTAACAGTTGTAGCAAAAAACATTTTTCCCCTCATTTTATATGATATTATGAAATCATAGATAATTTACCTTTTTAAGTGCTTATTACTGTATTAACATATTCACATGGAATAATGCAAGCAAAGTTAATATAAATCTTTCTGCCTAAAACAGTCATTGTTTCTTACATTGACAGTAAGGCACTGCACTGGGTGACCAAGCCTGTAAGCCACACACCGCTATCAATGGACCACTTAAGATGTATCCTTCTTGACACTGGTATTCAACAGCTGAGCCAAATGCCACTGAAGTTGTGTTTATGTGTAAAGGTGGCTTTATAGGCAGAGGATCACAGTCTGTACAGAGGCAACAAAAAGTGTTTTATGCGAGCTGTAAAGAATAACATTATCAATTTTTTTCAAAAAAAAAGAGATACAGAAATGACATCTTGTCAGAAACTTGCAAGAAAACCACCTTTTCCTAAACAGCCCTTATCTAGCTATTATGCCTACAGGTTCACACGGGTACACTTCTTAAGCAACAATCAAAGTTCTCTCACTTAAACTCCTCTAGATTATATATTTGCTGTCTGTATGGCTCATTCAAGGGGAGAAAGTGTTTATGTATATCCCTGTGCAAGTGGATGTGGCTCTGCTCATCCATGCATCTTTGGCTATGCAAATGCTAGTACACGAACACACAAATTATGTTTTTATGTGGTTTTTACTGGAAACAAGTTTATAGCTTTGCTTTAATTCTTCAATGGTTTAAGTCATACAAAAAGAGTTCAGATCCACAGCTCTAGCCTAGCAGTAAACTTTTTAGGAGAAGATATCCACTACATTATGGATTATAATGCTATAAAAACAGTAACAATGGCATTCAGTCATTAGAATTAACTTTAATATCAGGAATAATGTAACATAGCCTTGGCCATTTCTATTTTCAAATTATAAGGAATAACTCTTTTGATGCATTCTGATGTCTGACACTGAGGTTATTATACATGCCAGTAGGCTGCTGAGAATTATAGTAAAGTATATATGCTGGTTTTAACTTTCCAGCTGCTGAGCTAGCTGCAACACAAAGATGACATTCTGAACAAGTAACACAGTTACCATAGGAAATGGCAGCTGTCCAGCCAGGTCGGTTCACATTTCCATCGGATTCAAAGATGATGAGAAACCCTTCCCCATCTGAGTGAAAGTGCGCTGGTATCACATTACCGGAGAGTTCAGCTACAAGATTTCTTTCTGATATATGACTAGAGTTATAAACCTGAAAATAAAAAGTGTAAATTTGTCTAAAGGAAGATTTTATCATCAACAATGATGTGGCATATAATAATCAATGTTATCATCATCACCATCTCAAAATGATGCAAATGGCAGAAGGGACCATTTACTACCATAATATCAAAACTTCCACATTTCATACACCTTTTCACCTCATCCTTTGCTTCTCTCTCTCCTCTGCCTCTATTCTCATAGTTGCACAAAACAAAAACTAACACAGAAACTCACCTGGAAGACATATTTTTCAATATATAAAACAAACCATGGCAGACACATTACCTTCACAACATCCATGTAAAGTTCAGTATCAAAATCTGAGTTGAAGATAAGTGTCAAATTCCTGGAACTATTGTCAATAATGTGCCAGACACAGTATGTGTTATCTCGGTAGTTGTTGGCCCTATATCCTGGTGAGGATATTCTTGCATACCCAGAAGTGATATTTACACTGCATCCTGTTTAAAACAATAAAGGAGACCTAGAAATATCAATATTTAGTTTTTAATTTTTCTGAAGTTGCATTAAGTAGTTATGGTTCAGGTCTACACTGACACTCAAAATTAAATACTTTCATTTTGTGCTGACAACTGTCATGAAAAACTTGTGATGTCAGTTGTAAGCTGAAGGCTTTCAGCTAACATCTTTAGCGATTTAGTGATTAATAATTATAGTAACATAGCATTACTATAAACATAAATATTTTAAATGATTAACTACAGTTCTTTAAAAAATAAAATTTCACACTTTGTTCTTTTTTGTTGGTAAAGAGAAACTGAAGAAAAAAAAAGTTTAACTGCTGAGTGAGAGAGACAATTTAGTAGTTTGATCTTTGAAAGTAATAAAGAAATGCATAGAAATGATTTGGTGAAAGCCCACACACTCTCTCTCTCTCTTGCCTACCTGTTTCATAAGTTGCGTTGAAGCCTCTTTCCCCATGATTTAAATCAGTCTTAAATCGAACAAAGATGCAAGGACCAGTTGACACAATGACCTGAGGTAACTCTGAGCCTGAGAAATGCCCCAACAGTCGATCCTGCTCCTCTGGTCCATCATGCACTTCAACCCAGTCATAGGGACTATCCAGCTGAAACTCCACAAACTAATAAGAAAAAAATACTGCTTTATTAAATTTCTTGTCCTTACAAAAAGGAAGGAGATATGTATCTCAAGTACCGCAAAATTTAAGCAAACTATACATGCATTTAGATATGATCCTACCTGCAAAGTTATAATGTCCGAGGAGTTATGGGTAGTGATGATCCACTCGCACACAAGATTGTCAGGATAGGGATGAGTAGGAAACAGTGGAGAAGTGAACCATTGTACATGTGTACCAGCAGAAAACTTGCCTCCACAAGCCTCTGAGTGGTCCCCAAAAGACTCTGAAAAGGAATAAAACTGTCAATCACTGAATGAGCACACATGGCAGGCAAAAGGGAACTTGGTAAAAACAAAATTGCAATGATTTCAATTGACCAACCATGTTTCATGCAGTTACTATCTTAATCATCACCAGAATGTACTTTTTTGTAACTATTAATCGCCTTGTACACTTCAGAATTATAAATTGCTATATATAGAGAGAGAGAGAGAAAAAAAAAGAGAGGGAGAGAAGGACCTTGAAAATGCCAAAGTGTGTTTTTCTGATTTATTTTAAACATAAGCAATTTATAAAGAAAAAGACATGACAATTGCACAAATCAAAATACAGTAATATCTTCAGTAAATACAGTGATACCATAGACGCAATTCTACCATCAGAAATATATTAAACCCTCAAAAGACAGTCTTTCTTTTGCATCCATGAAAGTCATACAGCATGATGGGAGCTTCCATAAGAAGTTGCAACAAAAGCCATGTAACACAATCTACAGATTCTGTCTTGCAAGTAAAATGGTAATCATCCTGCTTACCAGTAAACCATGTGACATTGAAACCATGGGCTTGTTGAGAAAAATCAGAGGTGAAAGTGACTAGAAGAACATTGCTTGATGCCAGAGGAACTACAGGCACCTGATTTCCAGAGTAAATTCCCAATCTAGCACTATCCTGTCTTTCACTTCCATCAAACACTTCAACTTTGTCATATCTGAGTTCAGTACTGAAGGTTTCAAACTGGAAAATAAAGAATATTTTATAATATACCATAAAATTTCTTTTTTAAAAATAAAGCAATTTAAGCAAAACTTTGCAAACATTAAAGCTACAGATACAGAGAAAGAATTTAGCCTATAGTGATTACTAAATGCAGTTTTATCAAGAATAAACTAAATCTGTGACCAAAAGAATTTTTTTAACTTGTTCTAGAGTAATTTTCTGTTTTATTATATTTGATGTTCACTGTTTGAACCAGTTAAGTTGTAACCAACAAATAGACAGACACATCACCTGCAATTGTACTTTGGTTCCTACAGGAGTCCAGATCTGCCATATGCAAGTGGCATAGTCTGGGTATAAATCAGGGAATCTTGGTGAATGGAATGTTCCAAAGGGGCCTTCTAAACGTCCTCCACAGTCAACCCCTGTCAAGTTACAGAAGAGTCAGTTTGCAAAATGAACAAAAGCGTCTGTCTTGAGAAGTGCTTTCACTTATCTGTGTTTGTTATGTATTGCGATGTCTAAAATCCTATGTGTTCACATGTGTAAGCATCCACAAACATATGGTTGCAAACTGCATTAACTCTTTTGAATTGGTCTTCAATGGTTGAGAAATTGCACGGAACAAAACTGCACTGGCTTATTTTTGTGTAGGGAAACAAGGGGGTTGAAAAAATACACTTGTAAAATGCCTAACAGGTGCATCTGAAGGTTACAGTCATGTTAAGATGGTCTTTTCTTTTAAAAAAAAGCTTGAATATAGATATACAGAGCAACAACAAATTCAAAAATAAAAAAAAACTAAGACAGTTTGCACAAAGACACTTGTCTCACTTGCCTAAGCCACAATCAAGCTCATCAGACCCATCATCACAGTCACGCTCTCCATCACAGACTGATTTGCTGCCCACGCACTGCTGGCTGTTGGTGCACCGGAACTGGTATTTATTACATGCAAAAGTTTCACACATAAAGATTCTTTTATTGTCACATCCAGTCAAGCTCCATCGGAAATCACCGTAACCAGTTGAGCTCAGATTGATATCACAGCATTTCTCATTCACATGGCTATCTGGAAAAGGTACAGACAAAATCTTTTTATTCCTTAAGCTGAGGCATTAATTTTGATCACATCATGGTATTCTTATTCCTTCGGGACCCAGAAAACCAGTTAAATGTCACTTCTGGAGAGGTCAAAAATTAATGTTTGAAGAACTTGGGAGAATGCTGTTTTAAGTCACTACTGTGTGCATATGGATAAAATGTTACTTTTCACAACCATTTCTATACCTATTTATGTTCGTTTCTTTTCTAAAATGCTCTTTGATGCACAAAATCACTAACAAGTACCACAACAGTGGGAAAATGGAGAGCCTAGCAACAGTATCTGAATTTTAAGACTTGCACAATATATAGTCCGTTTGATACCTGTGCAACACAATGTACTCCCTCCAAGTTGACCCAACAACAGTGTGAGAGCCTGTCTTAGCAGAAAGTTGGGGAAGATTCAAATTGAGTGGAATCAGAGATGGGAACTGCCCTCATGAAAGCTAGCCCCCAAGATACGCCAGGTACTTAACTCTTAACTCTCAGTACGTGGGACTATTTTTACCTTTCTTTAATAACCATAAAAATATAACAACATACTGAAGCTATACCTAGCTAACCCTCCCCTTCCCCAGCCCCCACCAAAATCATCCTAATTTCAGTGATAATTAGCATTACAACAATGACAAGCATCCTACTTACTGCTACTTAATGAGGATATTGTGGGCGGATTGCCTTTATCCCAGAAACCCTGCTGTTCATGCCCTGCTCTGCCACTGGCCCATGTATAATCCCCATTCACTCCTCTCTTCAAACCTGCAGGAAAAGATCAAATTTAAGGAAAGAAGCCTAAGACTGGTGTAGATTAACTGACAAAAGTATTGTGAAAACTACTCCATAACAAACTTTTCTTTTGTGTCTGTGCATATTTGGAAATGTACAGGCAAACTTTTCCTTCTCTCAAAAAATCTCACATTAACTACAACCACCTAATGCGGCCAGAGTAAATAAATGAACACTTTTTTTCTTGCCATTAACAATTGCAAGCAAATTCTCAAGAACAGATAGCAAGCAAGGTGTTGAAACTACTTTTCTTGCTAAAAGGATCATCCATGAATATTTGGTGTGAGAACTTTCATCTGCATACCGATCCATGAATGAAGAGACATGTTCCCTGTGGACAGGCTGACCACATGGTCTGTAGTCCAACTCTGGTAAAGACACTTCCTAATAATCTGACCAAGATCTTGGTTCTGATTAAATCCTTTCACCTCCACCAGACTTCCACCCAAACTGTAGCAATAAAGCAATATTGTAATATTCACAATAAGATTCACATTCACAATCTTTGGGACCATTTTACAATAACAATCATTTAATTAACACATCAATTATCATCACAAAAGCCACTTCCAACACAAGGCTCATGACAATAAACAATAACAATGAACAAGATGACATTGATGATGATGATGATGATGATGATGATGATGATGATGATGATGATGATGATGATGATGATCCAAACAGCTAGCATGAGGTGCAAAATTGTACAGCTTGGAAAAGAAATGGAAACATGATACAGTGGATGATAAAATTACCAGCAGCTACCAGTCATACAAAGAAAGACATAAATAACTTGCCTTTTGCAAACTTTGTCAGCTTCTTGCCATGATACTTGTTGAAAGAATGTCTTGTAACACTTTGATCCATACTGTACCCAGCCTACAAAGAAAGATCACTGCTTTACCAGTTTACTGAACAATTCTGTATTTAATCCAGATATTTTATCTCAAGGATTTTTTGTGGGGTTTTTGGAAGTCTTGCAGTGCTCTAAAGTTCTGTGTTTAACAGAAAATGACAGTGCAGACAAATTTCAGTAAATGTAAAATACTTAAACTATACAGTCCTTGGTGCCATTGAACCATCTATACTCCAAACTTTTACATGCTTGCCTTGAAAGCTGATTCAATCATATATTGGTGCAAATCCCAAAATGTGGAGGCAACCATAGATGTGTATACTAAGAGTGTGAGTGAGTGTGTGTGTGTGTGTGTGTGTGAGTGAGTGAGTGAGTGAGTGAGTGAGTGAGTGAGCATGAATGAGTGTTAATGTGTACAGGTGTGCAGCCATGTTTAGATGTGAATATGCTTATTGTCTATTTCTGCATGAGAACAAGCCATATTGTGATGCTTTATAACATCATCACTCAAAAATAACAGCCATCACATTTCACCTACTACAAAAGAATACTTTTAATTGGTGACATTATTTAAATTTGTAAAATATATTCAGTTTACAAGATACTTTCTTTCAAAATGATGTAGATTTACTATTACAAAATAGTTTATCTGATTAGTTTAGCTCCCTCCAAAGTTTGAAAAAGTGATAAGTAACCACCTTTTAATGGGTTTGTTAATAATATACCAACCTTCTGGACATTTCTGCCAAGGAACTGGTTTATCATAGAACGTTAGATGAAATTCATAATCAGGAATCTGAAATGAGATTTTAAAAAAGGGGTTGCTTATTTAAACCAACTTTTGTGATGTGCCTTGATCTCTTCATGTAATATATACTGTTGGTTTTCTTAAGGTTTTTTTGTTTTTGTTGTCAAACATGCCATGGAAAAAATTGTATCTTTCCTTCTTTGACAATTTAACATGTCATTGGAGCTTCTGTATTTAGGCTAATGATGCTAAATGTCAAGGGAGAGTAAGAATTGGTGCTTTACACTGAGCCAGCAACTAAGGCTATATCATGGCAAAGCAACCAGTCCTGTATAACAAGTACCACAAGTGAAAAAAGAACAGCATGCCTGCAATGAGATCTGAACCAAGGACAACCAATCCCCACTGTATAGGAGACAGGTGCAAAAAGGTGTTAAATTTCAAGGGGTGAGAAAATGATTTCTATGATAAATATGAAGGATGAAGAACTGTTGAAGGTCTGGAAAGTGTTATTTCAGTAGATTTGTGCTGCTTTCCTTACCATGACTTGTGAACTCATGGTTATCAAAGAGGCATTCTGCAGCAAACAAGACTTATACCTAATAGATCCATTCTATGACTGAAACTGTTTTGCGGGGAAAAAAGCATTTTCAGCCTGGATTACTGTTTTTAAATGAACTGCGCAAGCTGGAAGCAACTTCTGGCTATAAGTTTCATCTCATATGGAATTCTATAGACAACAATCTTGCATGTTATGTTGTATGCATGATGCATCTGTGAATGTGTGTGTAAGGCGCCTTGAGCTTGCCCATAGAGCTGGAATATGGTGCTATACAAGTCAACTTTATAATGACTATTAAATATAAAATGTTCATACACCCAACAAAACAATGCTGACTTTAAAATGTATTTATGTCTTCATCCATAAAATGTCAAATATTAATTTGATAGAAATGTGATATATGCTATATTTTGTAAATAAAAGGATAATAAAGCTTAATCACTGCCTGCCCACACCCAGCAGAACTTCCTTCTCGTAAGAAATGACCCGAAACTAACGCATCCGTGCTTCTAACTCACACCATGACCGGACCTTTTTAAACGTAACGGCCATGACATCAAAGGCCGCACCGCCTCATCAACCTCGACCTGCGGTCATAGGTACAAGGAAATTGACGAGACCTAGCAACACCAACTGGAGGTTAACACAGCTAGAGTCTTAATTAAGCACACATATCATGCACTGCGCTACTTAAATGTCGATCAGTTCCAGCAATTAAAGCACAAATCTGATCTATACTTTCTGGTCATAAGGCTATTTTCGCTGATAACTGGTGTGGACGAACTTTGGTTTCAGTTGGCTAGGAAAAAATCTCCAGTACCTGCATCAACATCAGTTGGGCTCGACTTTGACGAGCGGTGCTCAATGCATGATAATCTGCCTAAACGGCAATAATTACCTTTAATTCCCTTTTGCCTTGGCATCCAGTAAACAGTTTCGACTTTAGAGATAAATATTCCATACTGACCCATTCAACTTTATTTTTTAAAAAGACATATAGCTGCAACTTTTTCATCTATGTTATAAACAAGTCTGTCCACATCCAAGTAAACTTCCTTAACCCTAAGTAGGAGCTATAACCAGCTGAAACTAATTTTGTCTCAGTTTCCACTGCGATGTGTAGCGATGGTACCCCTGACCTATATTGAGATCTATACCTATATCTAGATATAGGTCAGCGACGGAACGGTGACCTGTTTAGCGTTTCTAATTAGGGTACAGTCTAGCCAGTCACGGCCTAAACAGGGGTACCACTCCAATCAAAAAACATTTCCTCATTCTAAGTCGATCGCGCCTCGATCTGTCTCAAAACAATGACAAAGACTGATAACACCCTGACACTTAATCGACCCCCACTTTAAAAAGAAACAAACAGTTCTCTTGTTTCTGAGGTTTTAAGGAGAACGCAAGCGGACAGACAGAACAATATTTACTCTCCGGAAATAAAAGCAAGAGAAGAAAATACTAGCTGCTTCGGGTTGTCAGCCACCACGGGCCAATGAAGCCGATGATGCTCGTCCTTGCCTTCCTCAATCCATGTGCCCGCGTCCTGGACACATCAAGTGTCGTGGGGATTATGGATTCCATAACGGATGCACGCGTTTTAGTACGAAGCACTAAGATCTCGATATAGCCTGCCTGTAAACATCGTACAGCCAGTGTTCAACGTGAATTCCAGATGGAATAACGTCAGCGTTCCCTGCACAAGCGATAATCGAGATGATGAGGTCATCAGGAGACTGCGCGACAGGAAGAACTTGCACCTTCAGCGCTAAACACACCGACCTTTGTGCATCAACAGCAAAGCCTTGACTTGTCAGCAAAGTCAGGGACAGATACAGATACCTGCACCTTACAGTCCACACTACAGAGGGTCGTTACCACTGCCTGGCATCTCGTGTCACCGCTTCAAAAGGATTCCTTCCCTCAACGAATTAAACAAAATGTTGACCACGTTTGGCAATTGTTGCTTATATAACCGTCATGTAGACCCTTTGCTAGACTTGGTCAAACGTTTGTCCAAATATGTAAGGTTAAGAATGCGCTTTTAATTTGATGACACTAATTAAGATAGCATCAATGAACCGCTTACGCGTCGTGAAAAAAAATTGATAAATCGGAAATGCCATGTTTTCCTCAAAATATCCCTTGGAAGTCTCAGTCTTAAAAATCTATCTGCGCATATGTCACGGTCGCGTGTTAAGGACACAATAGCCACTTACAACACGAACGACAAAAACGACTTCGACGATCCAAGACGACGACGACGACGACGACGACGATGATGATGATGATGATGATGATGATGATGATGATGATGTACTAAACTAAGAAGTAAGTCCTTTCCCTTCGACAAAACAAGTAATTACAGCTACTCTATCGTATCGTTAACAAGTATACAACTGAATACATCGGAGAAAAGTACAATTAAAAATACAAACAAACGTGAACATACTAACATTGTGCACACAACAAAGGGTCAACTAACGTCAACATGATCATCACGGACAGTGGCGCTAATCAAGAAAATGGTACAGAGAAATCGAGTAGCGGTGACTAACTGATTTTAGGTAAGTGGCATCGCGTACATATGGCCAGACCAGTGTAAATGATAAATGCCCCAGTCTTCATACTGTAGTACAGCAGACTAATAAAATTAAGGAAACTGGCGATCGACTTCGCTAATAACTCGTCTCGTGCAAAACAGTTGCGGCAGGTTGAGCATATGTGAACGTTTGACAACTTGCGCACCTGACTCGGAACGGAAATATTACCAGCAGTAAAAAGAGGTTTTGTCATTCAGCGGCGTCTAGACAGAAGACTTTACCGACGTTTAACTGCTGATCCCACGCTCTCCCTGCATAAAATAACCCTGCTGGAGTTTTCCCCAGGTAGATTTCATAAAGATGGCAGGTGGAATAAAGCGAAGAGATGCGAAACCAACTTTTAACCCAGTCTTCTATTTTAATACATTTTTGTTCACACGTAATTGTTGGAGATGTTAATAAATAAAGAAATTTTATACAAATTTGTAAATTTTAATACTCTTGTTTGGTTTTCAATAATTGTTAGAGCTAACGGTGGCTAATATGCTGGGAAATCCTTATGTGCGTGCCTAGGGGACAAACGATGCTATCATCATGGACACGATACGAACTTTGCATAGGTGTATGTCATAGGAGGAAAAGGATTAACTGGATAGTTGTCTGAACACAGAAGTCAGAGTTATCTATTGACACTGATAAATCTTTCACCTAGTGTTTGCTGTGCAGAGGGTGTTCTTATCTCAATACTTTTACTTTAGCACGCCTAGTTACATAAAATGGCTTGAGAAACAATGTATAAGAGAGACCGAGGCAGAGACAGAGACAGGGAGAGAAGGAAGAGAGTATAATTTATTATGGACATATTATAGACAACAGCTGCGTCCTAAAACTCAAACATGATTAATCCTCTTCAAAGTGCAACCCTGCCCAACAAGAGAAAACAACTCGTTTCTTTCTGGGCTTGGATTTCTCACCTACATGGTTTATGGAGCTGCTTGCTTGACAATGCACAGCGGCCAGTGACAGCACAAATTAGACTTGTCGACATCCTCTGGACTTAAAGAGGATATCAACACCGCCCTGTGATCACTTTGTAATCAGAGGTTCACTCCTCTTGGTGGACCGAGTGCTCAACGCCTCTCTGCTGCACCTTCTCACAGTCCCTCCAACAGAAGGTCTTCACGCCGTTCTCTTGGCAGCACTCCCTCAGTTGTGTCTTCAACTGGTGCTGTATGCTGCTAGCGCATTCTATGAAATAGTTTTGTTTGTCCAGTCAGAGCTTTAAATTGCGTAATCTTTAACGGTGTATGATTTGCGATCGAGCATTAGACGCACAATGCGACTGGACAGGTCGCTGAGGGCGGTCCGGTGTCCTGTCACCAATTAAGTGAGGATTGGCTGTCCTTTGCTCAAATCTCGTCTCAGGTACCCCCTGTTCTTTCGCATTTGGCACCTATTTACAGAACCTGCTTATATACATAGAGAAAAAAAGCACGGGACAGAGAGAAACCATGGAGCAGAAATATATCATAACATAGGACATTTGTATTTTTTGGCAATTTTCGCGGTTGTGTGTGTGTGTGTGTGTGTGTGTGTGTGTGTGTCGTACAATTACAGTGGGGGTAGATGCAGTAAAACATCGCACATCACGTCATAGTATAGATTCGTTATCACCGCGCAAAGAAACATATCACATGCACTTCCGTATGCATGCTTGCGCTCCACACCGGTGTATGGACAATATACAGCCTACATGAGGTGAATTATCAGATCAAGTGCACAAAGCCCGCCCCAGGTGCATTCTACAAATCACGAATCTGCGGTGCACGTGTTAGATTGTTGTTTATGACACTTGAAGCACTATCGTGTTGTGTGTACATCATGTCGGATTACCGGTACAAGCTCTCCCCGTCCGGCCGTCATCAAACATTAAGTAGCCCCTCCCCTCCTGATCTCACGCAATCAATCTTGCTATTGATCTGGAACAACCTCCAACATACTGGCTGAAAATCTCAAGACAACCCTTTGTTTCAAAATTAGAAGCGATGGGGAACAGCTGTGTGCACCAGTGTGAGACTGTTGGGTTGGTGACACACTTTGTAACAACTGGCGTGAATTCATTTAGTGTGCAGGGGCAGAGTCGCGTTAGCTGGCTACTAGTGGCTAGCAGTCAGATAAGCTGTTAATAGTAAATAGTATATTTTAGAGAGAGAGAGAGAGAACTAAAAAACAGGGAAACGAAGAATAGTGGAACTGGAGAGAGAACAAGATAAATAATGAATATGAAAGAAAGACAGCACAAAGAATATAAGAACAAAAGACAGATGGGAGAGACAGAAAGGAAGGAAGAAAGAACAAAAGCTCAAGAAAGAAAGCATTACACAACCAAAAAGAAACCGCAGATCCAGAATGAAAACGGTTCATCGGTCAAGGGCGCGACGTGCTAGCGTCTGCTAACTCTGACCTCATGCACGCAGTCAGAGGGTGATGGGGATGCAGAAGTCACGCAAAAGATTATCTCCACCTCTACGTGTGGTGTAGTTGGGAGCACTGTTGTCACTGCTGCTGTTACTATATTGACTGCCCCTAGTTTCAGTCCGACATGTTGCCTTGCTTCCTGGCGCATGGCAGATGTTTACAAAAAGTGAAGACACTGTACATCTGGCCCGGGCCCCAGCATGGGTGCTTATAAACACACCGGTTATTATCCACGTTCCATGATGGTGGTAGGGGCGATGGGTGATGTTGGGGGTAGGAAAAGGGGAGACCACATGGTGCTCAGAAGGGAGAGCACCCGTACAGCCCCCATACACCAAGTATTGAGTGTCAGGCCTTGAGCTCACATCTTTTAGCTGACAGGCAAGATCGGATGAAGTGCAGGAATATGTTGGTAGCATATAGCGATCACGATTTATCCACCTACGACGAGAACATATTAAGAGCCTCGCTCACCCGACACTTACTGTTGGAATGAGATTCAGACAAAATTCTATATGACCTTTATCTAAAACATATGCGATCATAATAACATCAAAATGTTACATTTTAGTTTTATAGAACTAATTGCGCCAAGTGCCAGTTTAATGAATATATAAGGAGATAAAGAGAGCAAGTCAGACTTTGTATTCAGACAATGCGAAGATTTTATACTTCAACCGCTTCGATTATCTGCAATTAAGATCGAGACGGAACTAACACTTATTTTCGTTTGAAACTCGGTTGTTAAAAAAAAATAAAGCAACATCAACATGTAAGCATGAACAACAAAAAGTTAAAAGGGAAATGTTAAGGTTGCCAAACTTTGGGAAGTAGGACAATATCAACCAGGAATAAAGTCAAGAAGTAGCGAAGTCGATAAGGTATCAACTCCTTCGACAGTGCTTGGCAATCGTGCGGGCCTTAGGGGCAGCAAACGTGCAGCCAACGCCTCCAACACAAAGGACGCAGTGTCACGTTGGATTTCAAACAGCCTACATATTATCACCGAGTTAAAAGCCTGTACATGACATAAGCCGTCTGTTGGTGTAATAAAAATAAGTGTTTGTAACGCGCTTACCTTTCACTGTTGAAGGAGCTCATGCATGAGTACCATGGTTTTTAAAAATAAAATACGCACGTGCGCGCGCGAACACACGCACACACACACACACACAGACAATAAACTCAGTACACACAATCACTTTACATCTCTGTCCAAACGACCTAAAGCATATCATACTGTCAAACCTGAACAGCACTAAATAAATAAATAAAATACAACTGCCTGGTTAGCGCGAGTATTTCCACCTTCACGTGTCAAAAAAGGGCAATGCATTTATTAACAGTGCAAAAAAATATTAACGCGTAAGATCTTAAACGGTGATTAGAGATGGAAGGTTAGAACTTAACACGAGTGTACTAAATGCGCCATCGCAAATGTGTATTACTCGTACATTCATCGGCGGATCGGCTAACGTCTGTATATTAATAGCATAGACACTGGCATGTGCTGACAGCATAAATCACCGATGCGCTGAAGTCATATTTTCCCTAGCGCATGTTTTCAGTGTCGTAAGGGAGAGCGTAATGATAGAAACATGATAAAGATTTATTAACAAACATCGTGCCAGCACTTAAAAAGCCTAGCCTCGTGTAATCACAGGCGTACTTCAGTGGTCTAGTCATGTGCGAAGGCAGCCTCTATTCGCGCTGACGTCACAATCGAGGGTGTGACACATCCGGTCTGCCAGTCATTTCAAATGACACCGGAAGTGCTTTCTTTGGTCGCTCGATTGCCTGTCATGCGTGTAGCCGTTGATCTCGCCGCGCCTGGCGACTCCATAGAGTGAAAGGTGGATGCGACTGCTGCGAGAAGTTTCAACAATCTTTCTTTTTCATAGACACCCGGATGCATGCTCTCTCTCCCGCATCATCTCTCTCTCTCTCTCTCATCGTACGTCTCTATTCCGCTTGTTTACACCTCCGTTTTTCAAACAATCGTCGCCTACATGCACCACACACGGAAGCAAATCAAAATTTATTCACTCTCAGTGTCAGAAAGTGACTATTTGGGATTTCTTTTAATATTTCATTTACTTCACATTTCTAGATTTTTCTCAGCTTACAAATCTGACAAGACTCATGCGATGATAATAAACAAAGTTTAGTCCAACATGTGCAAGAACAGGGAAGTTGGCCGTTGCAAGCGGAGAAGAGGAAGCACTGCATGCCTGTCACTAACCGAAGTGGAGTAAGAGAGAGAGAAGGGGGTGACCAGAGAATGGAGGGGTGGAATGAGAAGGAAGACATGAACAGTCTGTTTACAGCAAAAGAAGCAGCTAAACACCTGTTTCGAATGAGGACGCGGTAGAGAGGACACTATTCCTCCTCCCGTGCTCCCCCGGACCCGGAATTATTTTCCCCACCTTGAACCAGGAAAACAAATTCAGCCAATCAGAGTGCATGGAAAATGTACTAAGAAATGCGTGACTCGCAAAAAGAAAACAAAAACCCCGAGCACAGCGGGAAGTACTATTTTCGTTTTTCCAATTAATACAGCTACGGCTAACACAAGAAGGCAGTAAACAAAAATAAATGAACTTCGGTCCCTCTATCTATACAGACTTGTGTATAAATCCTTTTTTTTTATAAACACAAGGCCTATTCATAGACCAAACCCAGATACTGTACTACCCCTAACACTAACCCTGAAGCTGACCCAAACCTTAATCCACCTATCCAAATCCGAAACTTAATACTTGCGCTAAGCTAACTCGTGCAATAGCTAGAGAGCGAAAACAAATGTCAAGAACAAGCAAAATAATAATAATACTAAGCAAATAGGAGGGAAAAAATCGAACAAATTTTCTCCTTCCCACCCCCTTTCCTCCCCCCCCCCCCAACGCAATGATTTCAGTCCAGGGAACTACTTCGGAAGCGTGATGTCAGCGACCTTCACATTCCGCGCTAAACAGTAGTGGGTAGTGGGAGGATGCGCTTTAGTCACTTCTCCGAAGCGGCTGACCTTTCTATGACCTTTGCGAAAGAAAAAGCAGAAAAAATAGTGGCAGAACTAAAGTATTTCTGTATGAGTGCTAACAGACCCTTGCACGTGACATCCACTTACAAGCCCTGGCGCCTGGACGTGCAAGCACTTTCTATGGAGAGAGAGAGAGAACGTGTGTGTGTTTGTGTGCATGCGTACGCGAGAGGAAGAGGGGCTTTTTTTCTTTGGGGGTGGGTGGGTGAGAAGGGTTTGTCTGGCAATGAAGTCGGAATTCCGCGGTTCCGTTGGGCAAAAACCCACATGAGCATTCTTCACGCTTTTTTGGCCTTGTCGCCATTTATCTGCACCAAAACTTTGATCTGCTCTTGTTGGGAACTGGATCCGATATTCTGATCACTGAACATATTGTTAAACGTGGCCAGAAAAGAGTGAACCTTCTTCGCAAGCTGAATAGTTTTCACAGTCAGTTCAGCAATCTTGAGCCGTTGTTATCAATCTTTTTATCTTTTTTCCTTTGTATGCTGGTTCCGCAGACTGTCTGTCCATGATGAGAACAGTTTGAACAGTACTGTCAATATATGTTCTAAGGCTATTGGTGTCAAGCAAAGGGATGTTGCATCCTTTTGTGATCAACAAATTGTCAGAAAAGCCTACAGCATATTGCCTATACCAGAACATATATTAGCAGAAGAATCTGTTTTACTGAGTTCAGGTAAACGCCATGATGTGTCTGTATGAGGAAGTATCAGGCAATTGAAATTGTTTGTACCCTCTGCAGTACAGCTGATAAACCACAGATGAATTATCAGTTATGTGTGCACAAGTTGTCAGTGATGTTGCAAAAGTGTCTTTAAGAATGGTGTCGATAAAAGATTGCATGTTTTTGTGTTTTCTATAATCCACCATTTGTCTTATCCTTATTTTGTAACTAGCACTTGTCCCGTCTTTTTGTTTGTAACTTTTGTAACTGACCAAACTTCCCTGCTTATGATTACCCACTGAGATTAATAAAGTTGATCATTTGTTATTTGTCGAAAACACGCGGATTCGCGCTACTGACTCGTTGAGGATCGGCAGCAGTTGTGGACGAAATCTCGACCGAAGTTGCTCGACATTTTGGTTGCAGACGATCGGGCTAGCCACTTGACTGGCGTCTTCCTTTCGTCTCGGTCAAGCAGCACGAGGCGCCCTGACGCGCTCATGTTCCCCAGCCTGAGTGCTATAGTGTATATGTACCGTGTACAATCACTTGCTGTGCTGGTCAAGTCGGGGTTTTTGACAACTGCTGTACACTATATGCACAACATTTACGCCTTCTTGTAAACTTCAACCTGTGCAGACAAGACACAGAAAGGACAGGATGGAGAGAGAGAGAGAGATTGGGTGGGGGAGAGAAGGGAGAACTGAAAAGGTCATAAAAATCTACGTGTAAAATATTATTTTTAAAATTCTTATACGCTATCCATATTGTAGGAAGTAACAAACAAGACGTGAATACAAAATAGAGTTTATTCCTCTTTATAGAAATTGTTCACTCCCTATAATAGCTGCCTTTTTTGTAGAAAGTATTTGTTCTCGGTGTTTCCAAGGGATTATAAATAAAACTTTGTAGATTCTAGTTTGGTATTTTGTGGGTCTGCGTAGGTGTGTATCCCACTCCCCTCGGACATTCTCAGTTAAAAGGCTTAATAAAGTACAAAATACCGCTCCCAGCTCGTCCGCGCCACCAATCAACCAACCAAATGTTGCTTGAAGGTGGCGCGATAAAGAGGATATAAGATCCATATCTAGGGATAACATTGGGGAAATCTGTTCCGCCACTAAGTGTAGTGACAAGTGCGTTTGGCTAAATGACAGATAGCGACACAACGAGGTGGCACTGTCATTTCACTTTATTTAGCATGGATGTGCGCGTGTGAGCGTTCTCCGACTCGCTGCAGCTTGGTACAAAATAAATAAATAAAAATTAGCTTTTAGTCTGCCACCACAAGCCCGAACGGGTGGGGGGGGGGAAGTGTTTCATAAGCAAAAACGCGCGTTTATTTTCACCTCGCACTAACGTCAGTTGGGATTCCCTGGATTTGGAGAGCATCGAAAGGGGAAAAGAGGAATCCCATAATCCATCGCTTCCCGACAGAGTGATGCCTCGCCCCGTAACTGGCTTTCACTCTGAAGACTAAAGGCTTCTCAACCGTCCCACTGGCTGCAACAGCATGTGCAGCGTAATAAACTGTACAGCGCCCTCTGCAACAAGCAGTAGGCAGTCTGATGTCATTACAGTTTACGCTATGGAAAAACGAACAAAAAAGAAAAGAGACTTCAAGAATCTCAGCTAGAAAAACTGAGGAGTTGTCTCGGTCATGGACATCCCAAGTTTGATTTCACTATCAGTCACTCAGTTCCCTCAACCTGTGTGGCAGAATGATTCACAACAAAAGTGAAACACGATCATAAAAAGCGTCTTATACATGTCCCTGTTTCTCGTCTTACATGGGAGTTTAGGTGAGTGGATCCGAAATCCGCTGAACTGAAATGTAATCTTTGAGCTGAAAACTTGTCTCGTTCTGCGAGCGTTGTTTGTGACTAATCTCAAACCTGCTCACAAACGTTGTATAGACATGGGTGTTAAGGCTAGTAGCCCACTAGTTTATGCATCTCTAACCGGCGTCACGGATATTAAGTGACAGCCCATCAGTTCACAAAGCCACAATTAATTCAGAAACGGATCACGAACACCCATAATCATCCATTATCATCATGAGCTCGATCTCATTGGAAACATGAAAAACAATAGATCAGAGAAAAGAGAAAAAAACACCAGTTGCTCGGCACAGAGTCTCCACGCCAAAAAGAGAAGTTGGTGAAAGAATATTCCCAGAAAGACAAGGAAGTAAAGAGGAGCGCTAGAAGAGATATAAAAAAGTTTGTAGAAAACTTAGCTATAAGAGCTGAAGAAGCTGCATGAAGACAAGACATGAACGTGGTTTACAAAAGGCAAACAGGAAACAGAAGTGGTAATCAAGACCTACCTTTAAAAACGCAAGATAGGAACATCATCACGGAAGAAAGTAAGAAAGTACAGAGATGGAAGGAGGACTTCGAGGTGCTGCTGAACCGACCAAGCCCTCCAGTACTAGCCAATATAAGAAAGTGATGAAGACCTGGAGATAAACCTGGGCCCCATCACCATGACGGAAGTAAACGAAGCAATCCAACAACAATAAAATGGTCAAGCGCAAGGGTATGACGGGATTTGCTCCAAAATGTTAAAGTTCAAAGTAGAAGAAATACCAAACCTGATTTGCAAGATCTGTCAGAAAATATGGAACACGCAAGTGACACCAGATGAATGGAAAAAAGGCATAATCTTCCAAATGCCACAGAATGGAGACTTAGGAGTGTAACAACTGCCGAGGCATAACCTTGTTATCACAAACAAGCAAAATCTTCAGTAGAATCATTTTGAAGAGGCTCACCACTATTCTTGATGACATCATCAGACAAGAACAAGCAGACTTTAGAATAGGAAGGTCATGCAGTAATCGAATCTTCACCTTAAGATAGATTATAGAACAAACCACAAAATGGAGCAGTACTCTCTTTGCCATGTTCATAGACTTTGAGAACGGATTTGACAGCATACACCGTGAGTCATCATGGAAAATCATGCATCACTATGGAATACCACAAAAATAGTAAATGTAATAAAAGCACTATAAATAGACTTTCACTGCCAGGTGGTTTGTAGCAAACAAGAATGCCACACTCGTAGAACACCAGGAACCTCTGCTATCAACAGTCAAGCGACGTAAGCTGGTCTTCTTTGGCCATGTGACCCGGCAATCCACCTTGTCAAAGACTATCCTTCAACGCACCTTGGAGGGTGGCCGACGCCGCGGTGGCCAGAGGAAGAACTGGCTTACGAACGTCAAAGACTGGACTGGTCGTCCTGTACAGGACCTACTGACTATCGCCCACAATAGGCAAGAGTGGCAGGTCCTGTCAGCTGCCGCGTCTATCCATGTGCTCGCCCCAACGACAGGTGCCAGCCAACTGACTGACGGACGGACGGACGGACGGACACTGACTGACTGACTGAATGAATGAATGACTGGTTTGTAGCAGCAGCAAGCTAACGGACAACTTCAACATTACCACTGGTGTCAAACAGGGATGAATTTTCTCACCGTACTATTTTATACTGGCCATGGACTGGGTTATGAAACAAACAGAAGACAAGAAAAGAGGAATCCATTGGACATTTACATCTGTACTGGAAGACTTAGATTACGCTGGTGACATTCTTACGTTTTCCAGCCAACACAAAGATGCGAAGGAAAAGATCAACAATCTGACCAAAACCGCGTCAAATGTAGCACTTAAAGTAAACACAGGCAAAACAAAAGAAAAGAGACAGAATACCAATTCAATAGAACCCATCACAACTGATAGCAAAGTAGTAGAGAAAGTCCAAGAATTTACATACATTGGCAGTCTAGTAACAACAGATGGAGATACAGAAAAGGATGTGAAGAACAGACTCATCAAAGCAAATCAAGCCCTTGCCATGCTAAAAGAAATTTGAAAGTACAAAGCTCTAAGGAGGAATACAAAATTAAGAATCTTTAGAAACAATGTCCTTTCGGTCTTACTCTATGGAAGTGAGTACTGGAAGATATTAGCAAAAACCAGGAAGAAACTTGCTACTGACGAAAAACAAGGAGGTCTCTAGTGGATGCCTTATGTACCAACTAAGGTACGAAGAGGACTAAGTAAATAAGTACCCCTTCTCAGATATATATTAGCTTTAGTGACATTCACGGTTCTGTGTGAAGAAGCTCCACCAGATGTTATTGATAAATTTAACGTCTTCCATCGTCTAAGCTATCCAGCTGAAGCAGGTATGTGTGCCATCAGCACTCGTTACACTCATAGGGGAACCGTGCGGTCAGCTAAAAGCCGCAACTTTCTCACGGACCGTCAGAACATGACCCGCCAGCAACATGATTTTGTTTTTTTATTTCTGAGGGTGGGAAGGTGAAACAAAATACCAAGGTTGAAAGAGAAGCACTTCTCTAACTTTCGTTCCATATGTGTCAACAAGTTCGTGTGCATTTTTGTGCATGTGCATGCACATTCAGCGAAAAGAGGAAATCACAGTTTTTCTTCCTTCTGGCGAACAGATGCCTACTCTCAAGTTCAAGGTCTTGGAATGCTAGGTATATGCATATCTCTTCAGCTAAACAACGGTCTGATGATTGGGCACATTGTAAAAACACCATTAAACCAAGCAAAGAAAGAACTGCGTCGAAAAAAGTTAACCGTTGGTGACAAATAACGTGAAACAGTCGTCCAGATTTGGGTTTAGAACTTATTTAAAATTTTCTTAGTCGTGGTTAGATGTTCAGTCACAGAAAAATACTTTAAGGACATCTCCAGTATCGGGACGAACAACACCTTAACCAAAAGTACAAGAGAAATCCAAGATCCGTTCTTAAAACTGCCAGCATTTGAAAAGCTTTAGTAAGGTCCATCAAGCTTTTACAAACTGACAGTTTTCTGAAGCGACATTCTCAAGGAAACCTTAAGCTTGTAAAAACATCTACATGCACCGGGCACGTCTGTTCGTGCATGTGCAAACTTGCATGAAGAGAGAGAAAAAACTGCATCTTTAAATTCCTGCCAAAATTTAAAGCTCCGTTAACGGACAGAGAGAGGAAAAAATACTCTCCGGGAAAAGTTTTATCTCCTGTACTCGCCTAGCAACGTTCCTGCACATCCATCAAGTTCTTTTTCTTATTTACTTATTTGTTGTTTTTTTAATGCAAACTTATGGGCGAAGGCAAAAAAAAAAACTAGTGCAACTGTGCCTGTCATGGATGGTGATCTCACTTGAGTAACCCGGTCTAGTGCAACCTTTCGGTTCGTTACGAAACAACTTTAGACTTTTGTTGTTGGTTACAACATGCTGTAGGCTGCTTGCAAGATTGCTTTTCTGTCCTTTGCATTTTGTAGCTATATCATTCAATTGTATAATTACAAAATGCATTCTACAGCTAGAGAGAGAATAAAAAAAAAAATCTTCTCAGCTCTCCTCAAACTACTTGCTCATCAACCAATACTTTGACGAGAATGCCAAATTAGAAAGTGGCGTGTAGTGGTGTGTACTGGCCACCAGTGCAATGGTGAGTCACAGTCTAAACCTGGAAGTTTTAGGAAAGGGGGAATATTAAACATAAATTTATTCTGAAGGAATATAACACCGGGTCGTAACTCTATAAAAAGCGCTTCTTTTTTATCTTTTCTTGTATCTCCGTGAATTCACGCCGTCACGTCGGAGGAAAAACATGATCATTAAACCTGTGACCTCGCAATCTTCGTGCAGGTAAAAAAAAAAACTGCGCGTGAAACGGAAGACAAACCTTAATCTACCTGGACCACCAGAGGACATGAAATGTAACTCAAACAATACCAAATGTGCCGGGTGGGATGGCCAACTAGTTTACATGTGCTCACTGCACTCTGACTTTCGTTTATTTTTATTATTATTATTTCAAACACAGAAGTTAAATATCTTTCTTCTGGGCAATTTCGAGGCGGATAAAGGGGGATGGGTGAGAACACCACTATCAGAGAGTCCAGTGCATGACATGGTCGTGTGGACCCTTTTACGCAAGCTAGATTCCCACTGCTGCTTGGGAACAGGACAGACCTGAGGAAACTACGTGGAGAAAAAAAAGTGGCTCTATTCGGCACGGACTCGGACGACGGTCAGACAATGAAATGATCCTCCATTTTCCTCCAGTCAACCGTTCCTTACGACAACCACAAAATGTCATGTGATGGTTGACTGAATAGCAACCCCGCTCTCTTTCTCTCTCACGCACTCTCTCCAAGTCTACCACTTTCGAATTTGCAAGTGCCACCGACAAAAATATTTTAAAAACTTTAAAATAGTTCTAAAGTTTTCACGACGATGGAGGGGGGGGGGACTAAAAACATTTCTGCATTTCGTGCACGAAGTAACACATTCGTACTATAAATAGAAAACATCTTCACACCATCCTAATTGAGTTGCTGTTAATGCCAAACGTAAGTCCTGAATGTTCTATGCAAAACTTCACTCGGCTGCTTTAATTTTGTCAATTAAATTTTGAAAGGCTGCGATGTTGCCCGGTGGTCGGTGGCGCAATGGTTAACGCCTATCATCGATTCAGTGAGGGTTGGTTGTCCTGCGTTCAGATCTCGTCGCGGGTACACTGTTCTTTCTCTGCAGGTGGCTCCTGTATACAAGGCCGGCTGCTTTGCTATGACATAGCCTTAGTTTTTAGCTTGATGTAAAACGCCTATTCCCTCCAACACCCGCCGCGATGTTACCTTTTCGATGTTAACAGCAGGAGTGGTAGAGATGAAGCGAGGGTAAGTCTGCCTTTGGGCAATATGGGGAATTCAAAGACAAGCGTCTTATTTCCAAAATTATTAGCCGACAGATGCTGTTTTACCCATGGAGCTGTAGTTAGAAAACGGTGACAAAGGTGCTCTGGGGTAAAGTAACATGAATTAAGTAGTGCCCTCGGGATCTTGACAATGCTTTATAACTTTGGAAACAAGATGCTTTTCGTTGCGTTTCCTATTCTGCCCTGGGGAAACTTCTTACTTTCGCATTATAACTACGGCTCCAGGTCATGAAAACTCCCCCCCACCGCTCGTCCCTCCCTAAGGGCTGGCCTAACGCCAAAACCAGCATCTTGTCCCAGTGAGAAGCGTGCTTTAAACTGAACGTGTTATTGATTGCGGAAACCCACAAATAGAAAACCTATTCAATGGGAAGTTTGTTCTTGCTCGTATATCGCACCAAAAAAACTCTTGCCAGCAGTGACTGAGTGATAGTACACTCTAGACAAAAAATTATATTAAAGATTTTTAATAACATTTTGAGACGGAATAATCAAATAAAAAATAACTAAAATCTAAAAAATATGTTTCAAGTGGTTTCCATGAATATGTTGACTGTTATAAATGATTTTGGGTGGTAAAAATACTATTTTTCCACAAATTTCATCGTAACCACTTAAAACGTACTGTTAGATATATTATAATTTATTATTCTGTCACAAAGTGCTATTAAAAATCTTTGAAACAATTTTTATAGAGTGTAGTGCAACTTTAAGTTCTTTGTCTGTCTGGTGGGGTGATGGCGCTTGCCGTAGTGGTGGCTGCTGTTGTTAAAGGTTGCCTATGTAACAGTTGAACTGACGTGAAAATTGCGTTGATAAGGTCACTGCCCCGACGATTTCCCAAGATAGCAGTTTAAAAAGAAAAATAGCACGGCAAACAAAGACGCCGAAGATTTGTTTTCCCTTATACCGTGCAACTTTGTTTACCAAAAAAAAAAAAAAAACCACCTTTAAAACATCCCTCTTTGCAATATTCGTAAAATATGCATTATAGTTTTGTTAATGGGAGCATGCATGTGCAGTAACAATGAAGTTGCGAGATTTAAATGTTTAATTGTGCCCCAAAAGTATGGCGGAAAATAATTCACGTGGGCAGCTGCCATAGACAAGCGAGAAATCGCGAGATTACACTTATTCTTCTGCTAACTGCCTTACAGGCCTTTTTATGTTGAAACAATTTTCCTTTTAGCGACCTTACAGACCTTGCTATGACAAAACAATAGTTTTGGAGATTGTTCAAATAAAGGTATCGATGCTTAACTACACACGGTATTTGTTTAGATAAGGATAACGTAACAGCATGCATGAGCCAGGTAATAAAACAAAAGCTGTAGATGGACAGGCTGAAAGGTGTTTAGTTACAACAAATACTTTGCTTCATGTTACTTAATCGCCACCAGCGCAGTTTATCGCCTCAGCGCGGATTTCTTTGTTCACCGCTACAGCTACACCGTTGACGGCTTTTCCTCCCCCCGTTCCCCCGTCCCAACCATCACCCAACCCTCAGATGCCACATATTCACCTCGGCAATCAACAAAGATCGGTGGTATCAAGTAATTTTTTTTTTGTCTCTCTCTCTCTCCCTTACCCCCACATTATTTGATGGCAAACTCAACCCATGATGACTTAGCTGCGGAAGCATGGAGGATTATACATGTGTAGCTAATTTGAATCTTATTGAAACAGTTCACCTATTCGCTCTAATGTCTGCGAGTCCCGATACAAACTCCTAACAGACTAGTTTACAGCGAGACTTCGAGATAGCCCTTAGAACTCTATAATATATTTGTAAAAACTATTATGTACTGGTTACGTATTTCAAACACACCCGTAAATAGACCACCCAACAAAGGCTTCAATATGTTGTTTTATAGCCATAACCAAAACAACGTGTTATTTGGTTATAGTCTGGGACATGTTTGGCAGTGCCAAGGGGTAGGAGAACTTGATTCTTTTTGTTTCTGTTTTTAAAAAGAGGCTTCAGGATTGTCACCAACAGGATTTCGGAGAAGACATTATGTCTAAAAATAAAACCGCTTTGAACTTTATCGTTCTTTTAAATCTTCTTTCTCACTAGAATCAGACTCCAGGCGTCTCACCCATAAAATCACATGCCCAAAGACTCGATTTGACCCCCTTGCTATGGATCGTAACTGCCCATTCTGTCATGATATCGAAAAGTCAGAGCTCCGTTTTATTTTTATATTCTCATAGTCATTCAGTTCCAAAGATGCCCCTCTAGTTTTAGTATTATTCTTTAGCACTATAAAGGCTAAAATCCTGTTGAACCTATCGTTATTTGTTTTTCAGGCATTTCAAATTCGTATGGATATTTCTTAAATGATAGTATTTTCTACTGGATTGTAAGATACTGTGTTAATATAATTGTTGACAGTTGTTATATGTATTTACTGGCGATTCTAGACTACTAACGACTTAAGAAACTTATCGCTATATAACTTTAAAACTACTTGCCCCTTGAAATAGGCTTATAGCCTAATCAATAAAGTTTATTCATTTTCTCTATGCGTGTGCGTGGGTGGGCGCGTGCTTCCCTAATCCAGTTCTGTAGATTTACAGAACACGTCCATAAGAACACATAATACAGATAATTTAGACATGTACACCATTATTTGTACAGTGCAGTTTAAGATCGCCTGAGTGCGCTTTACTGGTACAAAGTTCAGTTTTCTTGACACGTGGCCGCCGAGCCTTGCCAAGCGCACTTGAGGCAAAAAAGGGACTCCTTGAGTGGCAGCGAACACTTGTATAAGGGTTTCTGCCGAAGCACGGACCTTCCCCCGAGCAGCTGTGCGAACGCGCCCACCATCCTGCCTCCGGTGTTATCTTGTTATCGTCGGGTTACAGTTCAACCCACCTAGAGACCGCTTTAAATCGCTCACAGACTGCGCCAAGCTAGGTAGTGAAAAGACTTCAGTAACATTAGTCGTGCAATTGTTTTTTTAACAGCTAAATATGTCCAAGCTATTCAAAAGAAAAAAAGTAAGAGAACTTTATCTGAATCCAATGATTGCAATGCTACAAGCAACGCTTGTGCAGCCTGCATAATTAGATGCTAAAGAAATACAGGCAGACTATATTACTTGTGTAAGCGGTCTCTTCGGGAAATTACTTCATGCTGATCAGATGGGGGGATGACAATCACACACTTTCAGGAAATCGTTGTGATAGCTACTGCACTCTACCAGATATTCAAGCATCCTTTCTCTCTCCCGCCCCCCAACACTGGCGCGCGCGCACACACACACACACAGAGCCGTTTAAGGCACTTTCACTATTGACAGCTACTTGCATGGTGCTTGTCAAACAGCTGTCGCTTTACTAGCGACAAACGTCTGCATTAGCCTATCAGCACGATAAATTCCATGGCACAAAGTGTTTAGCGTGCACTAACCTACCTACCTGCACAGTGAGAGCCATGTCATTCAAAAGCGAGGCTCTTGTTTACTTTTCGAAAGATAAATACTTATCTTTCGTGACCATGTACCTCAATGCAGGTTGGCAGTTGTTAATCTAGTTCTTTTAGCGTCAGTTCTTCGGACACCTGCCCATGACGTCACACAAAGAGGTCAAACAACAAGGTCGAGCTGACCAACACACAACTCTCTCTTACGACTGGAAGAGGATGTAAAAAGAAATGAAGGAGTGAGACGTTATCATGACAAACAACTATGATACTGATACGAAGACGATAATAAATAATCACGGTCATAGAGGGAAGAGATTTTAAAAGTGAGAGGGTAGACTACTTGTCACAGGATTATTCTTTTTAATGTTAATTTTTGATAGTTTTATTGCCCCTTTAGGGCAAAAGAATTAAAATATCTCCAATCTTGAAATCTCACGAGCGAGCGAGCAAAAGCGAAAGGGAAGATGTTGGTGTTTTAGTCGAGTCAGCAACTGAAGATATAATTATCACGACCGTTATTATAACGCTTTAAACATATGTTACATCCAAAGAGAGACAGAGATCGTGTTTGCCTGAGGCGAGATCTGAACCAATAACCCAAGATCCTGTCTCGGTGTCAAGCGTTTCATCGCTGAACCACTAGAAAACAAGAACGAAAAAGGCGCTTTATGAATATTTGGCGGACTGAGCTGATGTGGCAGACCGAATAGGAGCAAGGTGGAAGCAAGGTGGGATGGTGGTGGCGGCGGAGGGGGGAGGGATTGCCAGAATGATCACGAGAAAGAAAGTGGAACTGACAGGGACCGAGTGAATAAAAGATAGCGTGGAGGGAAGGATTGGAGAAAAAAACAGAGCGAGAAAGACCAAGAGGGGGAAATCGACAGCAAAAGTAACAGTTGTAGTAGCCACGTGACCGATGTTACAGTTATGAAGTAGCAGCGTGCCTCCACCATAAAGGACGTGTCCTCTGCCGCGCGGCCAACGCCCAGCCCCGTCAGCTTGTGACAGCTTGTGATGGAGCGGAGGGCGTTGTTGCATTTCATCATGCCTGTTTCACACATCACAACCATGGATGGCGAACAGGGTACTAGGATGTGAGGATTAGTAATGGAACGAATGCGCACGATTTTGCCTCCCCCCCATCCCCCAACAACCCCCAGTAAAGAGAGGAGGTGCCAACCGTGTTTTTTGCACAGCGCGACTGCTTTCGGTTCTTCACCTTGTTTGCAAGAGAGGAAAAGAGAGATGGACATTGACAATCACAATTCTATACTGACTAGGGTGACAGAATAAACAAAGCATGTTTATTTTCACATCTACCCCTCGCCTTGTACATGAAAAGAATATACTAAAGTACTAGGCTATTTAATAATAAGATATGACATGAAAGTGGCGTTACACAAATGGTAACTCAAATATTTACAGGAGGTTCTGGCGTTATGAAGTATCTCAAACGCTTTATGGCTTAGAAATGTTATGCAAGTTCAATGCACAACCTGGTGGTACACTCATGAATAAGAGAAAGACAGAGAGCCAACTACACACAGCAAACTGTTAAGGAGAGATCTAGAAATTGTAGAATACCAATTAATGCAAAGCACACGATATGGTCACATCGCTGCCAAAAACACGAGTTTCTGACATTGTTCATGCCACAGTCGTCAAAAGAGGGTTTTAGATCAGTGTCCGATTACCGACACCGATGTTATGCTGAAATCGGCTTCAAACTGTCAAAGATGCCATCTTGGTAGCTGATGCTGAGTTGAGCAGATAACTTTAATGAATTCACCATCGCGATACTCATTACCCGGATCTCTAACGGCAGTAGGGATTTAGCCTTCGCGATAAGGACAATCACGACACGCGCTCAATCAGCATTTTCATCAGATATTTTAGAGAGGTGGACAACTAAGATGGCGTCACAGCCTTTTCAAATACCCTTTTAACACCAGCCCATAGTTTCAAGACCAAAAGACTGCTAAAAAGTCAAAAACATTGAAACGGTTCCTCATGTTGTATTTGTTTGATGACACAAACTGGCTTTATGAATGGCTGCGAATTGTGGCTCAGCAACAACCTTCCTCCCCCACCCTACCGTGACATTTTTACGACGCTGCTTCTGTATAACAGGCTTTAGTGTTGACTTCATCAGCTGTGAAATAAAACTAATTAGAGGAGGTCTGGCTGTGGCGTCAGTTCCAAGTTCAGGCGACACCCCCGCCACAGCAACAAGGAGCGCAGCCACGCAGCACGGACAGCAGGTCTGGGTTTAGTGGAACAGCGAGAACCTATACTAAAAGTGTGTCATAATGCAGGATAAAAGTAACTACAAGCATGCGGAGTTAATAGGGGATTTCCGGGGGTGGAGACTTGGTGTGGCGGCTTCACAACTGAACGCAGATTTCTGCTCAGCGTCCGGCTCTCCCAAGCTTAAATGTACAGAGAACTCAACCATGCTACCAGGTTCTCATCTCTTTCAAGTCTCTCTCCTCGAAAATGTATTCTCTCTCTCAACAGGAGTCCGACTGCCTCTCTCTTTCTCTCTCTCGATCCCCTCTCCCTCATATCTCCTGTCTTCACTTCCCTCATCGTTTCCTCTGATGTCATATCTCATTCTCTTAGTCTTCTTCTTATATCCATCTCGTTTCTTCTCCTACATCTCTTCTCAGCATTTTAATCATTTATTCCTTCTCTCCTTTCTTCTGTATATCATTCAGCGTCTTCTGTCGGCAATACATCCGCTTCAACTCCTTCGACCGTCAACAGGCCGTTCTGTTTCCATTTCACAGCACATGAAAACCGTCAAAAGATCAAAAAGGAAAGCGAGACCGTCTGGCAACGAGCAGCAGCAGAACTTCAGAAAGTGAAAAATTGAAAACCGTTTTAACTGTCGGTCTGTAGCCTCAGGCGTTCACACTAAGCCGCACTATCAGGGCGATATCTAGGGTCGGGTGAGAGAGAGAGGGGTAAGATCAAGCCCCTATGCAATCAATACCTCGCATTTTGCGGCGCTCTGGTGGCACCTTATTCCCATATGTAGCACAGTCGCCTGACGTTTCAAAAAATAATAATAAATGAACAAATTCTCCGATATCCACAATCGTTCAAATAATAAACTAGCTACAAAAAGGTATGGCTGAACATTTACCCTGTTTAACTAAATGAAAGAAAGAGCACAGGCAACACAAGTCGACTAAACACACACACACTCATACACATAAGCGCGCACTCTCTCTCTCTCTCTCTCACACACACACACACACAAAGTTCACATATAAGAAAAATGAAACTCCCAACAACTGCATCAGAAATGTCAGTCTCTCCCCCCCCACCCCTAGTTCTAGTGGTAGGTTTGGGAGATATGCTGTACATGTACATGTTTACTATTGCTTTCAATGCAAAGAGGCTCGGATTTTGTGGCATTAACCATTCACTCACCTTTGACGCTTCCGCTACAGTCATGAGAGATGTCTGCGACACCAGCAGCAGCAGCAGCAGCAGCAGCTGAAGTACGACCAGCACGACAGACAATATCCTCTGCCTCGTGCACACCGATAGCAGGGAGGGAGCTCTAGCCATGCCACCTCCCTCCCTCCTGCTGACCACTCTCTTGACAACACTCAACTTTCGGCGCTGAAGTTTTCACTCCAATGCAGATAATCTCAAGAAACAAAGTCCTGTCTCAGAAGATTATAAGCACACATGGTCACAGCAGGTACGCAGTTATCATCCAGTCACGACGAACTGTCCTTGCAATTCCACAAGACGATGTACGGCTGGTCGGTTTACCTGTTTGCTAAACTGTTTAGCTCTAGCAGCGTATACATCGCGGCTGAAGCAAAACGCTTCTGCCAGGCTTGCCAGATGGCTAGATTTTTTTCCCCCTCAGGGAAATTCACGGACTTAAAAGACTGAAACCTTTTTGTCTGAAGTATTCTAACGGGATATCCACGGTCAAGTCCAGATCAAACCTCTCAGTAAAAGTGGTTGCTAATCGGGTTTTTGTTCCCCCCATCATCAGTCTTTTTGTCTCTTTCTCTCAGGACCACCGTATGGCTGACACGTGAACAGGCGCTGAAAAAAATAATAAAAAACCTGCCAAAGCTGTCGGTGACGTCACGAACAGCAGTCTGTCAAAAGTGGCCTTTCGACCACTGGGTCCACGCCCCTCACATCTTAACAAACATGGGACCACCACGGCAGGCGACTACAGTTACTGGTCACTGAAATCTCTGCCACGACGCTTCCTCGACTGGTAGCACACTCGGCAACTCGAGCTGAACCCGAGGTGAGTCCTTAGTGCAAGAATCGCGCCCTTCTCTGCAGGCCATGTCCTGAGGGCGGGGGAGGAGGGGTAAAGGGCGCAGAAGTTGCGGGCCGTGGCCTCGCCAACTTACAGCAATAAATCCTTATCCTCCCAATGTACACGGAACCTCCCCTCGCTCTGACTGATGTCTCGTGCAGGGGGTCTCCCTCTCTCCCGTCGTCCACAACTCAAACCAAGTTTCGCTGCACCTTTTAGTCCGAGCGTGTGCCGTGCTCTACGCGGAATCAAGGCCCGTAACTTGTGAACTCTTATTCGGCGAAGTTAGGAAACACCACGTCAATCGAGGAATTTGTTCGGCGTGTTGTCCTTGTTGTAAGCGTTCGAGGCCATTTGAGAAGGATTGGCAGTGTCGAGTAGGCAAGGCCAGGCAGGCAGTGCACACTTTGTAACCGACGGAGTCAACGTTCGACGCGTGTGAACAGAGCCGAACGCTGGCTGAGGGACGTTACGGCTGAAGGAAATAACTCCTCCCTTTAAAAATCGAATTACGACGCATAAGGCAAGCCACCTTTCACGTCCCTTGCCCTTTACCCTTCCTCGGTACCAGCATCCTTCTGTCTTAGTATAATATTCACACACGTGCACACTTCTCTCTCACACACACACACAAACAAGCGCAACACAAGGCCTTGGCGTTGAGGATAGAAGGAAAACAACTATGACGGGCCGGCATCGCGCCATTTTGTGAATGGCTCCCTCGCGAGGGCCGCCTGCGTGAGAAGCCTGCTGCAGAGCGCGCGTTGGCTGGCTGAGTAAAGCGAGAGAGGGGAAGGTCGCTGGCGTCAACAAAGCACGTGTGTGAACAGTTTGTTCCGCTTACCTCGTCAGGGTACTTAATGTGGACAGTTTGGGCGTGGCGCTGTGTTTGTGTGCGAGGTTGAAAAGCAGCTGTCCTAATCCCAGCGTCGAAGATGGCGCATTTAAAGGCTGACCTGAAACAAGCACCTGACTGAAAAGTGATAGACAAGCAACTCCTCATGAATGCAGTGAGGATCGTGAATGCAGGTATCACTTCCGGGCATCAAAACAGTCTGTTTTTCATCCGTGATGAAAATGAGGGGTTTTCTAAACGTTTGTCCAAAGTTATGGTGAGAATTTTAGGGTTCAAAGACTTATTTTTGTAGAACGATCAAAACACCGTTATCCACTCACATTTTGGGGAATGAACTGGAATCTGTATGCAATATGAAAAATAATTTTGCTCTCGGGTGAGCCTTTAAAACGTGTTAGGTGCACCGTATGTAAACAACATTAACGGATCTCAACCGAGGGTTAGTATAGCTCAATACCCCATACAGACATCAGCTCTCTCACATTGCACGTGATAAGTCTACGTCATGACTAAAGTGCCTTCTAAAAATAGAATAATGCGCTTGTCTTCAGCTCGCACTACGTTTTACATGCTCTAACAAAAACAAGAAGAAGAATGCAACTATAAACCAGAAGTTAAGTAATATGACAGTTACCAGCAGAAGTAAACCAAAATTAAAACAGTGCGAAGAGGATATTCTAGGCCTAGGGAGTTGGGGACGGATTTATTTTCCACCAGTTTTCTGTGCTTCGTCTTCTGACATGCAGTGGGTGTTCTTACCCGCACATTTAAGTACACTTAGTACTCTGCCATGCGCGTGCGCACGCACCATCAAAGAGAAAGAAAGAGAACATCGCTCATGAGGACAGGCAGGCGTTTGTCGAGCAGAAGGGTTGGCAGACAGAAGGTATGGAGGGGTAGCTGATCAATTTTACCACCACCACCACCAATGTTTTCGTCGTTACTGCTTTTGCAGGCATTTCCATAGTCTTGCGGCTTAATTGTGAGCTCGACTCTGGAGCAGGCTTTTAGTGCAATACACCTTTCGACCATCCAGCAGTGACGGGCACCTGGGCGATATAAAACGCTGGAAGTCAAGTACTGAGCTCTTATTTACTCATGTACCTTACACAAAGGGAACCATAATACTGATCACTGTCATCGCGCATGGCAACCTTTAACGTTCCACCCATCTATTAAAGTTAATTATTTTACGAACTCGCTGAGCTCTGACGCAGTAAGAGAATTTTCATGGGGAAGGGTTTGGGAGCCAAGACTTTTTTACCTGTTGAATATGTCACTGCCTGATGTCAGACCCGGTAACGAGTGCCATGTGTCATGTGTCGCTCATACTTGTAAGAGCGAAAACATAAGCTTTTACCGCTGTTCCGACATTCTCTATTAATTTCAACCGTTAATGGTGCAAAACATGACTTGGTTCTGCGATAAAGACCGACAAGGAAGTTGACATCTTAAAGCTTCAGAGCTAGTGGAAGACCACTTCAAAATGTTTACATTATTTATTTTTGGACAAATGGAAAACCCATACCGAAAAACAAACAACCTAACAAACAAAAAAGTTTTTTTTAAGGGAAAGGGGGAGAGGGAACCAGAAAAAAACAAAGACATTTGGGCGCGATACCGCGTGCAGTAATGATAGCTATTTCAGACGGGTTGGTTATAGTGGCACAACACGAAATGTTTGCAGTAAGTGCATCAGACGTAGTTTCGCGAACTTTCATATCGTTCGACATTCCCAAACACCACCACCTCCCTCCTACGCCCTTACCCCACTTCTCCACACACCAAACACCAGATCGCGTGAAGAACAGAGGACGAGTGTAGGTGTGTAAACACAACCACACCACACGCAGCCAGCGCAACCAACTTCAGATCAGCAAAGGCTTAATATCTCCCCGGGACGCGGAATTCTTTTTCCCCACATGAGATGGGGGGGGGGGTGCGGAAATTCAGCCAATCGGAGTGCACGCAAAATATGCCGTCCTCTGCTCGCTCCACTCAATTGCCCAATTGTACCTAATAAACTAAACCTAACCCTACCCCAAACCCTAACCCCAGACCTCTGACAAAATAACAGACCGGCACTCCGAATGGCTGAATTTCCGCGCCCCCATCTCATGTGGGAAAAAGAATTTCGCCCCCGGGACTGTGAAATATGTGACAATACAGGATATACTTACAGCAGGTACTTTGACAACATGTACTGCTTACAGGGAATGGGTGGTAAGGGGGCGGAACAGTGTGCCTTCCCGAGACTCCCCCCTGACATCAGCCGCCTCCTACTAATGTTCCTGACCTCGTCCATCAAAATATATGTCTTTGATTGTCTGTCTGCCACTGAGTGCGCGCGTGCGTGTGTGTTATATCGTCTTGCCTAGCTTCCGTGAAAGATATTCTGCGGACGATCACTACCGGTCTTCGCGATGCCGCCAACCCTATTGTTACTATCGTGTAACACTCATTACAAGGCTAGGTAACCGGTGGGTTTGGTCCCACAGTATGCATAGTTCTCAGATAGCGTATTTCTCTGTTCTCTTTGTACTCATATTTTCTGAAAATTTATCACACTACTTGGTATATCTTCTATAATTTAAAAAAACACAATGTGGCTTAAATATCTTTGTGTTGATGAAAATCCTATTGCCTACTATATCGTTTATGTGTATATACCTTTGATGGTTTTGTTATGCTCTCCCTTGAAATGGGCCGATGAACATTCCTTTGTGCATTTCCAGGCTGTTTTATTGACGTCTGTGGGGTGAGACTTATTGTGGGGTTCCTGTGTCCCAGCAGGCCGGAGACTATATACGCCTTTCTCACAGATATCAAGTACAAACCACAAAGCCTATAAGCGCTCTTTGATGCTAGAAGTTGCACCCCGAGACCTCCTTGTGCATGCACCACTATTCACGAAGGCGAACAGCACGTGAAGGACGCACGCGCGTGCATTTACGCACACACAGAGGCATGCACTCTCGCGCATGCACACTTACACTTTCTCTGTCTCTCTCCCTCTCACACACACACACACACACACACACACACACACACACACACACACACACGCACGCCACAGTATATCAGTGAGTAGTCGGAAGACAGATGGCAGGAGCGTGTCTTACTCCTGTTGAAGTACACTCGCGTGATCGTTCTAGACAACACTTTGCAGATGCACTGCTGCTACCAGGCGAGCGGGGGTTATTCTAGTTGAGCAAAGAGGCATAATATAAAATACAATTTTATTAACAGCATACATTGGTGCTGTTATCATATGCGTTTGGAAAGACAAGTTTCTTTCTTTCATTTTCTCTCTCTTTCTCGCCGGAAGAATGATTTTGAAGTTTTTTTTATCCAGAACTTGTTCTTTACCCCCCAAAAAAGAAAAATCTGAAGATCTTAAGTCCTCTTACCCCAGAGGAAAACAGTATCATCCCCTAAATCATTTATGGACAAGTCACGAGATAAGAGTACAGTAAAAACTTGGCTTGCTGTCCATTTTTGTAAACAGTTTTAATATAAAGATTTTCTTCGTGCAAATATTTAGAATGTTTTTAGGGAAAACTGTGACCTGCTTTGCCAGGTGGCTTTTCTTCAGCATGCTTAATGTCTTTTTACCATAGGCCTTCGTCCTCACCCCAAGTTTCCTCAGTAAATCAGAAAGCACAAGCTCTCTATCAAGCTGAGTAACATCTTGGTAAGAGACTCTTCACCTGCCATGCATTCTTGCTAGTCACACCTGCTGTACCGCCTATGTGCTGATAATCTTTACCTGAACTCCCCTCCAGCCTTTCCTCCCCGACAACACCCAAAAAACACAATTTTCCTTGCCGCTTTTCAGTATTCACATGTTTTTAATCGAAGAATTCATAGCTCGTGCTGTAACTGCGGTATCCGAAGCAATTAGCCAGTGAGTAAAGCGTATGAACATGTGTTTTAATTTTTAGTTCACTGACATGTCAGAAGTACCTCCGTTCTCTGAGATGGTTGAGAACTTTGAAAAAAATCCAGACAGTGTAACCGAGGATGTTCCTGCTGTAGCTTGTTTTAAAAAAATCCAGACAGTATAACCAAGGATGCTCCTGCTGTAGCTTGCAGATATTTCACTAGGTGAAGTGCTTTCAGCCTCGAAATAACTCAAAACGCGGATGCGGGGCGGTTTGGGAGGTACGCAGAAAGGCATCTTCATGTCGTGGTCTTATTGATGATCGTCCCTGAAGAGAAAGAAGTCCAGGCCCGAAACTCGTTCATGAGCTAATTTGACCTCCAGCCTGCCCTTATTAGGTCTCGTGTGCTAGAGCTGCTCGCAGAGTGTCTGAAGCGTTCTTCCAACGATCTCGTACTGCCCTCCAGCCTCTTGACACCCCCTTCCCGTTCTGATACACAATTTTGGCATCAAAAGAAAAAAAAAATCCCCCAAAAAGCCACTGAACCAGTGATCGACAGTTGATCTTCTATACAAACATCATAATAACCTTTTGCTACTTTTAAACAGAACTTTATTGACTTACCGAAGATTTCATGCAATGGCAAGGTTACTGACTGCATCTGTGCTGATGGCGTTCACCTACTTAACATGACTGGCTGCTATACGGGGTCACACAATAATCTCATTGTTTTTGAGATCAGCGCCCATTATTTTATGACAATGACAATGACCGACTTTATTTGTCCCAGTTGGCAATTTGAATATGGGAATGTGCTCTAGTTCAACAATGAATGGAAAAAAGTGGGCAAGTAACATGCATCATATATATATATATATAGATAGATAAAAAAAACTTACAAGGAAATCAAGTATACACATACATCACACGCGCGCACACACACACCACTGACAGCTCATCTAAGATTAAGCAGCTGGACTGCAGATGGCACAAATAATTTTAGGTGTCTGTTACTCTTACAAATAGGCATGGCATAGCGTTTACCCGAGCTTAATAATACAAATTCTTTTGTTAATACATGTTCAGGTAATGATAAAATGCTGTTTATGTGTTTTACCTTTTTTTCAAGTGCTTTGAGCCTGCCTTTGATGGTGGGGTAGCGCTATATAAATATACATTATTATTTATTTTTATTATTTTGTTCATGCTAGATACCTAATGTACCATACTTGTTTGAATGGTCTCATTTGTGTGTGCACATAGACATTTCTAAGTGACTTCCTCTAGCACGTGAAACTTCAATCGTCTCAGCGAAGGAGGGATTGTTCTGAGATATTTTTCAGTTTGTGTAGGTATTTTTTAAGCGCTATGAGCCTGACTTTGGTTGAAGAAAAACGCTTTAGAAGATTTTTTGGTTATTGCTACGTTATTATAACCTGAGCCGTTTCTCCGATTTACCTCTCCTATTGCGTGCTGCTGAAAATTCGACTTGCTGCGTAATGCCATTTTTCTTCTTGTTTAATCTTTTACGTTTGTTTCTGGCCTCCACATGGCCTGCTTCCTTGCTTCTCTCCTCTTTTCCTACAGCTCTCTTCCTACGTTCTTCGGCAACAATGCTGACGACATTTTGAAACGGAAGCAGACAAAACAAGCACACGAGGCGGCACAAGGGAAAAGCTCGGCATGTGTCGTGTCAATGGTTGGCACGTGCAGAAATTGGTGGCCTCGACCCAAACTTTTTTTTTTTTTTAAAGTAGAGTGTATACTGTGGGTATTGTTATTAGGTGTGTCACATAAACTTGCTACTCTGAGGCATCTGTCGGAGTTGTCAAGATCTCGACACAGCATCGCAGAACGTGAAAACTAAATTTTTATTCCCGTAGTTAACGGTAACGCAAAGTTATTCCCGTTCTGTTCACTTTAGAAGATATTGAGAGAAAATATGGACAATTTTTTTCTCTCAGTTAAGCTTTAAACCTAACTCTGACTGAGATAGGTTTCAATTTTGGTTGCTTCTTAACTCTGATTACTCTTAGTTTTTTTTCTAAGATGTTTGTAACTTTCAGCTTTGACCTAGTTTGATTGGCTGAATTTAGTTTTTTACTTACTAACGTCTTTTTGTTTAAGAACATTATTGTAGGGTGTGTTTGTGTGTGTGATGACAGAGGGGGGATGGGGAAGAAGAAGAGAGTTGGCTACTCTCCACCTCCATAGGTTCCACTCAGCTGCAACCCGCTTTACTGTTTTCGCTGCTCGAGACTCCGTCCGCCTTGGCAGTCGGGAGGTGTTGAGGTGGGTAGCGAACTTTCTCGCGTCAATACAGGTGCACGCTTAAGATACGCACGTGAGGAGTCGGGAAGAACAAGGACCCCCTCTGTGCATGCACGGACTACCGGCGTAGCTCTCAACGTCTGGGTACATCCGTGACTCTCAGCACGAACTTACATTTCTGTTTGCATCCGTAACTATTTTACTGAAGAATGGTAGTGTTGACAAGAATGGACATGTTCTGTACCTTTTGATAACGGGCCTGCATTGTTAGCACGCCATGCACAGACCATAACACGCAAAATTCCTCAACCCAGTAAAAGAACAACAAAATAATATATAAAATATAGGATGTATACTCGTCGTGTAGTCACAGCTTCGATTTGAAACTATTGAAAAACTGTGGACCCTTACTGATAGGTAGCTTGCCTTCTGTGGATGAAATATGTCGTGCTGTCCATCCAGCCCAGTTGGTATTTCCCCGAAACAGAAGTACTTATGGGCAGATTGCAATTCTGGTCATGTTCCATGATGGTTGATATGACATTAGGAATAGTTAAGATGATCGCGCGATGTTTTCTGCAAGTTTTATTACAGCGCTGCCAGGGTATGTCTACTTTTAGATCGGTGATTACAATGGTATGTGTAGTTTAAAGCATCTACCTTCTCTAAATCACTCAGGCGCAATTTGACAGGCACCAGTCTTCAAGATGAGTTCCTCTGCAGCTGACCGCGAGTATAAGAGCGAGTAACCGACAAAAACCCTTCACGTTTTTAAGGGCACTTCTACAGACTGATTTTTTTAAGACCCACGTGAACGGTGCGATGACGTGATTACCCTGAGATAATACCCGGCTCGTGCAGGCATTTACCCGCTGCTGTACTTGTCGCACCCAGCTAGCATTGGTTTGGGAAATTCATTGTTCTGGCACGTACAGGTTGCGCAGCCTTTGGTTCTCGAGACTCTGCAACCCACTGTGAAGAGACATACACCCCAATATCTTGCTGCCATACACGCCACGTGCTCTCTCTCACCCCTTCCCATCTCCTCCCTCGACCCCACCTCTTCACTTACCCACTCTGCTCTGCTGCAGGTTTGCTTCTTGATCTCTCGATCTTACGTACCTATTCCCCTTGCCCTATCTCTTGGCAGCTGACGCGCGTGCGCGCATGAAAGCGTGCCAAAGCCATTTGCTTCGTTTATAGCATTTTAGTCACGCCATTCACTATCCTTCCTTCGCCTTTCAATAAATTCCTCACTTTGGCTCAGACAAGGAACAGTACTGTCTCTCTGTTCCATTCTCTGACACAGATGGAAGTAGGTGAAACCTGTTACACTTAGAAGGTGAGGTGTTGTTACAGTATGAAGTTCAAATGCAACGTTCACAGTCAGAGAGACCCCGGAGAAATAAGCAGTAGTAATTAATTCATTACCTACGTTCTCAAGACAGCAAATTGAGACAGAATGGTCACGTGGTCAGGAAGAATGGATGTCAAAAGCAGGAAGCGCAGCCAAGATGTTTGTGTAAGTTACCACAAACTACATTTCGAAGTTCTCGGCTGGTTCCCTCAAACACGGCGACCACACACTCAAACACTGACCTTCCTACAACGCGCGAGCGCGCGCACACACAAACACATGCGTCAACGAACAATATCCCACTTCATTAAAAACAAATCTAATGGCCTGATAACCTGATGGCATTGCTACGCCACTTCCAGTTCAGCCTGGGCATTTCTTCTGTCGCTGTTGCAATCTTAGTGCGGATTTCTGCGTGCGGCTGCCGTCTTTGAAACGGGTGGCCGCCAGACAGAAGGAGAAGACTGGGCTCATTCTTAAACATGCCGTGCATTAGACACGGTAAACCCCTTACAGTTCACTAGGCTTTGGGGCCTTTCCTTTTTAAGTTTGTGGAAGCAAAAAGAGAGCTCGCTAGCATGACAGAGAAAACGAAAGAGTGCTCAAGTGATAGTCACTAGCGTGCAATGCAACCGCATGATCTTGATAATCTTTGATACACGAGCTTCTGACAGAGAAAAAATGTGCAAGACGTTGATGGGGGCAGCCGATTTGAAATTCACCAGACAGTCAGATGGGGTAGTCCAATGATATCCTCCTGTAAACACAGCTATGCAGGCCGCTCGCAAATATGGGACGTCAGTCGATAAGAAATGCTTGTCATTCCTGTGATGTGTTCGCGCAATACCTGGGGTCAGCATTTCCACGAGTTCTTCCTAGAGAACATGGATGGTCGAGTAGTTCTAAATCCATTGGGTTACATCTGCGCAGGTTCAAATCCTGCCGGGAATGTAGCCATTCCGTGAGCCCCGTAATTAACTGTTGGACGTTACTTTGGAGCAGCATGTCGCTGGTAATTAGTTAATGAAAAGAACCTCCCTTTGTGTTATGCAACAGTGATGGTGGGGGAATATAGCAAATGGAAAGGGTCTGTCTCCACCGACAGGCTTTGATATAGACACAGTGGAACACCTACATTTCAGTGCTGTGGAATCGTCACCTTTCCCTACGATCAGTTTACATTGAAGATCTTCGACAGGTCCCCTCTTCCCCACCTTTAATTTCACTATATATATATATATATAGAGAGAGAGAGATAATAATAATATCCAGAGTGAACATGTACTCTAAGTACTACAGGGATTATCGGTAACGAAATATTTGGGGAATCCTAACTGTCCCCTTTGTCTCACAGTTAAAGACCAACCTGAATGGTTTTCGAAGTTTTCATATATCGGTAGATAGAGGCGATATAAACCTAACCTGTAAATTTTAGCCTCCAAAACCCATCCGGGAACAGCTTTCTTATAGGTGGTTTTGCGACGCCATAACAAGAATGGCTAACCTTTAGGCGGAACTATGCAAATTAGTGACGTCACTATTACGTCACTCATCTTCTGCTCTCTCTCTCTCCTCGCTAAACTCACCTGATATCGTCTCCTTCATCTTCTTCGAATCCTTCCTCCAATTATTCCGAGAAATAATATCCAGAAATGAACAAAATTTTTCCTGAAGTCACCTTCCCCATCTTCTTCGAATCCTTCCTTCACTTTTTCCGAGAAATAATATCCAAAAATATACAAAATTTAGACTCTGCACCTCTCAACCTTTCCTTGAATTCCACAATTGCACCACAAATTTTAGCGAAATTTCCACGCATACTCGCCATCTTCAATCCTCTCGAATTTCTCTCATCTGCTCACACAAATGAACAAAAATTTTCCTGAAATCGCCTTCCCCATCTTCAAATCCTTCCTCCACATTTTCCGAGAAATAATACCCAAAATTATACAGAATTTAGACTCTGCACCTCTCAACCTTTCCTTGAATTCCACAATTGCACCACAAATTTTAGCGAAATTTCCACGCACACTCGCCATCTTCAATCCTCTCGAATTTCTATCGTCTGCTCACATCAAATCAAAACATTTCCGCGCCAAATACCACATGACTAAAACCAGCCAATAATTTAACGACTAAAACCAGCCAATAATTTAACACAACTCCATGTCAATCACCATCACGTCACTGGACCAGTCCTCAACATTTGTCCTCTACAATAAAACCTACCCCTAACCCTAACCCAAACCCTAACCCCACTTCATAACTCACGCACAACACCAACCAATGCCCAACCTCACACCCGTCTCAAATATCGATCCTCCCACAAAATAGCACAGCCCGCCGTGACGTAGTAAAACCACCTATATGAAAGTTCTGCCCCCATCCGTTAATTAATTATCCGCTACGATTCGTACTTACGATCAACAAGCGTCGCTAACAGTGTACTACGTCACACTAGTGCACCATTCACAACACTGGAAGCAGTCAACACCAAACAGAGAGAGAATGAGCGACAGCTCGGGTTATTCAGACGCTGAAAGTCTGTATTTCTCGTGGTTTTGAAAAACTGCTACATTAGCACGAGAAAAACAGACTTCAACGTCCGAATAATCCCAACTGTCACTCATTCTTTCTCTCTGTTTGGTGTTCACGGCTGCCAATGTTGTGAATGGTGCACTACTGTGACGTACCACACTGTTAACGGCGCTCGTTGATCGCAGGTGCCAATCGCGTACTTTGCTAGCGGATAATTAATTAACGGATGGGTTTTGGAGACACCAATTTACAGGTTATGTTTATATCGCCTATATCTACCGATATCTGCAAAAAACGCAAACCATTCAGGTTGGTCTTAAGCAAATAGGGACCAAGATTCTCTCACACCATGAGACGCAGATACCATATTACACAGCATGGCATATCATCTAATATTCTGGGAAGACTCGTTCTGGGCGTGGAAACTAATACGTGGAAAGTATTTGGGCGGACCCAAGCTTTCATGAGAAATATTCCATAAAAATAAAGACTGAAAGTATTAGAAGCATCTGTAGAGGTACTTCACCGAGAGGATTTGTTTTTTTTTATTATTGTTGCTAGTACAGCAAAAGACCGCACCAACAATACGTCCAATATGCTACAGACTGCAAACCGAACGTGTACTTGAGGTGGTGTGTGCGCAGTTAGAAGAAAGCAGGACGTTATAGCCTGTTGTTACCTGACCAACACTAAGACCTCCTGTTTTTGCCTGACCTTGAACCTTCACTTAGAGCGATCATTTCAGCACAACTTGCTCTTTGTCTGGCATAATGAGCAGTGTCGGTAGTAACAGGTAATACGCCACTTGCCTCTGTCTAATCACGCTGTAATATATATATATATACAAGACCAGTATAAAAGTTAATAGATCTTTTGACACAGTGAGGACCTCCAGGACGTAAAGCTTGGAAATCGACAGTTGTCTTTAGAGAACCCTCCGAAACATTTATCCCTTGATAAACACAATATCTTGCTCTCTTGCTCCGCCTTTCCATTCTTCATGGGAGGGGGACAGCCACTCTCGATGGTTAAGGGCAAACGTATGGAACCTTGTTTCCTGGAGATGCGCTGACCACGGTGACAAATAACCTGTAGACCACGCCATCCCCAGCTGCAACACAACAATAAACAATACAAAAACAAAGAAAGACCCTAACAACAATTATAACACCCAACACCACCACTCAAAAACCAAAACAACAACAAAACCAACCCCCACTCTCACACGCCTGTTATCCTGACTCATCAGCGGCGTCACCGCGCTTGCATTAAGGTGACGTTTTGACTGAACTTTCCACGCGAGATGTTTTCTTAATTACATTCACTTTTTCTTCACGTTCACATCGTATCTGTCAAGCGATGATGAGGAAGAAGACACACTACGTGACTAGATTCCGCTTGAGTTCGTCGGTAGCGCATAATGTTGTAAGGTAACGTTCTATAAGGCGCGACACAAACGTATTAGCAACGTTAGGAAGACACCCAAAGTCGATGTGAGGGCACAATGTGGACGAGAACCCATTTGTAAATTGCTTCATCGGAGGTATTCCTAACGCTTTTATCTTCCAGCCTTTCGTAACTAGTTGAAGAAGGAAGCTATGAAAAAAATGTTAACGAAAATGAGCCATGGAATGAGAGATAAAAGATGGAAGAAAAAGTGAGAGGATGGAAGGGTCACGTGGTTTTAAATACATCTTTAATTATTTCCTCATTGAAGAACACACCCGGGTCCCACCTCGCACACACCCGCGTGCGTGCACTACACACAAAACTACATACACGCAGTCTATTTAAGCGAGTCTCTCCCTTCCTACCAGCAAAACTCTGACTGCTGCTGATGGAAAGGTGTATATCTCCAAAGTGCCGTGTGACAGTGATTTATTTGCATTCTTTATCGTAAGATTTTTCTGATGTTTATACACTCTCTTCATGTAGACAGGCGAGAAAGTTCACTAATTAAAAAATAACTTGTTAGTCATCCCAAGACAAGGAACCAGTCCTGACCACGATGTTTAGCCCCTATAATGTCGCGACCTGTCTTCATCTTTCCCTCAACGGTTGCGTCATCTCCGAAAACAGATGCTGTCATAAACTTAGACGTTTTTACTAGGTCCTTGGCCATTCCCCAGAACAAAGTGGACAATCGTTTGTGGGCTCGGGCCCTGTCTGGAGTCGAAACTGATTCAGAAGTGGGCGTCTGTAGGACTGGCGTATGGTTCCCCGCTGTACCGTCGTACTTAGTAGACTGCTGTCCATGTCCTCTGCAGGTGTACTTTCAGACAACAGCTTCCAGTCTTGAGTCTTGAAAATGACAGTTCGGCACGTCTGAGGCAGTGGAATAGATCTTTGAGTGGGTTGTATGCCGATGAATTCTTGTTCAGGAAGTTTTTGTCTACGTCTGTGTTTCATGAGGGTCTTCGCCTACTGAAAAGACAGACTAGCATGGGGCTGCTCCACAGTACTTCCTTTCTTCGCTAGCTCATTTGTTTTTTCGTTGCCGCTGATTCCACTAGAGGACCGCAGTGGATTTTCTTGACTAGGTTTCGAAGCTTATACGTCAATGTTTTTATCAACAGGTCGGCAGTGACCTGCAAGTCAAGTAAGAACAACGCTTCTAGCGGTGATCTCGCACTGCGGATAAGAGGGATGAGGTGACATGATTAAAAGTAAGACATTATAGTATGGCCAGCCCTGTGAAAATGTCATTTCAGAGAATTGTGTTTATCCCGAGACGAGATCGGAACCTACCGATTAGTGACTGATAGTGCATTATCACTGCGCCACTGGACTGTCTGCATATACATGGCTGGTCTAATACATGCATATATAACAATAAAGAGCTTCCAACCAGTGGCGTAGGAACCCCATAAAAGATGCTGGGAAGGCAAGAATGTGAACGTCATTCATTGTCAGTATGGAGCTGGCCCCCACAAAGCCGAGCATCTTCCTACGCCACTGCTTCCAAAAAGCGATGATTTCGCAATGTGTGGGGCAAGGGGTAAATAGGGAATGGTTGAGGATACGTAGTACCCGTACCTGAAACTGGAGCATCTGTAGAACCGTACATAAACTATTTACGGTCCTTGCTGCGGCAGAAACCCTAACTGGCTTGCTCCGCCCTAATATCAAGCCAGGTAAGCCAGTGCTGCAGCTGCCCTCCCTTCCACTGCCAATTAGGTCCCCTTAATCCTGTCCGCAGACGGATAAATTGTCACCCATAAACCTGCATATATCTTGCCATTTGACAGACACATTATTACCACAGCCAACAAACCCTCTCGCAGTTGTTCATTTGCTGGGTTGGGGCGTCATAAGCGTGATGGCTCTATGGCTGGACGAGGAGATAAATACAGCTGTTGCGGCAGGCGAGGCGCATCGTGTTTTTTGTCACGCAGTCATTCGCTAGCATCCCTGGTGTGACAATTGTAATGCTGTTATGAAATATTCTTTCGTTTCCACGCACTACCCCACCTCCTCGTTCTATAACTATTTCACCTTGTTAAAGCACGCATCACCGCGTTCTTGGCATCTTATAGTGATCAGCTTATTGTTTTATCAAATGATGAGAAATCTGCTTATTTTCCTGTTTCTAACAACTATATTATGGGACTGACAACTGTTACAAGCAGAACGGATTGTTTGGCCTATCCTGGGTCAATAATTATGCTGAACATTTCCTTCAACGACTTGTACAGACTTGGTGTCATGGCAATGCTATAGCGAATCGAATTTCTGGGCTCCACACTGCGACAAGGTGATTTTGTTATCCGGTGGTCACAAATATGAAAACGCCATTCTTGCCTCAGCGTGTGATCGAAAAAATTGACGCAAACGAACAACACGCCTTACAGACTTTAGTGCAGTTTTGAACGCAGCATGCTGAATGAGTGAAAGAATGGCAGATGAACATATGGGGAGAGAACGTGAGAGAGGGGACGATCCCCTTCCTCTTGAAAAAAAAAATGCTGTAGTGTAATATGTCAAATGATTCCAAGCAAGAAAGAGTCAGCCACTGCATACATGTCCTTCAGCAGCGCATGTTTAGGACATTTTTCACAAACTAAAAACAGAATTTACCATGAGGAAAAGCAGTAGGCTATAGGCAAATATATACCTTAAAGCAGTAAACAACAGCTTGGGACTGTATATTTAAAACCCAAACCCCCGATAAGTGCATGACACATGGCTCTGCCTGCTGGGTGGGTCACTGCGTATGCACAATGGGGTTTCTGTCACTAATAATGTAGTTCATTAACATTTCTCATGCCACTAATGCTGCATCAAGTGGATGCAGACATTTCTCTTGCCAAGAGAGTGGTTGGCCATGGCGTCAAAAGGTGTCAGAAAATTATTCAAAGTTTTGTTCATTGGTATCAAGTTTATGCATAAGGTTTTCCCATATGACATGTAGAAAACCTTCTCACTGTCCTTTCTTTCATCTACCCCTATGACTTGCTCATCCAGAAAAACTGATTAACACAGGACAGAGGTAATGGGAGAGATTGTGGACGAAAAAACTAACATGAAATTAAATATTTCCCTGATATGACATAAATATAGCATTACCAATTCCAATATTAAATACAATTCATAGTTTTCATTTGAGGTCACTGCTTTTGTGGTCACATCAGAATTAGCAGAATATTCACTTTGTGCAGCACCTTATTCTCTACTTGATGTCTTCCATTCAACACGAGTTTTGATTGCAGTAAACCTACATTAATCAAACCAGAGGGTTCAGATTTTATCAGGCCAGGGTTGAGTGCAGTGTTATGTGAGCAGTCAAAAGAATGTGTACAGTAAAATACTACCTAAGGCAGAGCATCATCTGAAAGTAAGAATGAAAAATTATCAGCATAACTAACATAAACCACAAAACATGAAAAAAAGCTGTGTATGTTGGTTTGCATTTGTGTGCTTGTTCGTGGTACTTATGATGGTACTGTTCTACTTATAAATAAAATAAAAAACTACATGTATTCATTTTTTTCACATATCTCCAGTTGTTCTTTATTTCAACTTCAGTATAACAGATTAAGAGGATTAGATGTTCTTTTTATGCATTTTATGCATGTCATAAAATAATAATAATTATTAATATAACACTTTACCCCACCATCCAAGATTAGCTCAAAGCACATGACAAAAAAAATATAAACACATAGAATAACAATAATGATCTCAAACAAAGAGTTCATTGTGTTCCCGGTTAGTGTAACTATATACTCATGTTTAGAAAATGGTGAATGCCTTCATCACAGATGCAGTCACTTTAGCTCAGTACCACTACCAAAATATCCCTTTCTAACCTTCTTTTCTTCTCTGACAGCCTTCTGATTTGCAGCTGTAACTGTAGTAGTATTTGGGGTAATAGCAGTAGTGGTGGCACTGGATGCAACAACAACAGATAGTTGTCCATTTTTGGTGCACACATAACTGTCACAGAGATTTCAAGGCAATGGCAGTGAAAAAGTAGAAGGCAGGATCAGAGGATCAAGTCCTAGCTTGTTGACTCACATAGATCCAGAATCTAAAGCAGAGGGAGGGAAAAATGTTGCAAGTAAAATCCATGGATGAGCATATTGAACAACTGAAGGGAAGTGGAGAATTAATCCAGCAAACACAAAACAACAAAGGCAACAGTTGTCTGCTCTGCTGCAGAAAAAAATGGCTGCTTGCAGGACACGTATCACATGATCTTGCAAACAATGTATACTTTAAGATGATAAGCTTTAATTTCAACATCAGTCATCATTTTCAACGTAAATGACAAATAATAATTTCATACATACACATTTTCAATACACGAAGGAAATCAAGTCCAAATCATTTCTGCTCAACAAAATTTCAAAAAAGACAGTTAGTACCAGGATGACACTATGCAAATGCTGTTGTATAACAAATCCTATTAAAAAATTTCCTGTATTTTAAAATATGATCATTTGGAAAATAGAAATATTTCATCCTCATTAAAATTCCCCATAGTGAACTTGATAGCTTACATCTGCAGAATATAAGCTATTTTAAATGTATGTCATTTTACAGCCAACCAAGTTATAAAGAAAAACAAGAATCTTTAACATCTGAGCAAAATCTGTTAACAGAAACAAAATCATATGTGAAAACAGCTCACAGCTTCACAACCACCACCAAGCTCTGTAACAAAGGTTGTCTCAGTCCACCCCTTCATATTTTGCACGTTTGGATGCTGTGTTGTCATCATTGTCGTCATCACTTGTGCTGTAGTTAGCATTGCTTGTAATTGTGTGCAAGAGGCCAACACCAGATGTGCTGGGATTTCCTACACTGCTTGCATCTAAGCCAGTGGTGCCAGCTTCATTCTCTATCTCTTGAAGTAGCTGGTCAAAAACCTGTACCACATGATGAGCATTGTCACAGGTGAAGCACATAGGAGGTGTCATGACCATCACGTTCTTTTCCAACCCATCATAGGCAATAATGATCTTGTTTTCTTTCATCCTGTGCATGATGCAGGGTAAATAGGTATAGCTAGTTTGCTGCCAACAAATGCAGGGTAATAAATATTGAAACAAAAACATCTAGCACCAATTTCTTATCACAGTGTGTCATAATAAAAAATCCTTGGACTGACTGTTAAGTGTTCCTTTACTTGTCTTCTATGGAAAAATAAACTGTGATAAAGGACAAAGAACAGTACACAGCAGCCAGTCAGCCAGCCAGCCAGCCAGCCAGCCAACATACCTGTAAGCCAAAATTTCAGCAGCTTCACTTGCAGGCTTCCTGCTTTCTTTGTCAGTCACCAGTTCTATTCCAACCATCAAGCCCATTCCCCTGAGAGTCAACAGGCAAGAATCACAGATTATCTTTATTGTGTGCTAAGCAGTTCTGAGAAGCAGTACCTAAAGTAGCACAATTACTGCTTGCTCTCTTTATTCCCTTCACCCTGTTGTTTTTACATTGCTCAATGTTTCCACTTTGCCTGGTTCAAAGTTGCTAAATGACATCAAGTCAACAAACAATTAATAATACAAAGAGCTTTTAAGTAAACTATGACTGTGCATATCATAATAACACGTACTTATTCTCAGTTCGTTCCCCCACACACACCCTCCATGATCACCTCACTTCCCCCATCATTGGGTGTGAAGGCATGATGCTGCAGAAGCCATCAAGAAGGCATTTCCCAACTGATCTGGCACTTGCCATCATCTTCTCATTTTCTATTACATCCAGGACTGCCATTCCTACAGCACAGGCCACAGGGTTGCCACCAAACTGCACAAATGAATGGCTATAGCTCCTAGCTTATAAAGTGCAAATTATTCAGTAATATGATCTAAGTAAACTCTAGGCACAATTTTTATCCCTGTCTATTGGAAGCTATGATTATGATTTATTGTCTAAAAAGCTCACAGTAGTACTGAACTCTCCAATACAATCTGCTATTTCCTTGGTTGTGATCACAGCGGAAAAGGGATAGCCATTGCCGATCGGTTTCCCAACAGTAACAACATCAGGAATGACATCTGTAGGCACAAAAGAGAGAAAATACTGCCTCAGACCAAAATCGTTTACAAACTTTAAAAAAAGAAAAAGAATTATGGGTTCTTCAAGATCTGACCCACAAACAAACAAAGATCATCACTTACAAATAATATCTTTTTTTCTAAATTAAAGACATAAATCTGTTCTATGAGTAATATAGTAATTGTGTCTGTCTATAAGTTTCAGTTCAAAAGAACTTTGTTTCAAAGAACATCATTTGCTGGGACTGACCTTGAGTCTGAAATGCCCAGATGTGTTCACCAGTTCTTCCAAAAGCTGACTGCACCTCGTCTGCAATACATATGCCTCCCATTTCTCTTACATACCTGAGGGTTAATAAAAAATGTTTATCCTCCCACATCAGCACAATCCTTCTTATATAAAGACAAATATACAAAGAAAAATCCAAGTTAAAAGTTTACAACAACAATGAACAAACAATCTGGTGTTTTTGAGGCATATTGTGTTTTCCAAGAAAGTAATTGTTTGGCAACAGCACAGAAGATATATGAGATTTCTATAAACATTTACCAGCCTTTATCCAGTTTACATTCTTATCAGCCAGTCATGATCTTTACCAAAAATAATCTGTCCTCACTCCTTTTTCTCTAAGACATAGTTTTGGTAACTTATGCCACCCAGTTACTTAAGGCAATGTCAAATGGCTGAAAGTCTTCATGCCAAAAACAAACACAGTAGTGCAAATACCTGTATGCATGTTGCAGGTAATTCTGGGGATAAATAATAATTCCACCTGCTGACATCAGTGGTTCACAAATAAATGCAGCAATCTGATGGCAAAAACAATAAGCAGCTAGTGACAGTGCAAGGGGGGAAAAGGTTGTAATAATAACAAAAACAATAATTTATTGTCTATGAGTGCACACAATTTTGCAATGGATATTTTCCTTTTACAGCACAGTATACAGGATAAATTAAAATACAAAATAATATGTGAGACAGACAACAGAAAAATAGGAGGTGCACATTAAAAGCACACCACATTACACTTCACACATAGTAGACACACTCCAGCATCAAAATCCATTTAATTTCTAGAGGGTGCCAATTTTTTTCTGCTAATGAGTGGACAAAACTCAATGCAAGATATTATTCCACAAAGTCTGGGTGAGTAATTCTCTTCCGTTTTCTTTATACAGGCTTACAAATATCACCATGTACTGAAAGAGGTCAAAATTGACAGGTCACATTTGTACACAGATACACCAATTTTAAACATATGGTCCCAGCTCTTCCATTGACTGAGGCCTTGATAATGTAAATTGTACAATCCTGATGTCTGTGCTGAACTCTTTTTGTGCACGATGACATTAGTATGTAATTTAAGAATGAAAAGAGGAAAGTTTTTATCCAGATTTGGAGAAATATATAGTATTTTACTCTGAGCTTTACTCAATTATTGAAAACAATTAACGCCAACAGACTTTTAAGGTAACAGCAGAATAAAAATACATAAAAAATTAAGTGTTGGGGGAGTGGGCAGGGCATAATTTCTATCACAGCACTTTTGAATCAAGTTAGGGGCACCCCTGAAGGATGCATGCTTTAGAAAGTGTGAGCCTAAACAACAGAACAAAATTCTAATAGAAGATATAAATGAAACTTAAAAAAAAAAAAGTTCTCAATGGTAACTACTACAATATAACTTCAGGGAATGCTGCTGCATTCATATTATTGTCAATAACTTAACTCGTGCCAGATTCTTCAATGCATTAGATATTTAGTGTTAACAAAGTTCAACCAATAACAGTCTGTCAAATGAAAACATTCAAGTCATATTTCAAACATCAAACAGACTGACAACTAAAAGCAGGCAGCAGCCTAAACCTGATACTGACTTTAACTTTGACTATATTCTGACTTCCTCCATAGATAAAAAAAAGCATCTCCAAAGCCCATGTTGAAAGTATTTTCAAACACGTATCACACTTATCTAAACAAAAGAAAATGGTAGCAGGCTTTACCTCTCTGCCTGAGCTTTTGGCATTTTTGATGACAGTTAATACTTCGTTAGCATAAAGCAGACCTGGATTGCTTGCATCTTCCCGATACTTTCCGCGATAGAGGTAAGGAGTTGGTGCCTGTGAAAAACAGGGATGTTATTTTGCAGAATCATATTTTTTAACATATACATGTATCATTGAAGAAATGATTTGTTCAAAACTTCTTACCCTGTTATTTCATAGTCTGGCTTTATGGTTTGTCTTACAATGACAATTATTATTGCATTTTACACCACCCTGTATGAAGTGCTGCGAGTTTTAGCCTATGTGTTTTTGAGATTTTACGTCAGGTGCTGTGTGAAGTTTGTGTATCTGTAAAAATTTGTACAACATATATAAAAGCATCTTTTTTTGCAGAGAGACTATTACTACTATCACAGAGTATTTCTGCATACTTAAAGGTAACTCACAATGTGCACCCAGTCTTTCTTAACATGGCTGCTTCCAAGTTTCTTAAAGCGAGAAGGACTGATTTCAATTAAGCTGCCCAAGTTTCCATGATATGCACTGCAAAACAAATTCTTATTTTCATTTGATGTAGTCAATTACATAAAGACGAATTTTAAAAAAGTGCCTATTAACTTCACAATAACCTGCACCAGCATACAATGCTGGCATGTAAATAACTGCCACAAATGTTTTGGGCAATTTTCTTTACACTTAAATAAACATTTTTTATATTTGTTGCCCACCACCATTTTCTTCGTCAGTATCTTATGTGAAAAACATGTATACTCTTAGTCAGCTAACTATATGACAACAAATTACCTGTCAAGACAGACAATGTCTTCATGCTTGGTATATGCACGTGCCAAACGAATAGCCAGGTCATTTGCTTCTGACCTGTAAATCAAAAAACAGCATTCAGCAACATTTTCTTGACCAATTCAAACCCAAAAATGTTTACCTTCACAACTAAACTCATCAAGATTTTGAAAGTTGGGCTTCCCACTGTGCCTCTTGTGGTGGTAATGGTGGTGGTGACAATGATAATGATGATGACAAGTAGCAGGAAGATCCCACAGCGCATTATTGCAGTAATCTATTTAAGACATGATTGTTGACAGAGCACAGAATTTGTCTCTCTCTTGCTCTCACATAAATAAAGATTTGTCATTTGACACACACACACACACACATACAAACACAAGCAAAGAAATAAAATAAGAGAAACTCACTGCATGAATTTTTTTTTGTGACAGCCAGAGTAACTCACCCTGAATTTAAGAAAAAGCACACATTTAGAGATTCTGGCATTGTACTTATGAGACGCTTTGCATATTCAGACATCTGATCATTGAGAAAACCTGAGCTTGTGACCAGTCTGGCCATCTGTTCTTGACCTGCAGTGACCACATGTGGGTGGCAATGGCCCACTGCAACAGAAGTTCACATATTGAAAAAGTTCATATTCAAGCTGTAAGCAGTCCCTTAAATGAGCAGGAAGAAACTTAAGTGAAAGGAGAGAGGGCCAGATGGACAGGGATAGAGAACAAAGGCAAAAGGAGTGGGACAAGGGGAAGAGAGAATGATATGTGAAAAGGGAAAAACAATTATGACACTGCTGGAAATTATTTATTAAAATTTTTGCTACCAGAAAACTGTAACATGTATGATGCAGTTTTCTAAAGGTGTTTTAATCTCTTAGCTTTTCTCCCATAATTAAGATTCTGCAAATGTCCAGAGTTGTAAAGCAAAACTCATTTACCTTGTAATTCACTCATATGACGTCCCTTTCAATATTCCAGACTGATTCACTTTTTTTGACAATAACAACATATTTATTAACAATGGCAAACACAACAGCTACTTTGTGTTTTCATTGTGGATGTTCATACAAACAGGAGTTTGATGAATTTTAATAAATAATCAGATGGTTTCTCACCATGGGAAGCATTAGAGATGCAGTCAAGATATTCGTTGCCAGACTCATCATACAGGTACTGTCGGGAAGCACGCACTATCTTGAGTGGGGATGTCTCAAAGTGCAGCGTGCATGTCTTCCTGAATATCAATATTATGCTAATAAAATTACACTGAACAAATGGATGCATTTATGCTTTAAATAAAGCTCTGTGTGTGTTGGGAGTAGGTTGATTTCTACATAAACGTGTGGTCCTTTTATTCAATCCTGACCAAATTTTGCAGGAGTACTCCTTTTTTCTATGTAGGTCAGAGACTATGTTTCATTCATGTATGTTGCTTCACAGTATGTTTATTTTAATACTTAATATACCGGTCATAAGATGTTACTAGTGGCTCCTAATGAAAAATATTTACTATGCAGAACAAACATTGACAATGACATCATTTTAGAAGGTTGTGAGTGTGTGCGCTCATGTGCCTGCAAGAGAAAGGGACAGAGCCACACAGAGGTCATTCCACCTCCTTCACTGGAAACAAGAGCACCACTCCCCGTCCTTACTGTCCTTTTATCTGGTCTAAAGAGAGAGGTGATGAAGGGAGGAGAGAAAGAATTTAAATTCATACACCAAAGACTGAAAACCAATATGAGTTAAGACAGAATTTTCTGCTGAACATGAAGAAAGGGTGGTTGGCATGGCTGCCTATGCAAGAATGCCAAAACAAGTGCTGTGTCAAACACACTGTCACTCACTGCTGGAGTGTTCCTTACTAGAAACAGATGGTGCCCTCACTCTCTTGCCATGAGGCCTGAGTTTCTGAAATGTTTCCATTAGTCAAATATGACACTAAGCAAACTACGTCTTAAATACAAGCAGTTTTATGTGGAAGATTGAAAAAAGGAAGGGGAAGTTTGTTTTTGTTGGTTTTATTTTGGGAGGGGGGGTAGGGAATGGGGCAAGGAAGAAAGAAAGGTAGAAACAGGAAGGGTGACAAATGGGATTTCAAATTAAGCAACAGAAATTTTAAAATTACCTTCATAGGTATACAACAGACAGTAATATTCAAAATAGTAACATAGAAAAAAAAACATATCAGGAGTATCTTTTTCTTAGCTGTGGTCATCTGTGTAGCCTGTTACAGTTGCCAAGACCATATTATCAGATGGATATGAAATTATTATATTTCATATTCTGAATTTTTACTCCATTTAAGCTTATTTGGATTAGATATTTTTTCTCCAGAACCAACAATATAAACATTTCCAGAACCAACAAGGGCTGAATCTGATAAATGAACACCCAAAAGGCAGGTCATTTGTAACCTTGGTGAATGTTGAAAAAGAAGAGGGGTCAGAACCATGCTCATTCTCTTAATGAGAAGTTGGCTTTGTGCTGACATGTGGGGAGAGGAAAGGGTGGCTGTGGTATATAGAGTAGCTTATATTTCAAGTTCAACTCCGCCATTGTTGGTCCCAAGCCCAGATGAGAAAGGAGGAGGGTTGGGCATAGGGCTAGTAACCCTATCCCATAAAAATCTTTTATGCTACCGAAACGACAGTTAGAGAAGTAACTTCATCTGATAGAAGGAGTGAAGCGCAGACCAGACAACTGGCCCTATGACGGCAAGGGATCAAAGCCAAAAGGAAGTCTCTGGCCCGACAGTGGAACTCCTGACACCAAAACATCATATGCGAATTGGTTGCTGGAATGTACAGACTTTATTCCAGACAGGAAGGCTATCACAAACAATTAAAGAAATGAACAGCTACAACCTCACAATGCTCGCAGTAGCAGAGGCCAGATGGACAGGTACGGGAAAACAGGTATTTAACTCTGGGGAAACCATTATCTGGTCTGGCATGCAAGACGACCACCACCATGAAGGAGTCGCCCTTATCATCAGCAGGAAACATGCAAACGCCATCTTACAGTGGAAGCCCATAAGCGAACGCCTACTCTACGTGAGGTTTAACTCCAAGTTCACAAAACTATCTATTGTAGTAGCCTATGCCCCCATTGACAACTGAAAGAGAGGACTGCTGCCCAATACAGGGAGCTTGACAAACAGATCAAGTCCTCCTCAAGGAGAGACAGGCGACAGTATATAGAACAGCTCCAGCTGAAGCCGAAGCAGCAGCCGAACGGAAAGACATGAAGGCGACCTATCAAAACATAAGGAAGCTACGAGGTGACCGAAGGCACAACCAGGACCTTCCGGTTAAAAGAGCAGATGGCACACCCATCATTGAAGAGCGAGCCAAACTGAAGAGATGGGGGGAACATTTTCAACAGATTCTTAACCAGCCAGACCCATCAGTGCTACCTGAAATCATCGAAGCAGAAGAAGACCTAGATATCAACACTGGACCCATTGCACTACAAGAAATTAAGGAAGCCATTCACAAAACAAAGAACGGCAAGGCGCCAGGAGGGGATGGTGTATGTGCTGAAATGCTGAATGCAGAAGAGGAAGAGACATCACGTATCTTACAAACAATTCTCCAGGAGATCTGGGACAGTGAAGAAATCCCTGCCGAGTGGAGTAAAGGTGTTATAGTCAAGATACCAAAGAAAGGAGACATTGGTGACTGTAATAACTGGAGAGGCATCACATTGCTATCCCTCACCAGCAAAATGTTTAGCTGTATAATCCTCCAGAGCATTACAACAACAGTAGACTCCATATTCCGACAAGAACAAGCTGGCTTCCGGAAAGGACGATCATGCATCGACCATATCTTTGTGGTGCGACAGATCCTGGAACAATTGCAGGAGCGGAACAGTCCACTGTTTATGGCCTTTACTGACTTTGAGAAGGCATTTGACAGCCTACATCGTGTCTCTCTATGGAAGATTCTACGTCACTATGGCATCCCAAGGAAACTGGTTAACATCATCAAGTCCTTATACAAAATTTTTGAATGCCAGGTCATCCACAACAACCAGCTGACTGAACGCTTTAGAGTGGACACAGGAGTCAAGCAGGGGTGCATCCTGTCACCAATACTGTTCACACTGGCCATTGATTGGCTCTTGCGTCGTGTCACTCAGAGAAGACGACAGGCTCTACGGTGGACTCTAACCACAGTCTTGGAAGATCTAGACTACGCCGACGACCTAGGTCTGCTATCCCATAGGCACCAAGACCTTCAAGATGAGACCGAAACCCTTAGTAAGACTGCCATCATGATAGGACTCAGAGTCGATAAACACAAGTCCTAAGGAACAACATGACAAACAATAACCCTCTCACAATCAGCGGGAGTCCACTAGTGGACGTAAAAGAATTTGTGTACCTAGGCAGCAAGGTGACAGCAGATGGTGACTGTGAACAGGAGGTCAACACCAGGATCAGCATAGCCAACCAAGCTTTTGCAATGCTTAAGCCCATCTGGAAATCCACTGGCCTCAGCAGCCATACAAAGATCAGGATCTTCGAAAGCAACGTCCTCCTATATGGGTCAGAGTGCTGGAAGACCACAGCCTCCATCGAGAAAAAGCTAGAAGTGTTTCAAACCAAGTGTCTGCGGTGCACACAAAAGATCTTCTGGCCCAACACCATCTCAAATGAAAAACTGCGCGAAAGGGTGGGAATGTGCACCTTGGCAGAAGCAATCCAACTGTGGTGCTGGCGATTGTTAGGTCACGTGTGCCGCATGCCTCAATCCCCAGAACAGCCCTGCTATGGACACCACATAACTTTTTTTAAATGCATTTGGTGATGGTTTTGCCAAGGTGAGCCAAAGATATGCCGCCTCATCCAAGTGTGTTACAGGAGACAGGCTACTTTTAAGCGGCCAAAGTTGTATTTAAATAACAGTAATGTGTAAGTTTTAAATGCTTTTGGTGTTGATTTAGAGCTATAAAATAACAAGAACATAAAGATGACCTTTAAAGACATAATAAAGAGTTCTGACAAAATTTGTGTGCCTTTTTTTCAACAGCTTACATCTTTCTAATCCTTTGATAGTAACTATTATGTACAAATATTGCTACAGTTTCATTTATTTAAAGGACAAACCGAGCGCAACATTTTTTTTTATGACCAGGTTTAGTTCATTTTAAAATAATAAATCCCAAAATATGAGTACATATTTATCCTTAATTTTAAAGATATAAGCCTTCAAACATCGGTATTCTCACCTGCAACTAGGAAAGCGGGAAAAAATTACTCTCCTATACTGGAGTTCTCTTACGCGCCAAAAGTATTTGTAACACTGAGTGTGCATGTCTTCAAGTCAAATGAAGAAACATCACTCAGGTTGTCGTGCTCAAGAAGCGATTTTTTTTTTTTTGCCCGGAAAATGAAACGGCTGATTTTGGAATACAGCCCTACAGATTGGAACTTTATTTAGAAGCTTCAAATGAAGTTTAAAAAATAATTAAATGGTCCAAACTGAATTCATTCAACAGACTGATAAGTCAATCAGATCAAAATTTAATGGGCAACAATCACGGTCATTGCAGTCTACATTGTATTATTACTGATTGTCTGTTACTACGTGGGCGCATTTGAGTTAATTTTCCAAGTGTATTATTGTTAAGAAAATGTAAACACATTTCAAAAGTGTTTGTCTAAGTTAAACTCCTATAATTTTAATTTTATTTGATGGTTTCAGGCATTGCATTTTTATTTTATAGTTAGAACTGACTGCTGATAAGGATTACATTTTTACTTAAAAAATATGATAGTTTGAAACGTGTTTATTGACGTAAAATCATATTATTTCTTCCTCATTTAGCTGCATGCAAAATTTTCTGTTTACTTACTGATACTCGCACGTGTTCTCGTTTAAGCTCCTTATACGTTTATCATCCTCAATTCATTTTTTTCTTTTTTTTTTTTAGCTGTTTCGGGCTCGCACATCAATGGTGCCCTCACACTGTCAGTTGTTTTTAGCATCATGTGCCTGTGGGGATAGACTTAGCACCCCGCATGTACTGTTGGAATGCAACGAAAACAAACCAGAGAGAGGAGAACTAAAACATTTCCTTGATAAATATAGACTAGGGTTATAAACCTTAGTAACTGTCTCAACCCACCTTGTCTAAGACTATCCCTCAATATTAAGGCACCTTGGAGGGTAGTCGACGCTGCTGTGGCCAGAGAAAGAATTGGCTTACAAACGCTGAAGACTGGACTGGTCGTCCTGAGTGTACAGGACCTGCTCACTGTTACCCAAAATAGGCAAGATCGAGTGGCGAGCTATGTCAGCTGCCTCGTCTATCCATGTGTTCCCCGCAACGACAGATGCCGGTCAAGGGACGACTGACTGATATAAGTGACAAATTCGTATTGAAAAAACTGCAGTTTTGTCGTGTTTACATACAGTGCCCGAGCAACGCATGTGTCAGTCGGTGATGCTTAGTTTGAATAGTGTTAATAACTGCTATGAACGGCGCGTCGGTGGTCGCATCGTCGAGCGCATGCATGTCACCATTCACAGGCCTCCCGACAAAGGTGAAAATAGCATAAACCAGGCGCCGAATGAAGCATTCCGTTTAGAAACTAAAAATCGAACAGATAACCGGAAAAAAGGATTAGCTGGACTTTCATCATGCATATTATATATATGTGTGTGTACGTGTCCCGTGTCCGTGCTTTCATTAAGGATGGATATATTTGTTGCACACAACGACACTGTTTAAGTATAAGGATGACTATATGAGCAAAAACACTCATGCACTGAAAAACAAGGTGGTTTTATTAAAAGGTGGCGAAAAAACAATAGCGAACAAATTTAAACGATATAGGTATGCAGGGTTAGCAGAAAGGTAGTGTTTACCAGATGCACAATGCAAGAGGCACCAGATAAAATTACTAGGGGTTTTTTCCGACCAGTCGTACATAAGTACCTATCCATGTACTAATATTATCGCGATCTTGATCACTGACGTCAAGAAACAACTTTAATTATAAGCGCCTTTTACATGCCCGTAAACCAGCTTTGCCACTGATTTTTGACACCAAGAAATGGTGCAGTGTAAGCTTTCATGTCTGACTTTTTTCTTACAAAACGTCTTACGCGATATATGTATTCCGATGCCAAATCGTTTTTTGATATTTTAAATTTTTACGCGATCTGGGAATACTCTTACGTAGTTTACGCACGCTTAATTCGTAAGCGACAAGAAATAAAGTGGGAAAAAACTGTGCTTGCTCTTGAATATTCAAGAAAAAGAAACAGCGAAAAAAATTATTTTAAAAAATGGCAACCGGTGGTACTATCCAGGCAAAGGAAGAGCGGAACGACTGCACACCAATGGTTACCTCATGCTAGGATGAAAGCTCGCGCGTCACACTATGAACGCCCGTGATTTCTACGTCAACCGGTCGTCAATAGAAAGAAACAAATCATTCTTATTGATCAGCTGATTAACTCTGCAATCGGATCAAATCTGACGTCTTTACGTTAAATAGTTTGATTCAACCAATGTATCGCACCAAAAATAGCCAAACTTTAAAGAACAACACGAGCGCTCAGCAATAATCGCTGGAAATAAACCATATAAAGTATCACAAAAATTATAACCCGGTTTTATTTTATGACCAAGAGGCACGAGAAATAATATATTAATGTTTTTCTCATAATAACACCTGGATTTTTCGAGAAAACGGGGTGACCAAAAAAAAAAAAAGCGTCGTCTGCATGAGCTGAATTCCAAGAGAAAAGATGCGATCCTCGGTAACAGAAAACAGACCAGGACACAATGTGCTGCTGCTGAATGTTTTCTTCTACACTCAGATGGAGTTAGTTTGCTATTAATTTAGGAAATCCTAAAGAAAATGGCAATAAAAGCCAGTGGATTATCTATGTTCAGAGATCTGTATATCACTGCTTTGTTCAAACGTGCCGTGCAAACTTCGTCCCCGCACAATACTCAAGAATGTGTTCAAAACATTTCAAAAATGATTGTTATCCAGTCAATTACACAGTACAAGCAAGTCTTGGACTTTTAGTAAAACGAAAAGATCTTCCTACAGCATGCCTAATGTACAAAAGCATGAGCTGCTAAAACAACTATAATTATTGGTAAAAAGAAACGAAAATCAAGCACCAGATATGCAACATCGACTGTTTCTACACCGTTCTGGTCTACAAGTAACGTCGTCGACGTCGTGACAAACACATCATCACTCATCAGTTGTATCTTTATCCAGCACAACGCTAAAAACAACTGAGTGTGAAGGCACCATTGATGTGCGTGCTCGAAACAACTAAAAAAGAACTGAGGGTGACAAACGTATGAGCTTAAACGGGAACACATGCAACTAAGTAAATAATAAATTTTGCATGCAGATAAATGAGGCAGAACTAAGTTTTACATCGATAAATATGTATCAAATTTTTAAAATATTTTTAATTGTTATAAAAAGTAATTATCAGCAGTCAATAGTAACAATAAAATAAATTGCAGTGCTAGAAATTCACCATCAAATAAAAAAATTACAGGAGTCTATCTTAGACAAACGCACATTCGAAATTTTTATATATTTTAATACACATGGAAAAATTAACTCAAATGCGCCCAATAAGTAACAGAGAATCAATAATTTTCTGGGCAAAAAATCCTTTCTTGAACACAAGAACCTGACTGATGTCTCTTCTTTTAACTCGAAGAAATGCATAGATTTGTTGAAATAAGCCATGCACACTCCCTGTTACAAATACCACTCGAGTGCAACAGAACTGTCCAGTATAGGAGAATAATTTTCGTGTTTTCCTAGTGGCAGGTGAGAATGCCGCTGTTTGAAGGATCTTGAAAATTAAGCATAATTATGTACTCATATTTTTGGGAATTATTATTCTAAAATGAACTTAACGCTATCAGAAAGAGAAAATGTTGCACTCGTGTTGTCCTTTAACTGCAGTTCATTAACTGCCACACTCATTGCTCAATTTGCTCAGCTCCACTCCCCTCTTTTCAATGGGATAGTATCCGGAAGATACCTCTGTTCAAGCAACCATGCACTTTCTATAACTCACTTTTCTGTAATGCCTTCTCAAAACACACAAATCACACGCGAGACTATTCCTAATTGATCCAGCAGTCATGAAGAAACTCGAAAGATACCCCAGAATGCTTCATAACAGCAAGAATAAATCGTATTGTCGCACTATTATCCAAATTGTTCATCACGAAGTGACATACCATGCAATGAATTCACACCTTCTTGTACTACAATGGCTGATCCATCTTAGACAAAAGCAAGCGACTTAGTATTAGCCTACCGCAGCGATGTGACATAATAAAACCACCAATGGACAGGAACGATCATATGTGACCTGCAATACAAACGTCATCACACAGTTCCATAGCCCCTTTGCTACTGCAGAGTAGGCTGAATGCGCGCTCCACTGCTATCTCCTCTATAATAAAACATCCAACGGAAATGCCAACAACATTCTGGCAAGGAAAGGATTCCAAATGGATTACTAAAGCCCATCTCTATTAAAAACGTTATAAGGGTTAGGATTAAACCGTTTTGTTTGAAGAAAGTCAAACTAAATTAAAAAACCCCATTTGTGCACCTACGCAAGCAGACACATAAAAAAACCGTCCACAGTCAACCATCCAAGAAAAACAGCTTCCTCACCTAGGTAGTGAAGACCACATGCTGCTCTTGTTTGGTCTTACTCTGCCAGCTTGTTGTGGGGAACTCCAGATGTACAAAATTTCCCAAATCTTTAAAGGGATTGGATGGGAATGTATGCTGAAAGACTTGGCAAAGTACAATTCCCCCACTTGCATCCCCACCCCATCTGTCCCACGTCAATTTTTTTTTAAGCCACACTTGGCACGTAAACAGACGAGTCACGCAATTCATAGTCTGGAGGGAGGGAGGGGGTGTGAAAGGAAGTGAATTAAAAGCTAACATATACGGAAGAAAGAAAACAGAAAAAATAAATGGATTAGAGAAATGGGTAAAGGGGCATACACAAAGCAGAAGATAAAAAGTATTGTTCCATGCAGGCAATCAACAGCTGGTTCACAACCTTGACGTTCATGGATAAGTTAATTCAACAGACCTGAGAGAGTGAAGAGAACAAATCTCCATCTCAGTTAAGAAAGTATCCCGTCAGGCATCATATCAAAGGTGTCCCAACACTTCTTCTTCCACATCCGATATCAGCTTGTCCAAATCTTTTTTATCCCTTAGGGTGCAAGGATTCAGTTTGCAGCTTGCATTGGTATGCTTGTAGGAAGCCTGGCAGTAAGCATCTATGTGGTTTGGCTTGTTTGTCTATGGTGGAGTAAGAAAAACACTATTTTGCACAAACTGGCTCTACCCTCTGAACCATTGTGACATAGTCACCAATGTGCATTCTGGCCAAAGGCTAAGCTGTATGGGATGTAGATGCCTTGGTGGTTATGTACCTTAACTTTACAGCAGCTCTTCATGCACTGCACACCTATGTCTGTGTGTGTTCAAAGTATATCAAACATTTTTAGTATCAACTGTTTTTTTACTACCTGATTATGTTATTCTTTTCTTTATCAATGAAACAGGGTTGTAACTTTCTTGTTACAAATACCAGTAAATTTGACTCTAAATCCATAGGTTCCTTGAACACTGTCAACACATTAGAGATCACAGTCGAAAGCTACAGGCCACTTTATATGTACAGCTAGCAGGATATGTGGCATTGGCTGGAGAAGTTATTGCACAAATCGTTTGTCCTGGGTTTGTATCCGCTGGTAGTGCTTCCAACTGTGATTTTATTGTCATCTTCGAATCTACCACTTGATTTAGGCCAAGCTTCTTTAATTTAGTTCTTGAGATGTGTAACCTCTCACTGAGTATCCTATGGAATGACCTTGATATATAGTGATGTAAAACATGACCCACCCTTAACTGTTCACCCAAACTGTTAGATGGAATGTTGTAGATCTTTAGTGCATCATCACATCTAGTACACATCTGACTCCCTCTTAGAGCAAGTACACATTCTAGTTTAGAGACTACCATTTACCATTGATGCTTACACATCCACATAAAGAACACTCTAGACAATGAAAGCAGTATTACTCACACAAGCATTCATGCATTCTAGAACATTCTAGAGCTACAAAGAAAGAAAAGAAATCAAAGGACAGTGCAGCTACCCACCATGTTCTTTTTTGAAAAGAAACATTGCAGTGCTGCTTACCACTCTCTCTCTCTCTCTCTTATTGCGTATCTTCTACAACAGGAGTGGACAAAGTATGGCCTGCAGGCCGGATGTGGCCGCAGCATTTTTGGACTGGCCCATCTGCCAAAATGTGAAGTGCAATTGTTTTAATTTTTTTATTCAGCCTAGGTTAATTTGTTTGAAATTGAATTTATCAACTACAGCAGAGTTAGAAATCGGCAGTCCTTAATGTTTTAACACAGACAAAGTAAAGGATAAAAAAAAACGTGGCTGACATGTCTGATGGAGTCATTAGACAGCATGTCGGGGGTAGGGGCACTGCCTTCAAAGGAAAGGCTGGTTTTAAAGTGAGAAAATTCAAATAGCTTCAATTTCCACAATAAATTCTGTAAATGAACGCCACTATATACCCATTCGTTTTACCCTTCCATTGTCACTAGGATTAGCATGTAGTCCCCTGGTGTGGGTTTTTACCAGCCCTCCACATAGCTTAGAATTTTAAGACCGGACTGCAAAAAGAAAACTTTGCCCTATCCTGCTCCAAAAGGACATTAATGCCAAATTTGCTTGCTAAATTAGAGGGTTTTTTTTTTTAATTTGGAACACTGGTAACGTTGTATAAGATGTTAATTTAATAAAAATTAAACAATGATGGTCCTGAGGAAAATACACAAACTAACTATAGCTTACAACTTTACCATAGAACAAAAGAGTACTTCTACAAAATTTGGTCAAGACTGGATAAATGTTGTGGATTGACCTAAATATTGTGGACACATACACAAATCATCACTATGCTTCATTTATAATTCTATATTTGCCCAAGTCTCTCGCAAAAACCTCCCAATATTTTGATTAATACAAATAATTTTAATTTTTAATGCCAGTTAACTACTAACATTTGCTTAACCCATTTACGCCTAGTGTTCCATTATTGGAACTGCAGTCATACGTGAGTTATTTATGTCCTACTGCTCAATGTCATCGCGGGGTTCTGACTTTTCATGCACGTCTGCTTCCTGGGTGTACACCTTATTCTGTTGTACACTAAGTTAGCCAATTTAATGCAGATATTGGTGTGTTGGGATCTCCTCAAGAAGTGGTGTGAATTTTCTGCACATTTTTTGAAGAACCATCCGAAGACAGATAGCTATAACTTTGCTGCACTACATCATATACTAACGCTGTTTTTTTCTATTACTTCTCTACTGGTTATGTTGTCGTGCTGTATAAAGAAACTAACAAAGTTATCATTGTTGTATTAGTTATGGACTTCAAATCGTGTGTGTTCCATTTTTGGAACACCAGGCAAAACCCCTACCTGTTGGACTGACATTTTTCCATTTACGGTCGACGGTCTCTCTGAAAATGCCTCGAGCTCTATCTTTACATGAAATAACTGACCTGTTAGAGACAGATGTTACCACTGAAGCAAGTGCTATAGTGATACAACCACCTGAAAATGCTACATCGCCTGTTTCTGATGAGGACTCTGGAGATGAAGAAGGTGGAACAATAAATAATCTGCCAGGTTCTTTGTCGCACGCACCTGCATATCTTATTCAAGATGGCAGTGATGAAGAGTCAGAACACAAGTGATCTCACATGTGTACCTGAAGATAACTCCCATGACGATGAAGTTCTGTCAACCTCTACTGCTCAGCAACCTCCTCCGTCTAAGAAGAAGAAAGTGACAAAAATTGTCCGGAAATGGAAAAAGGCTGACCTAACTGCACAACCCGTAGCAGGTAGAGTTACAGAACCACCAATCGATTTCTTCACCGAAACCGGAATTCCCACAGAAATATTTGAACTTTGTCTTGATGCAGACATCGTTGAACTCATAGTCAGATACTCCTGAAAGATGTAAATCTGGGATTGACTAGTTCCAACTTCAAATGTTTTCTCTGAATTATTTTTCTGAGTGGTTACGTGTCAGTTCCTAGAAGACGCATGCTCTGGGAACGAAGAACAGATGGGCATACTCGTTAGTGCTGCCATGAGATGTGATCGCTTTGATACCACATTTTCTAATTTGCATGTTGCTGACAATGCCAATTCGGAACCAATGGACAGGTTTTCTAAGTTGCGACCTCTCATAAGCAAACTCAATGATAGATGCATGATAACATATGATAAGAAGCCAATGGATCTTCTGGAGTTTCGGCAACGTATCGCATGCCATTATTTGGAGACCCACGGTCATCCTGTAGACCCTGGCCGAACAGGAAGACCTTCTCAGAAATGCAACATTGATTCACGTTACGATGGCCTGAACCATGTGATAGTCAAACAGGGAAAGCAAACTCGGTGTGCTCAATGTCATAAGAACACCACATTTTGATGTGAAAAATGTGAAGTTGCTTTACGTGTCAAATGCTCTGCTGGATATCACACTGAATAGCAGGTATTTACCATCTCCTGAAATTTTATACCTTATGTATAATGTAAGTAGTGGATTTGCCTAGTGTTCCAATTTTGGAACACCATATAACTCAACAATGGAAAGTAATAATATTTTTTTCTCTTCAAATTAGTATTCCTTATATTTTTCTATGCAACATATGTGAATTTCATGCACAAACTCAAAAATTTCAACCTTCGGCATAAATGGGTTAAACATATATAATCAAAAATCTACATTTGCACAGCAACAAACATGAACCAGCCTACATGCACTCCCCCCCCCCACCACACACACAAAACAAATATACACATGAATGAAAAATTAAAAAAAAAGACATACCCAATAAAGATCTTCCTCATCTGGAGGGTCTGGCAGTATGACAACAATTTCTCTGGCATAACCATCATAAATGAAAAGTATAATGTTACAGGAAACAAAGAAATGTGCCTCTCTGTACCATCATTTCAGCTGCAGTAATCTGATGCAGTTTTATTTATGAAGGGCAAGAACATGTTCCTTGATCATCCAAAAGCTGGACCCATAAAGTGCTGCACAAGAACAATGTACACATTCTTGTAGTTATCAATGCCAATTAAGGCTCATAATCAAAAACAGCATTTTATTACCTAATACATCAGTACTGCTCTGTGCTTAATACTTTTGTCATATGCACATTTTTTGAAACCAATATTCTGCTATATTTATATGGCCAGAAGGGTCATTTTGTATAGATGATTATGTAACAAAAATATGATCCAACTGAAATTTAAATATTTATTAAAAAAACTCATGATAAACATTATGAATTGTTACATGCTGTTGGTCCATGTGAGCTAGCAAGTGTACTTATATATCTTGTATCATCATGGAATTGATAGGATTCTATGAAACATTCAAATAACATTAATTGGTTGTGAAAGTCATGATCTTGGAGCTGAAAGAATTTGGGGACAATTCTTGTCTTCACGTTTCATGCAGCTCATGAATGGATCATTCTATCGTGTAGAAGGTTTTCGAATTATAATACGCCACACTAGTGGTGCCAGTGTTAGGCAGAAAGAACATCCGTTCATCTTGTCGTCTGCTTGTGGCAGTACAGATCGTAATTATATAAAGACATAGCTTTCGCGGCGTCTTAACTGACTAACTAAATAAATAACTGGGTCAGACAAACTAGCATACTAATGCAGACGTATCAGATATGACAGATTCATTCTGAGAAGACTCTTGTTCTTGAACGCACAGTTGTCAACTGAGTGGTAACTAGCCTGAGTCCTCGGTACAACCTCGCTGATCGTTCCTACCTCCTCGTGAGCGATCCGTCGTCGTCTACAGATAGAGAAAGTGTTTATAGTTAGTTTACTCTTCCAAAAGAAGTTGTAAAAGTAAATATGTACACAACAACAAAATACATGAAAAATAAGTCTGACGAAAGTATAGCATTCTGCCACCTCTGCTAGCAAGCACGAAGCTTCGTTGGGTTTATGTCCCCTTGTAAGAGCACTTCAATGTTTGGAAACTATAAATATAATGTCTACTTTTTATATGTGAACTCCCCCCACCCCCAAACAAAAACAAAAACAACAAAAACGTGCGTACGGTGTATCGCGAAGAACAGAACCAATGTACATCCTGTGCTTATGTTGTGCAGGTATCATGCGCACATACCACTGACAATAAATTTTAGTGCCCCAGGTTCTCCCACCCCACACCACTCACAAAGCGCGCAAAAGTGGTGCGCATGATCCCAGCTACGTAAAAAACAGTAATCCGCGTAATGAATTATCTGTCGCCAAGTCTTGACAGTCTCGGAGATTTATGATCTTTTTGACCTGACCTGCATTGTGCTATTTTACTTAAATTTCAGATCAAGAAGTATTCCTCGTGCAATTCACTTGGCAAATGATAAGCGAATTGCACTGGTGCACTTTCCAGTTTGTAGTGATTTAATGTCAAAAACAAAGCAAAGGCTTACTAACGTTGTCAACCAGGAACACAAGATACAGTAATTTTATCACCGACTTTCATCTCCATTCTATTAGAAAGAAGGCCTCACTTTTGTTCATAATTCTACGTAACTCTTTAACTCAATTTTCCGTTCCAACTTTTCAGTAGGCGATACAAATAGCACTTGTAAGAATGTATACAAGAAATCTTTAATACATACTGCCATCACCATTCTTAATTCCAATTCTGATATTTGAAATGTCACAGGTGTGACAAAACACATTTTTGTCGACCCAGGTATCGCAGAATATTATTCGAGCCCCTTATGCATCTAAATCTGTGCACATTATTGTGTCTATATGCATTACGCTAATGTCCATTTATGTTAATGATTGTACAGTATGAAGGCAACCCTGCAAAGCGTTATACTGTTTAGAGTTTGTGTGTGTGTATATCTAGTATGTTGTCTTAATTGTTTATGTGGGCCAAGGAAAAATCTGTTCTGGATGTGTACATTACATGGAAAATAGAGTTAAATTGAGAATGCATCTATTATTTTTATACGATAACAATATGGCTTTACTTTTGTCTTAATCTAAATCAAGGAATATTAATTCCAACTTAAATCTGCTTTTTATAAAAAAAATTCTAGGTTTTTATATATATATATAAATAAAAAGCATTCTTACACATTAAAGACAATCTTTCTATCAGAATGCCAATCTTCTCCCATACTACATCTGATTCTTTATTATAAAATTTTTTTGATTTGTGTCTTAATGAACTATCCATCCCCTAAAATTGTAAACGTTTAAACAGCTTAAACTTATTTTTCAGCTGCAAAATTATTATGCACCATATGCATTTCTCTCTCTCTCGTACACACATACACATCCATTCAAAGAATAAGTGCTATAACAGCAGTTTTGATTGTTCCTTATCCCTGTTTTAATTATGAACATCATACAAGACATCACAGTCTCCCTTATCTACCACTGTGATAGCTCCAGTTACCCACTCGGTGATAAGCCCAAACAAACTCCCTCTTCTAAGTGGTTATTGAATTTACATGAATAATGGTTTCTATGAAATCAAAAAGAATTGTTTGACAGTTTGAAATGTACACAACCATGTAGATAACACTGAATACTTATTTCAATTGTCATTTCTCTTTTAATGCAGGGTTTCTTTATTTTTAATCTCTCCACTCCATGAGCCAAGAGTGCTCAAGAGAGAACTTTCGTCAAGGTTTTCCCTTCCTTGGACTGACAACCATTAAATATATGCAGCAGTTGTATACTTGAATTTGGTGATGCATTTGCCATTCCCAAATTAAGAAAAAATGGGAAGGAATCATCCAACATTCCATACCCTTTGCATAGGATTCTGGACATAAGTAACCTATTTACAGAGCCATGATAATTACACAGATTATCTTCTTCTCATTTGCAAATAAGCTAAGCAAAATGAAATTGGACAGCTTACCTTTTAAGGACTCACAGCCAGTTAATAATACACAAAATAAAAATTTTAATTTGACATGTTACAATTAACCATGTCTCCCATGCCCACTTCAGTTTTGCCCCCTCACCTTGGACAAGAGACGTAAGCACACACATGCATCATGGAAGTGGAAACCTGTACAAAACCTGCTCTTCAATTCAATGTGAAACCAAGTTTGACAATGTTCTTTTTTTCATAACAGGTGACATGTCCAAAGTTTATAATTTATAAACTTTTTAATTATTTGTTAAAATCATTGGTTCAAATTCCTATCAGAGAATCCAAAGCAACTCTACAGCAACTTATAAACAGCAAACCTAGAATCAGCACCCTAAATACTCTTGACACTCTTGGCAATAACTACAGGAGATGAATGGTCAAATCTACCACTGTGTTGCAAACAAAAAAAAAGCCTTCCGCAACGGAAACAAAAAAAGCTTTAATTTTGCAATGATAGCTACAGCTGAGCATGCTCAGACTTGCGAGTTATGCCACAAAGCTCTTAATTTGCTTGTAGTACTAAATAAAGGAGATTCACTTTCGGATCAAATAGGTTCCCATTCACTGACAAAAATTGATACAGAACTAATGCCAGTCTGTATTTGCCTAAGAGCAAGTTTGTCTACACAAGGTGCTGTGTGATGAAAGCAATGCTGTCTCTCTTTAGCAAAACCAATTCCGAAAATGTATGATAAAATATGTGATGGTTAACACCCTCCCTCCATCTTCTGCCTGTGCTAAGTATTTTGAACCCTATGGTATGGCAACATATTCCTCAACAGGTCGACACGATTGTGCTTCTTACATTATAAAAATAAATTTAGTTTAATTATACAAATGTGATGAAACACGATCACAAAGCAATTGGTCTGGTATATCAGAAAACAACACAAAAATATAGTGATTATCTCCAATTAAAAAGGTGAAAAAAGACCTTGTAAGTCCTACGTAAGTACTCTGAAGTTCACCCTGATTAGAAGTCTCATTTGGGCACACACAACGTATTTTTGAATACAAATTCTTTTTTTTTTTATACACAGAACAAAGATAACAGAACACTAAAAAGAATTCATCTGAATTCTATGAATCATTCTACACTTGGTTGTCTGATGAAGTGGGAAAAAAGCCTTATTCCTTTAAAACCAAGACTTTAGAAGTGATCATTTAAGGAGGGCTGGAAAAAGACAGGTGGGCTGTGAAGTATGTATGGGACTGAATAATGTGTAACAATAAAAAAGACTATTCAATGATTAGTAGAGAATACTATTATTAAAAAATATAAACACATTTAGACTGCTTGAATTTAAATTCAATGATGCTACTGTAACAAACGGATAATGAAAGAGAATGCCAGCAAATTATTTTCTTGCTCTTGCACTTTCATAAGGCAATTTGATATTTCATTAAATCCACTGAAATCCACTGATCATAATAAGTTTTTGGTCACATCTATTCTTTTAATGTCCACATCTTTTGTTACTGGCCGTTAATCACACAGAGATTGTGAAAAATGCTTAAACATTAATAACAAATTAATAAGAATAAAACATTGGAACAAATCTGGATTGTTTGTCATTGGAGTCTGTCATCAAACTGACTGGTCACATATCAGTGTTTAATCAAAATTTGACCCCTGTCACTAGAAAACTACTTTCAGAAGGCAGGAAGTGTGTTCTTCTACAGGTTTCTTGACAACATTTCCTGTAATCATTTTATATTTAACTGCTAACAGCCCAAGCTTTTCACATTAATCTTGATAAAGCAAAGAAAACAACATAACTAAACTTTCAAGAGAAAATATGTCATCTTGTCGCAGTGATTGTAATGGTTTTGGCAGGGACTGGGGAACAACAACAACAACAAAATCTACATAGTATTTTCAACAAGAACTAACCAATCTGAACCTCATCATTGAAAACTGCATTATAATATTAACAAAATTAACAGTGAGAGATTGTCTACACTGGGTGATGTTTGCCGTTCAGAAACACAATGAAAAAAACTGAGATCAGTCATTTAGAAATCCTTCATATGACCTGAAAGTAATATATCGGTTGAATGATTATGAATAATGAAAATGGAGATTTAATAAATAATACAAGAAAAATTCTTAAAAATGGATCACAAGATTGTACATGTTTGTTGACTGGCTCTAAAATCAATAAAAATAAACTTTTAAACCTGCCCCCTGCCCTTCCCTGCGATTGCAGAGTATCACTAAACAAAACATTTTTCTAACAGCAAAAACTTACATTTTGCTATCTTTGAATACATCTTCACACCTTAGAAAACAGGTGATCAAAATAACTTCTCTGGGAATCTTGACAATATTGAAATTGCCCATAGTTGATCAAAACTAAAAAGCACATAAAACATGTACTCTACTACTTGACTAGAAGGATCCTGCTATCAATAAAAGCATCATTCTATAATTCCGCACAACAGCTACATTGTGCATTACTTCTTTCTAGTACAGTGGATGACAAAGGTAAAAAAGCAAACGAACACTATTGTGCCTATATTCTAGGAACTCTGCAGCTTGCAGACTAAAAGAAAACTTCTATTTCATGTTAATGGTTTATTCAAAAGTCCCCAGCACTCCCCCCCCCCCCACTAACCACTTTAGGTTCAGAATGATATAAAAGTAGCTAGATAATTTCTGCATTATCATCACAAAGAATAAAAGCTAAATGTCGATATGCAAAAAAAAAAATAAATAAATAAAATAAAAGACATCCTTCCTGGATTAGAGTACTAGAGCTTGTCTTTACTATCTTTGCTCAAGTGTTTTATATTCTTTAGGAAATTACTAAAAAAATAATGTTATTTCATAAAAAGAGTGCATCTGCTAAAAGAATCAAGGTCATAAGCACTGAATAAATCTGAGTAATTAATATGTCTGAAACTGTTCCCTAAACTGTACACAGAGACCAGGACTGAAACAGTGTGACAAGCTTAAAATACCCAAAGGGCATTTTTTTGGGGCTTCCTTATGCGCTACCTCTCTGAGCATTTTCAAGAACAAATTCATTTTCAAGAAAATTCCACCAGAGTAAAACAGCACTGGAAAACAAAATATCAGATATTAGTATTTAGATGATGAGACAACCCTAGGCATATCTTCTTGAGTGCAGGGAAGAAATCAGTAAGCAGTCCCTTTGCTGCACTGTAAGGCCCAGTATGTCACATACCAATTTACTTTTAGCTTCAGTGTGTATAAGTCTTCAGCAGATGTCTTGGTTGGTCTGTCTGTAACATAAAATCACAAACAGAAAATATTCAAAGATCCCATAAGAAAAGACAATTTTGTTTCTCTAAATGCATCCCAAATCAAACTAAGATACCTATTTAATTTTTGATCTCAATATTTATTTATGGGTTATGTTTTTCTTTGTTTTTTTCCTTGTTGTTGTGTTGTAAGACTCAGCTACCGCACAATGCCTTTGATGGCAGCTGTGTCAAACAGAACTCTTTACTGTAAGAAATAATCAGACTATTGTTTCTGTGGTGCAAGTAATAAAAATTAACTGAATTTGTCAAGCACATATCCTCATGTGGAGATAACTGCATTGCAATGATACTATAAAATTTTGCCCATAGATATCACACTGCACTAGCGTGACATTGCATTCTTTTCAACAATAGTTTTCTTTACATTTTATTGTCAATGTAATACTATAGTTTATTGTTTTATGGCAAAGATGATATAAATATCTGGAAAAATGTTCTGCTTGAGGTCTGAAGTTTTAATTCTTTGATACTAAGCTTTTTACCCCATGGGGGAAATATAAACCACTTACATGCAAATACTTAATTAAAATGGGTGGTTGGGGTGGGGGATAAGAGACTTGCTATGTAAATAGTACTGGAGTTCAGCAACATAAATACATAAAAATATAACAAATCCTTATTTTCCAAGTATAAAATATTGATAATAAAACCATGAGCTGCTTGTGTTAAATAATCTTATCTGAAAAATTTAATGTTGCTATTAGAAAAACGAAAGCCTGTTATACCAGCTGAACTAATAAAATAGCATCTGACATTTAGCTAAAATCTACATCACTAAATTTTGGACTATCCAAATTTAGCAGTTTATAAAAATGAACTATGCATGCTATTGACATTAACACATGTTAATCCTTATTCTGTTAGCGGCTGCTGAAAGATGAGAGCTATAGATGAAAACAATTTACATTTACTCTTACTAATACTGTTAGTAGTAGTCACAAATATGCCAAACTTAAAATGCTTCATATCACAGATACCCTGTTCATACAGATCACTGAACAAAAGGGAATCACAGCTGAAGAGAGGATGAAAAGACTTCAGGCTAAAACTTAAGGTAGGACAAAAGTGCACATTAAGTATAAAATAATAAAACTGAAGCACATTTTAACTAAACAACATTCAACTATTGCAAACAAAAACTTTTTGTGCAAGACTGTAGAATGTGCTCTGATACAGCAGCTACTCAATATTCTATTGGTCAACATAAAGCCCAAAACAATGAGCAAAATTAAATAAAAGTCCTAAAGTTAAACATTCCTTCTCCTCAACACAAATATGCAAAACTACTAACAATTAGTGCATGTTCTGATGTGCGCTCAACTTGCCAGGATAGTTCAAGTTATTGAACATAAGGGGATAATATTCTTGAAATATAGCACTTTCTTTACCCATTTATTAGGTGATCTTGAGTTTGAAATACTGCTCAAGACCCTGTCATAAAAAATGCAACAAAAAGCCTTGTACGAGTATAATCTTAGTGCCGCCAGTGAGCAATGAGATGTGCAAACGAGCCTCATGATTAAACTGAGTGCTTACACTCATGAGGAATTCCAAGATGGCCCTATTCACTCGACTGTGACGCTCTTGGCTAGATTCCTGGGGCAGTCCACCTAGAAGAAAAACATGGGGGGGGTTAGTGTAAGCGTGCATTGGACCCCTTTCTCCAAGTAGACTGACCAAGGGAAGTTTCATGCCTACCTTTCACATCAGGAGAGTCAGGCAGGGAATGCATGCATTTTTCATAGAGCTTCAAGAATGTACATAGGTAAAGCAAACAGTAAATGGCACTGCCAGTTGCCATAATTATCTCACACTGATCATGCTGACAAACGGAAGTAGAACGGGGGAAAAAAAATTATACCCCTTATCAAGTTTTATGAATGGCAGCTGTTTCCATTAAATAAGTTTATATGTTGGGTCTAGAGAATAGATACTACGCTCTACTCCAAGAAATCTTTTACATACTTAAATTGTTTATATTTCTCATGCCATCCTGTTGTTTAGTGGCACAAAGAATAAGAAATAAACTGTTCAGCTTATTATTTATACACATAAAACATTAAAAACCTGCAATTCAAAATAGGTGGGATATTTTCTACAAAAGGATAGTTAAGTATAGTCTAAATGTTCAGTTATTAAAATTCTGAAGTAAAACTGCATTTTCTAACAATAAACAAAAGAAACTCAAAAGAATGTTTTATTAAAAAGTTTTAGGTTTCTATCTCATTATATATACATATAAACATTTACAGAGAAAGAGAATGACAGGCAGAGGGGGTGGGTGTTAGGCGGATGAGTTGGTGGATTAAAGATTCTGCTGGCCAGAAAAATAACAACAGCTAAACAACAGGACATGCCAGCTCAGACCTGAAATCTTACACCAAGAATCACACAAGCAACCATGACAACAGCAACTGTAAACCATAGCCTTAGAAAAAAAATTTGTTGCTGCAACATATATGCCTACTAAGAATGTGCAGCCTAAAGTGTGGATATAAAAAATCTGATGATGACCTATTCAATGACAGTTTAGGTGGAGTAAAAAGAATCAACCTTAAATAGGCGAGGCACAAACCTTTAGAAATCAACACATCCAGAATGAAGTCAAAGCTATGAAGTTATATTAGAATATGACAGACTGCTTCTTTACAAAATCAACTGAAATGTAGTGGAATGGATCAAATGTTTTTCACCACTCATGCCTTAGTACTTCAGGAAGACCTTTCACAATAATTTGATGGAAACCATTAGGCATTAGAATGACCATCAACCAAGGTGGATATTCACTCCAACATATATGACCATGTTAAAATTAGAAAGTTACGAAGCAAGGATGCCTGTATGAAAGAAATCCAGGATCATGAAAGAGTTCTGCGTTTAAAAACTATCCCCTGACTGAACTGGGCCATCAAAAGATCAAAAGCAAAACAAGTGAAAGAGAAAATTGCCCAGAACAGCATTGGAACAGACACCCCTTATCAAAAAGATCACTTGCTACTACAATGGTCTGAAAAGCCCATCTGAAAAGTTTTAAGTCAAATTCAGATAATGAAATCAAGTGACAGAAAAGAGTTTATGGCTGCTGTGGAGGTGAGACAGAGTATAAAAACAAAAAAAACCAAGAAAGCAATCATGAGTAAAATGTGAAAAATAAACTAAAAAACAAAAAGACAAAAACATTATACCTAATAATGTTTCTCTAATAATTTCAAGTGAGTTTATTTCATACTGGTTATAAGAAAGTTTAGAAACAAGAAGTTTTGAAAGAAAAAAATCCTATAATAAAAAAGTTTTTGTAAACTTAGCAGCAGTTAGGTATGGCACTGTACCTAAAGTATAATGTTAAAAACAACTTTTAAATATTATAATACTTTCAAAGGGATCATCAGGAATTAAAATTTTCAAACCTCTTTCATTATATTGCTCTGTAGTTCAACTCTAAAATTATTTTACTTTATAAGACAAAAGAAGACACTCTTTGAACAGTTTTGTAACAGATCCCTGACCTTAAACAATGGCTAACATTACCTAGAAGGCAAAATATTGAATCAAATTTTATGCATGTGCGGCTGTATGCATGCATGAATATGTGTGTGCACACGCACTTGTCTGCCTTGTAGATGTACGATTTGAAATATATAAGCATAAAATAAAACGTCACATATTTCTGTTAACTGTTTAAAGATTTAAAAAATACATTTCTAAATTAGGCAAAAAGGCCCAACATCAGGCTTTAATCAAATCAAACAGTAACATAAATGGAAATTCTGTATCTAAATATATTTTTAGACATCTTTGATGTGTAAAACAGCTGTCATATATACAGTTAAAAGTGTGAACACACTGTTCATTATTTATATATAGAGTGTATGCAGTTACCAGGAGTACATAAAAACTGGCAGTTCATATTTGTCAATTGCTGTATTTTGAGGAATAATTAGTGAAGTAAACTGTAAATCTGTAACTTTAAGCTGTAGGTTAAATACTAAATGTAGCATTTGTTTGCCTCTGAGTGAAAAGAATCTTGGGAGAATAGCAAAAAACATATGTGAACTTTATTTCCTTGCTATACACAAGCTATAACAATGTTTTTTAAAACCTATCTCAATTGGTTGCTGTATTGAATGAAAACAATAATGTCTAGTTCTATTTCAACATTTTGAAATAATAAATATTGAGGGTTATACTGTTAACGTAAGATTTATAAAAAAGATAAACACAGAAATAAGTAAAAACAAACTGAACCTCAGCAATGAAAGCATAAGCACATTTTTTTTTCAAAGGGAAAACAATGCACCAAATTTTCTACCAAGTGTTTATAACCTCATTATCCCAGACATGCATACCAAGCAAAGCATATGCAACTTCCCTTTGCCCAAAATGATGAAAATCCTCCCCATAAAATGTTCATAATCATGTTTTATGATAAGAAATTTGTATAGAGACCACACATATATCTGGTCAAATACTGCTAGTGATTATTTTCTTGTCGGATGGAGTTCACAAGTGAACTCTAAAAGTAAACTCTCAAAAACACTGAATTAAAAAATGTTTACCTCAATCATTTACTAATGTAATAATAAATTTTAAAAAAGGCAGGAAAAATACTATGGGAGCAGGAAAAGATATGGCTTACATCATATCCACGCAGCACGGCTATATGGAAGGACAGCAGCTGCATGGGGATGACTGTGACAATACCCTGCAGGCAATCCACTGTGTGTGGCACCTCCAAGTATTTATATGCAAATACTTGGGTATCCACATCCTCCTTGTTACATATGATAATTGGGCGCCCCTAAAAAGACCAATAGACAGGCAGGAGAGAAGAGGTTATATCGGGAGTCAGAGGAAGGTCTTTTCTTGTGGTCAGATTAAATAAATGCTGAAACTCCCATGGGAGTATGTCGGGAAACTCCTGAACCACCTCTGCTGGACTGTGTCTGCACAATCTAGCCACTGCTGTAAAAATGACGATATAGATTGAATCAGTTGAGTTAGAAGAAGCACAACCCAGAGATTTTGTCCAGTTACTTTGCAAAAACAAAGTATACAGAATGAAAGAAAAATATCCCGTAAACCACATGTGAGCTTAAAACTTTAAGTAATAATTCTCTGGTTTGAACAAAATCTCCAGGTTGAAAAAAAAAAAGCAAATGTTAAACGGTGGTGGATGCAGCAAGTCAAGCACACCACCCTTTATTACTTTTGCAAGCAGTACACTTTCTGTAGTATTTAAGCAAAAAAAACCAAACTATGCAGTCACCAAAACATTTAAAAGCTGCACACCAAAAGAAAAAAATAACCGTGTCATACATGCTAGTCAGGAATGACGAATGTTTAAAAGAAGCAATGAAAAGCTGAAGCAGGCAGTGAAGCAAAGAGATTATGCTGGCAGTTGGCTGGACCAAGAACCAGTGCACAATACAAATTTGGCTGCAAAAGTGGGCGGTACACTGTGCAAAGGGAGATTACTCATGCTTACATCCAACTTCCGAGCCTCTGCAATATGCAGGGACATCAACTGCATCGGAATGATGGTGAGAATTCCTTGCAGGCAGTCGATATTGTGAGGCACTTCAATATATTTCTGAGCCTGTGACTGGGTATCTACATCCCCAGTGTTGCAGATCAATACAGGTTCACCCTAGAGACAGAAGGTGTTGGACACTGTCAACAGCCTTTGTTTGGTAAAGTATGCAGAAACTGCAGAAACCACTGGAAGCGGCTCTCATTAGTGCTCACTGAGCAAATATCAGTACCGACCATTGAAAAACTTTTAAACTTTTGAAATAAAAACAAGGTATACAGTTAAACTGTTGTCATCAGCAAAAGCAGAAATAATCCTCAAAAGTGGACCACTGAAAAAACAAAATATTTCAAGTTAGTGTATCATCAGTTGATTACAAACTGTATTTTTATCCATTGCAAAAAAAAAAAAAAAATCTGTGGGAAGAGCTCTGTGGGTGTTATACACTTAGGACATGCTTACAACTCAGTTAATTAGCATATCTTCGTGACATCTCTTTATATGTTTACTATGTTTAGTAGAGGTTACTATATCTTTCTCTTGAAATTTCGCCAAAATTTTGTCATACCCTGGGGCAAGTGAGGGTTAGCTACAGTGAATATAGCCTACTAAATACACTATACAAAATAAAACTTTTCTGCCTCACGATCTCACATTTTCAAAGTTGACAGTCCAGAAACTCCTCTTGCTTTGTATCTTACTCTTAAAGGTATCTCTGAGCATTCTGCTTATATCTCTCTTATCCTCCCATTTAATGTTTCAGTTATTTAATTTCATATAATTTTTTAACATATCAAAAAAAAAACAACAACTAACTTTAGTCTTTAGACAAGCCATCTCCTCAAAAACAACAACCCAGCTCTCATTAGCTGCTGTTAGATCAAGGTAGACCCAACCTTGGTCTTCCTACAATGATGAACAAGACTACTTTCTTTCAGATTTCATGCTCCAGACAGAACTCCTAAGTATCTATTGCATCTCGTGTTAATGGCCTTCAGGAATCAATGAAGCATATAGCTGGCAGGTGCACATGTCACTTGACAACTGGGAAATTAAAACTATGAATTATTGAAAATAAGTGTAGGGAAACAAATGGTGAAAATCTGCACCATCCAGTATATAACATAAAAAATGGTATTAAGATGTGTCATAAAATTCTGCAAGTGATAGAAAAAAGTTTTATTTCCAATAACAGTGATTCCGACCACTACTCTGCCTTATTTTGTTTAAACAGCTGACATTGTAGATGACATTGAGAGAATACTTAAGAAAGACTGCCTACAGGGACATTAAAAAACACACACAGATGGGACTAGTCTCATCTGTACGTAAAATAGCATGTGAATGGTAAACAACGTTATGCATGCAGTTCACAGCTGTACACCTACACAACTTACAGAACTGAGAAACAACAAAACAATCAAGTTTGTTTCAAGGGGATGTTAGGGTTCTTACTTATCTATTATTCTGTCATAGCTAGGAGTATGCACCTTTTTATTTTAAAGAAAAAACTTTCTTAGGGCAGCTCGAAGCTCTTACCCCAAAAGTCAATGGAATCCTCCTGTGAGGTTAACAATGCAATGCAACATCAAAACCCTACCCAGATTTCAAACTCTGGAAACTACCAGACGTTTTCAAATGACTTTTCTAAAGGGCATGAAAAATTTATTATACTTCCTCCTCACTTTGAAGAGGATATAATTATTTGCTGCTGCAACACCTCTTAAAAGAAGTGTAAAGGCCAGCAGAAATAAGCTGGAAAAAAATACAGGCATCAAGAAAATAAAGACCACTTTTGCTTCAGACAAAAACCGTGAAGATCTAGTTATTGGTTATTCAAAGCATGCCAGGGTAAGTCTGATTATTTAATTTCTGCAGTGAACAAATTCCCACAGGTATGAAGAAATCAACAGAGAAACAAACAGCAAGCACTGGCAACTGAAATAAAATGGGCTTCATGCAGGGGCAGATGATCAGAGCTGCTGCATATCAAATTAGAAGACTCTGCTCTCAGCTCAGTGCCTGTGATTTTCAGAAAGTGTTCAGTGATATCATTAAAAATTTAATAAGTAATAAAACAAGCATACATAGAAATATACAGAACACAGTTATAAATTGAAAACAGATCACATTTTCACATTTGTATCCACATTTACAAACTCTACATATGCATATTAAAGGTCTACCCTAAAAACATTATTTTTTTATTGCCTGGGCTGAGCTCAGTACAAAAAAGTATTTGCACAAAAGTATTTGTGCATGCAATACTGACAAAGCTTAAGTGAAATAAATTATTCTGTTACAATCCCCATTAACAGAAAAGTTAAAAACTCAAAAGAGCGCACATGGATTACATTTAACTTCCAAGAGATGGGACACTGTTCTTATTGGATTTATCCGTGGATATTTATGACATTACAGGTCTGGTCTATTTTCTGAGATACTGCAGGTTTTATCTCAAGAACAAAGGGGAATATATCCACAGATTTTGGACTGAGCTTAACTCAGTGTGGCATTCTTGAAGATCTATTTTCTCAAAAAAGAAAAGCACCAAAATATTACTAATAATTAGAGATAAATAGTCACCATTTCCAACAATTACATTTTAAAAAATGGTAAAATAAAAAAAAGTTTGTGATCAAAATCCACTGCACTCTTTTGTAGAATAGTGTGGGCATGGACTTATCTCTCTGGACTGCTTTCAGATGAATTTTCAATGTCAGCTTCTAGAATGAGGCCCTATTTCCCTATTTAAATCAGAATGAACAGCTGACAATGCAAGCTCTGATGTTAACAGAGGTACAAAACTTGAGCTTTATGGTTTGTTGTGGTTTTGGTTTTTGGCTCTCAGCCATAGGAAATGGAAGACAATGAATTTTTCCAAAATAAATAAATACAACTTCATGAAAGAACCATCAGCAGTCCAGTGATACACATCCCTCTGCATACAATTTTTGCAAGTTGATTTCTCTGAATGGAATTTTCATTCCCTGCTAGATCCTCTTTTATATATATTATTAAAATAAGGCATAAATGCATAATAGGGCTACCATCGTTGACCATTACAAACATGGCAGAGCAGAAGGCAGTATGTTGATGAAAACCTCATGAAGTCATACTATCTGCTTTGCCTAACCTTAATCCTAGGCCTAACCCTAAAATTAAATTTCAAGTCATGTGACTTTACAAGACCCAGACCTAACTTTAAATGATGAAAAAAGTAAAACTATCCATGTCACCTTATTAACTGCATATAACTACCCTCTGTTCAATCTACTCAGCTTCACTACCCTCTGTTGGGATTATACCTCCATTGAAACATCTAGTTTCTCTAATTCACTTATTTGCAATGTCTTCTCAAGTACCACACAAATCACGTGTGACTGCTCATAATCAATGAAGGCACTTAAAAAATACCCTGGAAAGCTCCAAATCTAAAGTGACTCGATCTGATTAGATAACTTCTATCATGTAGCCATATACTGCTTTTATGCCTTAAAAAAGCAAGCAACAAAACAATGAGATGTGTAATATTTCATGTATTTTGAATTCACCCACCAGAATCCCTCCCATCTTATGAAATGTGTCCTCAAGAAAACAAATCAGTGGTACACAGCTCAAATATTCAATAATTTGTGTCATTAGTATTTGAGATAGATCTGATCCTACTTACATGTCTTGCTTTCACTTGCTGCAGCGCATTCATGCACTTCTGTATCAAAAACAGAACAATGGTAAAAATCAGAGAGGGCCAAGGATAAATTTTGTCCCTTTACCCAGTTGGCTGGAAGGGACTGCTTTGTCTTTTTGTCTCGTCTTTCGGTTTGCATCGACTTTATTGTCTCCTCTTCTATGCTTTTCGCTAGTTTTTTTCTAGGGGTCTCTTCTGTGCCTGCACCACGTAATAAACCACTTCATCTACTAATAATTTCTGCAGCATGTACTGTGTCTTGGTCATCTTTAGCCATTCAGAACCATCTGCATTTCACTGCAAATGTAATTGTTTATAATCTGCCGACCAAATACTTTGTTAGTACATTTTCTACTCATTAGATTTAGGATCTGTGCATGTAAATGACATCAAATAAGGTGATGATATGTCTCTGTGCTGTTTATCTGCTTCTTGCACCTCCATGATTTCTTAAGAAACCCAAAGAATACCACTCTTTCCTCCTCTTGTCTAGAACAACTTTTCTTTTCCAAATTTTGTACTGGCTGCGACTCTGACATCCCTCTCCCCTAGTTGTGTTAACGTTTCAATGTACGTGATATGCTATGGACAGAAGATCATTTAGAGATGATTTGCATTTGGTCATCATCACTATTATTATGTTAAAAGACCGACAGCCAATAATCTTTGTCGTCTTTGTCACATTCACTAGACTACATAATTTATTCTGAAAAAGTATTTATTTCACAAATAAATCATCTTTAATTCTTCTGTTTTGTCTTTGAATTTCATCTCACACAATTTAAACAATAAATATCCTTAATATTCTACTTAAGATTTTGTTTAATCTCACTGATACTGCATTGTCAATTCCTAGTGATTAAATAAGTAGTTAGAAATGTTCTAGTATGCTCTGATCTTCCTGCTATCTTTGAAATAAAAGTAGCATAGTAGAAAATCTTGAAACATCCTTAAAAATCATGATTCCTTCATAATCTATAGAATTTCGAATAAGCTCTTTACTTCTCTTTCTTTTTGGGAAGTTGTATTTTCAAATGAAACTAAGTTGCACTTCAGTTTGTACAGGATTTAGTATGAAGCTGCAAATTGGGTGTGGACTACAAAGTGATTGTAATGTGTTATCACTAACTGTACTTTTACTGCTTGCGGTGCGTAACCAACTAAAGGCGAGAGACTCTCATACCGTGAAGACTTTATCACGTGTGATGACCATGAGAACTGGCATGGCCTTGTCTACCAGAGCCAGTGGTCCATGCTTCAGCTCCCCAGCCATGATACCTTCAGAGTGCATGTATGTCAGTTCCTTAATTTTCTGCAATCAAATTTAGAAATGTCATTAATAATTATATTAGGAATGAATGAAAAAAACTAAAAAGAAAGTACTCCATCCATCATAATGACATTTACCCTACTTTACAAAATAATAATATTTTAGTTCAATTCCTCATAGCATTGGGTGGGGTGTGGTTGAACTGGTGTTTTACGCGAAGCCAGCAACTAAGACTATGTCATGGCAATGCAACCAGCCCTACAAACAGATGCCTCATGCAGAGAAAGAACAGCATGCCCAAGATGAGAGCTGAACCCAGGACAGCCAACCTTCACTGTATTGGTGACAGGCTCTAACCGTTGCGCCACCGGGCTGCCCCCCCCCCTCATAGCAACTAGCTCATTGTAACAAAGGATAACTTTTGTTTGCCTGTATACTTCCTGCACTTCTTAAATCAATTCACCTGTTCCTTTTAACATAAATTTACCACAAAAAAAACAAACTGCCATAGACCTATCGGTTCTCTAACAAATATTCTATATTTGGGAAAATGCTCTTTCTAAATGGGTGTAGATTCCATTTTGTCTCATTAATAGCTACTAATAGCTACTAAGATATAGATTTTCGAAAACTGGAAAAAGCTATGCAAATGCAGGAAACAGAGAAGAAGATCAAACTGTGATCCACGAATTGTGGATATCTTTTTGAGAAAAATCTGTTCTGCCACAACATTCCACAAGTGGGTTTGGCAAGAACTGATATTGTATGCACAGATATGCATATGTTAACAAGAATAATGCAGACTGCAGTAGGATGAATGGGAGGAACATTCTGGATCAGGTATTCATCATAGAAAATGTTTAAACTTTAGAAATGCAAGCAAACTGTTCATACCAAAGCTCCTTCCAGGCAGGTGGCATAGTTGTAACCACGACCCATAACAAGCAATGACTTCTGCTGATACAGCTCCTGAGCCAGATTGTGAATCTGTTCATCAATCTTCAGTACCTCTTGAATTTGTCCTGAGCAAACAAAAGTGAATAGTTATGAAAAGCCCCTCATACATAAAAAGGACTTCTGTCAACAAGTTTTGAATAGGCCAGCAAGTAAATTTACTCCAAATTAGTGTAACATTTAACCAGGAGTGAATGTTTCTCAAGGTACTCACCAACTGCATTTTGGAAAGTTTCTATACTGAATAACAGTGTATAGTACAGACTACAAACAATAATGCTTTATACCTATATAACCATCAGCAACTAACAGTCTGAAAAAATATATATTCTTTTTTAACTTCACTGCTTGAAAGTGTCAGTGCTATGAGTAGCCCTACCTGGCAGTTTTTTGAGCCCCTGAATGATTTCACGCCGCCTTTCTTGCATGGAAATTCGGTCTTCACAAAACATCAAGCCAAACAAAACGAGTGATATGAACTGGCTTGTGTATGCCTGCAAAATGAACAATTATTTTATTTCATGACAATCTTGTCGAAGAAATAATCAAAACTTTATAGAGATTCAAAATTTAATATCAACAACTGTCTTACTCATCTATTGTGTTACAATTTATTTTAATTAATTTCTACACAATTTCAACAGTTCTTAAAAGTAAGCTGTTCTTGAACCTCAGGTCATGTCAATTCAAATAAGGTAAACAAAAACCAACTTCTAGGAAAGAAGGGGTTAGTGGGTGGTAGCAAAGACAAAAAAAAAAAAAAAAAAAAGAAAGAAAGAAAGGAATCGAAAAAGAGGCTATAGATAGAGACAAGGAGCAAATGACAGAAAAAGTGGTAAAATGAAAGAAAGAAATCCAAATACTCAATGTGAAAAAACATGAATCTATTACCTTTGTACTAGCGACACCAATCTCTGGGCCAGCATTGATGTGAACACCACAGTGTGAATCGCGGCTGATACTGCTTCCAACAACATTGGTAATGCCCACAATTAATGCACCCCTCTTCTTGCAGTAGCGTAGAGCCATTAAAGTGTCAGCAGTTTCACCTGCAATCCACAAACCTTCTGGTAAACTTTTTTGCATAACAGCACACAGCACAATATGTTGCATTAATTCCAGATCACTGAAACAAGTTGAAATACAGATGCAAATGTCTAGAAAATTTTCATTACTTACTGAAAAGGTAAACTGACAATCCATTCAAGTGTCATTTGAAAAATAAATTTAAACCTGTGTTACAATTTCATTATTACAGTAACACTATTTTATCTTCATGGACATCAGATGACTGCAACATAACTTAGTGGCAGACCTAGCAGGTATAGAAAAGAGCAGAAAGAAGGTACATCAAGTCAATACCATGCCAGTGGAAGAAAAAGTAAAGAAGATACCTGACTGGCTGATGAAGAAACAGACATCATCACGGAAAATAGGTGTGCTGCGGTCAAGGAAATCACTTGCAAGTTCCACCATGACAGGCAACTCAGTCAACTCCTCAAGCAGCTGTCGCGTCTGAAATAAAACAGAACTTGACAGAGTTTGTTTAAGTCTTTGTCATATTACAAGTAAAAAACATTCTCTTAACAAAAATATCACAGAAGAAACAGATAAATGTGTACAAGTGTTTACGTGCATTAAGCAAATGTGAGTTAAATAGCTAATCTGTTTCTGATCACTATTAGCAGCTGAAAAATATAGAAAAAAATTATACAAAAATAAATAAATAAAAAAAATACCTCTAGCGAAATGTCTTACTTAAACACACTGCAGTCTTTAGACAACATGTGCCTGCAAGGACGTATAGATTCATAATATCATGCGTGTCAATTGTTGCAATACTTCTTTCTTCCTATAAAGCATATGATTCCTAAGTTTTAAAAGTCTAAACTCACTGCTACTGCAGAGTGGTAGCTTGTGCCACAGGCAATGAACAGGAGCCTTCGACATCTTCGAATTTCGTGCATATAGTCCTTAATACCACCAAGAACAACTTGATTCGTCTCAAAGTTAACACGACCTCGCATGGTGTTAACCACAGACTCAGGCTGCTCAAAGATCTCCTTCTGCATAAATGAGCTGTAGTTGCCTAAACAAAATTCACAAAATTGTATTTATCTGTGAATAATTTAAGCCAATCCAAATTAATAGCAAATTGTAATTGCTAACTACAATAATCTATGATTCTCAGATCCCCAAATTCATGCATTTAAAGAAAGGTACAGTGTATATATATATATATACATACGGTAAAATATGTTGCAAACTGAATCAACTCACCTTTCATGATCTGCTGAATCTCCATCTTAAGAGTGGTAACCTCCCTCACTGTGGAGTCTTCTACATTGCGATGGATGCGGTGAATGGTAAGGCTACCATCTTTAACGGATGCAACATCATCATCTTCAAGGAAAATGACTTTGTTGGTATGCTCAATGATGGCACTGTTGACAATCATGTGTGAAGAAATTGAAATTTAAAAATAGCTTCGTGAAAATAAGTTTGAGAGGAAAACCATTACATCCAACAAAAATACATGAGATAAATGAAAAGATGTAAAATCAAACCTGGACATTTTTTCCATTCACTTCAGCTAATACTGGCACTTCCTGATAAAATTTTAGTGATTAAAATGACACTATGGCATCAGCAAAGAAATTGTTATAAATGAAATAAAAGTAAATTCCTCTTATTAAGGTTCAACTGCACTAATTACTTACTCAAATATTCTACACGCATAAATATACACTCATAAAAACTGATGATATGCAAAATATAGATAGGGTGGGAGGAAATCTCCCAGATTAACAAAATAAATTATGAACAGCACTACTGGCATCTATTTGCATGCGTACCTGGCATCTGAAGCAAAGAAATATTCTACTTCTTTGTGTGGCCCAATGGCATGATACTCTGTCAAGTCATCATTGCCGTTGCGTTGTGAGGATGTTGTCAAAAGTCCTCGCTGATCTGCAAGAAAAATCAGCATGGTTACTTTGAAAGCAATCAAAACTGTGATTTCACTACACAGTTATGTGAACAGGAAAAAAAAAAGACATTCAAAATGTAAGGTTAAGCTTAATAACACAGCCCCAATCAAGTGTGACTATAAAAGCCCTGTATGAATTAATACCAATATGTAAACATGTCTGTTTTGTATTATAGGTACTATTTAAAAAAAAAATCAAAAACAGGGTATGACAAAATGTTTGTAAAATATAAAGAAATGATTTTAAATAAAATTCCATCCTTCCAGTTCATGACATCTCTATAAACATGTAAACTGGGGTGTGATGGGAGGAAAGGATGGGGAAACTGTCAGGATGAATGATGCATACGGTGTTTCTGTGCATCTCAGTTGAGGGTGGAGAAAGGAAAAAACTCACTTTGAAGTCTCTTAAAAACCCATTAAATGAAAAATTCAAACAGATTCATGGGTGCAGCACCAACATTATTGCTATAAATAACCGATGAATACATGTCACTGGAATGGAAAACTGCATATCCTGTATTATTCCAGTTCGCACTCAATAATCCCAGTATATGTTTTGAAGTCAACAGTTAAGTGCTTATCTCTGTCAAAACATGTGACTACTTAAAAACAACAGTGGCAACAACAGCAAAATCAGTTTTTAAAAGCTACAATAAAGCCAAAGATTGCTATAGCAATATATCCACCAGCTGCACTGATGAAAAGTTTTTTTGCTCTTGAAAGGTAGCCTACCTTTTTATTACTCTAATTACTCTTTATCTATTTAGTGTTTGTTTTATTTTATAATTTTACAATGTTTGGAACTTAGCTAGTTTATGTTAATTACACTACATGAAATATTTAAAAATTATATAATTTCGATATAGCCTTAGTTGTTCACTCCATATAAAACACCAATACCTCCCCTCCCATCTCACTGTAAACTATCAATCAATATGCAGCACCTGATGTTCTGAATAAGTATGTCAAAACCTTCCTGCTTAAAGTCAATAATGAGGAAGAAATAACAGGATGACTATTTTTTAGCAAGGATTAGACTGTTCAAGCTGATATCAATTATAAAAGGGAAGTTTGTGCAGTCTTTGCTACCTCTTAGTCTTGGTAAATTGAAAACTCTTCTTTAAAAAAAAAACTATTACCCCATTTATGCTGGAGGTAGAGAGTTTTGAATTTGTGAATCAAATTCATGTAACCTACAGAAATTCAAGGAACAAGAACTTGAAGAGAAAAAAATAATCTTGTTCCAATCATGGAACATGAGGCACAAATGTGTTAAAGTAATAGTTACCAAGTATTCCCAAATCTATCATGAATATGGGTTAAGCAGCTAGTTTTAGATGATTAAAAAAATATTTAACCTTAAAATATCTTACAGCTTACTTGCTCTTTGATTTGAATATTTCATCTTTTTTGTGCATACAACAGATTTCATAAAGTCAAATGGGGAGATATATCTTTCAGTAATTTTATACCCTTGCAACTTCTCCCACAAATCCAATAACTCATTTTACAGAGATTCTACACAGTGAGATCACAGTTTGCAGTTATTTATCAGCTAAGTTATTGTAAAAGGCTGACAATAATATAAGAAATAAAATGTAGATGACAGAAAGAGACAGGTATGTCTGGTCAACGATGATCAATAAAATTCACAAGAAATTTGGGTGAACTGGCTGCAAAAACTAGTTTCAAAACAACTATTAACAATAATGTGGCATAATCACAAGTTTTGAATGTGTTCAAATAGTATATTGACAAAACCAGGAAGTGGCTATAAACAACTGTCACATTCTCTCATAATTGACATAGAACTTCAACACAGAATTCAGATGTTAAAATAAAAATAAAGTGATCCATAATATTTTATACTTAAGTCTAAGACTTAAGTAAGTCATATTGATTTTTGTTTACTGCAAGACAAAATGCAATTACTAAATGTCATTTCTACTGCCACTGAGCACCCCAATAATCAATACAGCTGTTCAGAATTCATCAATGTTCGATGAAACTTGAGCTTTAAACTGATCTTTTTGTACAGAGATTTTTAGGATTTTGTAAAAGGCAATATGAAGATACGGGGAAACACTAATAGTTGCACAGCCAAACCCACCACCTAACCCTGACCTCCACCACCAGGCTCTTAAAAGCAAATTAAGGATGTTCAAAATTAATCAGTGAGGCTTTTGTTATCTCAATGCTGTTTTAGATAAAACCTATTTTATTCATGAACACTGGAATATATGGGGAACTATCAATCCCTAAGGTGGGATGATAAAAAAAATCTCTTGCTGAAGTCTTACAGCTGGCAACACATTCGTGCATGTTGATCTTGGACTTCTTTCTACAACTCTAGAAATGATTTCCACCATAAATCTTTCTTTCATTTTTTTGTGTTATTACCATTGAGAATAAATAAAGTCCCAACAGATAATAAATCGTTTCCTGCAGGATATAATAAATCCCCTGCAGGATATAGAAAAATAATGCACATGCATACACTGAAGTGAGTCAAGGTTATATTTACAGACGTGCACTACAAAGTTAAAATTTGTCTGGAAATATGGTAATCAAACAGTCTCTTTTGGGTGATAAATGAAATTACACTTAATAATATTGATAGAAAAAGACCTCAGCAGATAGGGAATGAAAAATTAAATGGGAAAGAAGCAAGAACTTTTGAACACATTGAGCCCATTTTCTGATAAACTCCTCCTTACAGTCTATATGCTTACACACAATGCAGCATACTCATTCTGTTATGCTGACTTGCAGATCTCTTTTAGTTTATATGACAATCAAGTCCTCCCAAGTTCTCATCCTTCCTCAAGATTCCTACAGGCTACATTCATGTTCCTACAGGTTACATTCATATTCTATTGCAGACTCATAAGCTTCCTTTCTCTTCTGCAAAGCATGCATCCATACTATTGTGTCTTTTTTTCTACTTCACATGCAGTAACTGCTTTGCCTCTAACATTCCCTATAGAGAACAAAAACTATTTCTACAGCACTTGCAGCAGCATTTCATAATATTGCAAACCCTGGGCCGCTGTCAGAGCTCAGATAAGCAATTGAAAGCATTGCAAAGCATGCTCAAACTGATGTCTGTGGTAATGAAGAATATGACTTCCTCTTTAGAAATGAATGGGAGAAACTTTGGAACCTGCTCATAAGTACTTATTGTTTTCAGTATAAATTTTCAGAAATATTATTGGCCACATGAACTGTAAGAAACAAACCATGAAAACAAATGTCCACACCAAATAAATATGACTTTGCCACACAAAAAATTTGTTTGGTTCAGATTTCATGTAAAAGACAAGTAAACGTGGTAAGGATCTTCTTTCACCCAAATGGTGACCAGACCATATCAACCTATAAGAAACAAAGGGCTGGCTCGAAATAAAGTACTGTGTTCAAAAATTATGTTAGGCATGTAGTGAAGCTGATATCACACTTAATTATTCTTAGATAAAAAGGTATTTGTAATGGTCACAGACAGGCCAGGTTTTTGCTTGAATTGGGCATTTGTCCTGCAAAAGACACAGCTGGACTGGACAAGACTGGCTACCTTGTCAAAATCCTTGCGACAGCAAGAGTGGCCACGCTGACAGTCTTGTAGTCTTACTGCTAAGAAAGACCCACTGGCCAGCTAATTGCTTATTCTCTTTCATTTCCGTTTTCATTTCTAGCAATACATCTGATAAAAACTGAATGCAATCTCTGCTTTACAATCAGCAATCACTTAATACTATTATTATTAATCCTCTAAGCATATGACAAAGGTGTATACTGTGTGTAATTTATCTGAAAGCGATTGATAAATGTCAAGCCAATGAGTCGTATGTTTTTAATGACATGATATGCCCTCCTTAATCAGTGTTAGTACAGCATTTCGGGTATCTTAAGCAGCCTGATTAGGGTGAAGTGACACTGCATCCAATAAAAATTCCATGAACATTATTGATTAACTCCTGCTAAGTTTTCAAGCTGTTACTAGCAGAATTAAAAAAATGGCCAAGCAGGCATATTAAGAGCAAAGATTTTGTGATAATAAATTCACATTCTGAGTGGCATAGCACAGGCATATAGCTATTTAAATTTCTGATGCAGAAAAAAAGAAACGGCAAGGCCATTTTGTTTGGTCTACCTTCAGGACTTTCCTTGTGAGCTTCATGCATAGATATTAAATGGAAAACAGAAAAAGATCACAAACAGATTAATAATTTATTATACACACCAAACATTTTTCAATCAAACAAAGAACACATTGTAAGGCATGCTGACTTGGTTGAAACAGGGCAGCTGCTTGGGGTCGCAGGGATGAGAGGGTCTATTTAAAACAAACTAAAATTTAAAAAAAAAGATGATAAAAGAATTGAACTGAAAACTAAAACAAGCATTTGATTACAAGACAAAAACAAGCTACTGTGGTTCTGAGGTGTTATAGCTGCATCAATCGCAACACACTTCATATGTCAAACTATGGTGTAAAAGAAATCTGATATTTCATTACTGACACTCCCCATCATTTTCCCAGCTCTTGAATTTAAACAAGATACAGTAATGTATTTCCCAAAATGAGGTTTAAAAAAGTTGAAAACATACCAATCAACCAAACCAAATCATTTAAAATAAACACCTCATAAGCACAAAACTAGGGTTAATCAAAAGAAGACACCCACATGCTCTTTTTTTAAAACATAAATGTACACCTGCATACCAAACCTTCAGAAAAACAATCATTTTGATAAACATGCTAAGGAGGATGAAATCATGCAAGATGTGCAGATTCCATGCAAAATACAGCATCATGTAATGCACTCTTTACACATAGCTGCATATGATTATAGAATATTGCATACTGTTCAGCAGAACTATGCTTACAATTCTACTGATGCTATTTACAACACTAAACATCTAAAAAGGTAGTAAGAGACTATAGTGTTAGAACTACTTTTAAAATATTTAAAGCTGCTACCCCCTGATATCATTCCGAAGTAGCAACTTCATACACACAGAAACTGAAAGCAACTCATTTTCTGTTAGCAAGAAAATACTACTTCATGAACAAATGGACAATAAGATCTGGGATGAGAGTGTTTCTATTTCTGCAAAGAGGCAGTTTAAAATATTAAAATATGCCTTTTGTGGGTAAGTCCTTGTCATTATTAGCAAATCTACCCTTGAAGCAGGCATGTGCCAACAGGAGCATTTTTTATTTTGCTAATTAACAGTTCCTGTCAGTGACAGCAGCAGGCAGGCAGAGTGCCTTGGGTAGTTTTGAGAATAGGCAATCAGCTTTTATAAACTGAATTATATGGGTGTGAACAGGTCACATTAAATCCTCACCTTTGCTGTACAAAACAGGAATATGATCAGTTGTCAGTTTGGCTTTGCTCTTCACACCAACAAGCAGTGGACTTCCACGTCTGGAAACGAAAAAAAAAAAAAAAAAAAAGCTAACACTATCTTACATGCATGGAGCTTTCCTAACAAAATCAAATTCTGCTTTGGATAAATCATTTATGACATGATCTTATTAAATAATATAGATCATATTAAATAATATAAAGGATATCAATTATCAAAAATATAAAATGACTTTGTGGTTTCAGCATTGCATTCCTGATTTATGTATTGATCTATGCAATTATGGTCTGCTGTAGTCTTTGAGTACCAACCTGGAAGCAACAATTTCTCCTGGAAAATGCTTGCTCATCACTGCCATGGCAAAGGCACCCTCCTGGAATCCAAGCAAATGACAATCGTATATTGTAGCAGCAATTGTGGCAACCTCTTTATCTTTATTGCAGAGGAAATGTGTGCCCTGAGCACTTACACTTTTTTAAGTGGTGCCCTTTTCAAGAAGATTAATGTCTGTGCATCTATAAGTCAGGGGTAATGTGTATTTCAGTGTTTGTCCATGTCCATACAGCAATCTATAAAGACAGTATTAAAAATGCTCACCAATTCAGGAGTCAAAGCATAATTACATGCTTGCCTGTCTATTTAAGTGTTGTGGGGTAAACATGGACAAAATCAAAGCAAAACAATAAATTGAAGTTTCAGTGAAGGGTCAAGTTTTATCAATCTCTGTGGCAATGTTATTACTGTATTTAAAACGCCCCTTTGCTGATGAGACAAAGACAATATCACAAATGTACTACATGTCAAACGGTTTGTGGAGGAGAGGGGGGCTTTTAGAATCTTATTTTCATGGAAGTGAAACCAATGTAGCAATTTGTGCATCCTGTTTAAATATAGGTGTTCCTAAGTCCCGACTGCTTTCAATCTATCCCTACTTCAGCGTGATTTAAAAAATAAATTGCTTTACTGTGCTTTAATTCTGTGCAAATTGAAACAAAGAACTGACAAAAAATGTCTTATCTAGACAATTTGGACCGCGGCTAGGTCTCAGAAGTGATCCTGTCTTCTATAAATAGTGAATGGGCTGCACGAGTACTGCAGTTAGTGTGTGCGAAGGACGACAAGGTCGTGCAACCTGGTCCTGGTATAGACATTATCGTCTCTGGTCCAGGAAGTTAGTTGTCCTTCGTAGAATCTAATCACGATCTCTCTACACCTGCAATAACACTTCTCACAAGGAGTGGGTGGCAGATTCGTCGCAGCTTGGACATCTGTTAGTGCAAGGCGAAGGTGAGGCGGAGCAGGGTGAGGCAGAGCGGAGCGAATAATGGGGAGATCGCGAACTTTGCATAATGTCGACAGATTCTGTTTCATGTAAAATGACCGACGATGACACCCAAAATAAGCACGTATTCACGAAAGTATTCTCTTCCTCTGGAGTAGCGCGCCACGATCGCCAGGCAGAAAAAAAGAGATATTTAACATGAGCAAATGGTGTGTTGGGTGTGCATCTGTAGGATGAAACGATCCAGCGAAGTCTCGAGCTCTTAGATACAACTTTGTTTTCACTGTCATCTTAAGGCGTTGTCACAATGCTAGGAAACGAGGTCCTTCTATCCACGTATTACCAGAATCCAGAATACTTGTCTCGCCGATATCGTAGTATTGCTGGAACCCAGCAAAGGCATGATCTTGATTATGACACTGATGATGCGCACAATATACTGGGAAAATATGCTTGAGAGTTTATATAAACACACACACACACACACACACACACCGTTTCTTAAGCAGGAAATTATTATTCCTGGAATCTTTCAGATTCTGCAGATTACCTTTCATCAACGCGTATATGAAACATGTATTGTGTCAAACTCTCGATCTACCGATCTTCACCGTCTGTGCCCAAAAAGAACTCGCCAACCCCTACCCTCCAAATAAACCCTCCCCTGCACGTCCATCTCTCATCAAGTTATTTCCTGCTTTTCCAACTAGTCCCTGGCATAGCTGCTTTCCATTTATAGTTTTGTACGATTTTCTTCACTACACAATATTTATTTTCAAATCCCCGCAACCACAAACCGAAAGTAATATATCATTCACAATCGTTTCACCTCTGCTTTACAAACATGTTGTCGATAGAGTCTTTAGCGGGGGCAGATCACAAGATTACTCCCATGTGTCTGCTAACGTGCCCCCCGCCCACTCATTTTCATTTACAATTTTGTGGGGTGGTCGGGTGGGTGCGTGGACGATAAGAAAGACAAAGTTTAGTAAAACGGAAACCGGACAAGATACATTAGCATTGCTGTTTGTCGCTGATTCTGTTAGTTTCGCCTTCAATGCCTGTGTAGATTGGGTACACTGCAAAAGTGCGTCAGTGGAAAAAACAAATATATATATATATATCTGTCACGTGACAGGACGAGCAGTGGTAGGTAAACTAGCACAGAAAGAATGGCTTGATCGATGTTAAAAACAGAGAACAGACGTGGGGCGGCTTGTCGCACATACCTTGCGTCAGAGGTATCGCTAGGGCGGCCTGCTACTGCGTTTTAACAACCCACCGCTCAATCTACAGTTTTGCCCTTGTAATTAAGGATCTTTCCGGGCGATAAGAAGTAGTAGCAAAGTCCTGCACCACACCATCTGAGAAACATCAAGTACTACTATAATCTCTCTCTCTCCCCCCCCTCCTCCAAAGCAAGTCTCCCAATCACTACCTCCTCTCGACTAGATTACTGCTGTAGGCTGACACCTGCACCACAGGAACAGGCAGATTGAACTCGGGTTTGCCACTTTGAATAAAGTCTTCCGCATTTTTAACGATACAAACTGTAAAACTGGTTTAAAACACCTCTTAAGAATGTTTATCAAATGCGCTATGTAAACTTATTATGCTACCAATAATAAAAAATATAAATCAAGGCCATAAAACTTTTGGTCGGTTTGACGAAGGAATACCAGAACGTCAATACACAAAGGCATTCGCTGCTATTATATGGACGCTTCCGGCATTTTTACATTAACCTTTCTGCAAGTTGGAAATCCTGCTTTTTTGTGAATGCATTAAAATACAAAAAAGTTATATAAAGATGGCTTGGACCAAATTGTATCATCACATACTATCTTCCTTAAATTCCTCAAAATAGCCTCCCATTGAAATAAAAACATACAAAAACAGCTGCACCTATATCGCTATACCTGTAGGTCACTGAAAGAGCTTTAGAAAGTGTGGCCACTCCTGATAAGATCTGGGAAGGCATGCCCTATCTTTACTCATGCTTTGCACCCGGTACTGAATAAAATCTCTTTTTTTCCTTTCTTCTTCTATTGGTGGTTTTAAGTACACTCCTTACAACAGATTATTTATGAACCCCAACTTCAGTTCCGTTTCCTTTCATGAAATGAATGGTCTTCAATGTCCTGATATGTGTCACTCCTGGGATTATAAAAAAGGTATAACAGAATGCCATGTGGATACACACAAAAACGAAAACCATCTCACGCTCTACAAAACAAACATTAAATAATAATCTGAAAAGTGAGGCAAGGCACAGGAGCATAAAGAACATTTAACATTTAAGACTTGAAGCAAAAGATAAAATGACAGTTTATGATTTTAAAATCCTTGCCATATCTCATTTGAAGTTTAAAAAGATAGCATTATAAAAACAAGTATTTGCGCTGGGGAGTTTGGTGTACTTTATTGAAGCTGCTAAATAATTTGTAGGTGGAGGGGATAAAACAGATCTATTAGCCGAACTTTGCACTGGAGTTACGACCTATAGCGCGCACGACCTTGGGATGGCATCGAGGGATCAATCAGAGGTCCCCTGTTTGATTTTTTTAGAACTCCACCATAAAACTTATGACTATATTGCACTGATATCTAGATCTAACATTACACTGCAAACGCGTAAGAAAGAAGGAACTGGCAGCTTATGGACATTCAGTTTGTGACACGCAATAAAAGCATTTATAGCCTCGCTAGCTGTTCAAATTTTCTCATTGCATGCTGTCATGCTACCCAAACGGCATGCAGCTACCACCTCAGCTGCAGCACAATTCCTACCTAGATGAAATGTCACACCGACTGGCATTATTTGATCCTTCTACACGCATTCCTGACCATCAATGCCTTTGTAGCTCACGGTTTACAATGCCAACTTGCAATCAAATCTGCCTGTTCCGACTCTTGCTGTAGGCTTGTGGCGAAGTACCCGGGATGGCGTGGAAGGGGGGGGGTGTGTAGAAAACGCGTTTAACGCCGCGTCCGCAACTAAGTCTATGTCACTAAAGCTTTGCAAAATGTCATATGCAGATAGAACAACGAGACGGAGATTTTAATCCTAAAACAGTAGCAAGACTGAACCATAAAGTAGACTAAGCAGTGTTTAATCGAAACACGAGGAATGAAGCATATCAACCACTGACTAAATGTGTTTTGCAGCTATAAATATTTGACTGAACTGTAAACAGAGCGAAACGGCGAGCGTTTGAATGTACTACCACTGCCCCACGCTGCCGTTAAAAAAAAAAAACTTGCCACTTTACAAACACCCACCATGTACCCCGCACGATACAAATCTTCACACCGTTTCCGCTGCTGCCACCAGCGTTTAAATAGTAAAAAATATGGGCGTATGTGCTTAATTTTACAGCAGGCTTTTTGCTGTTTTAGATTTATTTCACTAATAACAAGTCCGTTCAATTATCCAGTACCGCCTACCCTTCCACAGAAGTTTAAAGAAGTTTCGAAAGTGGGAGAAAAATATGTGACATCAAAACTGAATGGTATTACGCCGAGTAAAATATACAACTCAATATTGCACGGGGTGGGACTGAGCGTGAAGGCGGGTGTAAAATCAAGAGAGGAGAGAAATAGTAAACTGGCTGAGAAAAAAGTTGGGATGGTCATCGATGGTGTAGAGACGGGGGAAGGACGATAAGAGAATCGTACGTTGAACGTGAGTGAAAGGCCTAGAAATATACTGGGAAGGCAGATATGGTAGCACTTTATTTTAATGAGCAGCAAAAAAAAGGGGGGGGGGTGGTATGAAGAAGAACGATCTTATACTAAATGGATTTATATGAGACCAGATCTGGGATAGGAAAAAGCCTACCTGGAGGGCATTGGCGGGGGCGGGGGTGGGGGAAGAGAGAGAGAGAGCTGATAAGCCATTCACCCCCCCACAACCACACACCCCTTCAGCGGTCAAAACAAAAAGTTGGTACTGTACGCTCTGAGCCGCTAAACCGGTCTTCTAACAATAGGCAAAAAGAACAAACTAGTGCAGAATGCTTGCAATAAAATTATGATCAATGCACGATTCGAAAAGTCGCTTGAAAAATTGACCTGTCTTTTTTCCAGTTAAAAAGCGCCAGTACTTGCGAGTAAACAGGACCTCACAGCTACACGCATGGGCGGCTTGTTTACTCTTTGCTGGTCCAACGGTGACAAGTTTATCCGCTTACCCTGCGCTAGTTTCTGAAGTGTAACACGGCGCAACAAACGTTCATGAACAGGTCGGGGAGTGGTGTACTAGGACAGTGAAGCAACCCTAGCATTAGCTTACGTCTCTTTTCTCTCCTGACAAGAGGGGGAAAAGGAGTCAGTGTCATGCCAAGATCAACAATAATCTAACTAACCAGAATGTGTTGCCACTAAGGCACAACCCTTCCAGCCAGGACTTTAATTTTTGAAAAACAGTTGATAACACATGTCCTTGAGCCTAATTTTGCCGCAACATTTTACGTGCACAATGACCGACATAGATGCCTGGAATAAATGCAGCATTTTTTTCGGTAGTTACTTCAGACGTAAATCCAAAAATTAAAAAAAAATCAAGGCAGAAAAAACTCCCATCCTCATATCATGGGTTACAAAGTTGTTACATTTCACAAGACATGTATAGATGCGCATAATCCAGACAGTCTTTACAAAGGTAGAAAATCTTCAACTGTTTTTTTGCCCGCTTGCCAACGCCCAGTCTGCATTGGACTATCTGTCGACTCAGAAGAAACAGCTGTCAACCCTTAAAAAAAAAAAAAGTCACAAAGTACGTTCAACAGCACTCTACTATATTTATCTGTGTCTGGCCAACGACGCGGGTTAACAGGGGGAAAACCACTAACGCCGCATCAGCACCTTTCTCAAGTTTCTTTCTCGATCCTGAAGGAAGTCTCGCTACTGGATGTTAGCCCTTTCTCCCTCTGTAAATACCTCAACTGTTGCGGTGAGAATTTTCGCTGAACACGCTCAAAAACTTTTTTTTTTTAAGTCGACAGGACATGTCTGTCGCAGTTTTTTGAAACAGCTGTCTGGCTATCGACGCTAGGATTAAAAGCCTTGTTTGTAAACAATCGACGGAGTATCAACATGTAGTGCCAGTCACTGCACGGTTAAATGTCAGCCACTTCCTTTTCTTCTCTGTCCAGTTCCTTTCGCTCGCTCACTTCATCCGAAAGTCAACAGCTCTGTCTAGGCGCCTCTGACATTTTTGCCTGTCACCTATTGACCACAAAGCGTGACCGACTCTTTCAAAGACCGACTTTACTTAAGACTCGTGTCGCCACCATCAATACTTAAAACAGGGAAGGAGGTTAAAAGCAGAAATTAAGGGGTACCCGCGGGCAGGCACATACGCTCGGCGTGGGGGCGAAGGGGAGTAATGGGGCAATCAGAGGTGGGTACGGACAGGAAGAAAAGTGCTGAGGAGGGCGGCTTCGAGTTCACGCGTGCTTGTCTAAAATGACAACTTACTGATTAAAATAAAACAGTTCAGACTGAACGTCGACCGCACGGCAACCTCTAAAAAGGTGCTCACAGATTGTGGCCGCTTAAGACAGTCATTCCCAAAATCTGAGCAAATAATCCTCTTGGATTCTGGAGACAAAAGCCTCAGTTATGTATAAAAATAGGTAAGATCCGTAACACTAAGCTAGTACATGAATACCACGGATTTACAAAAAAAGACTTCATGTTAAAATCTGTGTGGGCACACTTCATTAACCTTGAACGCTCCCAGTTCTGAATGGCTGAAACTCTGACGACATAAAAGTACATGCTAATGCGACTATCACGATCTTGACCTATGTCGGCGCAGGTCGACGATTACACGACTGAACCTCACAAAAGATTTGTATAATATCTGGTCATGTAAAAAAACATTTTTTACCCAGCTAGGTTTTTTAAATAAAAAAAAAACTTTTTCTGCTTTCAAATGTTTGTGCATCACACTAGAGTTGTGCCCTTTATGAACTGAGCGTTTCTTTCTAGTTGATTTGTGCGGTGGGTCTTGCGCTATACTGAAGATGTTTCTCTTAAAAATCATTTGAAATATATGCACAGCCTTGCTGAGCTGATCCGATCTGTAAAGAAGTCGGCGCATCAGATATAAGTTCAGGGGTTCACCACACCCAGCGAAAGATGGGGAGTGTCTCCATTTGCTTCCGACAAAGAAACTAACATCTTTCAAATCCAAACTCAAATGAACGTAAAAACACGAAAAAGAAAAATAGAAAGAACACTGAAACATATTTCTTGAAAAAAAAATTGTGTTTAAAAAAAAAGCCGCCAGTTGGCACTTCTCAGCAGCTCACACCGGCCTAAACATGACGCAAGTCATACAGCTGTTTCAGCAACTGCCGCCTGGGTGTTGACAGTGATCAAACATTTGCCCACGGCCTGCAAGACACATGTGCAGGCCGCCCATCGCAGGCTAGGGGGTGCAGATGACGGTGGCGAGTTTAGGGGTCAGCAAACTCCAGAGGCATGTGATGCATCTTACAGGCGACTGGTACTCTGGCTGCCGGTGTTTGCCCAGCGTTCAAACGCCCTTCCTGTCACGTGAGAGGTCTCTTCTAAAGTTTCCGACTAACCCCATCTTACAAGGGTTTAGAACCCTCTTAAAAGAAAACGTTAACCAGCGTTTTAACCGGTTCCCCTTACAGACGCAGGACCCCTTGCTGGTTGACCGATGCACACAAATTGTTTAAGAACGCCTTGCTGATCAGTCTTAAAAAAAAGTGGTATTCCTGAGATGTGGATCTAATTTCTTGTTTTGAAACACATTATTTGATTTGAGTACTATTAAGATAAACGCAAGATACTGAAATACATTACTACAAAACTATACACAATAGGGTAATTTTCTAGGTACGAGCTTTGCAGTTGACACTTTCAAGCAGTCATCTTTTAAATTAAAAACTGTAAACATTACATTTCAAAACGCAGCAACATTCCACTAAATTGTTTCTTGTTACAGTGTTTCTAGCACTCTTCTCTAACACTTTTAATGAACTGAGCAAAGTATGGAAAAACTAGGAGAGGAAGCGTTGGCTACATAGAAGGAACTACCACCTGGACACCGAAATCCATTTAACTCCTGCTGTGTTAACAAAGATGTGGGCACACCCTAACCCACTTTTCAAAACCCTTATTTACTGCTTGCTCTTCTGTATCCCACCTGCCATTCATTAGGATTGATCCCTTAAGTTTTGTGTCTTTTCTCTCCCCCAACCAACCAACGTTTTCGGGGATTAGGTGGTAGGCAGAAGCGACTTCAAACATGCAATGTTACTACAGGGTGGAGACACAAAAGGTAAACATTGTGTTTGTTTGTTTGTATGTGTTAGTGTGAAAATCCAAGCAATTACAGATTTAGCGACTATAGCTTTCACTGAAACACACCTTTAGTTAATTCACAATTCACTACAAGTTCTTTGTCTTTGTTTCAAAAGGCATTTGACATCAAGAACAAGTTTTTCTTTCATTTTTGTTTGATTCCTGTTGTATTTTGTGATGAAAGAAATATGAGTAGATTAGACCAACAGATTCGTGCAAAGGTGAGGTTTAGTGTTGACAAACGGGTGTGAAATGCTCATGGAATATCAATCATATAAAAGTCATTAGGTATAATATGCATACAATATGAGTGCAGGGTGTAAAGCAAGTGAAACGTCTTACCAGTTGTTGAATAACCAGCTCTACAATCTCTCTGAAAGACAGATTCTTAGCCTTGTTGTCATACACATGTTTTAGCAGCTTTGCTATCACTTCTGTGTCTGTGTCCGATTCAAACTTGTGCCCTTTTTGTTCCTGTGCAACAAGAGAAAGAGAGACAGGTAAAAATAAAGGCTACCTTAAAAGCATCAGTACATCAGAACAGGAAAACTTATTTCCTACTTCCCCTAACTTTTCAAGTACACATTAAAAAAAAATTCTTCTACACTTAATTTGTAAAAAGATCAAGAATGATGAAATCTTGAATGTGGCTGGGCTGATAGGGCAGATTAAGTTTTCACAGACAGTGAAATAAATAAATAGATTTGCAGTTGATATTTCTATATGTTTTGTATTGCAATCATAACATTTCTTTTGTTTCTGCACTAACAAAACCAGAAAAAAATCTGGACATAAAACTTCGATAATTTTATTCTGATAAAATACACATTACTTACCAAAAAAGACTTGATGTCTTTGTAGTTTGTGATAATTCCATTATGCACTAACAGAAATTCTGCAAAGTAATGCATATTATTATAAATACTTTCACTGAAAGAAAAAAAATGAATGGAAAAAAATGCTCTTGTAAAAAAATTAGAAAAATTATACATTTATGACCATTTTAATAAAATTGTCTGGCCATAAAATAAAACCACCATTTATTTGTAATGTAAGATTATACACGAACATCAGCATTTATGAATTTACCATTGTTGGGGTCTGAGCGCTGAGGATGACTGTTGACAATTGTGGGTTCTCCATGAGTGGCCCAGCGGGTGTGTGCAATGCCAAGATGAATATTGAAGGATTGGTCAAGTTCGAGATCTGCCCTTGCTATATAGGATATACAGAATACATCTGAGTTCAAATTAATAAACATTATGTGAATATTAATTTATTAATACTGTTAAATACGTGAAAATGATTGAAATGTTTTCAGTCAATATGGTGACATCCAAGGTGAAGAGATGGGCCAGACATAAAGACAAGCAAATGACTTGTCAAATGTTTAAGGGCATGACTGTCTATTAGTCCACCTACCCCGAATTTGTTCCTCCAGCACAGCCACCTTTCCTGGGAATTTTATGATTTGTAGCTGACATCCTTTATCCCCAGAACCAACTTTGGTATCTTCAAAAGCAATTCCTAGAAAACAAACATTTTCTCAAAAGTTACATTAATTGAGAATAAACTAATTTTAGTTTGTGACTGTTTCTGCTAACACTGCCATTTAGCTTCATAGGCATTTCTAGAAAACAAATGAAAAATTAAAAAAAACTTTCAATGGAATAGTAATACATAAAAAGCAAACAAATATACATGACAGGCACACTGCAAAATGAATAGATGCTCATACTCCCTACCAGCAGAGTCATATCCTCTGTATTCAAGACGCTTCAACCCTGTGATTAGAATGTCAATGATCTCTCGCCTTGTGGCTGGCACAAGGTAGTTCAAGTAGGCAAATATACCTGAAAAAAAGAATTAACTTCACTTCAGATGGAAGATTTTACAATACAATGACACTTCCTCATTGATTATGTACGTCACTGATCTGTGTCTCACCAGATCTAGTCTGATGAAGTGATTGTCTAAACTTAGTAATTTCCTTTCTATAAAGAAACTTAAAGATTAATGCTGATAAGTCCTGAATGATTGAGATCCCAGGCAACAGACCACAAGTATAACATATGGCGTTCAGCAGTGGTTTAGATACACCATGACAGTTTCTTCCCTACTTCAGCATCACTTTCTTGCAGGCAGTTTAATTGTTCCCCCATATAAAAGAGTGTTTGAAGTTCATTAACAGAGCTACATAAATGAGTAATGAAATTTAAGAACATAAAATATCAATAGCCTTATTGTATATTGACTACCTTTTATAGTTATATACATCCATATATCACATTCCTTAAATTCAAGTAAACTGGAAAATTTAAAATTATTAAAATCTATCATTATACTAAGCCTAAGTAAATGTTTATCAGGGCTCCCTACTGAACACTTAGCAGCAATGGTATCTCAAACTTTGCTTTTTCACAAAAGCCTTGCCTATTCATCGTCCTTAGGATGGGCCAGTCTAGATGCTAGATTACATATACACTAAGTTTAATGTTTTAAAAAAGGCGTTGACTTAATGGCAGGTAACATCTCCCTGAAGATGATTTAGATTACAGGTGTACCCAGCAGGTGCAGGTGTGACAGAGGGAATGACTCACCTCTGCCTACAATTATTTTCTAGCCTTTTATCAACATCATCAGGTGTAAGTAAAGTCACTATGCTAGACTTTTAAAACTGTTAATACAGCTTGGGTCTAACAGTTTTTAAAAAGTTTCATCTCAACATAACATAAATGTTGCTGGTACAGTTTTAACAAATGCTGATTATTTTAAAGTACTTTTCAGATATTCCAACTCCACACCAGTATGAGCAATAAAAGCCCTTGCATACTTTCTTAAAATATACTTCAAAAGCTCCCAACATTCATTTTCATTATTTCACATAAAAACAGGTCAATGTATTAAATAAAGGAGCGGACATGAAAGCTGGAGATGAACAATAAGACTACAAACTTGGGATTGGCATAAAGCTTGCGTCACCTCAAATTTAAATGGCTAAAATAATATAAAAAAAAGAACACGTAAGTAGGACATGGATATCCATGATACAAAAATTCACAACACAAATCAGTGGGTATTTGCTAATATCATTATGTAAAATACAACTCAGTCAATCATAAAGCAGGTTCAAAACTTCAAGGAATAGAGTACTTTCTACCCAAATGCCTTGGCAATCATTATGAGATAACTGGCAATCTAATACTAAAACTCTTGTAATTTTAATATGTATAATTGAGATTCACTAGACTGTTTAAAGAAACCAAAAAATAATAATTAAATATTTGGTATATTCTGTTCCATCGTCCCAGCATTTGTATTTCAGCGGTTTCACTAACACCAATAGCTTTACGACAGAACGGGGGCCTTTTATTTAATTTTTGACATTAACGCTGTTTCGATCATTGGGTGGGAACGATTCAATTTGGTGTGGTGACTGGGTTGGGAGGTAGGTGCAGGCACTTGGGATACAAAATATCTCTATCTCATCTTATGCCACTGCATGGCAGTCTGATCTGCAACTAAGCTGATATTGTGGAAGCCTCTGAATATCAACGATCACAAATGAATGCTGACTCTGTCGTCTTTACATATATAGAATAACAGTGTAATTTTATTATTGTTTTCCTCCTATATAACTAGTCTGAAATAAAATGACAGAGCTACCAATAGCAGCTTCAAACAGTTTAAATATTTTTTCACGACAACGAATCTAACTTAAAAAAAAAAGGATATATCTGACGACAATAGTAGGTAAAGCATGACTGCATGGATACTGCGCGAATGAGATACACGTCTACGTTTTAGGCGGCACACAAGCTTCGGTCTCGATGTAATTCTTTAAAACTCCCACAATATAACAGCAATAGATAATCGACAAGAAAGCAACTCGGGATTAACATGAAATTTATCACAGGGCACAGCTTGTATATTCAACTTACCGCACATCTTCCTCGAGTAGTCAAGCTGAGACTGTCGAATGCCTCTGCCACGTCTGTGCAGCTCTTTTATGCATGCACATGGCCTTTGACCCCTGCGAACTTCCGGATCGCAACGTTGCGAGTGACGCAAGCAGGACGCTTCGCGTTTATGAGTTTTGTGTGGTTGATGTGTGACAATGCTTTTCTTGCTAACGCTCTCGGGATGGATTACCGTGTCACTGTAACCATCAAGCATAAGTGACATTAACTTATACACTCTTAGTAATTCGTTTTGTCAACGATTTTCAAACACGGATGTCACGGAGTTCTTTGTTTCCAAGTCATCTATCTTTGTACGCCGGCCTCCTCACGCTCTTCTTGGATGGCTAACAAGACGCAAATAAAATCTTAGTGAAACTTTGATAAGTCATTTGATTCGAACAACACACCAATATGAGCAAAAGAAAAGGCCCCGAAACAACCTCAAATCCAAATGCAGATTTCAGCGAATTTCTGATGGGTAAAGTGTTAAAAATTTAACACATTATATATAGGCCTAGTGTTGATAACCCTCTAGCTGATTATTATTACTGATTATTATTATTAAATTTTTGTAGGGCTCCAGGAGTAAGCATCCATTGAAGTCATACGTAAACATAGCTTTTTTCAAAACTATATTAATTAATGAGTTTTCCCAGAAGCTCAAGAAATTATATTTCTTCCTACATTAAGATATCGGATCGTTATATAATGAAAGATCGACGTTTTTGGTGACATGTACTGTTGTGTTGCAAGTTTGCGTGCGTGCGCACTCGCGCGCGTGTGTGTGGATGAAAGTGAAGGAATATATTATGACATGCATGGCAACAGCTGACCAAACAAAAACATGCAGAAAACGATGTATATAAATGCTATTTTATAATCTATATAAATATTCAAAAGCATTGAAGTTAGAGAATAACTGGAACTGTTATAAAGGGGTTTCAGCATAACAACATATACATTTTGGTATTTTATTATTTGATGAATATGCTAATTACGTAGGTTCACAGCTGTCCTTTTTGCATAGGCTAAATCCATATTGGCTAAAGAAAAATGGTCTTTTTTGACAAACAATACAGAATAGGAGTACAATTGAATTTTTAAAGACGAGTCACAGAAATTATCACATCAGTCTGTGACTTCATTTGATCAATCAGCAAATCTGAATTGTTTCATGCTTTCGCTCATGATCAGAACTTGCTAATTACGAAAAGAATGTCAATCGAGCCATGCACAAGTACAATGCCTATAGGAAAGCTGCTGGAGCAGTGGCCAAACATCCAACTAGAATTACAAGTGGCGAGGAGGCCAGACAGCTGGTAGGTCGATCTGGATTTTTGTGTTTTTGGTGCCTACCTTGGTGGGGATATAATTATGTGTGCATAGACAAATACATGTAATTTATGTTCATACATACGTTGCTTTGTAATCCAAGTCTTGCACCATCTTAAAACTTGACTGTTGATGTTGAATGTTTAAATGGTCTGTAGTTAATGGCATTTATTGGCCTTGAAAGATTTAAATCACAGATAACAATTTTAATCTTATTTCTGTTATTTTTATCACCTTATTAACATATTATTTCTTTGAACAAATATTTCTAAATGTTAAACATAGCATATTTCTGCTGATTTCAGGATGGTGTTGGCATCAAAATTGCCAAGAAAATTGATGAGTTTATTAGAACAGGGAAGTTGGAGAAGCTGGAAAAGGTACAGTCAATAAAAATCCTTTAGAACTATGGCTTTCACATATATATATATATATAGAGAGAGAAGGGGGAGACAGAGCTTATACATATGCATTTTTTTATGTCCAGTCATTTGCATATACAGTGGTATACCTTTGCCCTCTACTACCATAATAGTGGTAACTGAATGGAAATTTATTACTAGTGCTGAAGATATTATTAGACAAATCCAGTGACTTTGATTGTATCAGAAAAAGTATTTTTAAGGCTTATGAGAAATTACCAGCAGTATTAGAATTAAATGTCGTCAAATATGTTTGTAAATGGTTAACTTCCCCCCCACACACACACACACACCCTGCCACACATAGGAACACTTTTCCCAGATAAATGGTACTCTTCACAATAACTAGAAAACTTATAAGATACATTGTCAAAGATTGAAAACCATTTAAATTTTAACAAGATTTTTTAACAAAAATTGATAGATAAGAGCAGATGACACCAGTGTGGCCATCAATGAACTGACACGAGTGAGTGGCATAGGGTAAGGTGCTATTTCTTTAAGAATACTATACATTAATTTTTGGTTTTTATTTTGTTGTTTTGAACTAAAGCTAGCTCTGCTTTTGCACATTTATTTTTAATTATAAACTTGGACCCAAAGCTTTAGGGAAAAATATTTATATATCAAACAAATTTTGATCTTCTGTAAAAGAAGAGTTGTTATATTTGTGAAACATTATTTTGTTCTAAATTTGTTTGTAACAATTGACATTTATCAGTTTTGTTGTAGAGTTTATCTAGTGTATACATGCACTATTAAAGAAATCCCAACAGAAATTTACATTTGTATGTTTTATTACTACGTTTATCTAGTGTCAGGAAAAAATTATATAGCCTAAGAAAATGTATTGCTCTTGAAACGTTTTCACTCAGAGTCTGGTAAAACTATTTTCATTATACAATGATAAACATATAAATAAGTATAATTGTAATGCTTCAGTCAGTTATCTTGTGTACAAGCATTTATTAATTTTTTTTTTTTAGCCCTGCAAATGCTCAAAAACTTGTATCAGAAGGAATCACTAGTATTGAAGGTGAGTCAACATTTTAAATCCTCCCTTGTCAACAAGACAATTAAAGAGCTGCTCCAGTAGTTTGATATAAATTTGGTGGGGGAACCCAGATATGTTAAAAAAGTAATAAGGTGATCAGATAGAAAGTACTTAGGTCTATCATGTTTATAAATATGTGCATGCATGTGTATGTATGTGTACTTATAAAAGTATACATGTACGTCATTGCTTGTATACATGTGCATTGTTGTCTGGTTTTCAAATGTAATCACTTTGAACCAGTCTTGTGCCTCACTAACTGAACTGATAACTAAACAAATTCTTCAAGCACTCTTTGTGCAATCAGATTTGTAAATGATATGGCTAAGAGTCCCCACTTTAGTAGAAATACTTATCCTTGCATTCAATTCTTATTTTTTTTATAAAAAATTTACAGTCACATGAAAGTGACTATTTAAATTGACAGCAAAGAAAGAAGATTTCCGCAGCACTGAAATTTATGTTGCAATAAAGAGGTTGGCATATGGTAGAGATAAAAATTCCATTATGCAGCACACATTGCAAATATTTTTTTGCAGAACTCAGGAAGCATACAGACAAGCTGAATCATCACCAGAAAATTGGCCTAAGGTGAGATGATCGTTGCTATTAATAGCTGAAATAACAGATTATAGAATTAAATAAAATTGCTAAATTTTTATTTTGATCTCTTTTTCAGACATTTTAATGACTTTGAAAAGAGAATACCAAGAGAGGAAATGCTGAATCTAAAGGTACTTAACTGGTTTACTTTGATCAAGATGATGTAAAATATAAAAATAGTAACATTGCATATATTTACAGTAACACAAAAATATTCTTTGCATCATAATAAAATAATATTCTGCGTAAGCTACAATACAAGAATACATTTTAATAAATTTTGTGCAAGATGAATATATATAACATAAATAACAAGGAAAAAAGATTAATTAGTAGAAATTCAAGCGATATCATTCATACTTTATCAGTATACAGATTTTCAATTTCTTCTTTTTCTTTTAAAATATATATCAATTTGTTTTTTTCTCATTAGATATTCACCACTCTTGTTTTTGCATCATTAAACATAAGGATGGATTAAATATGCTTAAATGTATAGTTGAAATTGTTCAGATGTTTGTATTTGCATCCATTGATAAATGCATGCAAATTTATTGCACACGCAGTTTTTATGTGCATATATGTACACACATACTTTGGATAAAAAGATAGGCGAAACAGAATAGGGATGTAGGGGGCAGATAATGACTGAATTAGTAAATTTAAAATAATGAACATAAAAATTGTAATAGACTTAACATGCATTTTAGGACCAGTATGGTGAATTTAAAACAATATGCCGGTTAAAACAGTGTTCATTCTTTTTATGTCTTCCAGAAATGAGGCAGTCTTATCAGTTTACTTATTTTGTGACAGGCTGAGTGTTGAAAAAGAACGTAAAATTATATTGACTATTGAAAGAAATGTGTAGCTGTATAATGAAGAGTTCAATAAGGAAGTGAGATAAGAAGCAAAATAGAAGTTAGATTTAAAACTAAGGAATTGCCCGCCCAGAGTTTTCTGATTAGAACCATGCAAATATAAAGGCCCTTTTTGAAATGCAGGTTACCTTTGATACTAGATAGCTTGCACCAGTTACCCTTGTGCTTGATATGTTACCTTTACCTGATTGCTGTTAGACAAAAATTTTCTTGAATATTTGATCCTTAAAAAAATGACACCTGGGGGAAGCAAACTTTCATTGTGATCACATAAGTCTAGGGCCTTTAAGTGGCATTATTATTAATGGTCTAGCCAGGCTGAGAGTGCTTATCTGTCTTCCTCATTTTTTTTTATTTACTAACCTTTTTGTCAAACACTCTTCCAAATCAATCCTGGCATATGTAAAGCCCATTCAGATGTTTCACCTGATATGATAGACCTTATGTGTTTAAAAACTTTTATTTTACATAACTAAGAAAAGAGAAATCTCTATACTTGTCAAATTTCTTTATGTCAACCTTTGAGTAGTCATGTACATTGTTTTTGCCATGAGATAGCCTTAGTTGCTGACTTGGCATAAAACAACAACTATAACTAAAGATTAACTCTTCTAAGTTCCGGAAGGCAATAAGATGTGCATTAGTTAAGTTCCAAGGAGACACACCAGCTAGTCATTAACACAACAAAGGAAGGCTACTTCAAAATGACTTTTAAAGTGTATGAATGCATAAAAATTATACAATTCATGCAATTTCCAGCAGACAGTGTAACTGAAACTTTTTTTCTCATTTAAATCTTGTGATTGAAACTCTACATTAGTGTCTATTGATTATACAATTTATAACACAGAAACATCACTTGTGCCAAAGACCCTATGTTTAAGAAAAAGAATGACAATTTCCTTGCCATTCATGAGCCTATACTTCTTTCCTTTGATTCTATTTTTCATTGTTTCTAAGATTTTAGGCAGTGAGCTTGTTATCTGTTCATGAACACGGTGACGGATAAGTTATTTACTTTTCTATAGAAGATTTAACCCGTATAGCACAATGAGCCACAATCATGGCTTTGCTGGGAAAGCATGGGAAAGGTAATTTTTATTACATACAAAGTTCATGCTTTCTCCTTTCCAAAAATGTATAGGTTTCTTGGTCTAATGTTTACCTGAGAGCAGCAATAATAAAGACAAACATCACCCACTGTCATCGTCACAGTCTTCAGTTATTAGCCATTGTGTTTGTAATTTGTATTTTTATACGCAGTGCTATAAGGGTTAAGAAGGTAAATATGAACATTAAAAGATCATTAGGCTTTAGATTTTTTTGTGCTTTGCATTTAAGCAGCTGAATATATCACATAGAGGCGGTGTACCAGTGAATAAAGCACAACAGTTTGCACACTGTACAAGTGCCAATTTCGTTCAAGAATTCAGGAAGTATATCTGGGGTATTTTTAGAGTCAAGTGAGTCATTATTATAGGTGTCATACACCTGTAATGAAAGGTACAATGACAGTACTTAGTTTCAAGAAAATGTAGGGTTCCCAAAAGACTCTTTTTCTCTCTCTCTTTCTCACACACACACACACACACACACATGCATGCGTGCAGAGCATTTAAAATAATAATAATAATAATAGTGAAGATTTTTATAGCGCATATTCACACTCATAGAGAGCATGCTCTTAGCGCTTAAAATGGGGAAGAGATGTGGACAAGTAGATACAGAACACAGGGGACGAAAGAAAACGACAGTACTGACGACGAAACAGATAGCAAAGGCATCAGGTAACAGGGACAGAGAAAAATAGTGATGGGTAAAGTAGCAAGAGGGAAGGGGGAAGGTAAAGGCTAGCATTGTGGACTGTGTTAGGAGTTAAAAATGTTAAGAGTAGATGCCAGGGCCCCCGAGAGGTAGCACAGGCCCCAGGGCAGAGGACTTTTCTCGGCCCCGTTGTATTAACCATCATAACTTAAATCGTGAATTTTTGTTCCCCAGTATATAGTATTATGCTTATAGGTTATAATTAAATTGGCAATATCTGCATTACCTTTAGTAAAGTAATATAAACAGCAAACAACTAAGATGTACAGTTGCACACCACTGCATGAGATGAGTATTTTAGAGCGGTGTACACGCAATTAAGTGGTCAGTAAATAAGGAAATATTATTTTGCATTTTGCAGCCATGTTACTGTATTTGTTTTCTTTCCTCTGAGATTTACTTTAATATACATATATATACTGATAAAGCCAGGGCCCCCGCTTCAGGCCCCAAGGCCCGGGTACACCAGCCCCTCCTGGCCACCCCCCCCCCTCTGGTCAGGCCTGGTAGATGCTGTAGGTAGAATTACACATATCATTCCAGCTACTACCAGGAATTTGCAACCAGGATGTTAGTTACACTCCTGTGTTCAGTGAACCCTGACTGGGAGAAAAAGCCTTTTTTTTGTTAACAAAAAGCATTGAGTCATGAATATGTAAGTAGCTCATGGGTTACACTCAATCTGAGCTCCTTAATTTTCATGTCAGCTTAAAAACTAAAGCTTGAGAACAATCCAAACTGTACCCTTAATTGAGGCATGTAACTGAAACTTAAATTAAAGATAGAGGTAGAAAAACGAGAAATTTTTAAGTTAACTTGCCATAGTAGGTATACCATTGAGTGTATCCTTTCTATTATTAAAAGCCACACTGATGGGATGGAGGTAGGAACTTTATTTTTGTTGTTGTTTTTAAGTTATGTATGGTATGGAGGCACAGAAAACACGAAAAAGCACAAACCCCGCTCAGAATTTTCAGCCGGTTTGAGGGCATTCACAGCAGGATTTAAGTGACATAACTGGGACCTGTTGATGCATAACGGTGCGGGAGGTTATTTTAGGAACAGGTGAAGGGATTGCCTAGAACCTAGAACCCCCGCTGCTGACGCACACTTGTCGCAGCCCACTGCCACTCACGCAGGTCATATCACCTTGCTAGGTTACGGTAGCTTGACACCTAGGGCGCTCCTTTACAAGTATCCTGCTTGGTGCTCAAAGCACGTCCCCACTACTTCCAGATTTAAAGAAAGTCGATCGACTGTTTACTCCATCCACCCCATCTATGTCACGTCCAAGTTTTGATGGGCTTACAGATGTTTGTAAATAGCAGAAGCAGTTTTTATGATATATAAAAACCCAGTTTTTTTAGCACTCAATAAAAACAATTTTTGAGCACCAAGCATCACACCTAAGACAGAAAATATATATAACATTTTAGGGCCTCGATCGATATTTAGTGTGATAGCCAAAGGGTAATCCTTTTTTTCCCCGATTGAGCTCAGCTATAGTCTTCTTCAGATAAGAGTGCTTTTTAAAGTTTTGTGGAAAACTACTGTCTGTATGCAAGAAATATGCTCCATATATAAATATTATCAGGATTATAGGATTTATGATTAAAAATAAATGTGACATCTTATACCCTAGCCTAGCTACTTCTATACCTCCCTATCCTCTAGCTGTGTGTGTGTGTGTGAGAGAGAGATCTTATAGTGAAAGTATTTTTGGCTGGAAAGGCTATAAGTTTAAAGTTTCTAATGGCTAAGATGTCAATAATGTAGGTAATATATGTGTGTAGGATATGTCTGTGTGTGTAACGAGAGAGAGAGAGAAGTAAAAGAACTATTTTCATATTTCTTACAGCATATATATATATAAGCGGAGGGGTGGGTGGGAGAAGATCACCTTACAATTTCAGTAAAGATTGACAAATATCAGTTGATGTTAATGATGATAAATGACATTTGTTTCCTTATAATTGCAAGGTTATGCATGGTTGTTTAAATTGTATTTGTTTACCTGCAGAAATTTCCCCGTGTCTAACGTGATCTTTACCCCTTTGTTCTTCAACATTCTTTTCCATATGAATTGTTAGGTATTGGTTTTGTTTATTAGTGTGAGCTAGGTTGGATGTAATTTCTTTATTGGGACTATAATAAATGTAATTAATTACAATAATCAATATAATGTTAGATTGCCTTGTTTTTTTAAAAATTATATCAAATGAATATGTGCATGGAAGTGAAATGGTAAGATGATAGAGAAAAAAGTGTTAAGCACCTTGAAGTTTAACAGATTTTTCGATACATGTTTGTCAAGGATATTGTATTTGGAGAAATAAAAAATATTAGCGAGGACTATACAGTTGAGGTGTGTGGCAGTTTTCGCCGAGGTGAGTTGTATTTGCATATTATACATAATGTGTAAGATCAGAATTTTTATTTTCAATATTTATCATGTCAGAAGAGCAGACTTGTCTTGTATTCCTCTGCATGCTGAAATAAGATATCTGATTAACATAAAGGCTTACCTAAGTAATGTAAAAAAACTGTTAAGGTTATATTTTATGATATGGATTGTCATAGCTTAGCTTTCAAGTTAAATGAGATAATATGGCCATAAGACAGTTTAAAAATGAAAATACTAGAAGTACTCTAAAAATTGTTGCAAAAGAACATTCATTACTGTACTCAATAAAGCATCTGTTTTCAGACTCATCTGAGGTGTAAGTCTGAGCTGAAGTTAGATTATCATGGCAAAACACACCCAATGCAAATTTGTTTGTCTACAGATAATTGCTTTAAGAATCCAGCATTGCTTTTTGATATCATCTATATTTTATCTCAGCAGTAATACTGATAATTTTCAGGGGCAGGGAGTAGTGGGGATATTGATATCCTGCTTACTCATCCAGACTTCACTTCAAAAACTAAGAAACAGGTTGGAGAAGAACAGTGCATGGTGTATATTACCTTAGTGTTCAATTTAGAAGTAAATCCATGTTTAAAGACTGATGAAAGCTTGGAACTGACCGATGACAAAACTTGTGTTTATTTTCAAGAGATGTATTTCTGAAAGTGTTTCAAAAGAAGTATTTTACAGAAATATGTTCTCATGTAATTTTAGCTGCCTGCTGTATATGGAAAGGGTCAGTACTGATTTTTGTTCGTCACGTTTTGAAGATAGTTACATTTAGTGGTAGGGGATGCTGCTAAGGTGTTTTAGTTTATATAAAGATGTGCAGCATTGAGTAGTTTAGGTTGTATACTATTTTTGGTAAGAGCATAAAGATTCTATCAGATCAATACATGTATATTTTGTTTTTCTGGTCTGTTTTCAGCCAGATTTATTGCACAGAGTAGTCAAGCATCTGGAAGACATAAAGTTTGTGACAGACAAACTTTCTCATGGGGATTCTAAGTTCATGGTAGATCACATCTTATCATCTCATTTCTAGCTTGAGCTCAAATAACCGTATTTCTTTTGATGATTCCTGTTCCTAAAAACACCCCCCCCCAAAAAAAAAAACCCTCTTCTGCTTATCATACACCAAGATCTTTGGGAAAAATGTGATGATTGTTATGTTTCTCAATCTCGAAATCAATGTTAACCATCCTGTTCAGGTTTGGTATACAAACAGGTGTATGTTTTGACTCTCAGTGCTACATTAAAACTGCTTTTACTGAGTTCTGTTACTCAGATCTCACATATGTTTCTACAAGACCTAAGGTCTTAACTAGTGTCTGTGTGACAGAGAGATATTAAAATAGTGCATGATGAAACTGAGTACTTGTTCACATAGTGAACTAATCTGATGAAGAGAGATTACAGTCCATATATTCTATATGACAGAAAAGTATCTGAATGTTGTAAATTTGTAGAGGTGTCTACATGAATGCATTTACAGCATTTGTCCTTAGAATCCATTGGAGGCAGAATAAAATGGTTTCTCAGAAAATCCACTAAGAAATTGTGCTGACCACATAAAGGCCTACCAAGATACGGTTTATAAGCTTGTTATAAATCATACAGTCATGCATTTTGATTAGTAAAACCTTTGATTAGTTTTACAATGCTGCCAAGCATTTTTTTCTGGTGTTATATCACACTCATGCACACACACACACACAAAGAGTGGGGAGAAGAGACAAGGGAGTTGCTGGTGCTGCTTTTTTTTTTTTAACACTATCGCCAGCTAAGATTGTATTTCAGGAAGTCTTGTTCAGTGGGTCATTATAAAGATATGTGAAAGGGGAAACACCTGTTACAGTAGATGTCTACTTTTCAGGTTGAGTGCTAACTGATATATGTGTGTCATAAGATCTTTACATCCTAAATGTTCATCTAAATGTTAAGATTGTCAATGTTACTGCTCATAAATCAAATACTTTATAAACCCCCTTCCTTTCTCCAGTTTTACTGATTTTAAGTATGGGCTAATTAGTTATTTAAATAAAGTATTTTCTTTTGTTAAGAGATTACGTTAATTGGAGTCTGATATGGGATGGCGTTTGCTATGGCACAGATTATAATAAAGCTTCAAGTCATGTCAACAAGATGTGTTAGGAAGGTATGACTTGTAAAGTTTTGGTGTCAGGAGTTAGAAAGAATTTAGGTTGGAGGTCTCATTGTCTAAGATATTTTTTTAATAAATCAAACACATGAAACTGATATTTTATTATTACTTCTTATCAAATGTTAGTGACTCATATGACACTAAAAGTTTCTTGACATCGATCAAATCATGATAACATTAATACATCAATTGTACATTGATGTGTACTTTTTGGCAGTTGGTTGATAAAACCCCTGATATCTTAATATGTACTTTAAAAACACAAACATTTTTAACTCAGTAGGGTCTGAAAACCCACAACAGTTTTAAATGGCGAACTGAAGACTTGTTGGATTTTCATAAAATTGTTATGGATGGGAAACACTGCAAGGATGATTCATAAATATTCATAAATGATTATTGTTGTGCTTAACATCTTTTAAATATAGTAATAGCAATATTATTTTTATAGGGGGTGTGCTGCCTTCCAAAAGAAGATGATGGTCCAGAACCCTGTTTCAGAAGAATAGATATCAGGTAATATGTGTACAGTTGTATGCCAAAAAAAAGCATCATTATACAGCAGCACTTAACATCTATGAAAAATGTTCATGTTATGATCAACTGTGGGTTTTTTTTCAAAGGCACATTGATCGAGCTACCCTGTACATGAGAAAATGCACTTCACATATTTAATTATTATAATTTTTCAGATATTTCCAAGGCAAATTTAGAAGAAAAAAGTTTTAATCAATGAGTGGACTTAAATGAATGCTTTGGCATAGATATAATGTGCACACCTAAGCAGCTATGTAAATAGAGATTTTCAACCTATGATTCTTGCATGAAATTAGTTTGACATTTTAAAAGCATATTGATTTCACAGCAAAATCTTAAATTTTGTTTCTCCTGTTAAATATATGGTTCTTCATGATTTTAACTGATAATTAACCCCAAGCTTCAAAGTATAAATTTATTTGATCCAAGAAAGCTTTTACTGAATGTGCAGGTTGATTCCTCATGATCAGTTCTTCTGTGCCTTGCTGTACTTCACTGGGTCTGATGTTTTCAACATGAAAATGCGTCAGCATGCCCTTGATCAAGGGTTCACACTTAATGAGTACTGTCTTCGTCCACTTGGCAGTACAGGTTTGTCTTATCATAGAACACATTGAGTGCATATGCAAAGCCTTTATATAGTTTTATTCACTGTTATTGTAATATAATAACTGATTACTAAAGCCACCATAAAAGTGCATCAAGACATATTTTGTTGCAAGTATTTTCTGACTAAAATCATTGTAGAGATATTCATAGTACATATATTGTAAGTGCTTTTCAGTTTAATGCCCTATTACGCTTCTTTTCTTTGAAAGCTTATTAAACTCATATGGTCTTTATACATATGCATTAATGTGCATGAGCCTGGGTGCATATCTGTATAGTGCGTTTAATCCGTATGCACACATGCACAAGTACAAGGTCACAAAACAGGAACCTCCCATAGGAGATCTTGATAATTACCTATACCAAAAAGCTTAGTAGTCCCCCCCCCCCCCAGATACATTCGTCACACTTTTTTCTTTTCTTTTTTTTTTAACCTCCCGAGCTGCCTGGCTGAAAGGCTTAAACCATTGAATGTGTTACCAATGTTTATATCAAAGAACTTTTTTATGGCGCAAATTTCCTGATAACTGCACACATTCTTGAAAAATTCACCTAATTGTTGGTCATTGTGCACTGCCATGAAAAGATACCAAAAAGCAGTCAAAAACTTGTATATGCATGTTTATGTCTAGTTGTTAAATATTAGAAAGGCTTAGAAAATGTATGATGCCAATATATTTCTGAGAAAAAGACATTTCTTTAAGAATGATCAATATAACGTAGGTCAATAGACATTACATCCAGTAAGTACTGGGATGTGGTAATAACACACTAAATTTTCAAACTAATCTGCAGGTGTTCCCGGAGAACCTTTACCTATAACCAGTGAAGAGGACATTTTTGAGTACATTGGCATGCCATACAAAAAACCGAGTGAGCGATCAGCATAATATTAAATGTTACATGTTGAAGAAGACAAAAAACTAGTGAGTAGCCGGTATTATAGTTCACACAGGCTAACTTACAAAGAGTGCATTGCATTGTTTTTTTTTTTAACATCCGAGTAGGAAATAACACTTTTTGATGACTCTAGTTTTTATATGACTCATATCAATTTAGGAAATATGTCTACATTAATAGCGCAACTTATGATGCACCACACCTTCATAGTAAAATGCCTCCATTAAGTAGAAACAATTTCTATCGAATGAACCAACATAGTCATCTTCTGTATACACAGTGCAAAACGACTACTGTGAACAGTTTATCACTGAAAGGTTTGATCACATGCATAACGGAAGATTAAATGTCCTCACCATAACATAAATGTACACTGATGTACATTCTAATTACAAGTCACCCTCCTCTTTCCTGTATACATTTGACAAGTTAACTTATTAAGTGAGAGATCAGCATAATATTAAATGTTACATGTTGAAGAAGACAAAAAACTAGTGAGTAGCCAGTATTATAGTTCACACAGGCTAACTCACAAAGAGTGCATTGCGTAGTTTTTTTTTTTTAACATCCGAGTAGGAAATAACACTTTTTGATGACTCTAGTTTTTATATGACTCATATCAATTTAGGAAATATGTCTACATTAATAGCACAACTTATGATGCACCACACCTTCATAGTAAAATGCCTCCATTAGTAGAAACAATTTCTATCGAATGAACCAACATAGTCATCTTCTGTATACAAAGTGCAAAACGACTACTGTGAACAGTTTATCACTGAAAGGTTTGATCACATGCATAACGGAAGATTAATTGTCCTCACCATAACATAAATGTACACTGATGTACATTCTAATTTCAAGTCACCCTCCTCTTTCCTGTATACATTTGATAAGTTAACTTATTAACTGGTCACCAGCCATTTTGCCCTAAGACCATATATCCTCAGTCATATCATCCCAGGTATGTCCATATCATCCCAAGTAAAATCACACCGTCCCAACACCAGAAGTAGAATTGTCCCAGGCCCAAAAGACAGATCGATCACAGATGACACAAGTAATTAAGTTATTAACGTCAAATATTACCAGCAGAGCCATATGTTGTTCGAAGGACGCCTATTTCAAACAGAGCTATGCGAAGTTTTTTTGTTATTTTTTTTACTTAAGCCAAACCCTTTCTCCATATAATAATAGTGTGGATTTAATTTTATATATCACATTTCTCAAACTGCAGTGTAGATGCTATAGGCAAAAAGTCAAAATTAATTGATGAAAACAAATTAAAAAAATTGTTTACAAAAATTTAATTTTTTTCTCCATTGTAAATTATGTTATTTGCATGCGTATTGCCAAGTGGCCTTTTTTTGTCTAGTAAAATGGCTGAGTTTATTCCAATGGCACTGTTTAAAATAGTATAGTGTTCAAACAAAAAAAAGTATGACACTTTGTGTCATCAGTGATCAGTTTAATTTTGTCTTTTGGACCTGGGACGATACGGACATATAGCTGGGACAATTGACTCAACGAGGCGATGAGGTCTTGGGGCAAATGACCAGCCCCCTATTAACTGATCTATTAGGAATACGTAAAGAGTTATACTGAAATGCATACATTGTAAGTAGCATTTTGGCCAGTAGTACATTAATATCTATGTACATACTTCTTATTTATCAACTACATTATAGCTTTCACACTTTATGTAGATTTTGGTTTTTTATGTAGATTGTTTGGTGATGATAATAAAATGATTGATCAAAAATGTTTTACAACTTCCATGTCTTGAAATCTGAGAATGTGCTTTGTGTGTGACTAGAAATTGTTAAATTCTTTTGCTAGTCTATAAGTTCGTAAATAATAAATTATAGAGATCATTTCAAATCGCTGCAACCAGAAAGTTGGATCTGACAGAGTTAGCAGTGTAGTGATGTTCTGTATGTGTTGTAATTAAACCTATTCGGCTGTAGCTGTTATCTTCCTTTCATCCCAGTTTTCCAGACCGAAATGAGTTTAACAGGTTCGTGTTTAGTGTATGCGTGTACTGGTGGGTGTGTGTGCATGGCCGTCACCCGAAAACAGAGTTCTGTGTAGATAGACCATCTGAACAGTGTGTGTAATCTAAATGTATATTATTTTTTATGCCCACTGTATGTGTAACAGTGTACTTCGCCGAACCGAAGAAAAAAAAGTGAATGCAGCTAATTACTTGGAATGGAACCTAAAAAAAATTGATTCTCATAATGTCGCTGTCCTTACTTTGTTCGTCATCACTCCCTACTATTTTAAGAGCATGGCATCTGAGCGGGAAGAAATATTCTCAGTGGTGAGGATAAACTTTAGTATCATTGTGTTATTATTCCAAACAGAATGCAAAACTGCGAGTCGGTCCTCTTGTGCTCATAAATTTCATTGATGAATCAGTGGTTTTTCATTTGTAACGCGGGCGATTTCACTTGCTTCAGGTCCTTGATGTCTTCTAGTTAGGCCTACCTATTGATGTGGACTCGGTTACACTGATGATTAATATTTCAGTGATTGTAATCGGCAGTGTTTAAAACGAGAAACACCTCATTGACTTTCGAATAAGATTAGATTGTACTATTTTTATGGGTTATTGTTAAACTGAATAGAGCATCGCTTGAATGTTAATAAACATTCAAAATGGCGAGTAAGAAGTAGGCAGAACCACAACTGTAGAGAAAGTAGGCCTAAACCTTCCTAAGCACCATTTCTGTTAAGCGAATAAATTACTGTTTTGCACAGAGAGACTCAAGTTTCCCATAGATCTTATTTATGAAATTATTTCATTAGATTTCCGACAGATTTACAGACTTTTTAATTGTTGCCTAACCCCCAACCCCCATATTTTTCTAAAATGCAGGGCCTGTTCCTTTTCGTAGATCATATTCTTTCGGCTGAAAATAACAGTTGTTGAACTGAAAGATACATCTTGTAATCGGCTGCAGGGTCTACAAGCTTATCAAACTACACTTTATAGTCCTATTACTGTTGAAAATGTGTCCTATGCTTTCAATCCCAGTTATTAGCTACAGGATTTCCTTTTAATAATTGAAGGTAGCTTAACACATACTAGGTAGCCTGTTCTGTAGAGAAATTATATAAAACAAACCAAAAAAACCCATCTATCAACTAAAAAAGTCAGTTTGTACTGAATTTTACAAGTTGAAACAGTGGTTTATACACTATAATCATAATAATGCACTGTTTATTAAGCAAAAGATCACATGCATATGGAAGCATGTACTCTGCACCTAAGACAAAACAAGACAGACAATATATGAAAGAGCAGAAGGATAGGCAACAGTAGTGACAAAGTACTAAAGACAAAAATTGGAGATGCAGAGAGAATGGGTTAAAACTAATAATAATAATAAAGAATATATAGTGCCTTTCCAAACACCAGCTGGGTTAAAACATTCATGCATACACTGGGCACATGCGATGCTAGACAGAAACAGGGAAAATGTTATTACTATAAATGACTTGCTTCAGCCATAAATAACATTCTTGTAATGAACGAAGGTCCCCTAATTGCAGACAGAAACTCATATTTTTAGACTTTTGTTTACTGAAACAACCTTTTTGCATTTAGACTAGAGACATAACATTAATTAGTCAATCTTTCATAAAAAGAAATCATTTTAAGTGTAAAATCAAAGCAGGCACAGTCATATTTCAGTTACTTAGTATGTACTACTACCAGCAACACGTACGTTGCAGCCCTTGCCAAGGAATGCCTATACATCCCTCAAGGCAACATGGGGACTTGGGAACCAACTGTTTACTTATTCCTCAAGCAGAATGCCTCCATCAGAATCAGGTAAGCGATCATCTGACACCTGCTGTTCTCACTTGCAGACAATATTGGGTCAGCTTATTTTGACAGGGGAAGTAGGGATGGCCACTTTGTGGGCTGGCTAGTATCAGTTAAGGGTGGATGCTGATTTATGGGCCTAGGCTCTCCAGGATAATACCACATGCTAACTTTGGGTGCTCCAACATTTTATGCTTCTACCTACTGTTGTCCCTTTTTTTCATATTTGATTCATCTGACCCCTATTTAGGACAGTGTACCAAGAGATCTATTATGTCTATTCCTTAAAAGTAAACGCTAAGAGATGTGACATTCATCTTAGACAAGCATAATTGGCACATTTTTTTTATTATGATTGTATGTTTCTTAACATTGATCTATTCCTTTTCATTGTATTTTTAATTAATATGACTGTTTCATTATAAAATATGCAGCTACTTCAGGGAGATATGGGAACAGTTCAGACATTTTGGATGTAAGGTGGAGTGTAGATATGTATGGCCCTGTCACCAGAAAGCTGGTAAATGAATCCCACAGTAAGTATTGAATAACTTTTTTTACGATTGTTGTGGTTGTCATCATTTTCATAAACTGATTTTATACATAAATAGCATTTGACAGATGAACGTTTTTACGAAAGTATGGTAATGAGCCAGTGCTTTCATTGACACAAGTTGGTAAACATTGGACTGGTAATCTCTAATGTGTTAACATCCAACATCCTCTGTTAAATGATAGCCTTTGGGTGCAATATTCGAGAGCTTCATCACATGCATTGTCTGTTTATGGCATAGAGGAGAGCACAAAGATTCAAATGTGATATGAAGTTTCAGACTGAGATCAATTTTAATGACAACTGAAATTTAAGAAAGTGTGAATATGGGGGTAGGCAGTTGGAGGGGGGAGGGGCAGTAGAGCTATGGGAAATGGTCTTTTTAAGTATGTAGTAAGTGGAAGGATTATTAGATGTTAGATGACTGGAAAACAGACTTTCCTGCTTTTTCTGCTTATATTATTAACAAACAGAGAATGTGAGAAAGTGTTTCTGCAGCTTTCAAGAGGAAATTTCATATTTCAACAGGTATATTTGTGACACTCCAAGGTCAAGTCACGAGTCTGACTGGAGCAGCTCTCTATGCTCAGTAAGCATTAGACACATTTTTTGTATTGTTATAATTTTGCCCTTCTTCATTTAGCCAGCTTAAACACAGAACTGTCCAATCTTCTGCTGTGGGCTATTATACAGTAGTGGACCGGGTAGAAAAAGTGTGCGGTTATTCATATGCTTAATTGTACAGTCTTGCTAGAAAAGGGAGTGAAGTCTCAACATTTTGTGTCCTTTGTCTTGAATTCTGAGGCTTGTGGAATAAGTGTTCTGTCACATTTCAGGATCAAGAAGGCCAGCAAAAAGTATCGATCGGTTTTGAAAGCATGTAGCTTGGAGCTGCTGCATAAAGTGGATATGTGTAAGTATTTTTGAGGCCATTTTTTGTGAATACATTAGCTTATTTTGAGAGCTATCAAGCTTTGCCAAACTTCTTCATGTTATTTAGAAACTCACATGTTGATAAAGATAAGGTCTGTATGACTGGCAGGTGAGGCACATGAAGAAAGTCAAAAAAAGTATTTTGAGGATAACCTGCAGTTGCTTGAGATGATGCAGCTTGTTTGGAGCCTCTGTGAAATCCTCTATATTGACATTTCTCCAGGTGAGTTCTGTTTATGATAAAGTTTTGATCAAAAGTGGGGAAAAAACAGTAATTTTTTTTAATTTGTAAAAGTTTTGCTTGCTCTGAAAGTTCGCATTTTAGATTATTTTCAGTGTTGAAATATGCGGAGATAAAAGTATACTTTTTTTATAAAAAGAACTATGTGTAAATATCACATTTCTTAGCTCGAACATTGTTTTGAATACGTTTTAGAGCTATAGGCATCATTGTAATGCACAAAATATTGTATTTTCTGCACACAGGTGAAATGGTTCTTACTCAGTTATTGAACTGGGTAAGGTGGCATTTCCCTGGGGGTCATCAGCTTGCTCAAGACATCCTGAAAGATGATCAGCCAGATAGTAATCAATATTACTGGGAAGCTGTGAGTGACATTTTTGTATTGTTTGTGACGAAGGGGTATTTGTTTATTGATAAGTTGTTTTGTAGAAAATATTAGTTATACCTTTCATTTTTTTTACTTAGTTGTATTATATTTAAGCCTTTATTGACTCATTAATTAGCAAATTTATAGAGGGCATTTCTCTAGCATCAGCCGCACTCAAAGTGCTTTACATAGAGGCACGCCAGCATCTTTTTATGGCAGGTATCAGATGTACCATCATGATCACAAATGTGCAGACACACTGCGCAGCAAAATATTAATCAGTTAGATTTATACAGAGTTTTGCTTACCATCAAATACATTATCATCATTCCCTGCTACTCCTCGAGGAGCATAGGGCCGCAACAACACCTCGCCAGCGGACCCGGTTTTGGGCAGCCCCCCCTCAGTTGGGCTGAAGTGGTTCCGGCAGCCTTTGCCTCGCTCTCTACTGATTTTCTCCAAGTCTGTTCTGGCCTCCCGACTCTCCTCTTCCCCTGAGGGTTCCAGTCAAGTGCCTGCCTGGCAATGGTGTCAGCTGGTTTCCGCAGGGTGTGTCCTATCCAGCCCACCATCAAATATAGGCTTTAAGAAAAAATCCACACGTAATAATAATAATGGACGCTGGTCTCAGAAACAAAAACATGATAACATGCTCCTTACTCCTCCTTCTCCTTCCCGTAAAATATGTAAATTATTTTTCTTAATGTGGTGCATGCCAACAGCTTAGATGTGGTCTTCAGCCATGCCATTAAATGGAATCTTCGATAAGGCAATCAATTCTTCTTCAAAAAGTCGCGGAAGGGTTATGACATTCACATGGAAGTTGAAATTGCAAACTTTGGTGCAGTGGCCTAACCGTCATACACAAAACTATCTTCCATCCACACGACCCTTGTTACAGCGTCATGCTAACAGTCATTATAATTTAGCTTCCTGGCGGTGCACAATGTCAGCTGCATCAGACCTGGCTTTACTATGAAAAATCTTGCTGTGACATCACAAAATCAAAAATTGTTGGAACTGTTGCAGTAAAAGGAATTGGAATCTGAAATCAACACTGGTGATTCACAGATTTAAAATCTAAGTTATGGCAAGATGGTGCATTCATGGCAGTAGAAAATGGTCCTCAACACTAAAGAAAATGTGGTGAAGACACATAAATCAATACAGGATCATAGGCAAAAGTGTCATTGGATTGCAGATCAATTTTAGACACAGAACTTGAGATAGATAAACCCACAAAGAGGAAATGGGATGGAGAGCTGTCACTCTCTAACCAGTTAGTCTAAGGGACATCACTGTCTCCAGTAACTCATTTGTGAACTCCTTGTGATTCTGTTCTTATGTTGAACTTTACACCAAAGTCTGAGATGTAACTTGCTTTGTTTTTTGTTTTTTTTTCTAATCTGAATCCAGAAAATCTTAGGGTTAGGTTGATAATACTCTGAGACTCATCTTCTACAGTAAAACCTCTACAGTAAAAGTTAGGACCCTCATATCAACAAAGTTCTTTCTTTGCATGTAGCCCTTGTACACAGGGCTGGCTGCTTTGCTTGGATCTTGCTGGTTCAATGTAAATCGCTATCTCCCTCTCCCCACCAGCTCCTTACATAACGTTTTTGCTGTACTTTATATAGCTCAAAGCATGTTCTTATTATTTTATTATACTATTTTATTATTGTGTTATAGTTAAAAATGGAAATAGTATTCAAAAATGGTCTAACATTGTTGAGAAAATAGTATCTTCAGTTGTGAGAGGGAAGTTAATTTGTAAGCAAGTGCAAAGTCTTTAGAAAAAAGAAGTGTTGGAAATAGAAGAATGAAATGACATAAAAGCCTAGGACATCTGAGGCAAGAATAAATGCATTGTCAGAAGTCCTCCTCTGTGCTGTATTGATCATCTGTGAATGAAGATAAATCCTTTCAAATAATAGTGTTAGTTTGAATGAAGATGACTATGATGGCAAGATGCTAGTTTGCTAGTAAAATCAGTAAGCATTCTTGATCCTTGTGTAGGTCTATAGACTGCTTCTGCAAGGTGAGATAGAAAGTGTGCAGAAGCTACTTTCACTTCATTCGTCAAGCCAGACAGCACCCTTTGTGAGTGTTGAGGAACTTTTGAGGAAGATGCCACAATGGGGGGTAAGACATTTTATCTGTGTCTCATGATATAGGCAGCTTAAAATATAATGTGTGCTGTAGATTGTGCTATAAAGCTTTTTGCTTCCACCTTTGGTTTTTGTTTAGACAATAATAGACAAAAATTGACAGGAAAAATATCTAGTCCCATGTGTAGGGCTTATAAAACCTTAGGTGACACAGAAATTCTCAGATTTGTTTTATTCATTTTTTGACACTTCACTGGTTATAGAATTTATGAAAGATGTATTTACTGGTTACAATAACGTTTAAGTTTATTGACTTGTTTACTCAGCAATAAAATTTTCTCCTGTTCTTTGTAAATTTGGACTCGAAAACTGTCTAGAAATTCCACTCGATATCTCTGGCTGAGTTTGGAATGAAGTGGCGTTACTGGCAGGAGGAGTGTGTGCGACGATACGAAGATGGGCAGTTCAGTGCCTTCAGAGACCTAGAGACTGTTGTTCAGGTGTGTTGTCTCTCTTGTCTACTGGCATATTGATGCTTGGTGTGGTGAACCTAGGTGAAATGGAAAAAAATGGGAGGGGGGGAGGGACAAAATCCATTTTGTTGTGGGCTTTTTTTTTTGCAGACAGCATTTGTCACATGGAAATCTTGATGAATGTGGTTTCCTTGCAGGCAAGAGTGTTAGCATTTTTTTTTACCTCTGAAATATGTGGTTACTTTTATATGGGGGAAAAGTCACTAACTATCTAGGCTTTTGCTTCCATATTTAATCTGCTTAACAATTATTTGTTGATAATGTGTACAGATCCTGTGTGGAGAGGTACAAGTGTTTTCAGAGCTTCGGGAAATGTGTGGCTCGTGGTACCACTTTCTCATTTCTCGTCTGCTATACCAGAACCCTACTATAGCCCCTGCTGATCTTGGATATCATGTTCAGGTACGACTGCATGGAGTTAGCTGGCAGAATTCATCTACGTAATGAGCCACTTTGGACGTACCTATCCCATTATTCTATGGTCAGAAAATTTTTGTACAGAAATCTTTTATTTTTTTTAGAAAATTTCATTCTACTTAATTTTATTTTAAGTCACATCATAGTTACCAGTGTTTTCTGACCAAACAGGAAGAGTAGAAAGGTTTTACACTGTTTTTCTGCATTAGGCTTGCATAGAAGAGTTTCAGCGGGCAGGACAGCGCATGGGTGACATTGACAAAATCCTGCAAGCTGCACTCGAATTCGACCTTCACCAGGTCATTAAAGACAGCAGGTATAGGCATTGTGGTGTAATTTGCTGCTGTTAACATTGTATAGAAAGAAGTGCAATGTACAGTAGTAAATATTTTAATTTTCTTAACTCTCTTGGTTTGAAAGGCCATGATCGTGGCTTTGCCGGGTAGCACGGGCAAGGCGATTTTATTACTTTTTATTGCAAAGTTTAACTTTTCTCTTTTCCAAAAATGTTTAGGTTTCTTGGTTTAATGTTTATCTCAGAGCAGCAATAATAAAAAAACAAACATCACCACTGTCGTCTTCGCAGTCTTCAGTTATAAGCCAGTCATTGTAATGTTCATTTTTATCTTGAACCAAGAGGGTTAAAATGCAACAGTGTTGATAGTATTTTTCTTTGGCTTTTATTACCATTGGTCTCTATGAAAGTACAGTAAAGTCAGATATTCAGTTTATCAAGTACTATTAATAGTTTGTCTTCAGTTAAAAATGGAGAAAATTGGTAAATATTTTATTACTCATAATAAATCCTTATTTAATGTTCTAAATTGTGAGTGTGTGAGAGAGAGATATATAGTTTTCTGATTGTGCTTTTTTCTAAAATTTCACCGTCTGTGACATCTTTTTTTAGCTTTCTAGGACTCACTGTTTCAGCTGCATTGTAATTTGCTATGTGATTATTATATTCAGTGTCCTTGTTTGCAGCACTTTCCTCAGCAGCAGAAGTTGGTGGTTTGGGGCACATCTTACAGATATCCTTCATCACTGTGGACAGATTGACTCTCAGACACTTGCGTATGTTAACCTGGCTTGTGTAGCCTTAAAAATTAATTTTTTAAGATTCTCTGTTAGTCTCTAGCAAATGTTGAAATTAATATTCTTTAAAAGATATGTTCTTTTGTTTGTTTGTGTTTAACACAACTAAGGCTATATCAGGGCATAAAAAGCTTAAATCTTATGATAAAGTCCTATCCGCCTTAAAAAAGTAAAAATAGCTGTCGATGAGACTGACCTAAACAAAGTAAACAAGAAGCCTGCAGTAAAAAACTGCTGGCGGATTTTTTGGAGTCCAGGACAAGTAATTAAAACATGTACAACATTAAAAATTCCTTGACACCAAGGACCAACTGGCAGTGGTTCACCTCGTAAAAGGTGCACCTGCGTGGCATAGGTGTGTCCTCGTCTTAGTCAGGAAAGAACTACCTCCACCCGCCGCACAGGACGGCATGAAAGCAAGCGGTCTGAAAGAGAGGGAAAGGTGGCATGTAACTTATTTTGGCCCAGAGTGTCCCAGTGGCGTTGCCACGAGGACTGAACATAGGCCGAGAGGAGAGATTTACAGTCTATTAATATTATCGAGTGTAATTTACCAGGAGACTGACATGCAGCCTTGGTGGCCTGGTCCGCTCAAACATTGCCCGGGATACCAGCATGGTCAGGAGCCCAAATGAAAACAATGTCTTTTTTCCGTTGGAGTAGAGCTGCATGGATAGTGTGAATCAAGGGGGTGGTCAGAACATTGGGAAAGAAGGGCTTGGAGAGCAGATAACGAAGAGCGGTGTGTTCTGGTGGGACAGGTGGGGAAAATGCAGTGGCTGAGAAGGATCTCTGTTTTTTTGGCTTTGATTTATGAGGGAAGAGCAAAATCTAAATGGGAATTTTTGCTTTGTTTTTTTAACAGGAAGAAAACTCAATATACTTCTGTCTTTTGCAGATTTGGATCAAACCTGCGGGAATACTTGCTGCTGGAGTATGCATCAGGCTTGATGTCTCACCATAGGTATGAAATAGATTCATTTTGATATTTGGAGTGATATGAAATTCAAAATGCTAAAACAAAGCATATTCTCCAGTAGAATTAATACTTAAAAATGCTTGGATTTTGTATAGTTTTTGCCTAATTAGCCAGGTTTTGTTCTGAATGTCACTACCTAACATACAAAAGTTATGGAATCATGCTATGAAGTCACACATTTTTGGATACTGTATCTCTGTGGTAACAATATTTGTTCATTTCTGCTGTATATTTTTGTGCAGTTTATGGCAAGTTGGAGTGGAGTATCTAGATTTTTGTCATGTCTTTGGAAAGTAAGTACCTTAATAACCTGCATCTTAAATCTTAGAAATTAGTTTATTACTTCGTTGGTAAGATTGCAGTCATTTAATTATTCTCAAGAAGTTTTGGACAGTATTTCTTAGAAAGTGAATGTTACCCTTCCCCTCAAACAACTCAACTTTCATGCACCCTGTGGGCAGCCCAGTGGCGCAACGTTTAGTGCCCCTCATCAATGCAGTGAAGGTTGGCTGTCCTGCTTTCAGACCTCGCGTTCTTTCTCTGCATGTTACATCTGTTTACAGGCCTGGCTGCCTTGCTGTGATAGCCTTAGTTGCTGGCACAGTGTAAAACACCAACTCCTGATTAGCACTGTGCAGTATCTTAATTGCTGCGTGACACCAAAGACTGAAGAAAGTGGATTTTTTGTTTATTTGGGATTTGGGCAGAACTATACTTTTTGCCATTTTGAAGTGAGTTCTTTTATATAGGTAGTGGAATTTCTTTCTTTAGACAGATCTTAGAGAGATCTAGGGACATTAAACTATTCTGTTAAATTTGTTTACTAGTTCAAATTATTTACCATTTTCAGCATAAACTGTGAAAATTATCACTGTAGTAATGTGAAACAAATATCTGGTGTATGTTTCCAGAGAACATCTGAAACTATTTATTGAGAATATTCCTCTTGATACAGAACGAAAAGCACTTAAGCTTCTTCATATTTGCCAAGAAAGAGATCTACAAGAACAAGGTATTATGATTGTGTTGTGTTCTCGTTTTATTAGTGCAAAGTTTTTGTTAAACAATTTATAATGTTTAACAGTTTTTTTCCTAGAGCAAAAGCATCATTTCTTAGTTTTTAACACCTTGTATCCTTGAGGAAAGAAATACTTGATTTTATTCCTGATTTTAGGAATAAATTTTTTCAGACTGTAAAATTTAGTTGAAAGCATTTTTGAGAGACATAAATGTCACCTTCATTTGCTGTTTAATGCTTAAAGTTTTTTTTTTTTACGATTACTTATACTTCTCATCTAATTCCCCTCCCCCCAAAAAATACATGCATAATGCATAGATATTTTCAATTAGGTTTGTCCTCTCTTTTGGATAGAGTGATGATGGGTTGAATGAGTAGACCGTGGCTGTTCAGAAACCACAGGTGTAAAATATTTTCATATTTCAGCCCAGAGCATCTGCAAGGTGATGGGAATGCGCTGCTCTCATGATGGCAGGCTTGGGTCTGCCTTGACCTGGTTTCTGCGATCTAAAGTGAGGAAATGTAATTGTACTAATTGGTAGATTTCTAGATTAGTATTTTTTATTGCATTTTTTGTAGGTAAGCTTATTTTGGGTTCAATGCTTTTATTGGACATTTCTCAACTTTTTTTTTCATAAATCCCTTTCCCCCATCCATTTTAAAATTCTTAACCAAGTAACTTAAAATCATTTGTGCCACCTAAAATCATTTGTGCCATCTGCAGTCCAGCTGCTTAATGTTAGAAGAGCTGGCAGTGGTGTGTGAGCGCGTGCGTGATGTTGTATGTGTATACTTGATTTCCCTGATTCCTTGATTTTTTTTTTTTTTTAAATCTATATATATATATTTTTTTTTCATTCACTGTTGTACTAGAGCACATGCCCATATTCAAATTGCCCACTGGGATAAATAAAGTTGGTCATTGTCATTGTCAACTTATGCATGAGACGTAATCTTAACGGTATTGTTCTTAATGCCTGTAAGCACTTTACCATGTCAAATGTCTGGGTTTTTTTTCTGTCACCCCAATTTTTCATAGGATGTTCCTGCAGCAACACATGTGACAGAAAAGTAAGTTTACATTAAGGTTTAATATTACACCAAATAACAAGACTGGAATAATATGTAATGGAAAATATTGTCATTTGCATATTTGAAGAAAAGCAAATTTAATGTTAAATGAGTATTTTTATTTGTTTTCTTCAACATCCACCAATTTCTTTAAAGTCTTTGTTTTTTAAAAGCTTTCTTCTATAATAATTTTGATTGGTTTTTATTAAATAATAGAATCTGTATCACACGTTCCACCAGATTCTTGGAGCAGTACAAGGAGAATGGAAGCTTTTCTGACACAGACCTCCTGGACCATCTAGGGCCTGTCATGCTGCTTACCAGCCAGCTTACCTTCCTTGGTTTGTGTTTACAGAGAGAACTGGATGATAGATAATGTTATTTCTGCTAGGAGGAATGAAAATCTTGTCTATAATAAACTAGTTGAAGATTTTACAAACACACTCTTTTCCCCACCTCTCTTAAACCCAAAAGACAGGTTATCTGATATTTCCTGTGGGCTGGTGCAATGGGGACTATTTTTTTTAAAAATCTCTTTGCACATAGCAAGCCCTGTTGCTTTAGTTGATGTGTATTTTGCAGGCAAATACAGAGAATTTCATAGATTGTATCAAGAAAAAGACTTGAAGAGTGCTGCCTCTCTTCTTCTGTCTCTCCTGACTGCCCGTGTAGCTCCTAGGCAGTAAGTATTTGTAGATGAATAGTGTTTTTGAAGCACGTTTCTCTTTTACTTTAGACTTTAAGTAGCTGTTTCCTGGTTGTTCTAGAGGATGCAAAAGAGTACCTAATAATTGGTGTCTTCATTTTTCTGTGCTGTAATATCTTTTTTTTGCAGTTTCTGGGTTACACTACTGATGGATGCTCTTCCTTTTCTGGAAACTCCACAGGTGAGTTGAAAATGACAAAAGGTGTGAAAAGGAAGGAAAGATGGAAAATATTTTATTATTTTTCTCATTTCCCATGGTTATTCTCAATCAACCTCCCCCCCAACCCCAATCTTCTTTGTACTTAGCTAATACATGAACAAGTTTCACATGGTTGCTGCAGCTTATGATTTACTTGACAATCTTTACATAACTTCACCGAGACAAATATTTATTCTAGAGTGCATTTCTCAAACTGGAAAATGTTTTATGAGTATGAATTTTTGTTGAAGGGAAAATAAGCAAACCTGAAACACGTGAAAGAAAAGCTTAAATCTTCCAAAGTCCACACAACTATTCTTAAACATAAACTATCCAGTACGTACTTCATACTTAAATAGACTGAAGCATTCTAACCTTGATTTAAATTACATTTATATGGTGTCTTTTATAGGAATATCATGTAAATTCATAATAACAATTTTGTCACAATTCAGTTAATCCTCAGCACCATGCAGACGTATGAGATGATGCATTGCCTGGAGGAGCTTACACAAGAACTGATAAGGCCTTCCTCTTCCACGTCAGTGACTGCAGCTCATAGGAGTTTAAGAGCAAGCACAGCAGCATCCACTGCTGAGCAGGAACAGGTTAGGAGTTCATGTATTTGGAGGCAGTGTCAACCAATGTCCTATTGTGATGCTTTGCCAAATGGTTGTTTTTCCAGCAAAATTCATTTGTGGCTTCGTATCAATGGATACGTATCAAATAATTGCATGGGTTTGGCTTAGTGTGGAAAAAGGCATTTTGCTTCTTGTCATGGGCTTCAAAATCCCTAAATGTTTTATTACCCATGAAACATTTTCTTCTGATTTCTTACACACATACACCCACACAAACAAACTTAAAAAAAATAAATATATGGCTGACTGTTACTGTTTTCTTGTGTTACAGCCCATTTCTCAGACTGATTTAGAAAAGCTTAAATTCCTGAGGCTAGCTCTGAGTCGAAATCTGTCAAGAGCAATTGTTCAGGAGGGCACCATTACTCCAACCTGATGAAACCGAACTGTGATGTGCTCCAGTAGCAGAACAAATGGCAGCAAAGACACAAACAGTACAATGTGAGAATGAGTGTGTATGTTGCATTTTCTAATCGTGCAGAAACATTTGTACAGTGTCGGCAAAATTGGGTGATAGAGTACTTAGCTTGATACTGAAGGAGTCATGAAAACACAGATCATTTTTAAAGAAATTGCAAGTATTTTTCTCAACATGTTATTATGGTGCCATGTGTACACTTCCATCAGCTACATTGGTTTGTTGAAAAGAACGCAGGGTAACTGATTCTATAAATCTTTTATAATTTCCAGAGGATACTTTGCCAACATTTGTAGAGAGCTGGATATTGAACATTGTACCAACATAAATACTTGTTCCCCATTAGCCAGTAATGTTGTGAAGGTGTTGACCTCCTTTCGACATGATTTTTGTAAAAAAAAAAAAAAGCCTCCAGTCATGTATTCAGTAAATCTATACTAAAGGCTTGAGAACATAAAGCGGTTGTTTGGCAGATTTGTTATATGACATGCTGTTGGTTTTATAGCTGAGCCAACATTTGCAATCTGATTTAAAAGATTTATTTGGTTGGGTAACACAAAGCATATACAAAAATAAAATGTATGAATAAGAAATATGAATTTCAAGTGCAAATGGAATTTAACTGAAAGGAGATTCTTGTATATTTTACTTGTATTTTTGTGCAAAGTTGTTTGCTAAGAATAATATCCTTCCAACGGAAAGCCACATCAAGATGTCACTGTGCAGCTGAAAATGTTGCCAGTCTTTAAACTTAGAATGATGAATCTGAACGGTTTAAGCTCAATAAAACATAGCACTAGATGTAAAAACATGCTGTTCAATTAATATGTAAAACAACATATACAAAAAGAGATATGAGAGCCATCACAAATTGTGACAAATTCTCACTTTGCTTGTGCTGGGTAAATGCAAGTCTGTGTAGATATAAAATATTCATCCTTTCTTACAACTCCCCCCTTCCTCTTAACAATCATGCATGCATAAACACCGCCGGGAGTGAATACAGCCTGAGTTTCATGAATCATTTTCAAGAAGTGAAAGCACACAGGGCTTGCAGTAATCCATTTACAGAATCCTTTAAACTGAGGATTTCAAACTGAACTTGTTTCCGAACCCCACAAAAACTAGAACCCCACTCCACTAGCTGCCATTTATAATGTGGTTGATTGTGACGAAAACAACACAGAGAATCGCCCACACCAGGACCAAGTACACCCAGAACACGTGACTAAAGGGGGAGCGATGCAACTGCCTACCTCCCTTGATCAACAAGTTGTCGATGTGGCGCCTTGCTAGCAGCACAAGGCAGGCTGGAATGACATACTGTATGCCAACACCTGCGTAGGAACCTGTGATGCCCACAAGAAAGTCAACCCTGTTGGTGATGATAGCAACAATGGTGGAGGGTATGACAGCCAACAACGGTAGCAAAAGTCTGCTAATCAGAGGGTGGGTGGTTGGCCCTGACAACATAGCCTGCAGGTTGTTGCGTAAGGTGATGGCAATGATGGGGAAACTGGTGCTCAGGGTGAAGACTGGGAACAAGGCTAAAAAGTATTCGATGAACTTGACTGTGGTCACAGACTGTCGTCCGCACTCGTTCGGTTGAAAGTTGAGGGTGTACAAATCCTCGATCTTTGTGAAGGTGAAGATGCCTGTAAAACTCAGCAGAGCGTAAAAGACAAGGATGAGGGTGTAATCAGCTGCTAGAACTGTTGAGAGCCTAGCTTTGTTGCGAATGGGTGTGATGAGGGATGGCAGAGAATGGTGGCACATGAACGAGTAGACGCAGACTCCAAATAGGTTAGGAATCCCAGAAACGCTTGCAACCGCTGGGTGACCCTGTCCCTTTCCCTCAGCTAGCTGAATGATAGTCAGAACTATCATCATTCCAAATGCTGTAAGAAGATTTATTCAGTAATATCAAATACATAAACAGAAGGCAGGATCATTACTGCTACTATTATCATTATTGCACACTTGCAGTTTGTGCTGATTTACTAGTTAACCTCCTTAATCCAAAGCATTACTTGGACTCGAAATTTTATGTAAAAACAGTTGACCTGTTTCGATCCCAGATGCAGTGTTACAGCCTATGTACTTGGGGTTAACAGTTTTTACCTTAAATTCTTAGCCAAAGCACTTCTTAGAGTTATTGCCAGAGCTTGGAAGTCAAATATCACCATCTACATGTCCCTGGCCTATAATGTGCATAAAAAATTTGAAACCAGAGTTTACAGCCACTAACTGGTTGGCATCACTGTCAACAGAATCACTGTGGCCATCATCTGCCAGTACCATTTCCACTACCCACTACTATATCAGTCATTGGTTATATCATAAAAGAATGATGATGTTAAAATAAACTGAAATGTTAGAATTCTGTTAACACTTAAAACAAATGTTAAAAAATTACATTAAACCCACATGAAATTGTAAATTTTTTTTTAGGGAAAACATGCTCAGAAATTTCACAAGCTGGCTTCACCAGTATAAATAGTACTAAAAAAAAGGGATTCCCCCAAAAACTAAAAAAAAACATACCTAACCATCTTGCTAGAGTTGTAAGCAGCTGCAAGTATTTTGTCTTCTGTACATTGAAGAAGACAAATGGTCCAAGAAGTATGAGAAATGCAGCCTGTGAAAACAAGACAACTTTATTGTCCCAGCGAGGAAGCAGCTTACACAGTTTTGCTAATCAATAATCAAAAACTGCATAGTGCATTATCAACACAATCACACATTTTGCCCGCCTCAGAGATCACCAACCAGGCTCCCACACAATTACAATTCATTCAATCATGCCAGTTTTTTTCTTTAAATAGAAGTGAACTACAGATTAATTCTCAGACAAACTCACTAAAACAAACTTCTTTTAAAAGAAAAAGTATTGGTAACACTGTTTTCAACAGAAATCTGACCCATCATTTTGACAATCTAAAATTCCTTTCATCCCACTGATATAAACTAATTAAAAAAAACTTAAGCCATGTGTGTCTGTATATAAAAAAATCCCACACATACCCAACATGTGAATAGTATGTGACTAAAGTACTGGTACGCTCAATCTCTGATAAAAAAAAAAATTGATAACACTAAAATCCATAACTTACCACAAACACTCTGTAAGCATTGTCACGGGATAGGTTTACTCCTTCCCAGCATGGCTCATTATCCCCTACAGTTTCATTGCAAGAGTTATTGATTCCTGCATAAGTGCTTGGGGGAAAAAAAAAAACCAGTTTATCGAAACTTATATGATCACCAAGAAGAGAATGGAAAAAAGAGACTCTAGGGGATAGATTATGGCATAAAATAGCAAAATCTGTGTATTATGCTCAGAATCGTAGTAGCTGATAATACTTCATAAGGAAATGCACAGCTTAACATTATAATACCTTGAGATATTCTTTACACATACTTATAAGTATCCATATCCCATAAAAGTGGATATTATCTGTCCTCATTGCAGAAGTAGTCAAAGATAAAAACAAGAACATCTACAAAAATTTATCTAGAAAAAAATGTTGAAGAACATGACAAACTCTTAAGCCTTACCAGACAACATCTCGTAATGATTTTGGTACAGCAACAGCATATATAGACAGATCTCCAAATAGGTAGATGATGATACACAGGTTGAACAGTATAATGCCAACTGAATGTTGAAATGCAAATATGAAAAGAAAATGGCTTTAAAGTCTCCTGCAATTTTGGGAACAATGTCATGCATGTACAAAAATGCAAGATAATAAGCAAATGCGGCCGCATGCAAATAAAACTGATTCCCTCAGTCAGGTTCCCTTTGACTCCATCAAACAAGCATTGGCTTGTCAGAGCCAGTAATTCGCTGTGCTGCAGCAAGTGAGCAGAAATTTGTCAAGTGTTTAAAATATACTTCATAACATCCTATAACGTCTTAAAACTCTGCAATATGCAAAACCATAAAACTTTTTCTTTTGACAGGTGTGCTTGAAGGCGGAACTTCTTTGCACCGGAGGAAGAGAATAGTTTCGCCCATGCAAGAGAAGGTAGAAGTACATGCGGTGCAAACAACTTGCGGTCAGGTAGTTGGCACTGCCTGTGATCTCCACCATGCCTATTGTCGGTAGGCAATTAGGGAAGACTGACTGTGTGTAAAAGTCTGCATCGCGGGTACTCCCACCTTACCTTGTCTGCCAAACCATTTTAAAAACTGCCCACAAGAAGTTCCACCTTTGACTGAGAAGAGGAGTGGTCATTATCAATAAAGGCACATTCACAAGCTTTCATTCCCTTAATTCCTTCCCTTCGCTGTCTATATACTTTTTTGTGTGAACCACATGCTGAACCACAATAATAACAATTTTAAAAAGGCTCAAGAATAGAAGAAATATCTGGAATTTTACAAACTGAAACACATTTCAATGACACAACTTTCACTTAGACACAGGTAGTATCTGCTTCAGAGTCCACCATATGGAAAAAACTACTTGCATACACAAACTAAGGGTTAAAGTGTTTCATCTTCACTAAATATTCTCTACTTCTTTGATCATTTGTTTTCTTTTCAAATGGAACCAACTGTAAGTCATGATGTGAAAAAAAAGGCACAAGCATATTATGAACGGGAATAGTGCCCGATTTTTGAATGCATGCAGGGAGCCCTCAGAGAGTTTGGGATTGGAATAAATTGAAAGCTTAAAGCAAAATTAGACCAATATCCCACAAGAATAGGTCAAATGCATTCCAGCCTCTCAACAATGTCTGAAAAGCACGAGCTGGCATGTATACAAGGGATTATAAACTTGTCTGTTGATAAAGAGCAGATTGGACCTTAGTAATGTTTCACACAGTGGTAGGAGAGATCAACTACTCAGAAGTCTCTCACCTCGATTGAAAAACATGTCTGCCATTTTGCTCTGGAAAGCAAACAAAGTAACCCACAATTACAATAAAATATGAAAGAACATTAGAAATATTTTCTAGAATATTCATATAACATCTATTCAGTATTTTTTTCTTTTAGATACATAGAGCACGAATGTTTGTACATGGACATGTGCATGGCTGTGTGTATATATATGTGTGTGTGTGTGTGTGTATGTGAACAAGTCAGGTGATCTCTTGCCATGCTATTTATAGCCCTAATTTTGGCAGACTGGGACCATCAATTTAATGACTCTACCTTAAAAACTAAACTATAAATCAAAATGGTTGATTTTCTGCTAATTAGAATTCACAAAACAAATGTGTGTACTAACAGTTACAGTGTAATCAGTCTCCAGTGCTTACCATTTCAATTCTTTGAGTTATCTCGAAAAGATGAGTGTTAGATTCTGCTGAAAAAGAAACAGAAGAGTTTTAATCATAGAAATAAAAGTACAAAGTTATTTTAAAGATAAATATATGATAAGACTAAAAATTAAAATCCACTGGTGGAGTATTTAGATGACCATTTATTAATATAAGACCACACCTACTTATTTGTTTCTTGTTTATATTTACTTGAGTCAGGAGATAAACATTAACAGTTTAGAAGGAACTTCCACATATATTGGATGCAAGTTTTCACATAACAATTCAAACATATGTTCCCTCCTGCCCAGACATTCTCTTCTCTCTTTCCCTCACACAGACACACGCATATAAATATGCAGACATCATTCAACAGTAACCATAAGGAAATAACATAAAAACTCTTAGGAAATGGCTAATGAGATAGCATTTTTGTTGCATGCTCATTACTAAGCCTTGACAATCACCACGGATCTATAAAGCTCTAAATAACTTGCCCTTGTTTTGCAGGAGTGGAAATTCCTCTGAGACAGATCCAATCTGATTCTCATTGCCATTACCCTAAGCAAAATCAACAACCAGCGTCTGAAGCAGATTCTATAAATAACTGCTCTAAAAAGATCTCAAAAGACCAATTATTTTTACATAACTGTTCAAGAATTTACAACACAGCAACAGGTAATATTTAAGAATTTATACATCATTCAACTTGTTTACAGAATGCTAATTATCAAATAAAAACCATTTACATGGTTATTACAACAATATTTTGGATATGTCAAAGACTGCCTGTCCCACCTCTGATTGTTCTCTAACATCTGTTTTCAGTTTTGCATTAGCAATGGCCATTGCCTCAGTCATGAAGGTTACTGTTATATAGCTGAAACCAATTTTGAGAAAAATTTTAAAATATTAATTCAGTCCCAGCTCAGTGCTATGAACAAATTTAGCTTACTGGGCCTACTCAACCAATGCCATGTTAGACACACAACTTCTTCGCTTCAACTTGGAACAGATTACACATCAGCCTTCGTCACTCTGATTCTCTTACTACCTTTTAAAGTCTAAATTCAAAACGTGTATTTTCAGAACAGTGACTTTACTGTGACCCTATCCTGACCATGAGCATGCATAATGTGTGTCTGTAATTTACTTTGTGTAGAAGTGTGTCTGTTGTAGAAGTGAGCATGTCTGTTATATGAGAATATGGGTGCATGGTTGTAGTGATTCCGTCTGTATATCATTTCTGTAAAGTACTCTGAACAAATCATTGGAAAAAGCTATATTAATCTTCATTATTATTATTAATAATAATAAATGGAAAAGCAACTGGTGAAGCTATGGAAATCATGCAGCATCAACTCATCTGCTTTGCCCAGTTAGTACTCTAATCATATCCCTAACCCCTATGTAACTTATTTTTATAGCACTGCTCAGGAAGACACAATTTAACTTCCTCTCCACCCTTAATGAACTGCACCCTTCTATACCATGCATCAAATTTGCATGCATACATGTGAATTGTTGCAAGTCTCCATATACATACATAACCAAAGCAGTATATAGAGTACCTGACAAGACCAAGCACTGCGATGGTGATCAAGCTTATAAGCCATCCTGCTTCTTTGAAAGCTGAAGGCATTGTCAGCGCCCCTGTTCCAACTATCAGGTTAAAGACATAGACAAGGCCCATCTGTAAAGAAGATCAAAATAAATTTTATTTATAATAAACGCACTGTTAATTGTGATCAACACTTTGAAAAGCAATTATATTTTAGAAGCTGTATTTAATGGCTTCAAACTTCGTCTAAGTGGGCTGACAGTGTTGCAGGTTACGGGAATGGTCAATTTATCAAATAATTAGTTGTAATTTAAGCATGATGATAAATGCATTTGACCATAAAGTGGTTTCTCCTCTGAAAAACTGGCAACGATACATTTAAATATCGGGGATGAAAACTGGGACTACAATGACTAATGAATCATGACTATCACTTTAGGCCATTAGGGGGCCAAGGCAAGGGGCGTCACGGTACATCAGTCAGCTGACTGCTGGGCTATGTGACTTCAATATTTTAATTAATATTTACTCAATAACTTTTGTGGTAAATTCTAAGTCAAATCAAATTTTAAAACGATAGTGTTTTCTCACCCCTGTTGAGTACTCTGCTCCACTGTAAGTAGCCTTAAAGTCCACATTTTCGTCGGGCATTCTTAGGAACACTCGAGTGTTATTATAAGACCGATCGTTGCTGTGTGATGCGGACTTTAATACTGTCTGCGGCCCACCCTTTGACATGCATAATACACTCTCCCGTGAGCTGGTTAGCTGGCATAAATCATCAGTGTTAAATGAAAATCAAAGTACTCCTTTAAAAACAACAAAAAGAAATAAACTGCCTCTTTTATGTTAATCAGTTGCCGCTTTTATGTGAACAGGAAACACTTTTTTTCATGTCGTCTGCACTTCCTGCTGTCTGCTTTAGAACCCTGCGGAATCAGACGTATTAAATTGTTATCATTTATCCCTATTGCATGGATTAGAAAGATTCGATTATATATTTTTATTTCTTTTCTCAGGCTAATAGTAGTTAAATAACTGAAAACGGTCTTTAGAATTAGTACTAGATTACAGCAGATGATTGTAGCGTCTCTCGTGCACATGTTAAATTGCGCTGCTATTACTTTAAAGCAAGAATTATAAACGATTTGGGTTCCTAATTTACTGCAGGGAACAAGAGAATATGAGAATCAACCAGCATACACAGATTGTGGGCCATAAAGTTATTCTTGTGCCATACGAAAGTTACCATGTGCCCAAGTAAGTATACTTTTCTAACATTTCGAATGATTCATTCAATATTTGGAACGGCATATTGTAGTCAGTTATTATTTACGGAAGATTATTTCAAATGAAAGGTTTTCATGTAACTTAGATATACTTCCTATTAAAAACCATGGATTCCATACAGAGCTCACACAAGTGTATACAGGGTAAACTGATGTCAGTGAAAAAGCCACCATGCATGCTTCATATATTTGTTCACTGTACAGAGGTTAAAATATAACTGTTTTCACAACAGCAACAACAAAAACTAATATAAACAGGGTTTATGCCTGACCTGTGAACATGACAGGTACCATCAGTGGATGGCATCAGAAGAACTACAGAAGTTGACTACTTCCCAACCTCTGACACTACAGGAAGAATACAACATGCAAAAAAGCTGGCGGGATGATGAAGATAGTAAGACATTTCATCATTTTTCACTTTATAACTCTGTCACAATCAGTTATTTAGAAGTAAAATGAGATAAAACAGAATGCATGTGCACTTTGATAATCCAATTAAAGAGAGAGAGAGAGAGCTGTACGTGTTATCACTGTATATAAATAAAATATGTGTTAGCACAAATATATGCACATGTATGAATGTATTTATAAATATAAACAATATGTAGAACTGAATATTTGAATGATTTTAATCATAATCATTTATGCACAAAACATTTTCAGAATGTACTTTTATCATTCTGCAAAAGAGCATCCATGACCAGAATATTGCAGAATGCAGTGAAAAAGAAAACAGAGAGATTGGTATGTAATAATTGTTACCTATTTTCCTTAGAATTCAATAATTTTTTTTCATAAAAATGAGGTGTGGCAGAAAGCATGAACTCAAAACATACCCGTACAAATCCAGTAGTAGCTATACTTTTCTTCTGAATTTAAGAGAACATGAATGTAATTGTCAGACTAAATAAATACAGAGATAGCATTTATTTATTTTCTTTGAGAGTATGGATGTACAGATGTCTGCTTACAAGAACAAAGATTAATATGAAAACCCAATACTGGTTTTTAGGAGCAAAAAGAGAAGAGCAGCAGAAAGCTTTTTGACACAAAAATGCCCCCAAAAATAAAAAGCCCTGATGCAGTTTGACAATGCTAAATTTTTAATATCATATTTACTGTTATGAATTAGGATTCTATTACATATATTCCAATTAGATATGCAAGTTCCTCTGTAGAAGATTTTTAGAAATTATAGAACATTCGTTTAATTGGACTGGTAAGAAATTAAAATAATCTTTTCCTGATGTTCATAAAGAAGATGAAATGTTCATAGGATTTGCTTTGCTATCCACCAAGAAGTTGTGAAAATGTAAATGGGGTTATCTTGATTTAATGCCACTTAATAGAAGCACACACCAATTATTATTGATACATTTGCAGATGCCATGATAGGTGATGTCAACTTGTTTTTCATGGAGAGTGAGCATCAGGTGGCAGAGATTGAGATCATGATTGCAGGCATGTATTCAAAACTGCAATTGTAGGGAAGGTTCGAAAGTAAAAAACATTTCATACAGAGCATTATTAAAACCATTATTATAATAGCATATAATACTTTTGCACATTTTGATTTCTTATTGTGATTGTTAAAGCTAATATAGTTGTTTGTGTAACTGATGTTGTGCAGTGAAAGTGAAGTGGGTTAGTAATTTAAAGAAAATGCAGAAATTTCATGTATTTTTGAACTTCAGAATCATCAGCACGTGGTCAAGGTTGTGGACGAGAGGCATTGTGTAGCATGCTGAGATATGGTAAGGGATATGGTAAGGGATGGGGACATTTTTTATTTTAAGAGTTTACACCATCATCATCAGTCCTTATTGTTACTATTGCCACATCCTCAACATCAGCACAGCACCACCACCGGCACAAGCCCACCTTTGAATCCATAAAAGATGCTGCTTTTTCCAAACTTTTTTTTCTCTTCGATGCCTTGTTCAACTCCCAATTGAATGGCTTCTCAGTCTCATCATGTTTTCTCCATGTTTCTCAACTGCGATTTTACCTGTCATGAGACAACAGAAGTTGCATTTTGAGTGGAAATACTATTGATGAGGAATTTTGGGGGTTCGACAGGTCTGCATTTAGTTTAGAATGACATTTCACGAGTTCTAGATAATGGCAGTGACACGTGTATGCCACTTTTGTAAGCTATAATGAGCAAAATAAAACGTTTTATCATTATGGAAACACTTCATTTGGCATGTGTTTTTCAGCACACAAAGTAGTGTTTATGTTGATGGATATGCATGCCCAAAGAAATTTGTTTTTTTCTTTAGGTGTAGACGTTCTAGGTGTGACCAAGTTTGTGGCCAAGATTGGAGAGGATAACAAACCCAGCATTAGTTTATTTTCACAGCTTGGCTTTACTGAGGTAGGCAGGTGTATAAAGTGAAAGTCAGAAACATGCACAAGCTTTCATTTTTCTTATTTTATTTTTGCATGTGTAGTGGATCTCAGCTCACTGTTTAGTATAATACTTTCTTCTGATTAATATTAGAAAGGATACTTTTTTTAATTATCTCACTCACTGAAGTGAAGCAATTTAGTTTCTGAAAACTGAAAAATGAACAATTTATAAAAGATTTTTTTGCATCAATACATATTTTGTTAAAGGTAATACCATTATCAGATCCTACTCTGGCCAATGCCTCAAATTCAGACAGAGACAAAGAATTCTTTTTTTTAAGAATCATGCCTCATTCTCAAAGGGCTTATTTTTTTCTGCCAGACATCAAGAAGTGAAGTATTTGGAGAGGTCACCATGGAGCTGCAGGCTGCAGAGGGCACTTTAACTCTCATCTCATCTTTCATCCCTGCTTTCCATCTTCAGCCTACTTTCGATGTTATCAAATAAACTTGATGAGAAAAGTACCCTAGTTTGAGTAGTTTTGCTCAGAAGGATGTTTTGAAGATAAAGTCAGTTTCAAAGAGCACATGAATGATCGAGTTTGTTTTTATTCAGCTTCTGAAGACTCCATAAAGTATTACTGTATTCTAAAAACATCTGTCTCCTTATATTGTGGCACATTTGGCTATTTGTTGACTATTGTTGCATGCATGTGCACACACGTGTGTGTGTGTGTGTGTGAGAGAGTGTAGTTTTGTATAAGAATGCATAAATGGAATTGATCAGCAGTGTGTACAGAAAAGTTTTCAGTAGGGTCACGGGTATCTCTCACTGTAGCAACATGCGAAAATGTTGGCATCCTATAAAAGAAGCTGAAGGTTGAGGGGTGGCCTGGTAGCGCAGTGTAACTGTAATGCCACCGCTGGTTTGATTTAGTCAACTGCAAATGCTTGGTCATTGCGCTGCTGTTTTGCTCAAGCACAGTGACTTCACGGCCTTACCAGAAACGAGCTGTATATTATTATTGATGACGATAAAAGGTTTACACTCACAAGACTATAAAATCGCATGTGAGCAGTCTTTATTAGGACCTATTTCTGGATAAAATTCATATGAAAAAGAGAGAAAAGGGAAATTTATACTTCCTTGTACCAACTCCTTGAAATCTGAAAGTAAGAAAATTGCAAAGAGTAGAGGAAGGAAAAGTTGCAGTCTATGCTTACTTTCAGTCAGCATATTTGAATCCAGACCCAGTAAACTGTTTCAAGGGAGCTTTTTGAAATTTCTGCAGCACCATACAGGCATAAAGTCTTGCGATTTCTTTTTTCCTGTTGTTTTCCATACTTATCTAACAAAGTTACTGTAGGCAACATGTCTGTAGGTGCTGCAAAATATTTAAAAAGCACATGTAACTACACACAAAAGCTATGCACCTCACAAATGAGAAATTGAATTTTCAGCATGCATTTACACAAAAATATGAACTGCATGCACATGGTGCAAACACCTGTGCAGATGAAGAATTTTGAAACTGAAATTAGCAATAAGCAATAAAAATATTTTAGATCTTTTAGATCCAAATCTATAAATGAAGCAATTTCTTTGATGACAGGTGCAAAAGAAAATGAGGTATTGCTGCAGGACTTAATTGAGGGGATTCCTGCCGCGAATAGGATTGTTATACAGCTGACAACTTACTTTTTAAAAAGTGAAATTGTTGTCTCTATTGGATATCTGCAAAAGGTAATTTTTTTGTAAACTGCTGCTGTGTACTCACAATCACACACGTTGACTTTACATATTAAAATATAATTGTTTCAACAGTCCTTTTACTACCATTGAAAAACACAAGAATTTTCTGTATAGTAACTGACACAACTGTACCAATTACTGAAGGTCATTATGAAGAGTAAAATGCATACCTTGACAAGCAGTTTACAAACATCCCCTCATTGCTGGCAATGCATTTATCTGCAACTTCTGCTATGCATCCACAAATGATATTAATTTTAATCTGTCTTAATATGCGGTTTTTCTTTCTAGTACACATTTTTATGTATTGAAGTTTAAAGGGATCATAATTACTAAACGCATTAGGACCATATAGAGACTTACTGGACTACAAATGATGATGAGGGTGTGAACACGTGCACGGTGCATGTTACATTTCCCTTTCCTTTATTACACTTCTTTTTCCTTCGTAGAGGGAAGGTAAGCCAGCGCTAGTTGTTAGTTTTGGCGGGACTTTGTTCTTACTTTTAGCGCTCGAAGTACATCGGCGCGGTCCTGCTGGAGCATCGCGATAAAGGGTGCTCGCAGTTGATTGGCTAGGTTTAAAGCTCCAAACGCTCCGGCCGTACAGGAGCATCGCGGAAAGTTTAGTCTTGTGAGAGGTATATAACGGAAGAGCTGAAACGTGACGGGGTGAGGGAAATTGGTGTTTTACGCTGATCCAGCAACTAAGGCTATATCACGGGAAGGCAGCCAGCCCTGTAAACAAATGCCACATGCAGAAAAAGAACAGGGTGCCCGAGACGAAAGCTGAACCCAGGACAGGCAGCCTTCCCTTGTATTGCTGACAGGCGCTGAGACGGGACGGGAGAGAGCAGACGTGCGGCAGATAGAAGTCGAGAGGAGACAACCGTGACTTTTAGCACCTCTAACAACGTGACGCACCCGTGGCCATTGCAATGTACCAGACCGTGGATTAAAGGGTCGCACGCTTGCTGGCTGTTTCTGCTTTTGTTGGAGTGTGTTGGAAGTTTGATGCTGAGGTGCCAAATACCTCACCACTCGGCTACACCTACTATTTTAAAGTTCGTTACAATTAGGTCACAGCGAGTTGGCTGTGGTGAAGCAAATTGTAAGGGTTACCGGTATGGGAAATATTACTTCTGCAACTATACCGATGGGTAAGGTACTCCTTTTTCAGCACCTACGCGCATCCTTCTGTTATGAACACGTGGGATTTCTGACGACGTTTCTAGCCTCTAACTCATCCTTTTTTTTTAACACGTCTTGTTTCTATCACGAAAACACTTGTACCATTCTACTTATTAAACATTTCCACTCGCAAGATGTAGACAAAATGAGTACCACACATTAAACGAAGAGAATAATTGTGTGTGTGTGTGTGGACAGAGTTTTAATATCTACTTCGTAGCATACAAACTTATGAAAAGATTTACTGAGGAGCTACCGTGAGCTCTGGCGCGGAAACAGCGTGGGTCCTTATTTGCTAGCAGGTTCGGTCTTTGAAATTTCTCAATTAACCTGTGGGCGTATTTCTCGCATTAAGCGCGTGTTACTGCTCCAAAGCACCTCGACCTCCTCCCCCTCCCGGGCTGTAGTCAGGTCCGGGGGTTAAAGCAACTTCGGATGGAAGAGAGAGGAAGCTCAATTCACACATTTCATAGTCTGTCATCGCCGTCCGGTATACCTCGTCACTAGGTGATACTGCGTGCCAAGATGTCTGGGACGGTTTGACCGTCAGTGTGGTTTGCGCATGCGTTTAAGCTACGAACGCGCTCTCTAGGCAGACACTCACTCCCGCGGTTACAGATGAACGTGTGAATAGGCGTCTAGATGGATTATCAGACATTTTCGTGGTTTTAGTTATCCAAGCACCCATATTATATTGGAGTTGTATCATTGTTGTTTTTGTATGTTATTTTCATTTTTTATGTTCTGTAGTGTTTTGTCCATTACTTCTATTTTTAATAAAATTTTAAAAGAAGATCCACATGTCTGTACTTTTAAAATAGGACTTATATGGCTGTATTTTTGAAAAAAAGATTCACATTAGACGTTCAGTTATATCTCCATACCACGATCAGACTCTCGTTCATGCTGCCATGTTTCCCAACTAAGAGTAAGCCGATGTGTTCTAGTATTCTCCAACACACGATCACACACTATCTACATCCATTAACACTATCTGCAAGGTATTATAATTGGTACCTACAGGTATCGGTTGGTATACCAACTGCTGAGTTTAGTTTTGGAGGTTTTCTAATTTCTTTTTTTAAATTGTTTTTCATTTTACTGTCACTTTAATTTTTGCTTTGCTCATTGCGTATTACACTTTACGGGTTTATTGTAGGATTCAGTTGTGGTATGATCTCTGAACTCATTTGTGATGCTAATATCTCCACTTCTCACCATGATATAACCTTAGTAGTAGCATGGCATTAAGCACTTATCACCAACCAAGATCACATAATCCTACATTATGGTCATGCTTTGCTCCTTCTCTGCTGTACCAAATATTTTTGTCTTCGCCAAGGTATATCCATTTGACCTACACAATATCTCACTGGTAGTACTTAGTAGCTTATGGGCAAGTTCCCTTACTCTGCCAAACAAGTGTAGTCTGCATTTCTGTCAACGTTCTAGTTGATTTAGCTCACAGCACATTTTCTCTGCCAACCCTCCTCCCTAGCCAACCGCAAGATTTTGTAAGTACGGAAATGATCATCTTTAATCATGGTTCTGATAAATCTGCCTTGACACTGCATTCGCCTTTTCCATCCATTCACATTCTCATATCTCTGGATGCCAGCCACTTTCTTTACAAGAAAGGTCACAGCCAAAATCTTTCATTTGATGGGTCACCATGATTTAGCCTATCTACTCTAAAACCATTTATCAAAAAGATGAGCCTAGTTCCAGGTCCTTAGTCTCCTTTCCCTTCTCCGATGACTCTAGAATGTGTCAGGGCTAATGTGACAGTCTGTAATGTGTTTGTTTTTTTAAAATGTTTTCGTGCATTTGGCTGCACTTGGTAAAGTCTCATATGAATGTTTTTACTGTAAAGTCACGGAAAGAACGGAAATTAGAAGGACTAAGCGAGCGTTAACAAGACGAGACTCAGTTTTAAAAAAGTATATAGTCTACAGAATAAAACAAGCTGTAGACGACAAAGACATGCGTATGGCGATCAGGTTCCGTTGGAAGTGAAGAAAACGGTCAGTGTGAAAAATTACCTATCATAAACTATCTTTGTCTTTATGAGCATGCACAGACCATGCCAAGATGATCATTCCGTCCCAGTCATCGAGGTGCGTGACAAAGACACCTATGTATACAAAACAGACCTGTACAACTGATTATTTTTGAAACAGAAAGGACAAAGTCGCAGCTTTTTTGTAATGTCTGGAGGGTCATGACGGAAACAGGCTAGGATCAGTCGTAATTTTTCTATTGAAGATCGCACTGAGAGTGGTATGGAGTGGCCAGCAATGATTACTCTTTGATAGAAATAGGAAGGATAAAAGAAGAAGGAAATGAGGAAAAAAGACAAATGTGAAAGAACAAATTAAAGCAATGAAAGAACGAACGAAAGAAAGAATGAATGAAACGGAGAAAGAAAAAAAATAATGCATAATTAGTTAACATATAAGATTCAGATAATTGTGAATGGCATTTGATTAAACCCAGTGAAATCTAAAACAATAAACTCATTCTCAGTGTTTGAGACAGTCATGGCAAACTTATGTAATCTTCTGACACAAAAGTGAGGAACAATTTATCAGTCTAAAAACAAATGAAATAATTGTTACTGTGTGTGGTAATAATGCTGCCAGAAGAAAAAAATCTAGACAAACTGTTTACAACTAACGCGAGACATTTTGTTTTCTTTTACAGCTCACCGTTTTTGTGCCGCTTTAACGTCAAATCCGCGTCTGTATCTAACGTTCGTCGTCACGTAGATCGCAATGTCACGTGGTGACACCAGCTATCGATTTCGTGTGGGACTCGGAGTTGAGAAAACGGCTGAAGTTGGAGGAGAGAAGAAGTACATGTGTATTCGTTGATGGCAAAGTCCGCGCCTTGCTGAGGCCCCCTTCATTGGTACGTAATGTATAATGAAAAAAGTAAAACGTATAATCCAGACCCAGAAGGATTTTCTAAGGAGTGAATGAAACCTACAAACGGGTAGGTTAATCGTTAGGTGTCATCAACTGCATGGCAATCAGAGGACCTTAATTAGGTATTATAGCGGGTAAACCTACCAGGAACATGACACAAGTTATCAAGAGAGCCCGGGCTTCTGGGCATGAAAGACAAATTCAGTCAGTAAGACATCTGTTGTAAGTTAGGACATTACATCTAGTTTTCTTGCTCATCCCGAGGGTGAACTGGCTTCCTGAACTGGTAAAAAGCTTGGTCGTTATTTTCAATTTTAGTTTTTGTTAAATGTTCCCACTGTTGTAAACGTGTTCCCATGTCACAGAGTACGTAGGATAAAATGTGTTCAATCAAAGAAGTAGACAGCGGAAGACGTTTGTGGTGGCGAAGACAACAGCACTCAGCATCTACAAAAAAGGTCTCCAGGCTTAAGGTTCAACTAAGTACAGGTATCCCCAATAGTCGAGGTTAGCACAACCCTTTTTTCATACCATCGTTAGAACATTTTAAATTTGTAATAAATTATGAAAGTACAATTAACTAATCACTGACAAATATCCTGTACATAAATTAATAAATTATTTAATGAAAGAGAAGAAAATATTGTAAATATAGAGTGAAAAAGAAAGTGATACATGTTAATAAATAAAATAAATGAAGAAAAATTCAACCACTTATGCATGATAGGTTAGTGGAAAAGGAAAGCGATACTGAGGGTCACTCCCCCCTCGCCCCCACCCTCCCCCCACTAAAAAAGACTAGGTCTAACTGTGATGCTGTAACACTTCGGGGCAGTGTCACTGTGTTTACTATTTGCCTTGGTAATATAATGTGAAAATGTTGCGGTCCGACCCTGTGGTTGATTAAAAGACCCACTTGGTTAGCGACCATTGGAGGCTGTTTTGTCATTACTTACTCACTCAATATGTTACTCTTACAATGTGTTCGTGTTTGCATGCGTTTGTCCTCCAGTACTTCCTGAAGTTTGTTCCTTTGTTTTAAACGCATACATTGCCTCGTGCATTGTATGTACACGCATTTAAGTCACCTGCCTTAAGTATATTCGAACATAATGTCTGCACGATTCCTGTCTGCTTTATTGACTGATCGTGTCCATCAGACATAACAAGGCAGGCTAGTTACATGATGATTAGACACTACTAAGATATTCACTTAAATTTGCATAAAATTATTTTTGTTACAGAAAGGAGAAAGTCGGCACGACCCGATACATTTGAATGCTTTTATCTCATTGGGGGTCATGGACCTTCGTGGTTGCATTACGTGTTTGGCTGTGTTTGTTACCTGTTACGACTTAGCAACCGGTTCAGAAAGTTATCGCATCAGTGAGTTTGTAAAAGCACAGTATGAAGTAATTATTGTGTTATCACGCAAATATATATATATATATTACTGCATATGAAATCTGGAAACTTCTCAAAAGAATTTTCTATATATGCCGGTGGTTCAAAATTTTCTTTTTACGTTTACGTCCTTAAAATATGTTCATTAAAGGAAATATAATAGCTAGTTTAAACGATAAAACTGAAAATCGTGAAAAGTCGAGTAAAACAATCATTTATTTTTCGTCGTAGAGCAACAAATAAATTAGAGAAACCGTTTTTTTTTTTCCTTTTTGTAAATTTTGGGACCGCTGTTATGTGGGCATTTATGTGAATATACTTTGTTGCCTTTGAGGGTGGTCTGGTGGTGCAATTCTCGCCAATACAATGAGAATTGACTGTCCTAGGTTCAGATCTCGTCTCGGGCACACTGTTCTTTCTCTGCATGTGGCATCTGTTGTGATATAGCCTTAGTTGCTGGCTCGGCGAGAAACACCAATTCCTCCTGCCCCTTGTTGCCTTTTATGGTATGTGCGTTATTTTCTTTGTGTGGCGACGTCGGGATTGGATTTATTTTTATTGTCGACTTGCTCGTAGGCTCGTACGTTTCAGATAAAGACAAGCACCATCACGACTACAGTCACAACTGCGACAGACAATGGACATCCATCAATCCAAGACACACCTTGTGTCTGAAGGACGTGGGAACAGCGATTTTGATGAGCGAAAACTTCAAACACGTTCTGGTCAAGCTGCACAACAAAATACGCAAGGATGTGCATCCCCATGCCTCGGACATGACCAAGCTGGTGAGTGAGCAAGGTCATGGTAAGGAGCAAATCGCTGTGGACGGAACAGTTGGGGGAAATGCTACTACGCAGTTAAAACGCTTATACGAACGACTTTATATGTAAGGCAAAGGGCAAAGGGCACGAGAGTAACTGAGAGTAACGAGAGTAACTGTTCTCATTACAAGAGACCAAACCAGGCGTCTTCCTGATTAAAACAAGAAAGCCTGTGAACTGGAAGGTTGAAGCTGTGATCTTTATTAGGTGATCAATCTCAATCTAAATCTGACTAAAGAAGATCACGTACTAATGTAACGTCGAATATGTAGTTTTGTTCTTTACCTGAAAGGATGAACGCTCCAAACTTTTGTTTAAACATATTCACGAAAATGATGGAAATGGTTTCTACAATGTGCTTTGGCAACCATTAGTCAGTGATCTTTACAGAGCACTCACAAAGAAATTAAACATACTCGTTGCGGAGCCTGAGTACTCAGTAGCACTTTGATGACAAATGAATCTTTTGTATGTAACAATATAAACATAGCAATGTTAAAATCCTGCTCCGCCATTTCCTGAATACGAACACTGAGAGCACGCATTAACATCTTTGCGTAAGATATTTAAAAGAGAATTCTTTACTGGAAGCTAACGCTTCTTTTACCACAAAGTAACAAGAGAAAGAAAGTGTAGTGTAAGTCGTCTGCAACTTCATTCACGTGTTTGGGAGCAGCCATCTTTGAGGCATCAGCTATAGGTTTTGGCGAAAAGTGGAACACAGATCACTGATCAATATTAATCCAGTTCATGGTTGATCGGTTTTTAATTAAAAATAAATCTTTGTGTCCCTGAACAGGTTTAGACCGGGAATGATACCCCAGTTAGGTCACAGCTTGAGAACAGCAGAGCATAGACAAGGAAGGTGACAGCAAACTGACCTAGCAAGTACTCCAGACCCTTAAAAAGACAGGTCAATACAAGACCTCAGTCATCGAAGGCAGCAATGGCCACCTCCTCAAAGAACGCACTGTTGTACTCAAACGATGTACTGAATATCGCAAAGCCCTGTGCAACTTCCAGCTGAAGACAGGGACTAAAATCCTTCGAAACAACCAGACTACACCCATCAAACCTGCTGACCTACCAGTCTTACAGTAAGAGGTGAAAAGAACAAAATACAGTCTGAAGGGAGAAACGTCACCTGGCGTTGACAAAGTTCCAAACGAAGTGCTCAAGCAGGTTTGGAATTAAACAATAATAGACACAATCGTTTGTCATATACCTCCAAATTAAGAAAACAGCCAGCAGTGTCAGAATTCAAAAATAAGCCTAATCAGCCAAGCAAAGTCATGAAAAATCGCATCAGCACCGCCACTGCTGCATCCTGAAAATCTTCAGCACCAGATGGACCTCTTTCACAGCTTTATTGCCTTTTAAAAAGGATTCTGACAGTTTGGAACGAGAGGATACAGAATGTGATGCGAAACTTCAACATCAAAGGTCTCGTCCAAGTCACTGAAGCACTGTATAAGAGCTCAACAAGCGCAGTAATGCTGGATAACCAACTTAGAGCTTTCTTTCACACGACAGTAGGCGTCTTTTAGCGGTGTCCTTTGTCACATGTGGTGTTCAACATCTTCTTAGAGAGCATCGTTTTCGAAACTCTCCACGACCTCCACACTTCCATTTCCATCAGTGGAAGGCCAATTTGAATGCTACGGTTTCCAGAAAACATCGATCTGACAGAAAGCCCCAGGAGAGAGCTGCAAGACCTTACCAGTCATGGTCATTAACCACGGAAAATCTGAGATCTACAAAAATTCAGTATTCTTTGAAGAGGTAAACAATTTTAAATACTTGGAAGTAAACCAAACCAAAGACGCAGCTCCACGTAGATATCTACATCAGGATTGAAACAGCGGCAGTGGCTAGGCTGGACAAGGTCTTGTGCAGCTACACCATCAAGTTTACTACGAATTACTATTTCTGCAAGTCCCCAATAGTGCCAATCGTGCTTTACGGATGTGAAACGTGAACTCTGCTTGCCAATACATGGAGGAATCAGAATCGGTTTATCGAGTAGGCCTTCGGCCCATTTCAAGGGGAAGCATAATCATCAGGTATATTTATTTAGTCATATAATTGTGGGTAAGCACAACATGTCCAGATACAAGTAATGATATGCATTAAGTCATTTAAAACCATACAGTCATATAAATAAGCACGTACAAATTATATTTATCAAATTAATATTGGTTACAACATATAACCAACTAACATTAACATAACTATATGGCATTCCTGGGTATAGTGTGCATTGGTCTATGTCACGACTTTTCTTATCTCCAATGCATTATAAACAAAAGAGGCAAGACGTAGTGTATGTAGTTCGCATTCACTTATCTGACATCAAGAGTATGAAATGGAAAAGTGAAGGGTGCTTGGAGTATTTTTTTATGGATAAATTTTTCGAAGGTCCATATATTTAGGGCATGCAAGTAGAAAGTGTTGTTCAGTTTCAACTGTGTCAGGGCAAAAGGGACAGTTCAAACATTCTGAGTGAGTTGAGCTATAACGTTGCTGATGGCATTTGAGTACAGTTATACCCATTCTAAATTTTATGAAAGTATCTCTTATGCCTCTGTGTTTGAACCAGACAAGGTAGTTGCTTAAAACAATATGAGTCTTGAAATACGGGGAGAAGGATCCATGTATCCGACGAGAAGAAATCGGGTATTTGAGTACAAGTGCCTGAGGAGGCTGCTTCGATTCTCGTACAGGGAACATCAGACAACAGCTTTATAGGAAGTACGGTCGCCACACGCGGAGGACACCAGGAACGTCTTGCAACAATCAAAAGCTGCAACCTGGTGTTTTGTGACATGGCACGACTCTGTCTTCTTCAAGGTACCTTGGAGGAAGGTGGATGCCGTGGTGGTCCAAGGAAGAAATGGCTTAGGAATGTGAAAAAGGAAACTGTGCAGTATCTGTTCACCAACGCCCAAGACAAGCCTACCACATTTATCCACGTGCTCCCAGCAACAAGTAGTATCTGTCTAGGGGCAAATCAATGACTGAATGAGAGCAACGGTATTCTTGTGAGAGTCGCGGATCAGAGACGCTAACATCGAGTTATTTTATTTTCTCGCTTAAAGGATGCACGATTATAGCGATGTTGCGAAATTCTACGAGATTCATCCAGAAGAGCGCCTAAAGACTTTATTTTCAGCTGGACAAAAACTTTGTTCTGACATTTTATTGTGATTGTAGGGACTTCGAGTGAGAGTGTGGGATGAATGTGCGATCAGTAGAAACGAGGGAGCAGGGATGATAGCGGTGGATGTTGGCCTGGGATGAGGCGGATGTCGGAAATATTAGTGGTAGTCTTCAGCGACACCTATATGTCTCGTCTTTTCCCTTCCAACGCGTGACTAAGACATGATTCACATGTCGGCTTAGCACTCGGCAGCTGAAATATACATTACTCTTCATATTTTTCTGAAATATATGCTGCCGTTGACACTTTGACTTGCATGAATTTTGACTTTTGCAGACATGGGATAATGACCTTGCCCTTGTGGCGGAGAAATGGGCCAAACAGTGCAAGACTTACAGCGACAACCCCTTACACCGTCAAATTCCCTGTAAGTGTCCAACGATAGTACACTGTATTATACTACATGATTTTTATAAGAAACTGGTGTTGATTATCGCTTCTGAAGTGAATGAGGACGATGTAGTCGACACACTAACGATAAGCGAAGACATTTGGGACTAAAAGTGACGTCATATAAGGAGGTGATGCACGAGGGTCATCAGGTTCCAGCTTGTGCACAAAGACTGGGGATTCCACCCTCTGCTGTCAACACGAGTTTACCGCTCCTTCCCCCTACAACCTGATAATACTGCAAATGACCTGTGACAATATGGTGCTAAGGAAAACTTTTTCCTTTTTTTTTTTTTTGCATTTTTAGGGTGGTGGTGGTTGGTGGCTACCGATGATTGTTAGAGACTACATAGTGTAGTAACATAGAAACAGAAGATAATAATAAAGAAGACAACGTAATGTATAAGGAACAGGAGAAAGAAAGAAGACGAAGAAAAAGAAGAAGATTTTTGGAGACTGTAGAAGGAACAGGTGAACAGAAGAAAAAAGGAGGAGCAGAAGCTGAAGGAAGAAGAAAAACAGAATGAAAATGAAGAGGTCGAAAGACAAGGCGGAAGAAGAGCAAAGGAGAAGAAATGTTTTAGAATGTACTCGAATACACCCGAAACAGCTGCGCACGCTTTGAACTGTATGATACCATGACGACAAAGAGCAAGATGGACGATAAGGAAGAGAAGACGAAATGTCAAAAACACAGGTCAGGTGACCCGATGTGAGACTGGAAAACGAGGCAGGTGAGCCGGTGTGTACAGTGAGTCAGGATGAAGAAGTGTGTGTGTGTGTGTGTGTGTGTGTGTGTGTGTGTGTGTGTGTGTGCGTGCGTGCGAGTTTTGCACATTTTCTTCTCTCGTTCTTGCAGCTATGCCTGGTGTCGGAATAGGTCAGAACACTGCCTACTATTATAAAAATTTTAGGGAGGCTATTGCGGCTTGGGCTGAGGAGAAGAGACACCTGGGTTTTGAAGTCGGCTTCTATGAAGGTGCGGCTGCAAACTACTCGCAGGTGAGTTGGTAGGGGAGACCGTCACTTCTAATTAAATGCATTATACCTGTGATCTTTTCTAGCACCAAAGGAAGGTTTCACCTTACTAACATTTATTTAAGCTTTGTAATGTTTCGTAACTGAGCACACTTTATATTTGCCGATTGGAACTAAGAAAGTTGACCATTAGTCATTTGTCAGGGAAAACATTTTTAGAAACCTTGAGTTTACCTGAATGTTACTGATTTTTAAAAACACCACCAAAAATCTGTAGGTGACGATGGCTACAATATGTTGGATGTGGCATGGCATCCTGTCCTCGCCAGCCATTTACCCACCTTTACGTCTGTAATTACGCTTACAGGTACAAAATAGACCACACTTGAAATTAACGATCGTCCACCAAAACGAGTTTCAGTTACTTCTACACACACACTGAGATTAATTTTACTTCGTTAAAATATTTAGTTTTAATAAGGTATTCCCTAAACGTAAGTAATTAAGTATCTTGAGGATTATAGAGCTTTGTTTACTAAAATCATCACGACAACTACCTCCACAGGTAAACTAACGACTAGTTCACGACATCCCTTGACTTTGTAAACCAGAGTTGTGAAGGGGCGCCCGGTAGTGTAGTGGCTAAAACCACTGCAGTCAGAGGCTCTGGGTTCAGATGTCGTCGCGGGACAGCTGTTTGCAGGTCTGGGTATTGGAAGGTTTTCTCTGTGTACTACGGTTTCCTCCACTCTCCATCTCCTCCATAGTGCGAAATCACCTCAAGGTGGAAGCACTTTCTTACTAAATCAACCAACGAATCCACCAGAGGGGTGGGGAGTTGGATCACAGATTATATTTGTATTCGATTTGCTTGCGCTTGACAGTTAAATAGACGACTTGCTAAAATAGCCTCTAGACTGAATATAAATGAAACAAGTTTATAAACCAGAGGGGTTGTTTTGGGTGACAGGCTAGATTTGTTCATTAGACTTGTTTACACACCTCACTGCAGTTGAGGTTCTGTTTACAAAGTGGAGGACAGAGACTATCTTCGGCCGTACTCCATGTCATATAGAAGTTGCTCCGCGTGTCCGCATAAGTGCGACTCTACTGGTAAATTATGCGGTAAGGACCTGGAAACATATCAGCAGCATATTTCACGACAAATATAGATGCAACAAAAGTGATTTATCTCAGGTAAATATCTCATATTCATGGGTAGACATGAACTTTCCGAACAGAAGCGATTTTTTCTTCTGATATATATATATATATATATTTGAGTTTGCGAATGTGTTCGCTGGTGTATATATATATATATACGTGTAGGAGAAAGATAGAGAGGGGTTATGCATGCGTCTGTGTGTGTGTGTGTGTGTGTGTGTGTGTGTGTGTGTGTGTGTGTGTGTGTGCACGCGAGTACTCGTGTGTTTGTGTGAATAAGACGTTTAAAAATTATTTTTTAAATGCAGTCACGAAAGCATCATGTGTGCATTCACTCACTCTTAGTTTGGTGAAATGGATTGGATAACTCTTCCTATGTGGCATAAGAATACAAGAATAGCTTCATACTAAGTATTCGTTTGTTCGGTATGACTAAGTTATAATTTTTTCACATGTTGCCTAAACACCTCCGACAGAGCTAAATTCCCAGTGTATGAACTCTCTTGAATTCCCTGGCGACACATTCCCCACAACCTCCATTGCATCTAAGTGACTGGTACCTAAAGCTGACCTTTGTAAGATGTTTTTCTCACGGGTACAAAACATGTCGTGGAGTGGTGGGACCTTTGGCTTGACAATGTTTGTCACGGAAGCTTGTCTTTTTCTTTGACAGACTGCAAAGGCAAGTTGTGTCTAAACGATGGGAAGCTGAATGTGGAGACGTGTTCTTGCATCTGTAACACACCCTTCACAGGGGACACGTGCGGAAAACGTGAGTAGGGCCCACAGCTCGCACTGCATTTATCATTACGCTCCTCAGCACGACAGTAGCCACATCCTTTAGCCGCATCCTAGAGCAGTGGTTTTCAAACTTTTCCAGACGAGTTCTACTGTCGAAAATTCGTATTGACCGAGTACCACCTCTAAACCCTATATACAGCCCCCGTAAAATATATCTACACATTCTTTTATTTTGACTCATGGTGCTCGCGTACCACCCGTCATACCTTCGTCCTACCACAGTTTGAACACCTCTGTCCTAGAGTTCTCGCCTTCAGGTTCTTAAATGGTTCGAGTGTTCTGCTTTTTGCCTCGGGAAGTTTAGTAGAGTAGCGCATAAAATAATATTCGTTTGTCACTAACACAATGAGGGCAGTGTAGCAGTCCATGACAAAACATTATCTTGTCACCAATGCAATGAGGCCAGACTAGTAGAGCAATGGTAAAGCAATCGGTTGTAACCAACACGATGAGGTTCTTTGCGAACTGGGCTCAGGTCTCATCTCGGAGCATACTATGGTTATGAGACCTGTTTCATTCTTTGGAAAAACACTCAAGATCTGTTTCATACCAAAAACAGACATAAACTGCAGAGCAAAGAAAGCTTCACCTGCACTATCACCTTTCTCTTTCAATTGATAGGATTTCCAACCTGAGGTAAACGCTATATATGTATATCAGTATGTTTCAAATGTGAAGTAAGAAATTAAAACTCAGTTTTTTCTCCTGTTTTTACAGCTGCTTGAAAAATGTTGGCCATGACTGCCACAGGGAGAATCTATATTACTAAAACTACTATAATAATAAGGATATTGAAGTATTTTTTATCTCCGCCATTCTAATTTTTGGTTGAGTCCTTACAACGACCACATTCCATATTTTTCTGCTGGTTGTTAGTCATTTGGTACTTTTGTAAATTGGAATTTCTCAAATTTGGTTCATGAACTCGGTTATGAACCTTTTTGAAATGAAAATGTTGTGAAATTGATTTTAATTTTACGATGAATAAACATAAACCAGAAGTACATTCCATGCATTCTTTCATGATGGGGAAGGGAAGGAAGAAAGAGAGGAAAGCAAGAAAGTAATGCGAAATAAAGGAGAAGTATGTAACACGAAGTAAGGAAGAAGTATGTAACACGAAATAAGGAAGAAATAAGTAATGAAGAAAAGAAGGAAGGGAAAAAAGCAAAATTGAAAGGAAGAAAAAAGAGTCAAAGTAAAAAATAAAGGAAGACAAAATGTGCGATTCAAAGCTGGGGGTTGTGGAATGTGTCACGTTCAGGGGTAGAGAAAAAGAAACGGCCAAGAGGCACCGACTCATTAGATAAAAGTGGGGAAAAAAGGTAGCCATGTGACCATACTTAGATGAATTAGAGCTCTAAGAACAATATAATAGGCAACTTTTGTAAGGGCAGTCCCCATCTCCTTTACTTTGCTGCAATACATTCCGAAATCCTCTAAAGAGCCAGGCACTCACTCCACACCTTCGTCAACTGGGAGAAGAAGGCAGTGTCACTCGGGTGTCCAGCCGGCTGCCTGTTCAGAGGGCTGTTTTCAGGTGAGTATTTCGAGAAAAGAAAGGGGTGTTCACGAAGATTTGGGATAATACAATTTATATGCATATAGTTTTTAGAAAATAGTGTGCCCCTACTAGTCCAATAAAATTTCATTTAATATCATAGTAAATCTCCACTTCTTCCCTGTGTTTAATACAAGTATATTTCTTCTCTTCAAGGATCTACGTTCCAGGCACGTCTAATATACCTCCTTGACAATACTCTAGGTAAAATGTACCTTGTACCCTGTAAATTGTACTTTCTACAAATACCAAACATGTTTGAACAAGATTGAACAATGAGACTACTTCTGGTATTATGACGCGTCATATTGAACCACAGAGGGAACGAGGCGACCTTTAACCTTTACTGGTCAGTCTTGCTAAGTTCGAGACGCTAATAGTACCCTCAGTGATTGAATAACTCTTGTGGTACTACGTGTTTCTCTCCCTTTACCTAGAAAGAAGAACAGTCGGTCAGACAAGAAGATTAAACGGAAGGAGAGAAGCAGGAGAGTTTAGACAACAGCCACGTAGGGTCAGATAGAGATGTAGAGCATCAGTAACTCAACCAACTTCAGATACAAAGGTAGAGAGGCAGAAATTTATACAATACACACTTTTATAAGTAATAAACAAGGGAAGAATAGCTGTAGCTCATTCAAGAATCCATACAAGGTCAGATTGAAAGATAAAGTAACAATGACTTTTGCAAAGAGAACGTGGAAAAAGAAGGAAAAACATCATTTAGCAGGTAATTGTAGAGTTGTGTTACGTCGTCTGTGGTCCAAGCATTAGGGAAAAAAAAGAAAGACATCATCCAACCAGAAAAACAGATAAGAGAAAAAACATGACGCACATGTAACAGAAATGCAGACTTGTAACACGAATCTTTTTTAAAGATTTTTTAATGATGTTAAAATGGAAAAAGTGTGCCTCCTAAAAGAGACCCTCCTCCAGATAGATATTCCAAGTCGCACCTGTCAACACTTTTGCCAGTCGCTCCTGTATGTGACGAGCCTCGCCCAAGTATTCTTAAGCATCTGAAAAATATAACATTTCAAGGCAAGAAGTTAAGCGAGAAACGTACAGCTATGAGAAGAAAAAACATCAAACATCAAGCAAAGATTGCAAAATTCCAAATTATTCTTATTGAACAAATGAGTTTCCTAGAAAAATTTTTAAATCATTTATTTTCATTGCAACAAAAGGAAACAAAATGACCAATATGGAAAAATCTAAAGGACGCCATTCGACTTCTATTTTTGATTTCATTTTATTTTTAGTGACGTTTAACTCTCATGGGCAATAAACCCAGCATGAACTGAACTACAGACTGGTGAAACGATTTGGGTAGGCATGCCGTAAGTCCATGAATACGAAGTTTCAGATGCTCCTTGCGGGTAGCATATTCACTCTGCTTGAGTAGGGTAGCAGGCTGAGTAAACTGTTTTATGGATACGTGGCCTGGTGGGAATAAGACAAACAGACGTTAACTCACCTTAGTGACAGGTGCCACACATGTAGGGGCACTCTCGAGGTGCCATTACTAACATTGTGCACATCTCTATAGGCCACAGCTTCCCGCAGAACCAGCGGTCTCTCTCTGGACATTTAACTGAAGCCACAAAAGGTACAAAATAGTATACGAAACAGTGCCAGTACCTCTTTTTTCCAAATTTCCAGAAAACCCCAATCAAACGAAAAGCCTCCCATGCAAAGTGGTTTATTTTGATGACGGAATAGAATAAAAAGAGCATATACACCAACCTATCTTTACGTTCATAAAAAAAGTTGTGCCAATAAACGTGTGCATTATACTTTTATCACAAGACCTCATTTTCCTTCTCATCGTGTCTTGAGCAGTGTATAACTAGTGTCTCTATATTCAAAAGAGTGAAGCACAAATACTACTCACATGTCATGCAGGTGTCTCCAGTGAAGACGTTTGGGCAGTTACAGGAGCATGTCTTAACGTCCAGAGTTCCATAATTGAAACAAGTCTTCAGTCCGCAGTCTGTCGTGGAAGAAAATGAAGCAATAAAACTGTTAGTTAAAATTTTGCAAGGTGTGCAGCAAGCAGGTGATACTGTTCCTTTCCTTTTTGAGCTTCAAACGTGATTCATTTACAAAATTCCTGTTTTAAAGTGTTACAGTAGTGCACCTAGTTTATATTCCTCTAAACAAAAATGTTTACGAGCTTTGGCTTTGCCAAGCTGTACCTTGTCAGAGCTTGACAACAAATGTAATGAAAACTAAAGTGAGACAAGTAAGGTGCAGTTGTTTTTTTTTTTTGTTGTAATGATTGGCTAAAGCTAGGTATAAGAAGCTATTTCTATATATCTGGGTGAATACAACCTTTCAGTTCTCCAGACTAACATCCCCACGCAGAGAAAGCGGACAAAATCGCTAAGTCACGTGTGTACACAAATACGCCTAATTAACATGGTACCAGCTCTCCCACTATCTAAGGTCTTCACGATGTAACCGTATCCGCGTACAATCTGGACACATTTACATACATTGTCGACATTTCCATGTACAATCGCGACACACCCACCAAGCTTGGGGAAAAAGTTTCATGCATTATGCTGTACCCAGTCAGTAGGAAAAAATATTGCACTACCAGTAGTACTTTAAGCCAATAGAAAAGAAAGACTGTGTTATTTTCCAGTTTTTTAGTTATGATGATGTTTGCTGTTCTCACGAAAACCGTATCGTCTTTGTACGTAATACCCTCACAGGTGTTACTAATGTGCAGGCAGTCAACAGCGACTTGACTATTTATTACTGGGTTTTCTTTAACAGCCCATTAAGATCCTGTTTTTGATATGTATGATATGTATGTAGCGTTCTCACCACATAAATTTCCAGAAGGGCAGTTGGAGGGACACCCTTTGCAGCTGACATCTGCTATAGCGTATGGTCTAGCGAGATCTCTTTTATGAAGACTGCAACAATGCCACATTGGGAAACAAGTAAATGAATACTACGACAACAGCTAGAAAAATCTACATTATAGTATAATAAAGCAGACAAAACAAAAACGATTAAAGTATTAAAGTATTTTGCGACGTGCGACTCCATATGACAGATACGAGCGCGCAGCCATGGACCTGAAAATGAGCTGAAAAGTAAAGGAACTACGTTGAAAAATGTTGTTATCACTTTTCCATTTCTTTTAAAATAAAGCTTATAGTTGTATTGCAGATAACTATTAACTCGACCTCGCATAAGCAGACTTACAGGTATACATGTCTGAATCTTTACATACATAGAAGTAGGTGGCTTCTTCAACCAGATAGCAAGTAGAGTCTCGATTTAACGAATTTCGATATGAAGAATATTATTTCTAAAGTAGTGGCAGATTTTCATAGAGCTCCATGGAAATCTTTATTTAAAGAGTTTCAATATCACGAATTTAACAATATAATGAACTAAAAGTTAAGTCCAGGGTGAAACAAAAATCAGTTTTAAAGAGCTTGTCTTACTAAGCCAGGAATCAGTGGGCGCTGGCTTCTATTATTTTGCAACCACTAAGAAAGCGCTACCTACATGAGCTGTAGGCATTTTATGTGTTACTGATGTGTTCGGATATGAACAATGCAAAAATGTCTTCTTGAAATTGTGAAGCTTTGAAATATTAAAGATTTCAGTGCACGACCGCCATCTAAAAATTAAGAAAACCTATTGCAAAGTATCCACCCGTAAGCATAGTTGCAGAAGAAGATCGACTTCTTTTGTCTTTGGCACAGTGCTTGCCCGCAACCGACGAATTGAGTCTTCGCTGAAATGATCTGAAAACAGGGCAAGACAAAGAAATCTTTTGAAATAAATGTCAGAATATCCGAGTAGCTCAAAATACAGATGAAAGTCTTCAAATGCTTACAGAAACCTAGACGTTGGATTCTTAGCACGGTAGGTAGTAAAATGCATTGTAAACTATACACTTTTTGTTTTGTCAATTACAATCAGTATGTTATTTTAAATACTGTGAGAAACGAAGTAAATGATACCCTACATCCCTCCTCCAAGATATAAATAAAATAACTGGTAAACTGTTTAGTCTTATTCACGCCCGTCCTGCTGCCAAACCAACACAAAATATAGATGACCCCCCTCCCCACCACCAACATTAATATTTGGCCTTTCTGACTCAATCAGAGAATTACGAGGATCAATGTTAATCTTCTGAAAGTTTTCAGGGAGGACAAATTACAGAAATAGGTGTCGAACGACATCACTTCTGGCATACGTTATGTAGGTACGAAATTGTGTTGGTCTGTTGGTGTTGCCCTCCTGAATGTGCCACGCATGAGAAATTTGGAAAATGCTTCTTTTCCTCTCCCCTCCTCCCTTTCTCTTCGAACTGTGTCTACATTCGAAGTCTTTAAATCCGAGCTCAGCATTAATCTAAGAGATATTCCGCATAGTCAAGAGTACTGGTCCACTTACTTAGGTTTCTTGCATTGTTGACTGGTCTACGTTTGTAGTCTTTTGTGTATTGTGCACTGAACTCGCATTCACATAAAAAATGCACTTTATACCACCACCACCACCACCACCACCACCACCACCACCACCACCACCAAAAAACAATTTGTAATACGTGTTGCCAATGTTACCCATATTAGTGCTCCCCTGTGTTCCCCTGCGCATGTGAGCTGTGGCAAGGAACCTTTGTAAAGTGCTGACATACCTGCGTGTAGTGCAAGGCATTGTCTATCTTCGAGCCAATCCCGTACATAAAGAATTTCTTCTCTTCAACCCAACTTTTAACGATTTCGGGAAACTGGCTTTGTTCACTTGCCGCACCGTTCTGACCCACGTGAACTCCAGGTAGAGCTACAAGCAGAAATACGACAGTGTGAAAATTCCTTAATAAAAATGAAATCTTTGGAGATATTCCTCTCTTTCATGATATTGTTTACCACATCAAGCAGTGTCCTTGTTTGTATTAGACTTAGGTTAAATGGTATGCGGTATGTGGGATGATGATGATGATGATGATGATGATGATGATGATGATGATGATGATGATGATGATGATGATGATGATGATGATGTCCATTTGTAATGCGCAGGTATCCATTCGGAAGAGTACTCATTGCGCACCAAAAACAAAATAAATAAAAAATAAGAAAAAAATAAAGTAAATAAATAGATAAACACCAGGAAAGTAAAAAATAAAGACAGAAGTGTTGCTTGGTTGTTTAAGTCCGTCTTAAATGGGAGGGCTAGGTTTGGGATTTGGATACATGTAGAGTTAGGATTTGGGGTAAGGGCAGAGATAATGGAATGGTCGGGAAAAATAAAGTATTATCTAATCTTATCTAGGTTAAGGAAACTTTGACAAAGCAGACAACACGGAGAGAGAGATATTGACACATTCAGAATTGTCGAGGGAGCTTCAGTACGGTCTAGAACGCTTTCAGTCACGATATTAAGAAGTGCGAGTACCAGGTGATTCTTGGAACTTACAGGGAACTTGTATGGCTGTAGATGAAGTTGTCAATACTTCACATCGTGTTGCCCACTTAGCCGCCACAATGGCTAACTCATCGTGCCATACCTGCAAAGAGAGAAAACTGGCTGCAATGGACGGATGCAGAAAAGCTTTGCAGCATTCTGACATCTCACATGCCAAATCTAGTGCTACGTTGTCATGTTATTATCAAGAACATATTTTCGAGCAGTGCCGAATTTTTGAGGCATTGTAAAGGCAATAAAACACTGTTCTCAGAAGAAAACAAAGGAGACGGGAGGGTCCAGGAGTTGGGATGGGTGGATGCTGTGGTTGAGAGTATAAAACAGTTTGATGTCGCATTCATGAAGCGAAGGTAAGTCGTATTCGCAGGTAAATCAAAAGCAGGCGTCTTCAATACGTAGTTATTCAGTGGCGTCCAAAATTTAAGGATGTCGCTTTACCTCTGGAAGTGTAGTTAAATATCAGTGTCAAAGATGCCCTGGTGGTAAAGTGATATAAAGCAGTATCCGCAGAGTCTGAACAGTGTGGCAAGACGGAGACAAGGCGTTTTGCTATGACTTTTCCACTGGGAAACGACTTACCCTTGCTTCATGAATGAGGTTCCTGCAGAAGAGAAAGGCCTTTCCTGTAGGTGTTATTGCTGGATTAACAGTCTTGCCCTCTGCCTTTGGGACTGATGCGGCACGACAAAAGGCCAGTAAAACTGTCACCTGACAAATGGCATCAGCTGCCTATTACCTACCAGTTTGAGCATGTTGGCCGCAAGTGGAAACACGTCGCTGCGTGCCTGATTGTGCAGCTGCAGAATGGTGTTCTTGGTAGCCAGGTCTAGAACCACCTCTTTGCCTGTCTCCGGCTGGCACATCACGTGGTTTTGGTCAATCTTTGACCATTTCTGGTCACAAGCCTGTGAGCAGACATACGTATTATTTGGCTGCTTAGAGGTCTGCATAGGAGATCAAGGGAGAGAGAGAGAGAATGAACGAGAGACAGGCCATGATATGACATCTTTGATGCCAATGACTCATGGTCATTATGACATGGGGGAGATACAAGCATATTTACAATATAAAGCAGCATTTTCAACAGCAATTTATAGACAAATGGAAATGTTCATAGAATTTAAACCCAAGTATAACATAATCATCAGGCATAATCTCTTACCAAAGGGACATGACGAGTTATATATATATATGTATAGGTATATTCCTTGCACTTCCATCCATCTATGCATAAAAACATCAATAAGTAGTTGAAACATTACCTGTGGAATAGCATGGTATGTACAGCTGCATATAAATATACAGAAGCAACCCCAACATCACCATCGAAAAGGACCTCAAGAACAGAGGCCTGTCACTCGAGACAGCCCTCAGAACAGCAGCAGACAGAACCAGATGGAGATCTCTTGCTGTCGCCTCACGTTCCAGACGGCACAAAGAGGAGTGATGATGATGATGAAGAACTCAAACAGCACAGACTTGTTGGCTCAGTATTAGCCAAATATGGTCAGGCATCATGGCCCTATGCTGGCAAACGATACTGGCGCCATATTGGGAATGCAAAGCGGATTTACATTGAACCAATTTTGTTTGACAGTTCGATCCGTAATGACGACTTTATTGGAAAGATGTTGTTCCTATGCTCAGCCATAGTGGCCCAATTTATGACTTTTTATGAAAAGAATTACACTGTTAATTATTACTGTTAGAAATACTATGTACTGTATGAATAATACACCATTATTAACATAATCTAATTTACTAAGACTAGAAAGAGTCATCAGGGACAGCTTTGTTAAGACATCCGACATTTTAATTCTGGTACAAATGGTTTGTGAGTAAGCTGTTAAGCACATTTAATAGGATGTAGAAAAATTGTACTTGACGTCCTATAAGCAAAATCTGTGGGCTATAGGGATGTACAAGAGAGGTTTACACCAAGTTTTCCCTTTAAAGAGAGAAAAGTAAGCTATAGAGAGCTAGACTACTGCAATAACACGAATTGTAAAATAAAGAAAGGAGTGGTAAAATAAATTTACAATTCATGAGTAATTATTTACTTACACGTAAAGGGAAGTTTGCGGCGAAGTCATGACGAAGCTCTACAAAATGTTTCATCCATACATTTTTATTGCGTGAAGGGAGAGACAAGATCAAATCTTACAAGGACAAGGATGAATTCGTAGACGTAGGTATAGAACTGGTAAGCCGATACTGAATTTTTCAGCCCCAAGTCTCCACAAGCCCATCCCCCCCACCCGTGCCAACTAATTGTGTGGTATCTGGATCTCCGGTACTCCGATCACCGTAAGGAGCTGGACGGCAGGGTATCACCCAGGTAACCGTTACGTTTCCTATTGTTAAGTTTTAATTCGCGTTCACTGCCTCCTGGTTTGCAAATAATATGTTAGTAATTTTGTTTGAGAAATCTTGTAAGCCACCGGGTCATGGGTGCTTTGCCAGAGAGATTTAAGTGTTTTGCAAACAAAGTAAGTGGTAATTAAATTTAGAAATTCCAATAACTGAGGAATTCGTTTCACTCGTCAAAATTATTTGAAGGCATCCAGAGCTGGGTGTCACATCGACACCAGTTTGGAAAGCATCCATATACACGTCAATGAAACATCACTCTGCAGTTTCATTTTCGAAACTCGGATCTGATTCACCTTATTAAAAATAATTACTGGGAATTTAAGCGGTATTTTTGCCACTATTTTGGTTACTAAGGAGAGAAACCATTAAAAGCATAGGAAACAACATTAAAGCTAAGCAGCTCAGCACTTGGCAAGAACAAATAAAGGTTGTCTCCCACGTACAATGGGCTTAGTCCTCAGTCTAATATGAGATTTGTTGACAGCAGTTATCGTTATGCAAGGTCCCCCCCACCAAAATGGTCAGGTAGGTGAGAGTCTTTCTTTAACTGCTGGGGATCTGTAGCATCTGAATGCCAGAACGCGAAACTACACACACACACACACACACACACACACACACACACACACACACACACACACACACACACACACACACATGTACTTACGTAAACTCACTCGCACACAAAATTTTAGAGACATCCAAGCAGTTGTGAAACATGTGAAAACCAAAAGCAGTTACAAAACAAACAAACTGTGAAATAATAAATTGTAAGAAACAAAGTAAATAAAACCCAAACAGATATAGACACACGTTGGACGCTCAGTTCAAACATAAAAACTTGAAGATTTTTTTATTTCCAACGCATGTGTGTATGTGTGTGCGCTTTAGAGAATTAAAGACCGGAGATATTTTTTAACCACCAACATAAAAAGTGAAGGAATATACCGCTCCAAGAGTGAGAAAAGAATACCAACAGAAAGATGTCTCAATTCAAGTGAGATTAAAAATATATTCTTGCAGCCATTGGTTTCGAGTCCTGATAGTTCACTACTTGTTGTTCACTACTTGCCAACACTTACCTTTCCAGAAGTCAGAAAAACAGACAGAAACACAATGAGTGCGGAAAAGAACATAATGGCGGCCTCCACGTAAATGTTGTAAGCACAAGGATATGTATCTTCTGAATCTACAGCGATCTGTTTTGGTTTGCCAGCAGGGGGCGTTGCTCACAATGACGGATAGATTTGATCATGAGCGCCGGTAGGTGGTGCTGAAGCTTTGTGTTGACAGTTGTACCCCATCTCATCTGCACTTCGGTGACAGAGCAAGTCAAACTCGGACACCGGACTTGTTCTACGTTCCAGGGCATTGAGGTGGTGAGTGAAGGACTGAAAGAGTGAAGAGCACTGTATTGTCGGTAAAGCTAGAAAAACCCTATCCACAGAATCTGAAAGAAGCATTACACAGCGGAAGATTAAAGCATGGCCGACATAAATTTTTGTGTCTAAGGAACTCAGGAAAAGGCCCGAATTACTAATTTCGTTGTTGTTATATTTGAGAACTTGTTTTGTAAAAGGTCTTAGTCTTTCACGGCTCAGAGTTCTAGAAGGTCAGCGGGTCAAAAAGGGGCATTAAGGACAGCAGCTAATCTCCACTTCATCTGGTCTCCGTCGACCCTTGGATCTTTATTTCATCCTGATTTTTTTTTATTTCAGTACTTTTGAGCAGCTGAGTGAACATGGCGTTCTTAGGACACATTGTGCGATTCAAAACGTTTAAATAAAATATCGTCTGATTTCGCAGAGTGTACGGACCAAAAGACAGATTTATATGCTAGCAGGGGTGTCAAGTATATATGAGAAGAACGCAGAATCTCCTCTTTGAAATACTTTAGCTTGGCAGACAAGACTAATGACAAATGACCTCCTCCTCCTCCTCCTCCTCCTCATCCTCATCATCATCATCATCATCATCATCATCATCATCATCATCATCATCATCATCATCATCATCATCATCATCATCATCATCATCATCATCATCATCATCAATAAGACTATGTCATGCTGTAAAATCAAAAAGCGAGCATGATCAGTTACACTCATTTCGATTTGTCCCTATCATTTTCTTCTTCCCACCCACGGGCATCGTCTAGGGTAACCTTGACACTGTAAACGTACCCATGTACAATCCTGATGCATGGTGATGTTTGTAGACTTGTATCTCGATGTCGTGGACCATATGTGAATTAGGCATTTCTGTGGAGAAACAGGGCGCGATGAATTCTGTGCATGGTGATATTTGTGCTATTTGTACGGAAGCGGGTATTGACCTAGATTAGGGGAAATAGTATCTTACTCAGAACTTTGCCCAGTCATTGGAATATATGTACTCCACGAGACCTTTAGTAAATTCGAATACAGTCAGTCTAGATTACAAAGAAAGTACTGCTCCTGTTTTGTGTTCTTGGTACGTGGAACTTATGAGAGAGAATATCAGACAAACAACAGCAGAATAATGTAGAATTCTATAGTTCACATATCTGCTTTTATAATGTATGAAAAACAATCGCTACTTTTTTCAGAAATGGCTTATTATGCAAGATCTAAAGATTTCTAGACGTGAATTTGTCATGGGCTGAGAAATAATCCCAGATAGGCCAATACCATATAAAAGTTTGTTCACAACCCAATCAGCAAGTAAGGGAGTCAAGGGACTATTGTTTACAACATAAAATTCAAAGTGAAAACGAAACAATGAACTCGAGATAAGCACACAAGATAAGCATATTGAATATTTGAAATGAGGACTAATAATGAGTAATGATTATTACGACGATATCATATAATAACAAAATGGCGGTAAAAAATTGCACTGAAATTTATTGCTCTTCGCTCAATAAATTAGTAGTACACAATCAGATTAAAGTTCATGCAATGAAAGCTGCATGTAAACTGTTACTTCTTTCTTTATAAGACATACCATCAAAATACTTCTTGAAGGGTTTCTTCCCTTTTATTTCGTATAACCGACGACCGTGAGAAATGTGGTCTGTTATTTGAAGAACAATTGGGTTGGATTGATTCCCTCTGAACATAACGATAGAAACACACTTCTTTTAATTTGAAACTGAAAATTAGTCTATGTAAGTTTTCTTGTCTGTCTGTTCCTTTGTTTGTTTCTTTCTTTCTAACTCCAGTCGAATCTTTGGAAAGGACCCTCTTTACCGGTTTCACGATCTCTTTCAAGATAGCCTTTCCAAACACACACCCTGCAAGGACAGGCGTGCGTATGAAGATGAGCGAGAAATTATTTGATAGTGGTAAGACGACAAGAACGATTGTTGATAGAAACTTCGAACTTTTGTAGATTAGAGCCAGCAACTACATGTGAGCAGCTGAACAAACGGGATTTATATCCATTCATGAAGTCAGTGAGGCTGTGTATAGAAACGACAAACTGAGCCTATATCAGAGCTCTGTGCCAGCGTCGAAAAAAAAAACTTTGAGGACAAAAATAGCAAAAATGTGCTTTAACGAGCCACCAGAAAAGCAGTTTTTACGGAATCGACCCGGCACATGGTGCAATGTTTAGAAACTTTGTCTTGTAAGTAAGCTGAATCGTCATCTATTTGTCTCAGCGGAGTGCTGCAACCCATGAGAGTGATTTAAGCTTTGGTGGAGAGGGAAGAGAGTAGACTAGACCCTAAGTTCTTTTCGTAATGTCGCTGAGCCCCTCTCTCCTCCTACACATCGACTGACGTCTCATGGGTGCGACCTCACCTACACTTTTCTTTCACAAGCGGGCCCATTCGATCAAGCTTTCATTCACGAGCTCTAGCATTCATTCGCCACGCTTATGCTGGCTTTTATTTAGTGCGACAGCCACGATGCTCATCGACAAATAAAAAAAGAACAAGAGCCTGCACGTCCTATCATCCCACGCGCCGTGCGCGCCCTCTTGATAACGTCAAGTCGTTGCCGCTCTGATGTGCTGTAAGTTGACGATTGGGTATGTTGGTCTGCCGGTACTGGTTGTTGAGGGGAACAGCTGGATAGATTAAGAACTTGACAAAACTTGCCAGTCAGGCCTGTACTGGGTGATCAAGTCCTGCATGGAATAACCAGACCACTTCTTTACGCTTGCACGCCAGTTCTTAACGAGCTATGGTCATCCCTGCAGATTAGAAAACTGATGACTGCTGCTGTTCTGCAATATCCCGGTGTTGCTGTCATTGGCATCTTTTTGCGCATGGAAATATTTGTTGGCGTGTATCTCGAGAATGTAGAGAGATATTCAACCCAGATTTGTGAACAAAACTATTAAACATCACTAGTCTTGTAAGTAAAAAAACAAACAAACAGAAAAAGTAAATGAATTAACAAACAAACAAACAAATCACAGAGAGCTTTCCAATGCCAAAACCCACATTATCATGCAATGGAGGTAGTGGCACTGAAAACTACATCTGCAGGCCAAGAGGATTTGCATTTTTAGTTCACTGTAACATTATCATGTACAGAGGCGTGAGTATGTATTTCAAAACGTAAGGTTTGTATTAACATTTGGAATAACAGTATTTTCCACTGCACTTGACCAATCATTAGGAAAAAGGTGCACCCTATTAGCACTTTACAACAGCAAGCTTGGCTGAAAGCTATTTTTTAACAGAGGGTATTGAAAATGTCTGAATGGAGGACTAAAAAAGGAATTTCTCCCGACATTCAACATGGGTACTTTAGACTAATGATTCAGTTTGTTTGATTGCGAAGGCTGACAAACAATTATATCTGCTGCAAGGATGGTCCTTTTCTCGTTCCTAAACTGTAAACTTATAATCTATAAGAAATACTGGAAATAGAAGCAAATTCGATGCAGATTACAACATAATGTCACCATAGCCCAGACACACTGACAGCACGTTACATCACACACACACACACACACACACACACACACACACACACACACGCACGCACGCACGCACGCACGCACACACACGCACCTCAAAAGCCGTGAAATGCCTTTACATCTTTATAGCATAGTAAAACATTATATACTTGTAAGGTGGTTAAGGAAAGTCCAAATAACAACAGCATATCTGTGATCGTTATTATTTCATGCACGTGAAGGATTTTCAACATTATGATTATTATTGTTTTGGAATTAGTATAATATCCAACCTGTCATCTTCTTGGGCAAGTGTCCAGTGTACAACCATTTCGGAAAAAACACTGTCCGGTTTTTTGTTGCTTTTTTTTTTTGGTTTACAAACGGCTGGTATTTTTCGGACAGTGCACACGCTTTCTTTGACGCTCCTTTTGTCGTGGGCAGTACACTTGACCTTTTCGCCCCGGACATATCATGCATGATGAGAAGCGTGCTGGTGGCGACACCTGGGATCCAGATCGCATTCTTGGCTGGCGTCAACCGTCCGCACCAAACGGTGATCTCTCAACTTTTCACGGGCGACGCTGTTCGCAGTGTGGCTGCCATCTCTCTGGAAAAACAATGTTCTTCACCTCACCGACAACTCCACAGGGACAGGGAATGGGCGGTCTGCGTTTTGGTGAAGGTACCCGTAAAGTTCATCATGGGTACCTTTTGACTGACGTCGCCAGGTCCATCCAAGAAGGGAAAGATGTTGAGAATGTCGGACCTGAATATAATTGTTTTTGCTGTTCCTACCATTCTCATCGAACTGATATTTGGAGCATAATAACTGAAACAATGGCAGAAGATTACAGCTGATATGATGCAAATGAGCCACCACAGCCCCGCACGTCCGCCTGACCTTGAGCGAGCGATACGATCAATCAGTAAGAGGGAGGCATGGGAGCAGTCTCTGGCTAGTTCGGAAATACCAAGAGCTCCAGAAAGCCATCAGTATTCTTAAAAACACTTGCGCTCTCCCATTTTTTTCCTTGTTGTCGTTCTCTTTGTTTTTCAGTGGTCGCGCATGCGTAGTGTGGATACTTTCTCGGCGTTTGTATAATCTTCACGAGATTTGTTTAAAGTGGTCAATGGCTATGTTATCTGCACTCCGCATTTTAGAAGCCTTTTGCGTCAACGAAGAAAGTACAAAGACCAATCATTTGTCAAGCATATACAAAGATCATATAAGGTATTCTCATTTAGCTGCAAAGAAAAGCGATAAAGTAAAAGGAGAAAATAGGTATAGAAAAAAGTAAAAATGATAATTGATTAATAAACTAATACGATTTTAATTATGAAAACTACAGCAGCTGAATTGTGAAAATACAGCGCGTAAGTAGCAGCAGATAAGTGTTATAATAGGTGGAGTACTAGTAACAGCAGCAGAGAAAACAAGGGCAAGAACAGCTTAAGATTTTGCGGCGGCGACAACAAATCATAAAAAATATACAAAAAAAGAACTTTTCTTTATCTTTCTTTACCCAACATTACCTTTGATATTGGGACAGGAAGTAGAAGTCAGACAAGCCCTTTTTGTGCCTCGTTGCTCCATATTCGGTGAACTTCACCGATCAGCTTCTTGAAAATGTGTCCACTAGCCCTCAAAAGCGGTTCATGCTGTGTGTGTGTGCGTTTCTTTGAAGTAAGAGATTGAAGCAGTTAGCAATATATAAAGATAAATGACAACCTAATAAACTAAAATAAATACGATACATATACACACCAGCTCATCAAAAGCAGAAGATTTATTTTAAAAACCCAAATAAATAGACATAGCCGAACAGGAAGAAGATTCCAAAGAATACTCATTTTAATAAGCTTTAAAATAGCTTTGTGCACAGTTGCATATTAATCGGCCGAATCCCTTGTATGATAAAATTTTTCTTTAAACAGTTAATATTAAAATCTTTCAGCATTGTTTGAACACAAAATGACTGTCATAGAACAATCTTAAGAATATAGTTCTAAGGGTTAACAACCATTGAGTAAAAAAAAAATTATAAGCAGAATTAAATGTTTGCATCATAATAAAGCAAACAAAGCGAAATACAAAAAGTTAAAAGTTAGTTCTTCTTGGCACGTCGTTAAAAACTAGAGAGTTACAAAACGTTTAAGAAAAGAATTTAAACTGTACTGGTAGGCAATTGTTACACAAAAAATGTACACAAGCAGATTAATATAATTTAGCATAAACGTACTGGTTAATTTAAAACACCTTGCATATTAAAAGTTTCAAGTACTGAAAAGTGTTAAAGTCATCAAGGCATATAAGAAAAAGGAACTAACAAAATCAATCTAATTAAATAGATTAAAATCTATAAAGGGGACAAGGTGACCATAAGAAAAACATATTAAACATCTATTAATTAAAACGTTTACACTTGCTAATTAAAAATCTGTTTATTTGTTCTTTTGTAGTGATAGATTGAATTCATTACCTGAAAACGCTATTAATAGACCCAGCAGCAAGAAGACAAAGAATAAACAGTGTGATTATGTTTGTTTGACATCGTCAAAAAATTCGTTAATTAAAGCATTATATCCTTTTCCCCATCATTCTTACTAATCCTTTTTTCTTTTTGATTTCATTCGGATATACCAGCACAGTACATAGAAGGAGCATACTGCTGTCAGCAATATGAGTAGCAGACACGCTAGAAAAAAGACATAAACATCCCAGCAGGCAAACTGATTGAAAGGAAGTTGATGTCCTGACGAACGCAGGTGATCGCCGCCATATTTCATCACGTGATCAAGCCAGAAGGCCGCTTTCTCCACAGGAACACCGAACTCTATTTTGAATAGTTCAGAGGCTTTTGTGATGGCCTGCTTGTAGCTCTTGTTGGTCGCCACTTTGAGAATGGTGGAGTGCAGCTCGTCTGTACTGACGGTGTTGAGGTCGACAATCTCTGCGAACCCCTTCACGCGCATGCGCTCAGCGTTGTAGAACTGGTCAGCAAAGAGCGGGGTAGCGACCACTGGCACGGCGTGGAACAGGGCCTCGTACTGACCGTTCTTACCGCAATGGCTGACAAACACGCGAGTGTTCGGGTGAGCCAACAGGTCATTCTGAGGTATCCATGACGACGTTAGAATCTTCTTTGAGTTCGGTGACGAAATGTTTGAACGGAAAACGGATTTAAATGGTAAATCTTTTAACACACTGAGGATTTTTTGTGTAATTGATTTTGGTAGGCTGAGAACTTGGCTGCCAAAAGTAACAATCACAACACCTTCTTCAGCATCATCCATAAAGTATTTAAACTGGGGTGTCAACGGTTTACCAGGACCTGTAGCTGTTCCTCCGATTAGTTTGACGTTAGGCATAGAGGGTCTCGGGTAGTCTAGAATATGGTCCATTTCAACCAACCAGATCTCTGCTCTGGCTATGAGCATGTCTATGGGGAGGTAAGGCATTTCTGGTGCATAGCGACTGACTGCATCATTGTAGACAAATGGATCCATTAGGGAATGGTAAAGATGATCCACTGAACTGACAACACTCTTATAAAAGTTTCTAGGCTGATTGAAACCAGAGGGCACGTTGCAAGGTAATATGGGTATTCTTTGTGCGTTTGGATCATAGACTGTTCCAACAAAGGCGAACGGCACACCAAGTCGATAAGGTATTATCGCCAACATTGTTGTAACTGGCAAATTGTCCAGTACGAAAAAGTCTGGACTTAAAGTTTTAATGGTCTCAAATAAAGACCTGTTGTTTATGATACGATCACATAAATCTTTCCCCATTCTCGAAAATATTTGTTTGTCTACCTGTTGACCTTTAAAAAACATCTCGACGAAACCTATCACAATGTCTTCGTAGTTTGGTAACGCCGACAGCTCGATGACGGTGAAGTTGGTCGTGTCCACCACACGCTTGTTGACGATATAGTCGGGCATGGTGAGCCACACCTCGTGACCTTGCCGTGCGAGGGCCTGTGCCACGTGGGTCATGTATTTGGTGTGACTGGTCGTGGCCATGGGTATGACAATTACCCGCTTTCCATCCGTGACATGGTCAGACGTGAGGACCGTCCACACAGCCAGCCACAAGAACAGGAAACACGTGAACATGGTCAGTTTTGAGACGGGAGGTCAGCTTTGAGGTAAAGGACTTTGATGCTTGAACCTGTTAAAAAATTCACTTGATTACAAGAATGAGTTCTTCCACAAAACTGATGTACCACTTGCATTCAAAGCCATTTTTAGTCATGAGGTAGACTTTCCTACGCATTCATCCGTTCGTATAGTCAGGATAATAGAGTGGAGGACAAAATCCTTTTTGTTGGGGGGGGGGGTATGCGTAGAGATATTCTTAATATTAATACAAGCGTTTGTTCTCTCTCGTGTTTATAGTAGCAGACTTGTTTGTCTAAGCGTTTGTCTCTCCTGCATGCGGCCCCTTGTTTTTTGATACGGTCACAGCCAATTTATTGTTGACATTCAAGTCATAAGCTATCTACACAAATCATAATTTGTGTGTTTTCATACTGAGTAGGTCACACATAAAGAAAGATTAAGTTATAAGACACACTTCACACAAACAACTTAGAGTGAAAAAAGACAAAGAAAATTGACGTTGGCACTGAAAACGCACCTCTTCCTTGAGCATTACTCCTAACACAGTCCACACAATGCCCGTCCTTCCTTCCCTCTCCCCTCTCGCTCTTGCTACATTTCTATCCATCTTTCTCTGCAGAATCACTATATTCTCTGTTCCTGTTACTTGGTGCCTTTTTGTTTTTTCTATCTTTGTTTTCTGTTTGTCGTCAGTACTGTTGTTTATTCTTCCGTCCCTCGTGTTCTGTCCATTTAGTCCATGTCAAACTGTCTGTGCTGTGTTTTAATTTCTTTGCAGGCTCCTGTCCTGACTATTTCTCTGAACTTCTCATCCCTTACTCTCCGGCCAGACAACTCCGCTCTTCCTCTGACAACCGTACTCTGACTGTTCCTGTCACCAGAACAACAACCTATGGTCACAGGACTTTTGGCTACTGTGCTGCAAAACAATGGAACTCTCTTCCTTTCCATATCCGCCACCTTCCTACAATTGAATCTTTCAAATCTGCACTGAAAACGCACCTCTTCCTTGAATATTACTCTTAGTCCACAATGCTAGTCCTTACCCCCCCCCTTCCCTCTTGCTACTTTACCTCACTATTTTTCTCTGTTCCTGTTACTTGATGCCTTTTGTTATCTGTTTTTGTCAGTACTGTCGTTTTCTTTCGTCCCCTGTGTTCTGTATCTACTTAGTCCATGTCTCTTCCCCGTTTTAAGCGCTAAGAGCATACTCTCTACGAGTGTGAATATGCGCTATACAAATCTTCACTATTATTATTATTATGTCTCTTCCCCGTTTTAAGCTAAGAGCATGCTCTCTATGAGTGTGAATATGCGCTATAAAAAATCTTCATTTATTATTATTTCCACTGAAACAATGTTCCTAATACTCTCACTAGGTCACTAGCGTAGTCAATACTGCAAGGGGTTTCTCTCCTTGTAAACAAGGAATTTCGGAGTGTAGCATCTACTCAATAGGTTTTCAGTTGAACTGTTGACATTTCAAGTCAATTACAATTCCTGACATAGTGTTCGTAACTGCAAGTAAAGTTTGCTAAACTGGATTTCCAAGCCTGTGATGTAAATCCAGAGTGAATATAGCGTGTTTGCGTGTAAGCATAGATTTGCGAGGACGCAGTGTAACCAGTGGAAGTGCGAAACATTAGCACGTGTCTTACTTACCCTCTCTGTCTTGTTAGCTGAGGCGCAAAAAGTCTAAGAATCGTCTCGCTCAGCTGCCAAAGTCGAGTCTGGCTCAAATTCCTTTCGTGCTGGTGACCAGACGAGAAAGCTACTCAGGACGTTTCGCATATGTTCTTCTGGGATCAGTACCTGATTCAGGACACGACAACAACAGCTTGGATGTGTGAGCCGCAGGTTAGAAATCGAGAATCCGCAGACCTGTCCACGTGACTGAGCCCTGATGTCTCGGTACTGCGGCACGACAGCTGACTTGTTATCCCGCAGTCAAGCCGTGAAAATTGTGATAATGCACACATCTGTTCCGCAAATGTGCATAAGCTGTCGAAAAGAGAATTACCTCAAGTCTTACCAAAGAAAATTCGTTCTAAGACATTCGGATAGGAGCGTCATTTCTCTGTTAGCGTTTTCAAATTGTTTCAAAATATGAACTTTAAATAATTAATTATTAGACCTGACTACCTATGCCGGTGATCCAGTTGACTCCATTTTAACAAAAATAAGAAATGACTAGATGAAAATGGAAATGTTGCTGCACTTTAGGGAAAGTAACTCTCCTACTTGCAATGTAACACTCTGTTCCGGAGCAAATCAGCCATCAGTATGCATTAGACTCTCTGCAATGACCGGCTGTCGTCATCCTGATAACATTTGGGCACTGTGTGCGTGGGTTGGATGCTATCCCACCGAAAATCAAAACTATCATTGTGTCTTTTTACTTTATGCATCATCATCATCATCATCATCATCATCATCATCATCATCATCATCAGCAGCAGCAGCAGCAGCAGCAGCAGCAGCAGCAGCAGCAGCAGCAGCAGCAGCAGCAGCAGCAGGTATTTTGATTTTTTTCAACCCTCCCTAAACTGGACTTGGTCTCTATGTGCGCGTACCTATGGCTTTTGAGAAACATTCTGCAGGCACAGGAACAGTGTTGCCAGTTGCACACTTAGTCATATCGGAAGGGACCAATAGTACAGTAATGATTTCTGAAAAGACTGTAACCTTCTTTTGGGGATTCGACAAACTCTGCGTTATACACATAAATAATATCGGTCAGTGTATGAATACAATCTTTAAACATCTACTAAAGTGATTATGCGCTATGTTAACCTGCATACCCCGGCGTCTTTATTACAGAGGGAAGATAATTAAACATTAGAATGCGCCACGCATATGTCGAGTATTTTTTAATTTGCTTTTAACGTTTAGCTTGCTTTCGTATTCTACAGGGTGAGTATTTTTTTTCTTGTTTTTTTCACGTACATTTTTTTATTCTTTGCGTTGCATAATCTCAAAACACTGTTGACTGTCACTCCTCTTTCGAATCAGGAATGCACCAGTGCGCATGGTGCACCCACCGTTCTTTTCATAATACTAGATTTATTGTTCTTGTTAGTTTTTGATTGCAGAAGATCAATATTAAACTATAATTTATTAAGTTCTATCCAAATCAATCAATCATTTAGTATTTAATCATTATTTATTTTTCATTAATTAAAATCGTTGTATGTTATTTTTGTAAAGCACTCCGAGCCCTTCTTGACATGGGAAAAGCCGCTATAGAAAATAACATCATTATTATTATACAACAAGTTTTCAAACATCACAAGTAAACGCTTTCGTGATGAAAAACGTCGCAGGATGCTATAGAAGGCTGTCTGGAAATTCCATATACTAAGAAGTCTATATCCACATGATCACATTGCAAGCTCCATGTTGCTTTTATGTCGAAGAGCTGAACATGCTGTAAGGCAGAATCATAATTGGAAGGTAATCATTTTCATTTGCTTTCATGGGCTTAAGCATTGTGAGTTGAGATCATAAAACATGTTACAATGTTCCTGCGATTCCTGCAACACGTGGGGCGGTCCGGTGGCGCAACGTTTAGCGCCTGTCACCAATACATTAAAGGTTGGCTGTCCTGGGTTCAGCTCTCGTCTCGGACACACTTTTCTTTCTCTGCATGTGACATCTGTTTACAGAACTGACTGCCTTGCTGGGATATATCCTTAAAACACCAATACGGTTTCCCCCCCTCCTGCTACACGTGAAACACTGTACCCGAAGAACTGGATGTAACTCCCACTACTACAAGTTGTTATACATTTCTCTTACTTCCCTTTAGGATTCCGAGGGCTTCATTACTTAACAGCCATTGTGCTTGTCGTTGTCATTCTTAACGTATTATCACAATTTTTCTTCTTTTTGCACTAGTGTCACACACATAACCAAGTTTCTCTTTCAATAAATTAGACAGTAAAATGTTTTCCGGGTGCTAACGTGAGACATGGTTGAAGTGTTTCGCTTCCATTTCCCTCCCATCATTATGTGTCGAGTTAAAGGACTTATTGACTTATTTCAAGCAGCTTTTCATATCTGCACAATAAATATCTCACAGGAGATAAGATATGGTTACTGAACTCTCTTGCAAACCACATTTGCTATTCTACATCGAAGGTCAGGAAAAAACACATTTGTTAAGAAAATAATATGCCTGTTTTTTGTAGTCATTTACTAGCATTATGTGTATCCATATAATTCATGTTTTCTTTGCATTTTATCAATTAAATGTACATCTTTATACCCATAATTTCTTACTTAAATTTTCATCACCTTTGTATTCTTTAGACAATGGCTTTGTGGCTGATTGTGTTTTGTGTTTCATAGCATGTTATTGGTAGCTAGTGTTTTCAATGCTATTTCTTCATTAGTGCTGGTCAACGAGAAAAGTGTGATATGCTTTGGTTGGGTGTCAATTAAATTCTCAAGCGCGTGAACACACACACACACACACACACACACACACACACACACACGTTTATACTAATTTTACGTGAGGGGGGAACAGGAGTGATGAATAATATATGATTAGTAAACAGTACAATCTGGATACAAAAATCTATTTTATCCTTTGTCTCTTCTGTTTTTTTTTCCACTGACACTGTTACTCAATTTTTACATAGGTCCGTCAAAGAAAGTGCCTTTATGAAAGTTGTTCTTAAAATGAGATTTTAAAGACATTTTAGATTTAACAATAATTTGTTGTCAAGAAAGGGTTAGTTACACTAATATATATATATTTTTTGTATCAGTTATATTCTCATAAGTACGAGACTATATTATCAATTTACAGTGACATTAAACATAAATGTGCATCATTGAAATTGTTTTTGTTAATTTTAAAATCATTTTATAAATCCTTAGTAATAAAGTCGTTATGAAATTAAAAATATAATATTACTAATCACTCCAATAAGATTATCGATTTTAGTAGTAATATCTTCACCCTACTAACAAGTTTCACTATCACTAGAATCGGTCATCAGCGATTCCTTTGATAAAACATCCGATAATTTAACGCTGCTTTAAATGGATTAAAAAAAATTACTTAACGGATTTGATTTTGGTTAATAAGATGAAGTAAAAGTGTAATTTTTATCCCAAAAGCAATGTGGCCTAAAAGGATGAGGAAAAATACTTGTTTTTAAAACTACACGAGACCTTTTTGTTTACTTATGTAGTAACATTGAAATTTTATTAATTGATAATACCAATATTGTAAATTTAATGATCTCTTTTATGCTTTAAGAGTTTTAAATTTTACTAACTTCAAGCCAGATTCCTATTTATACGTCAGGAACCCAACCGTGTGTATTATTTTCCTAACATGTGTAGGGAAATAGCTGGATTAGATAAATTGACAGGTGAGCTAACTCCTCTATCATGAGCCAGTTAACAGTTCAAGTTATGTAAATCATCAGAGAGAGTTTAGAACAAAAAAGCAAGCTGCGGAAAGAAACGTTTATTCATTCTAACCAAATAAAATTCTTCGAGCAGCTTTCTTCACAATAAAAATGACCAACGGAAAAAATGTAGGATGTTTCGATTAGTAGGTGTGACTGTTTTTTTCATAGGCGTCTTGCTGTGTAAACGTGTGTGTGTGTGTGTGTGTGTGTGTGTGTGTGTGTGTGTGTGTGTGTGTGTGTGTGTAAAACTTAGATATTGGGTAGCTTATTATGTCAGATTTTCTTAGCTCTGCCTTTGCTGGTTAGGGAACTTAATTACAGTTGGAATGTGACAAAAACTGAAACTGAGAAAAGTGGGAAAGAAGTCTTTCTTTGTAGAAACGTCGGTCGTTTAAGGAAACACAGCAGAACTAAAAATATGCTCGCACGGAATAGATGATTAGAGGCTGAGGGGAACGGCTGTCCTTGATTTTGTTTCAAGCTGTGGTCATCCTTCAGTTTGGAGAAAAGTGTTGGACCTTTATACTTCTGCTAAGTTGTCTCCCTTCTTCTGTTTTGCTCCTGGATTGTATCTAATGTTATTATGAATATATGATTATATCTAATGTTATCAAATATTATTCTGAAGTGCGAGCTGTTTGGATCTATTGGCTGGATTCCACTCCGCCGAACTTCTCTCGCTTCGGCAATGAACTTGAATTGAAGTGACCATCAACTTTTTTGCCGTTTCATATGATAACATTTCTTAATACTCTCAAGATGGCTCATTATATTTTTGGTATTCTCATGATGTTACTAACCTTATTCTCTGGAGTCGTTAAATAAAAATCTCAAAACTGTAATTTTTGACAAAGCACCCAACTGTGTCTTCTCGACTGAGGCCAGCAAGGAAAAGCGCTAGAGAATTAGTGCTGTTACTATTGTCATTATTATTAAAATGTTAGCGACGTTAAAACAAAAATAAAGGGTTAACATTTCTTCCCCAAATATTTATTACGCATAAAACACTTTGACAAAGAAAAATAATATTATCAATAAATTGTGCTATCAAAAGAAAGTGTGATCTACATATGACACGGGAAAGTCTCGAGTAAAAAACACATGGCATATATACATACAGGGGATAGTTAGTCGTCCCTAACACCTGTTCCCAGCCACCCTCATAGTCATGAATCTTTACAAGCTTGTAACAACACATCTATTCTTAACCTGTTATTTGCGTGTATGGTTTAATCGACGTGAATATACAGAGCTACTGTTCCGACACATAGGCGAAGTGTTTTACTACAGAGATCCTTGTGTCTCGATTCGGTCTGAAGCAGCAAACGCCTACAAAACATACTGGTAGGAATGGCTAAATCTAATGTAGAAAATAGCATTTTTTTAAAAAGTCCTTGTCATCACAAAGGAAGTCTTAAGCGCAGGAAAAATGTTAAAGAACAATAAGGGATATAGGAAAAAATGGAAAAGCAAACTCAGTCAAATAGAGTATTTGTCTCGGTCGAGTGATATTTCGTCGCTTTTTTTTAGCTAGAGGCTGCGTAAAACGTGAAGCAGTCATAAAACTTCAACCAGACAGGCACATTGTGTCACGCGACCGGGAAAATATTCAAAATAATTTAAAACACACACTAATTACAAGATAAAATGTGCACTGGAAAAATAGACACCAACGTTTAGTAGTTAAAATGATTTGCATCGTCTAAGTTTGTATTCTCTTTTGTACTTAATAGGAAGGCTATTAATTAAAACCTTGAGAAACATTACCAATGCATCCAGAATGAAGACAATTAGCTAATAAGTTTCTTCGAAAAATTCGTGCTCTAAAACCGCTTTCGGGTTGACCTAGATCAGTCCCTCTTTCTCTTTGATTTCGAGCACATGTAATGGCATAATAAATACCAAAAACATACTGTTATCAGCAATATCAGTACGCAACCCGCTAAAAATACTCCCAAAACATCCAAACAAGCAAACTTATAGAAAGGAACTTCATGTCCTGACGAACGCAGGTGATCACCGCCATATTTCATCACGTGATCAAGCCAGAAGGCCGCTTTCTCCACAGGAACACCGAACTCTATTTTGAATAGTTCGGAGGCTTTTGCGATGGCCTGCTTGTAGCTCTTATTGGTCGCCACTTTGAGAATGGTGGAGTGCAGCTCGTCTGTACTGACGGTGTTGAGGTCGACAGTCTCTGCGAACCCCTTCACGCGCATGCGCTCAGCGTTGTAGAACTGATCACCAAAGAGCGGGGTAGCGACCACTGGCACGGCGTGGAACAGGGCCTCGTACTGACCGTTATTGCTGCAATGACTAACAAGCACACGAGTGTTTGGGTGAGCCAGCAGGTCATTCTGAGGTATCCATGACGACGTCAAAATCTTTTTTGGGTCTGATGATGACAAGTTTAAACGTAAAACAGCCTTAAAAGGCAGTTGCTGTAAGGCGCTCAATATTTTCTCAACGATGGCTTGTGGCGGACTGAGAACGAAACTACCAAACGATACAATAACAACGCCCTCCTTCGCGTCATCCATGAAAGATTTGAACAGGGGTGGCAACGTTTTACCAGGACCTGTAGTTGTTCCTCCGATTAGTTTAACGCTGGGCATAGAGGGTCTCGGGTAGTCTAGAATGTGGTCCGTCTCTACCAGCCAGAGCTCAGCTCTAGCTACAAGCATGTCTATAGGAAGGAAAGGCATTTCTGGTGCATAGCGGCTGACAGCGTTTTTGTTGTTGAAATTATAGATTACAGAAAAAGCTATATCAACGAAAACGTTGACAAGTTGCTGGAGAAAACTCATGTGCTGGTTGAAGCTAAATATTACTGCGGGTGTGTTGCAAGGGAAGAAAGGGATTCGCTGGCTATTTGCGTCGTAAAATGGCCCACTGAACGCAAACGGTACCCCAAGCCTATATGATATTATTGTCATAATGTTCATGGTTCTTAAATTGTCGAAAACGAAAAAATCTGGACGCAGTTTTCGGATCTCATTAAAGAAAGAAGTGTTCGTGAGAAGAGTATCACACAATTGTAAGCTAATAGACATGATCGTACTCCAATCATCACGCAATCCCTTAAAATAGTTGTCGGCGAGAGCGGCCGTCGTAATCTCCTCAAAGTTTGTCAAAGTCTCGTACTCGATGACAGTCAAGTTAGTTGTGTCCAGCACCTTCTTGCTGACGATGTAGTCGGGCATGGTCAGCCACACCTCATGACCTTGGCGAGCGAGGGCCTGCGCCACGTTGCTGTGGAAGAAGGTGTGACTGGTGAAAGGAAAGGGCATGACGACAACTCTCTTACCCCCGACACACAGAGGCAGCACCACGAGGCAGCACGCACCTGTCCAAAGCAGGAGCTGTCTCACCTTCATGGTCTTGGTTTTGGCCCTCTGTAACACGGAAGAAGTACAAAACGATCAAACAAAGCATACTGGTGGGCTTTGGGGCATAAGGTATTTAGTGGAAGTTTGTGACTGCATCAGTACGTTGCCAACAGACCGAGGGCCACGTGCTGAATGAGTGATTGTGAATTCTTGGGTGTTAAGTCTTTGTTTGAAATATATATATAGAACGCTGACGCCTACCAACTATTGACTTCTCATTGAGACACGGCAGTCATTAAGAAGAGCTGTGTGTAGAGAGTGCAACTGTGCTTTCCTAGAAACGTTTAGTAACAGATTTGTATTTTTGTTGTAATGAGATGTAACTGTATTGATATTGATTAACGTTTGTTTCTTGTTGTGTGTTGAACTCTTTATTATTCTTGATTATTTTTATGGAAGCTCCAGTCTTTTGTTTCGTACCGATGAGAATATTTTGTTGAAGATAACGAGCTTCAAGACTTCGAGCGTGTCTTTTTTCTGTATGTGTGACATTAATACTCCTCACGTGGAGTGGCAATTCTATTTAATAACAATTTTGAATCTTCAGTTAAAAATGTTTATAGAGATAATGGAGGAAATTATATTATAGCAGTGATAAAAACATTAGAAAAGGAGATTCTAATTTGTAATGTCTATGGACCAAACAAGGATAATCCAAATTTCTACTCTCAGCTAGAAGAGTGTGTGAGGCAATCAGGTATAGATAACATTGTGATTGGGGGTGATTGGAATACTGTTTTGAACTTTCAGCTAGATTGCCACAATTATAAACATAATAATACTAGAGGGCAAAAACAAATTGATAAGATGATGACAAGCCTGGACCTGGTGGATATATGGCGTGAATTAAATCCAGAAGCACTAAGATATACTTGGCGTAGGAAAAGACCCTTACAACAAAGCAGATTAGACTTCTTTCTAATGTCAGATACACTCTCAGAACTTGTTGTGGATGCAGATATTTTCCCAGGATATCGAACTGACCATTCTTTGATAACTCTATCATTAAGCAATAAACAAGAAGAAAGGAGATTTAATCTATGGAAGTTAAATTCATCTCACTTAAAAGATAAAAATTATCTAACGCAAATAAGTAACGTTATCAGAGAAGTTATAGAAGAATACTCAGCTCTCCCATATGAAAGAAATAATTTAGAAATGATTCCACTGATGGAGGTACAGTTTGTTGTATCTGATCAGACCCTTCTAGACACTATGTTAATGAAAATCAGAACAAAAACAATTGCCTTTGCAAGTGAGAAAAAGAAGAAAAATAAGGAAAAGGAAAAAATATTAGAAAAATAATTACACAGCTGGAAGACAAGGGAAGGTTAAACGAAGAGGAAATTAACAAACTTGAAAAGAATAAAAATGAACTTATTAATATAAGGGAAAAGAGAATGGAAGGTGTACTGATTCGCTCCAGGGCAAGGTGGATAGCAGAAGGAGAGAAAGTTAGTAAATATTTCTGCTCATTAGAAAAACGTAACTATGTAAGTAAACAAATTCGAAAATTACGAAAGCAAAATGGGGAAAGCACCACAAGACCTGATGAAATAAGAGCTGAGGTGCAAGCCTTCTTCTCTAATCTGTACTCGGAACGATCAGTACACAACTGCAACTTCGATGACATCAGAGTGGACATACCAAAACTTACTGAACCTGAGCTAAATCTACTAGAAGGAATTATCACTCTAGAAGAAGCAGGTCAGGCTGTAAAAATATGTCTAATGGTAAAAGCCCAGGAAGCGATGGATTTACTGTAGAGTTTTTCAAGGTTTTTTGGAAACAGCTTGGCCCTCTCATTGTTAGATCACTAAATGAAGGCTTGCAAAAAGGAGAGTTATCAGCTACACAAAAAGAAGGTGTTATTATATGTATACCTAAAACAGATAAAGCTAGAAATCATATCAAAAACTGGAGACCAATCACTCTCTTAAATGTGATATATAAGATTGGGGCAGCATGCATTGCAAATAGAATGAAAAAAGTGTTACCATCTCTGATCCATGAGGATCAGTCCGGCTTCATCCGTGGAAGATATCTTGGGGATAACATTAGACTGATATATGATTTGATTGAACATTTAAGTATGACTAAACAGCCTGGTCTGCTAGTCTGCCTTGACTTTGAAAAAGCCTTCGATAGTATTAGCTGGAGTTTCATGCTTGATACTCTACACGTCTTTGGTTTCAGCCCCCTTTTCTGCAAATGGATCACCACCTTTTATACTAATATCAAATCAAGTGTGTCAGTGAATGGCACATTATCAGCATGGTTCCAAATAAGAAGAGGCTGCAGGCAGGGGGACCCCATCTCACCTTATTTATTCATCCTATGCGTAGAAATTCTAGCTATTATGATAAGGAAAAACAAATATATAAAAGGTATAAAAACCCACAACTCTGAAAGTAAAATTGTACAGTATGCAGATGATACAGAACTAACCTTGGAAGATGACAGACTGTCCTTTGAAGAATCTATGCGCACATTAGACATGTTTGGAAATATATCTGGATTAGTATTAAACACGGAAAAATCAAGTGCAATATGGCTGGGGAGCAAAAGAAATTCACCAGTTAAATTCTTACCACACTTACAGATGCAGTGGAATCCAGAAAAATTTAAAATTCTGGGCCTTTGGTTTTCAAATAATTTAAAAGATTGTATAAAATTAAACTACGATAGCAAGCTTGCTGAAATTAGAATGCTGTATAAAATATGGTTAAAGAGACAGTTAACTCCATTAGGGAGAGTAGCAATACTTAAGTCATTAATCTTGTCAAAACTGGTACACCTGTGGCTACTGCTACCCAACCCTCCAGACTATATTATAAATGACTTACAGAAATCCATCTTTAAGTTTGTTTGGAATAGTAAAAATGATAAAATTAACAGAAAAATATCCACTAGAAATATTCATGCTGGGGGCATGGGCATACCTGATGTTAGAATTTATATGAATGCATTAAAACTATCATGGCTGCGGAAAATTAAAAAACCAACCACAGCTGGAAAAGAAATCTCATGTCAACACATAAAATAATAAATTATTTAGACAAACTAGGCCCTGCAGTATGCCCCTTTATAAATGCAAACAGCTTCTGGACAGATGTATTAAAAGCGTACAGGATTTTTGGAGAGAGTATAGTGTGCGAAAAACATGAAGAAATTTTGAAAGAACCTATCTTTTGTAATGACAGAATTAAGATTGAGAATAAGCCAATTCTATATAAGAGATGGGTGGAGAAAGATATATACTTAGTAAAACACTTAATGGATGAAAGAGGAAACTTTCTATCATACCAAGCTGTCAAGAATAAATATGATGTTAACATTAACTTCATCTCATTTACTGGTTGCATAAAGGCCATAAAGACATATATAAATTTAAATAGAATAAATAAAACAGATTTATCTTCTTTTACATATGATACAAATAAAACTCTTAGTATAATTCAATCAGTACAGAAAGGCGCAAGACTATATTATGATAAGATGATATCTAACACATGTAGGCCAAGTTGTTGTTTGAAATGGGATGAGAGGGTAAACATAAATGTTGACTGGAATGTTATATTTAAAACAATGGCTAATATAAAAGACATTAAATTAAAATGGCTGCAAATCAGAGTGTTACATAGAATTCTAGGGACAAAAGTAATTTTATTCCACATGGGACTAGAAGATGATGATGTCTGTAGCCTATGCAGAGATGAAAAAGAAAACATTCAGCATATATTTTGGAATTGTGAAAATGTTAAGGATTTTTGGAGAAACCTACAAAAGTGTATATCAGACAAATGTAAAAGTGCTTCAAGAATAACTGTCAGTGAACATCTTGTTCTGTTTGGACGAAGCAATGACTCCGAGACAGATGCTGTACTTGACTTAATATTGCTACTCGCAAAAACATACATATATTCCTGCAGGTTCAAAAAAGCCACCCCCCAACTAGAACCCTTTATCCGAATATTGAAACAAAGATACAAAATTGAAAAATTTAATGCATGTTTAGAAATAAATGAAGAAAGGTTGGATCAACTCTGGCTACCCTATAAACAACTTATCATATAAACATATTGATTTATATATACATACACATGACTGTATGATTAGTTAAAACTATGTATGAGCATGTTGGATGACCTGCTTGGCAGATGGATGACTTTTACCTTATGTTTATATGTTTGTCTCATATTGTAAAATATTATATCTTATATGTATCTATGAAAAAAAAAATGGTAATATGTAAGCCTAGGTGTATTGTTTAAATTTTAAGTTAAGAAAATGGAGTTACATTATTTGTGTATTATTATTTGTGTTATGTAATGTTGTCTTTTTTATGATTAGGCTATTTGAAAGACCTCATATTGACATTGCATGAAATGGGTAAATTGCGTTTGCCCCAGCCCTTTTATAAAGATTCTTAATAATTAAAAAAGAAAAAAAAAAATTGAGACCTAAAAGTGTTTAAAATTAGAAATATTTCTAGTGTCGCTAATACCTAGTACAGTGAAATAAGGTTCAACATGCTTGTTATGCCATTTTTTTTGCCTGCTACTATATGTGGCCTGAGACTTTACATTTTGTTTGTAACGAGAATCTTATAGCTGCACTTACAGTTTTTTTTTTTTTCTTACATGAGCATATTGTTAGATGCTAATGGAGTTCATGTCTATTGTACAAAACTTGCAAATTTATTCGTTGTCATATTTTTAGAATGATTGTAAAGTTGAATAAGCAGATATACAAAGTTTGTTAAAAAAAAAAAAAAAAGGGCTGGAAATATTCCTGAATAACCCAAACTTTTATTTTATCCATTGGTTAGCTATATTAGGTTGAACTCTTTGTTGTATAGAAAGGCATAATAAAATGTGTAAAAAAAAAAAAAAAAAGCCCTATGATCTAATCCAGTGCATGAGCGATAAGAACTGAGCGTAAACATAGAGGAAAGAAAAGTGGGTGTGGCTACTAGATGAAGTCTCTTTTAGAGCTTTATAATTATACAGCCCTTTCTTGCAACCTCACAATGAAAGCTAAATTAGAAAAGTGAAATAATTATGTCATGTGCCAGCCTGGCTCAAGGCCAGAACAACATGGCCAAAGTCAGCGACGATAATTATAGGGGGACAACGGTCAGCAAAGCGGTCAGTAAAGGAAAGCCTTTCTGTCCGTTTTCACGACTTGACAGGTCCTCCCATTCTGCAGCAGTGCTTTCGTCTGCAAGTGACGTAGGATTTTCTTCGGTGTCCGTAGCCACCTCACCTTTCCCCTCACTCGACAGTTCCATATCAACACCACGTGTGGTGGTTTCAGATAGCTTTTGCTCGGGGTCGGTCATTTCGCCCAACAACCTAAGTGAATTCCTCCCAGCTATGTCCATTTCTTCCCAGGTAAGACCATTGCCTCCCAAGACCGAAAAGTCAAATCGTCCCAGACCCAACAGACGAATTGATCACCGATGAAACTAGTTAACTCACAAAGTCTGTCACGTGATGTCGACTCAACAAATACGATTACCGTCTATAATTGCGTAGTCGAACCAAAACTGATATACAGATAAAAATATTAAAGAGACGGACTCTTTAAAAAGCTTACCTTAAAATGCTGCTAGCTCTTGCTATCCTCACAACCCTCTATCACTTTCTTGATCTGCCTTCTCTAGTTCAGGCTGCTTTTGAAATGTTGCAGAGGAACGACCGTGAACACATCCCACAACGATTCTTTTGTGCACGCTCGATCCTGGGCCTATGCCTGTGCCCGAGTGCTGAAAGTTTTCCATTAGTCTGTCAGCTGCCAGACTCTTAGTATGCGATCAAAATGACCCAGGGCGGACTTTTCCCCACCCCTATCCACTCTCACCATGAAATGTCGCTTACAATCATGTTCTGTCAACAAGTGTCACAGTCCGCCTGTAGTAGGGAAAAGCAATTCAGATGGAAAATAGGTCTTGAGTTATAGAAACTGAAGTTCTGAGGCAGGTCTGAGCAAATTTTCAGGTAGCAAAAATGATCGTTTACTTACAATCACGTATAAAACACAGGCATGAAATGATTCAAGTAGGCGGCCATGTTGTATTATCTAGTGACGTCAGTTAACCATTGCGCTTACATTACTGTAATAAGATAAACACCTTTATTTCATATTACAATACAGCAAATACAATACAAACCTATACTGCACAGTCCTTTTCCATATCGATATTGGCATATACTCAAAACATAGGGAATTATGCACTTTAAATTTATAGTTAAATATTAGATTCTCATCTGTCTCAAAAATTTCATAATGTATCCATTTTGATTTTACTGATAAACACAATCAAGGAAAATATGGAGGATGTCAAAAATCAGATGTAGACATACACTCTTTGTACCTCGATTACATATAACTAGTATATAATACTTTGTTTTATCAGCCAGTATATCGATATGTACCGTGTGTGTTACATACAATTTTTGGATGGATAAAGTTAATATAACAAAAATGTGAGCGAGAGACTAAATATTAAGTGAATGGTTTTAACTATTTTATCTGAAAAGCATAGGTTAATACTTGGAAAGGTGTCTTCTTCATATACAGGTTTTCTGAAATTTTGTGAACATTTTTATTTCCGAATAAATTCACATTATGAATTTTTTGTTATCCACCTAATTTCCGTCTCAAAAATTAGTCAGACTAGCACATTAATAATTCCTGTGATTCGATAATAATTGATAATGAGTGCTTTAAATTCCTCAATCTTGTATATTTTATTTAGTTGTAGAAAAAACACAGATGATACTGGCTGCTCCTTTTCTAATTTATATTTTTAGATAAGAAAAACCTTTATTTTAATAGTATAGTCTCTAGTGTATTATCTATTTTATAATTTGCATCATATTCAATTAGTATGATAGACTCCTTTTAGATTTAAATCATTGTTATTAGTTCATTTTTCGACTATTGCCTTTTCTAAGCTTGTCCAGAATAGTTTGATTACCTCGCAGCGCCAAGAAAGGTGTTCAATTGTCTCTCTTTTATCGCCACAGAAGGTGCATGTGTTACTGACTTCCAACCCCATATATTGTGCCAGAGAGTTTGTAGGTAGAATTCTGCTAGTTATTCTACACTGAAACCATTTTAATTTAATATCTTATATGACAGGCAGTTTCTGCCATGTACGGTCCGTATGTTTTGTATGATTTGAGTGTTCTTGGCATGTGCGATCCGAAAACCTGTAGACAATAATTGTCTTATCCTACCCAACTTCCCTGTGTAAAATTTGAAACTTCCGATGCTAGGAGCACAATAAAGGTTTATAGTTTTTGCTGCTGATTTTGCTAGTGTAAGTTCTAAAAGTTTACCAAGGGATGGAGGTGGAAGATACTATGGGCCATAATGTATATTTCGCATGAGAGCAACAATTAGCTACAACATACAGAGCGTGAAATCAATTATTGTCTAAACAAGCAAATAAAAGCATGTCATCTCATGATTCATGGCAGTATACCTGTCCACAAAGCAAACCAAATACTGACTCGGTCTGCTAACCCACTTGCGCTACTGAAGCTTTATTAAAGTGCGGCCCTATTCGGTTGAAAGTAGACTTATTTCGGTATACTATTCAGCATAAACAATGTTACTTTGAAGTTTAAAAAAAGGTTTTTAAGGGGCGTAGTGTGGGAAAGCATAACTGAATGTAAATTGTATCGACAGAGCTGTATGGTTTGTTGAGTGAAAAAACACGTGCACGCCAAGGTGGCGTCTGTATGAAGCATTGACAGGAGGGAAGCACGTGTCCCGACACTGCTTTGACCCCAAGAGGTCAACTTCACTGCAGCGATGACACGTTGTAGTTCTGAGCGCCCCTCTCCATGTGATACTCTCTCATCACGCTTTTCAGACTGTCTACAGTGTACTGCGTACTTTGAGGGGGGTTCAGTACAGCTGCAGACACACATTGTCACTGGTCATGCAATATTTGATCTCCCCTAAAGAAGAAACATGCAATTCTGTGGCCACTTTTATCTGTGGCATCTTCTGACTTTTGTTAGGTTCCGTACATTATCAGTAGACGAACTCTTTAATGAGCGTGCCGCTAAGTGTCGGACGTGCTTCCGACTTTTATCATATGTTATAGATAGCGGGCGGGGGAACTGTACAACGCATAGACTTTGTCAAGTGGGCCATGCACTTTAGTAAACATCTGTTACATCTGAAGTATACAGAGTTTTTGACCCGCCATTCAAGATTCAAGTTTTCTTTATCTGAAGTATACAGAGTTTTTGACCCGCCATTCAAGATTCAAGTTTTCTTTAGTTTTCTTTAGAGTACATAAAATGACTTATTACGTCTCTTAGTACTACGAAACTCCGCCTGGAAACCCCCCGGGTAACCTGCCGGTCCCAAGCCCGGATGAAGGAGGAGGGTTGGGCGTGGGGTTAGCAACCCCACCCTGTAAAACAACCCTGCTACAGAAACCGCAAAAAGAACATTACCACAACGAGAGCCTGGACGGGAAGATCCCTCCTTGGAGGGGCCTATGACGTGTGCTGACGAAAGGCCTCGGGAAGTCAGCTCGCCGACCTATCTTCTCACGGCCAAGGCAAAAACCAGGATAGGGACCTGGAACATCAGAACCCTATACGAGCAAGGTAAATCAGCTCAGGTAGCACAGGAGATGAAGAACTATGGCATCAAGCTCCTTGGCCTGTGCGAGACCAGATGGAATGGTAGCGGTCAGACCAGACTCTCATCAGGGGAGACTATCATCTACTCTGGACATGAAGATCCTGACCATGACCACTCACAAGGAGTAGCAGTACTGATGACACAGGAGGCTGCAAGGGCACTAATAACATGGGAACCAGTTTCTCCACGACTCATGTCAGCTCGGTTCAACTCCAAAGGAAGAAAGATCACCATCATCCAGTGCTATGCACCTACCAACGCAGCAAAAGAAGAGGAGAAGGAGGACTTTTACAACTCCCTACAAGCGCTGGTTGATCGTACTCCAAGACGAGACCTGAAGATCATCATGGGCGACATGAATGCCAAAGTTGGAGATAACAACATGGACAAAGAACACATAATGGGAAAGCACGGTGTGGGCAACTGCAATGAGAATGGTGAGCTGTTCACAGACTTCTGCTTGTTCAACGACCTTGTAATCGGAGGCACAGTCTTTCCTCACAAAACCATTCACAAGACCACCTGGACTTCACCAGATGGAAATACAGAAAACCAGATCGATCACATCACCATCGATCGACAGTTTCGAAGAAGTCTGCTGGACGTCAGAGTAAAGCGAGGTGCAGATGCAGCCACAGACCACCATCTACTTGTGGCAACCATGAAGATAAAGCTGAGGTCCTTCCATGACTCATCGGACAGACCGCACCACAAATTCAACGTGCAGTTCCTCAGAGATCGGAATAAACAAGAAGAGTTCAACTGCGAAGTAAAAAAACAGGTTTGCGGCACTGGAAGGACTCTTGGAAGAAACAGTGACCAACCACTGGACAAGAATACAAGAGACCTGGAAAACTTCCTGCACACACGTTCTGGGGAAGAAAGGAAAACAGCATAAAGAATGGCTGAATATAAAGACCTGGCAAACAATAGAGCAAAGGAAAGAGCTGAAGCAGAAGATCAACCAATGTCAAGACCAGCAGGAAAAAGAAGAACTCAGAGCAAAATACTGGGAGATAAACAGAGAAGTAAAAAAGAGCGCAAGAGATGACAAGAGGCAGTTCACACACAAGATGGCAGAAGAGGCAGAACAAGCAGCTGGGCAAAATAACACAAAGAGACTATATGAAATTACAAGAATTCTGGCAGGAAGAAAAAACACCAATGCGTGCAGACCAATAAAGGATAAGAATGGCAGCGCCATCACCGGAGATGCAGAAACAAGATCACGCTGGGTGGAACATTTTGATGAAATACTGAACCGACCATCTCCAACAACCACCTTGGACATTCCCCCAGCTGCCGAACAGCTTCAAGTAAACACCAGCCCACCAACCAAGGTAGAAATCATCAAAGCCATCAAGTCCTTGAAGTCTGGCAAGGCGGCAGGCCCAGATGGCATTCCTGCTGAAGCACTAAAGGCAGATCCAACAGCCGCAGCAGAGATGTTACACCCACTGCTGAAGAAAATTTGGGAACAGGAACAAGTTCCAGCAGACTGGAAGCTTGGCTACCTAGTAAAGCTACCCAAAAAAGGCGACCTTACACAGTGCAGCAATTGGCGTGGGATTATGCTGTTGTCCACTCCTAGCAAGGTGCTGACCAGAATCATCCTGGAGAGACTAAGAAATGCCCTAGACAAGAGACTGCGGCAAGAACAGGCAGGCTTTCGGCAGGGAAAATCATGCATAGACCAAATCGCTACACTACGAAATATTATTGAACAGTCCATTGAATGGCAGGCACCACTATACATAACCTTTGTGGATTTTGAGAAAGCCTTTGACTCCGTAGACAGGGAAACCATCTGGAAACTGATGCAGCACTACGGATTTCCACCAAAGTTTATTGCCATCATCCAACAGCTGTATGAGGACTCGAAATGCCAGGTGATCCACAACGGAAAGCTGACTGACCCCTTCACAGTGAGGACTGCAGTGAGGCAAGGATGTATGCTCTCACCGACAATCTTCCTGATCGTCATAGACTGGATCATGAGAAGAACAACCTCTAACAGTAACACGGGCATTCAGTGGACCTTCGCCAGGCAACTTGAAGACCTCGACTTTGCAGACGACATCAGCCTGCTGTCCCACAAACAACAACACGCACAAACAAAGCTCACTCGGCTCGCAGAAGAAGCAGCAATGACGGGCCTGACCATCAACATCAAGAAGACGGAAGTAATGCGGGTCAACAACAAGCAAGAAGCCCCACTACAACTGCATGGGGAATGCATTACAGAGTCTGACCGTTTCACCTACCTTGGCAGCATAGTCAGCAAAAATGGAGGTTCAGATGAGGATGCAAGAAGCCGAACAAACAAAGCCAGGCTTGCATTTCACACCCTACGACCTATCTGGAACTCCAAAGCTCTATCTTTACACACCAAGATCCGCATCTTTAACACAAATGTAAAGGCAATACTTCTATATGGATCCGAGACATGGCGGGTGACAAATGCCATTACTAACAAGATACAGACATTCGTCAACAGATGTCTGCGCCACATCCTCAACATCAGATGGCCTGATAAGATCTCCAATATAGACCTGTGGGAGAGAACCAATCAAAAACCTGCTAGCCAAGACATCAGGAAGCGGAAGTGGGGCTGGATTGGTCACACCTTACGAAAGCCAGCCGACAACTTAACAAGACAAGCTCTGGGCTGGAACCCACAGGGGAGGCGCAGGGCTGGGAGACCCAGAGAGACGTGGAGGAGATCAGTCCACAGAGAGGCAGACACAGCTGGCATGACATGGTCCCAACTAGAAAGGAGTGCCCAGAACCGGGTCCGTTGGCGGGGTGTGGTTGCGGCCCTATGCTCCACTGGGAGCGTACAGGAATAAGAAGAAGAAGAAGTATTACGAGAACAGTAATGGTGTATAAACTAGAAAATTTCACATGTAAGCTAATGTACAGAACACAGTCTCACTTACACCCAGCCATACTATTGCTTCTCTGTCTCACTCTGAAATTCTCTGTCACGTGGCAATGGTATACCGACAGCACGTTACAACACGCACGCACGCACGCACGCACGCACACATCGTCACGGAATGCCGTTTTTTGTTTTCTTTCCAGCAGTACCAAGTACAAGTATAGTATAAATACTGTGGGTTTCAAGTGTCGGAAAGTTGGAAAGGACACCCCACCCTTCAGTTTTTAAGGATTTCTCTTGTGTACGCTTTGCCTTACCTGGAACTGTCAATTGGCGTTAGAGTTAAGACACCTGAAACCCACGACAGTGTTGACTTGTGTTCATTATCGTGGTGAGATTGGGCAAGCAGCTCCCATCTAACCCTAAGCAATCTTAGAACTGCTGTCCTCCACGCAAGATTTGATTGCTTTATATGAAACAGCACAATAATAAGAGATTTGTAAAACAAAATTGCCCATTCTTGACACCAGGCTGTGGGGCATTCCACCCACTGGGACGGAAGTTTTTAGCCATTTCTCAAAAAATCATAAAAAAATAACTAAAAGAGGTAGAGGAACAATTTAAATTGATAATGATAGATCGAAATATGTAGAAAAGAAACAGCTTTACCTTGTATTTGCTTAAAAACATACTTTTATAGTATTCCCAACCGAAAATGCCATGATAATGAGTGCGTCCCAAAACATTTTCGTGGTGACAGTACATGTTTCTAAAAGCAAAATTGAAAATAGTATAAGGGAGGTAACTACTGAAACAGTAAGGAAATAGTCCACAATGATTCTCTTCCTTGAACTTGCAGTGAATCACGCGTGATCACGTGTATTTTGGTGAAAAGAAAAATGGCTAACCGCCATGTTAAAGCACGTTGTTGTGTCTCACTTTGACATGGATTTGTACTTCAACAACCGCAAAGGAGACGAAAATAGTAAGTAATTTTAAAATTATAATGTATATTCTAATGAAACATATATTTGTTTGGTACTTTATGTCTGTATATATTGTGTAAATAATTTTTTTTTTAATTTCCGAAAAAATTTCTAAAATGCGTACAGTCGTTATCTTTCATTTGATTTTAGTACTCGAAGACTAAACCTCTGTATCTTGAAATTTACACCAAAGAAATGTTTTAAAAATGCTCTTTAAAACGGCGTATTACCGGTGGTTGCATTTACTGTAGGTTAATAAATATAAATTTTCAAAGCTGCCGGTCGAACTTTCTACCCCGGGTAGCCATTTTCGAAAAAAAGAGGCGTACCGTGGGAAAACGCAGAAAATTACTGTCAAGCGTAAAAACTACGACACAAAAAGAAGATCACTCGATAGAAAAATGAATGAACTGTCGTCTGCACTAACTTTTTTTTACGAAACAACGCATTTTGTGCGTGTAAAAAATTAACAATATTGGCTCTGCTGATATCGGCAGGTTCGCTGACGCGCTATAGCCGGCTGGTCTGCGCAACAGGGCAGGTGTGTCTCGAATGGGATACGTCTCTTAGTACTACGAGAACAGTAATGGTGTATAAACTAGAAAATTTCACATGTAAGCTAATGTACAGAACACAGCCTTACTTACACCCAGCCATACTATTGCTTCTCTGTCTCACTCTGAAATTCTCTGTCACCTGGCAATGGTATACCGACAGCACGTTACAACACGCACGCACGCACGCACGCACGCACGCACGCACGCACGCACGCACGCATCGTCACGGAATGCCGTTTTTTGTTTTCTTTCCAGCAGTACCAAGTACAAGTATAGTATAAATACTGTGGGTTTCAAGTGTCAGAAAGTTGGAAAGGACACCCCACCCTTCAGTTTTTAAGGATTTCTCTTGTGTACGCTTTGCCTTACCTGGATCTGTCAACTGGTGTTAGAGTTAAAACACCTGAAACCCACGACAGTGTTGACTTGTGTTCATTATCGTGGTGAGATTGGGCAAGCAGCTCCCATCTAACCCTAAGCAATCTTAGAACAGCTGTCCTCCACGCAAGATTTGATTGCTTTATATGAAACAGCACAATAATAAGGGATTTGTAAAACAAAATTGCCGGTCTTGGCGCCTCATACTCCTCTGCAAGTTACACCACAACACATCGCATCGCTCAAGCTCGGTGTATGGAACTTTTCCGTCGTTAGAAAAAGCTGTCTACTTCAGAAATTTATAAAGATGACAGAGTTATACATGTTTTAAAGTGTAGTACGTCGCTCACCTACGTCAGCAACGGAGCTGCGATTTTGACAACGCCTCAACTCAACAAAATTATTTTTGAAATAACCGTCAACAGACAAACACCAATCTACTTAAAAATATACAGCGTTCGGCTGCAAGCTTACCTTAAGATACCTCTAGTTCCAGCTGTCCACAAATCCGTTTGTCGTTGTTATCTGCTTGTCACTTCTAGTTGATGCTGCTCTGGAAATAACACATGAGTTTTTAATTATTTCACGTGAAACAATCTTGAAACTCAGGCTGCTGGATCCTGGGCCTGCTGGACCTGGTTTCAGCGAGTGGTGAAGGGGAGCGCCTGATGTGGAGTTTTACGGAAAGGGACGCATAATGAGGGTTTGTCGTCAACACATGCGCAGTACGCGCTGATAGGTATTAAGGCCGATGTGAGGGGGCTTCTCTTAGCCATTCAGTTGCTTTTACTGAGATATATGGACATGCAGAGATGAATGTTACAAACTACTGTTGTGCAATGAATAACTTGTCATTACTAGATAGACAATTCAATCAATGAATATGCGATATTTCTAATCTCCACTTGCGTCCGTTGTTGCACGCACATACACAAAGTTCAAAGCTCACACGAAGCTACATCACACATTCAATAGCATATGTATATTCCTTTTCTTGAAATAAATTCAGTCCTTGTCTCGTACCGATGTAAATTCACACCAGCGAATATTTAAAGGTCCAGGAGAGCGCAACATTATTTCTTTATGATTTGGTTAAGTTCGTTTGAAAATAATAATTCCCAAAATATGAATACATAATTATGTTTAATTTTTAAGAAATAAGCCTTTCACTGTTAGATTTATTATGAAGTATCTAGAACATTAATCTATAAAGTGTATAATGCTAAATCAATTAATCAATCAATCCTATTCATGCTAGTTGCACATAAGGCCTCAACCAGAGCCCGCCACTGATGTCGATCGGCTGAAACTCGCTCCAGGCGACCCCATGTCCAGCCCTTTCCTTTTATCTCCCTTTCCACTGTTCTTCTCCAGGTTTCCTTTGGGCGGCCTTGTTTTCTTCGGCTGTCTGGAGTCCATCGTAGGGCGACTCTGGAGAGGTCTGCTGTCTGCTGGCAAAGCACATGTCCAATCCATCGCCAACGCCTTCGTTGAACCAGCGTAGTGATGGATTCGGTTTCAGTTCTTCAGCTGAGTTCTTCATTGGTGATGGTGTTTGGCCAAAAGATGTTAAGTATGCGCCTGAGGCATCTGTTTTGGAAGACGTCAAGCCTGTTACCGATGTTTTTAGGTCATCTTCCATGTTTCTGATCCGTAAAGGAGGGTGCTGATCACATTCGACTTGAAGATTCTCAGCTTGGTCTTCTGGCTTATGTTTTTTGCCTTCCATGTGCTCCTGAGTGAGGCGAAGGCCTGGCTGGCTTTCGCCAGTCGGGCTCGAATCTCCACCTCCGCATCCCTGGTGTTTGAAATCTTGGACTCAAGATAGGTAAAACTGTCAACTTCCTCAATCTCTTCTCCATTTAGTTTGATGTTTTCTTGGACTCTGGCGTTCACTCTCATACTTTTCGTTTTCTTTGCGCTGACCTTGAAGCCAAGGTTTCCAGCTGTTTCTGAGAAGGCATTTGTTTTCTCCTGCATGTCTTGGTGGCGGAGTGACAGCAGGGCAATGTCATCGGCAAAGTCCAAGTCTTCCAGCATTGTTGTTGCTGTCATAGTCATGGTCCATTTGATCCCTCTCCTCTCTCTGTTGGTGGAAATCTTCATAATCCAGTCCATGGCCAGGATGAAGAGGAACGGCGACAGAATGCAGCCCTGCTTCACCCCAGTACTGACGTTGAAGGGGGCTGTGAGCTCCGTGTCACAGACCACCTGAGATTTGAAGTCGCTGTACAGCAGTGCAATGACCTGCACAAGACTCCATAATGCCTCAGGATCTTCCATAAGGACTCGCGGTGGATGCTGTCAAAAGCCTTCTCCAGGTCGATGAAGTTAATGTACAGCGGTGCGTTCCACTCATTGCTCTGCTCCAGAATCTGACGCAAAGTGAAAATGAGTTCAGAGCAGGATCGCCCAGAGCAAAATCCTGCTTGCTGGGGCCGGAGGTCTTTCTCAACGGTTGCCGTCAGTCTTGACAAAACAATCTTGCTGAAGACCTTGCTGGTGATGGAAAGAAGTGTTATACCCCTCCAGTTATTGCAGTCTCCAAGATCTCCTTTCTTGGGTAACTTGAAGATAAGCCCTGTCTTTCACGCATCGGGGATCTGTCCTGATTCCCAAACTTGCCTGAAGATTTCAGTCAACATGGGAGCTGTTACATTCACATCTGCTTTCAACATCTCTGCTGTTATTCCATCTGCCCCTGGTGCTTTGCCGCTTTTCATTGCCTTGATTGCTGTTGTCACTTCTTCCAGGCTTGGCGGGTCTGTGCAGATGACAAGGTCTGTATCTGCTGGCTGGATGTCTGCGAGCTGAGAGGAGTCTGGTCTGTTTAGAACCGACTCAAAATGCTCCCTCCAGCGCTGTAGTTTTTCTGCCTCTCCCTCGACAACATTTCCGTTCATGTCTTCCACTGGTACCTCACTGTTTTTGAACCTGTTGTTCAGCTGTTTATTGATTTATACAGTGTCTTCAGGTCATTTTTTCGTGCTGCTTCTTCTGCTTCATCTGCCAGTTTCTCTATGTAGTCCCTTTTGTCGGTTTTGATCATCCTCTTTACTTCTTTGTTTATTTCTGTATATCTTTGTCTGTGTTGTTCTTTCAGACGTTCAGATCTGGTGTTGTTGATTTTCTGCTTGATTGACTTTCTCTCTTCTATCCGTTTCCATGTTGCTTCTCTGATCCACTGTTCTTTCTTTTTTCGTTGGAAGCCCAGTATTTTCTCTCCTGTTTCCTGTAAGACTCGATTGAAGTCCTCTAAGGTCATCTCCTGTTGGTCCCCTAGTGCCTGGAACCTGTTCTTTACTTCCACTACAAAGGCCCGTTTGGTGGCTGGGTCCTTCAGTCTGCCGGAGTCCACTCTCTGCTGACGAGCCTCTTTTCCTCGCGATCGACGTAGCTTCAGAGAAACAAGGGTGTGGTCACTGGCAACGTCGGCTCCTCTGTAGGCTCTGAGATCTTGAAGTGAGCTCCTCCATCTTCGGTTGATGATGACATGGTCTATCTGGTTTTTTGTGATCCCGTCTGGTGATGTCCACGTTGCCTTGTGGATGTCTTTGTGTTGGAAGAGTGTGCCTCCAATCAGTAGATTGTTTTCTTCACAAAAGTCTGCCAGTCTCTCTCCGTTGTCATTGATGGTTCCAATTCCCTGCTTGCCCGTGATATGCTCCCTGCAGGTGTTGTCACTTCCCATCTTGGCATTGAGATCGCCGGGCTGCAAGTGGGATGAACTCTTATGCTGTCTACAAGATAGAGGAATTGAAGTCTTTAACGACAAGGTTGATATCTAACCCTGGGATTTGAAGGTCATTCATGTGAGTAGTAGTTCAGTAGGTAAAAAGACTCCATTTTGCCTTCTTATAGTTCCAGCGAGATGGTGTAAACAAAGTTGAAATTTTATGTAACTGTGTAAGTCTGATCAACGGTAATTGTTGTATTTCACCTGTCACTCAATCGCTCTGATAATTAATCTATGGAGGTTCTTTATACAGAAGTTTTAGTGTGTTGAGGAGGTGGTACACCATTGAATGGGTAGAAGGGTAGGGTAACACTTGGGGTAATTGATGAAGACAAGTTGCTGGTCATCTCTTCCCTTGTGTCCTTAGCTTTAGCGCAGTTCTGTGAGTGACTGTTAAAGTCGTCTACTGTAAGAAAGCTTAAGTCTAATACTCAGGAGTTGATGGAGTTCTGTGTCTACTGTTTGACCTGGATTATTAGATATTTAGAACCTTCCATGTTGACTGTTGTTTCGTTGTTTGTGACAAGGGTTCCTGTGTTTTACGTCAACCGCGAACACAGGAGCTTACTCTTACTACCCACGTCAACATATTCTTGCAGGGGAACAATAATCGGCACTTTCCCTCTCGATGCGTCAACCACATCAGAAAGCGACGACTGCTCTGCCGGGACACAAATTCGGTTATTGTCTCGGTCCAGGGATATACAAGTGGCTTCTTCAACAATTCCGTGTTACTGGCTTGCCCGTTGGATGGACAAGAGGAAGACCGTCGCTCCGTTGATCCTATAAACCCGTCTATAGGTGGAGGGATGAATACGTGACTAGTTCTCCCCCTCCCCCCGTGTCAGGCTAGTAGGTTCTGCCAGTTTTTTGTGAGAGAACCCTCAAATGTTTCTCTCTCCTTAGTCATCAATCTACCGCCGCGACGTTCTAGATGTCATTCACACCTCTTCTGTCCAGCTGCACTCGCTTGGCTTGGTCTGCCTCGCATATCACCTCTCTAAACTGGTACCTACACCCCCTTTTATTACGTAAGTGGTCTCTGACTTGTTGAATAGCCTCAATAAACCTTAATTTTGAGTGGTTTTTATAGTTATCACTTTTTTGCAGATTATATGTTGGTTTATTGTAGAATGCAGATGTTGACGTTCCCTTCGTGCAGTATGAGTTTATGATCACTCTTCATAGTTCTCTCTGGAGTCCAATTATTTACTGTAAGGGTTGGTACTTCTTTAAAGGTGGGATCAATGTGTCGCAAGTTGTTTTTCCTGACCATCCTGTGGCACAGCAGGCTAGTCGAAGGGGGACCTCCAGTCGCTGGAAGTGGGCTCCGTGAAGTGTGGGGCATGGCAGTGGGTGAGCGCCATCAGTATTAGATCTGCTTGAGGGTATCGCCATTTGAGTTGCTTATGTAATACCATGCTTGCTAGAAGGTGAACTCCGGCCTGATACTCCCAACTTAAGGTGACAGTATAATTTTGTTTTAAAGATGTTTAGTAACATTTTATGACAGAATAATCAAATATAAACTATGTAGAAATATTTTTTAAAGTCGCTACGATGACCGTAATCAATGATTTTTTTCAAAGTGTACTATTTTTTCAAAATAACTTTTAGACAGTATCAAAAATCATAGATAATTGATTTTGGTGTCATTGTAGAGTACATACTAATATCTAAATTTTCAAAGATGTTCATTTTGATCTCTTTGAAAGTCTTGGGGATATGTGTGGTCAAAGTTGGGACCCAAAGATAGGACACTCTTGGGGTCTATATGCGCACATCCTGATAGCTTTCCCGACACACACTGTTGCAGTCACAACAACAGTCTTGTCACGTATATCCTTCATCACATCGGGAGGGACCGCTAGTCTCCGTAATGATTTCTGAATAAAGTGTAGCCTCCTACCTGGAAGTTAACATGTTTCTGCGTTATTCACGGGTGCAAAAGGACTTAATCTTTATAGAAAAGTAAAGCGATTATGTTTCTTGCATATAAAATGTTGTCTGCACACATCTTATTGTTGTCACCGTAGTTTACACACACCCTGTTGTTGTCACCGTAGTTTACACACACCCTGTTGTTGTCACCGTAGTTTACACACACCCTGTTGTTGTCACCATAGAGTGGAGATAACTAAACGTCAGTATGCGTCACGCACATGCTGGGTGTTATTAATTTACCTTTATCTGCAGACTAAGTGTTCGTTGTTTCTTCATGTACCTTTCTTCTGTTTCCATCTATCAGCGAAGTAGACTGTTACGTTTCTTTCAAATCATGAATGCAAGAAGTGTGAAAGAATCACAATACCGCTATATTGATAATGTTTAGACTTATTGTCAGCTCTTGACTGCAGACATAACAACCACATCAAACAATAATTCAACACGTATTATGCAAATCCATTTTTAATATTTATTAGGTTATGATTTCTGATTTTTTTAATGATTTTCTGTTCTTTCTTTAATAAAGAACAAAGGTACTTTACAAAAATCGACATTATTAATATTTTTAATCCATTAAATACTGAAATCTAACAAGCTAGTGATAAAACAAAGCGCAGAATAATATACAGATGCCATCAGGAATTACCACATGAAAAATGTTTTCTTTTTACTGACGTGTGTCTGTATTCTTTTCGTGTGTCAGCGGGTGTTTCTGTCGTAGAAGTGAGCGTGTCTGATATATGAGGATATGGCTGTATTCTTGCTGGTGGTTAGGTTTACTTCTGAATGTCATTTGAGAATGGAATGAAGGGAGGCCACACAAAATGCAAAGTAAGACAAAAACAATAAAAGATATTAGAATAGATGATGACATAAAGTTAAGAGGAGAAAAGAGAACGAACAACAAGAATTAGATCTAAAAACTATGTAAGGGCAAAGAATGGCGGCAAATAAAGCAACATCGGCAACGAACAGAAAACAGGGCGATTACAAGCAATAAATCAAAACAAAAGAAAGCATAGAGAAATAAAAATGCAACAAGCAATTAAAAGAAACCTATAATACAAATAAACAGATACATTCAACAAGAAAACAGAAAAATCGCTGGAGAACAAAGCAACTCAGCCTGTCAGGCGCAGCCTCGTTTCCAGCAAATATTGGTGAACACATGGCACATCCAGGGCAAAATAGCAAGCAGGTCAAAACAAAACAAAACAAAACAAAAAAGAACTACGTAGGTTTTCGCACAAATAAACTGTTTACATTTAAATAGTTTGCGATTTTTTTTTTGGCCACTGTAATAAAAAGACGAAAAGAAAAATCACACTCCCACCACATTCGAAAAAGAAAGAAATAAAAATACGAACTCGATTCTGTAAATGTAACAGACCAAAAAAAAAAAATCAAAATTAAAAAAGTTGAAGTATCTTTGTTTCTTAAGTTTTTCGCTACATTTTCCTCTAGCTCTTTTTGCCTTTAAGTTGGAGCAAAATACAATGGCATACAACGTATTTCAAACATACTGCTATCAGCAATGTCAGTAGCACACATGATTTTTTTTAACAACGCATGCAATAACACTAGCATACCTAGCATTGTTTTTTGAAGAACCTAAAAAATTTTGAGAATTCAAACACAAATCTGCGCGTTTTGCATAACTTTAACAAAAAATCAGAAAAATAGCATATTCTTGTAGCTGTTTAAAGAAAAAAGGAACTAGCAGCAAACAAAAATATAAAGGGAAATATAAAGAACACTTCAGTCCCGATAATGAAACAACCTATATTTCTTAAAGTATTATTGAGGTGCACATTATTTTTCTAGTGATTAGTTAATGCTCATTGCAAAACTGGAGCAAACGTGTTTGTCCGGTCTCGGTCAACGGCTGATCCTCAAAGATTCACCTCTAAGGGGCTAGATTTGTTGTTTTTCTACTCAATTCTGTAAAGTTTAATAGACCGTAAAAACCTTCTGAGTAACTTTGCTTCTTAAGTCTTTTACACAACCTCTTATACTAGTCTTGTTTTCGCCTTTGATTTCGAGCGAAAACAATTGCATACAACGTAGACTAAACATACTACTATTAGCAATGTCAGTAGCACACATTTTGGGTAACTTTGAGTGACCACTTATCCCTCTAGTCCTTCTTTGCCTTTGATCTTGAGCAGAGACAATAGCATACAACGCAGACCAAACATACTGCTATCAACAATGTCAGTAGCACACATGCTGAAAGAAAACCATAAACATCCCAGCAAGAAAATTGAGTGAAAGGAACTTCATGTCCTGACGAACGTAGGTGATCACCGCCATATTTCATCACGTGATCAAGCCAGAAGGCCGCTTTCTCCGCAGGAACACCAAACTCTATTTTGAATAGTTCGGAGGCTGGTAACTCGGGTCGTAAAATGTTCCAAGAAAAGCAAAAGGCACCCCAAGCCTATATGATATTATTGTCATCATGTTCATGAGTCGTGAATTGTCGTAAACGATTAAATCTGGACGCAGTTTTTGGACCCTCTCGAAGAAAGACGCGTTCGTGAGAAGAGTATCACAAAATTGTAAGCTAATAGACATGAGCGATCTCCAGTCCTCAGGCAATCCCTTAAAATAGTTGTCAGCGTGAGCGGCCGGCATAATCTCCTCAAACTTTGTCAAAGTCTGATACTCGATGACAGTCAAGTTAGTTGTGTCCAGCACCCGCCTGCTGACGATATAGTCGGGCATGGTCAACCACACCTCGTGACCTTGCCGAGCGAGGGCCCGCGCCACGTTGGTGTGGTAGTTGGTGTGGCTGGTGAAGGGCAAGGGCATGAAGACAACTCTCTTACCCCCATCACACAGAGGCACCAGCATGAGGCAACACGCAGCTGTCCAAAGCAAGAGTTGTCTCACCTTCATGTCTTGGACGGGCTTTTGGCTCCCTGTAATTTTCCAGAAAATGTACAAAACGATTATACACAACATAAGCATAGCAGGATTGTGACGGACAGACGACAGTGCATGCTTGTTATGAGGGAAAGTTGTGGCTGCGTCACCACTTTGCCTTCATGTTGAGCCGCATCTCGGTTTTAAAATTTTTTCGTAGTGAATTGCGTACCTTGAGGGAGTTCAGTACAACTGCAAACACACATTGTCATTGGTCATGCAATATTTGATCTTTCCTAAAGAAGGTACATGGAATTACGGGCCACTTTTATCTGTGGCATCTTTTGCTTTTCGTTAGGTTCGTACATTATCAGCAGGCGGACTCAGCGGGCCGTTTAGTGTCGGACGTGCTTCCGACTTTTATCATATGTTATAGATAGACCTACCTGTCAAGTGGGCCATGCACTTTAGTCAGCATCTGTTACGTCTGAATTACAGAGTTTTGACCGTCACTCAAGATTCAACTTTTCTTAAATTAAGAGCACAGAAAATGATTTGTTACTTCTCGTTATACTACGAGAACAACAATGGTGTATAAACTTAAAATGTGACATGTAAGCTAATGTACAGAACACACTAACTACACCCAGCTATACTATTGCTTCTCTCAATCTGAAGTGCTATGTCACCTGGCAAAGGTAAAACAACAGCACGTTGCAGCGCACGCAGGCGCGCGCGCGCACACACGCACGCACACGTCGTCAAGGAATGCCGTTTTTGCGTTTTCATTCCAGCAGCCCACAAGCCATAAAATGCCTTTTTATTGCATGTTATAGCACATGTGCTTACAAGAAGGTTGGGGAAGGTACAAACATCTGCACCATATGTGTTGTCATTATTATCTCAAGCATATTAAGGATTTTTGTTTGTTTGTTAGGAACCATTAAGTTTTTCCCTAGCTCTAGGGATCTTACTCAAGACAAACTACAAATTGCTCCTTTTCTTTAACTTACCTTTATAATTCAAGACGTTGTACTACAGAGAGTTTCTATCTCTTTAGGGTCGTCATGGTCGATCTCAGCATGTTAGAACATGTATGTCTAAACTTTTCTTTCCTTTCGTTTTAGCCGATCTTTGAAAACGAGCTCATTATACTTCAGCCAAAACCTACAGCATGTTCACAAAACCCTCTTCGATGCTGATAAGAATGTCTGGATGTTCTACTCCCTGCTCTTACACAAACTGTAAATGATAGTTTCTCGGGAATTTTTTTGGCTGTGTTCTAAGTCTTATCTTTCAAATGCTGCAGAGACGCACCATGCAATGCCTCACACAAGCAGTTCACGATGGCTTTTAACATGTTATCAAAAGTTGTGTGCGAAAAACATGAAGAAATCTTGATAGAACCTATCTTCTGTAATGACAGAATTAAGATTGAGAATAAGCCAATTCTATATAAGAGCTGGGTGGAGAAAGATATATACTTAATAAAATACTTAATGGATGAAAGAGGAAACTTTTGATCATACCAAGCTGTTACGAATAAACATGATGTTAACATTAACTTTGTCGCATTTACTGGTTGCATAAAGGCCATAAAGACATATAAATTTAAATAGAATAAGTATAACTGAGTTATCTTCTTTTACATATGACACAAATATAACTCTTAGAATAAGTCAATCAGTACAAAAAGCGCAAGACTATACTATGATAAAATGATATCTAACACACGTATGCCAAGTTGTTGTTTGAAATGGGACGAAAGGGTAAACAGAAATGTTGACTGGCATGTTATACTTAAAGCAATGGCTAATATAAAAGATATTAAATAAAGATGGCTTCAAATCAGAGTGCTACATAGAATTCTAGGGACAAAAGTAATTTTATTCCACATGGAACTAGAAGATGATGATGTTTCTGGCCTTTGCAGAGTTGAAAAAAGAAATAATTAGTAAATATTTTGGAATTGTGAATATGTTAAGGATTTTTGGAGAAACTTATAAAACTGTATACTAGACAAATGTAAAAGTACTCCAAGGATAACTATCAGTGAACATCTCGTCCTATTTGGACGCAGTAGTGACTCTGAGACAGATGTTGTACTTGACTTAATTTTATTACTCGCAAAAACATACATATATTCTTGCAGTTTAAAAAAGCCATCCCCCAACTAGAACCCTTTATCCGAATATTGAAACAAAGATATAAAATTGAAAACTTTAATGCATGTTTAGAAATAAATGAAAAGAAGTTTGCTCAACTCTGGCTGCCCTATAAACAACTTGTCACGCAGACATACTGATTTATATATACATACACATAACTTTATGATTAGTTATGTCTGGATATGAAGTCTGCATGGAAAATGCGTTAAAAAATAACCGTTAAAAAGTCTTGTATTATAATTTTCTGCAACAGTAATTCAATAAAGGCATGAGAAAAGTCAGTGTTAATCTGTTTCCCAGATGTCTAGATAGATAATGGCTGAAAACTCCAAAGATGAAAATTGTGGTTATATTGTAAGCGATACGAAGAGAGAACTTTGTACTGACAGTAAACACAACAGTATGCGGACATTTTGTGTTAGAATTTTCACTTAAATAATTAGCTATATCCCAATATAACATCGTTGGCATTACACTGAGAAAACACGTGCGTCGTCTGGACGAGCAGAACAGCTGCTTACAGTGTCAGCTCGAACTTATTTGCCAGGCTTGGAGAAAAGTAGCGTAAAAGATGCGTGTGGCAGCCTCAGGAATTGATTCCGATATAACAGCTGTTGGAGGGAACCTTTTAAGCATGAAGATTAGCACTGTTGCAAGATATACATCAATATATATATATATATATCCATAAAGCTGTCCCACAGTTCATATTTTGTGTTATAAGAACAAATCATTGGAGAAACAAACAAATGTGCAGAGTTATGTTATGCCTATAGCCTTAAAATTTCATCGCCACCTATACCTATATATATGTAGAGAGTGCGAAAATAAGAAACAAAACTTTCGTTACAGTTTTTACGAACGGTTCTGCCCCCCACCTCCAAAAAAACCAACCTACCCATCCATCCAACACACACACACACACACACACACACACACACACACACACACACACACACACACACACACACACACAAATACACACGCACACATACAAACAAACTAAAGAAAGAGAAGAAACAGAATTTCCTAGCATTAAGAGGGTAAGTTACTGTGCATCATATGAGTGAGGTACCACCCAGATAGCAATGAAAAAATATAAACGTTTTAAAAACGCTATTATGGTTGTAATAATGTAAAAGTTTGATATGAAACATTTTAGAAACATTTACCGAATAAACATTTAAAACTGAAACATTTTTGCAAACATTTTAAAATGGTAGGAAACATAAAATTTAATCAAAAATATTAAATAAATGTTATGTAAACATTTGCCGCCAACTTCTAAAGATGTATGACGTAGGATTATGATATAGTGAGTATGACGTAGAATGTATGACATAGAATGTATGACGTAGTAAGGGATGGTTGAATGAGAGAAACGACAGAGGATGGAAGCTATAGAACAGAATAAAGATGCTTACTATTAAGTAATATTCAAACTCTAATGTGTATTCTAATCAAATATATGTTTGGTACTATAGATTTGTAGATTTGAAAACTATTGTAAAATCAGTCATCTCAAAAACACAGTTACAGACCATGCACTTCGTATTGACGCAACGTTGAATTGTTTCCCTTGCTAACGCTCAGAAAGATAATTTTCGTTTCAAAAACAAGAATGTTATCGCCGTTGAAGATAAGAACTACAGTCACTCATTTCACACGTGCGGCTCGGCATGAACGCAAAGTGCTGACGCAGCCACAACTTTCCCTCACAACAAGCACATTGTCACCTGTTCGTCACAATCTCGTTATGTTTATCTTGTGTATATTTGTTTTGTGGCTGCGTCAGCACTTTCCGAGCCGCACGTGCGAAATGAGTGACTGCGTAAATGCTCAGGTGTTAAGCTTTTCTTTGAAAACATATTTCGAATGTTGAAGAAGGGGTAGCGGGCTTGCATAAGTACCCGACGTCGTCTCAATAAGGGAGGTGAGGACTACGCGCGGCGTCGGTTAGAGAAGTAGTCATGCTTCGCTAATCACTTCAATCTCGCCTGATAAGTATCCTCACTTCCCTCTCCTCTAGTTAGACCAATTCCTTTGTAAGAGACGGTAAAAACAACAATAGTTATGTCTCTCCCACCCCCCCTAGATTCTGACAGGACTGTGACGAGTTTTTGAACTGTGGAGTGCAAGAAGAAAAATGTACCGTAAATTTCGATCTGTTGAGCATACCTGTACAAAAGCCGCACAAACTAAACTTTTAAAAATCATCTACTGGTACTTCGTCTCGTTTCCGGCATGATGAGGATGTGTGCTTCAACAACGGATCTGAATGCTTCAATTGTATGCGGCTCTGATTTTAAAAGGTAAAACGTTAACACTTCTACATGGAACTCATAAAAAAAATTAATCGGAATCTAAAAAAATCCAGAAAAATTCGCAAACAAGCCGCATCGCTGGCCACAGGGTTTAAAGTTGGGGGGGTAAAGTCACGGCTTGTAGTCAGAAATTTACTGTAAACACTAATAAGCACCTCCCGCTATGTTTACAAGGACCTGGCCGCAGTTTTTAAAGACCTATTCACTAAAAATAAGCACTTTCTTGCCCACCCTCAAATCTACAAACTTATAAGCACTCATAAGAACAGCACGCACCCTGGCAACCACTCTATGCTTATTCTCATGTGTGTGATCGTTCATTTGTTCTTCAGTTGCTTTATTTCTCTTAAATTAAATGAGAATATTCTCTTGTTAGTCAATATGACGTTGAGGATTCGTTTGATAGACAAAATGCGTTGGAGAAGGCCTAAAAATTACAACTTATAACACGAAAAACCTAAATACAAAGTAAATACATGACTGCGATCTGTGTAACTAAAACATAAATGTCCACTCACAGTGATGTATGTTTAAAGACATTAATACAAAGACACGTAACTTTCCCCACATTTATAGTTAGACAACGTATTTTATAGAATGAATACCTCTAGAAAAGAAGCTGGTCAATTCGATGATGGGTCGGTGACTCCTTAGAGTGCAAAGCTGGAGAGAAAAAAATATTTACAAAATTCCCCTTTTGGCGCCTCATAAATCTTAGCACACATTACCACATCGCAACACAAAAGTACATGTACATTTTTCCACATTTTTTATATTCAATGTAAGCTATTATTAAAATTTATTAAAGATAAAGAAAAAATTTCTAGTGTGGGGTACTTTACACTGTTCAGTCGGCCACGGTTACAAAGATAAAGAAGAAGTCTGCCGCATGACCTCGACACAACAAAATACGATTATCCTCTATTGTGAGGTCGGAACAAAACTGATATACATTAAAAAATATTGCCGAGTCTGGCTGTAAGAATCTTACCTAAAATGTTTCTGGATCTTGCTGTCCTCACAACCTTTTTATCACTTTCTTTGTCTGTCTCCTCTAGTTCAAGCTGCTCTTCAAATGTTGCCGAGGAGTAACCGTGAAGACATTCAAACTCCGACAATGATTCTATTGCGCACCCTTGATCCTCTGCTAGCTTAAATTCTTGCAGGGCTGCTAAAATTTTCATCTAGTCCGTCAACTGCCAGTCCCTGTGAATGCGATCGACTCTGCTAACTGGGCGATAGCAAAATGATTGTTTACTTACAATCGCGTATAAAACACAGGCCTGAACTGTTACAAATAGGCGGAGATGTTTGGATGTCGAGTGTCACAATTAGGATTAAGAGCTGATGTCAGTCTCTTGAGTAGGGGGAGGGGTCGTCAAAACGCTAGCATCTTGAACTTAGAGATCGTGGGGTGAGGTGATGAAAAGGCAGTTGGTGCCATGTACGGTCCGTATGTGTCGTATGATTTGCGGGTTCTTGGCATGTACGACTTTCAGACAATAACGGTTTTATATTACCAAACATACCCGTGTAATTGAAACTTCCGTTGTTAGGAACACCATGACGATTTTCCTAGTGATTACGCTAATAGATGTTCCCAAAGTTTACTAAAGAATGCAGGTGGACGAGGGGTATGAAGGTACATAAAATGTGTTTCGAGTGAGAGCCACAACTAATTAGGTGTAACGTGAAGAGCATATCGAGCGTGAAATCAATGCCGAAAAAAAGCAGCTGAAAAAAATTGTCATCTCATGTTTCATTGCAATATACATGTACACAAAGCAAACCAAAGGCTGACTCGCTCTGTCGACCCACTTGAGTTACTGAAGTTTTTCTTTCATGGGACCTTATTCGTGTGATAGTATAATTTTTAGTGTTATATTTAGCATGAACAGGTGTTGCGTTGAAGTATTAAAAAAAATCTGTAAGGGGACAATGTGGAAAGGCATCACCTACTGTAAATCTATCGGCAGGTCTGTATGCTTTGTTGAGTGAAAGAACCGGTGCACGCCGTGTGGTGACTGTATGAAGCATTGACGGAGAAGTACATGTACCCCGACCCCGACCTGTAGTTGAACTCAAGAGGTGACGATCTTTACCGCACAAGTTACACGCTATATTGTTTCTAACCGACATTCTTCACGTGATACTCTCTCGTCGAGCTTGTCAGACTTTGTACAAAGAACTGTGTACTTTGAGGGGCTTCAGCACAACTGCAGACACACATTGTCAATGATCATACAATATTTGATATCTCCTGAAGAAGATAATCTATATGCGATTCTGTGGCCACTTTTATCTTTGGCGTCTGTCTGATATTGTCCAACTGTTACGCCTGTGCTACTCGGACTTCCTGCCGGCTATTCAAGATTCAGGGCTTTTTTAAGGTTACGGAAAATGACATTACTTCTCTTTGGGATTATGAAAACAATAATGGGTATAAACTAGAAAATGTCATACATAAGCAAATACAAAACACACTCTCTGGCTTACACCCAACCCTACCAATCCACGTGAGTTTTGATCTTTCTCACTCTCACACATGCCTGTTCTCTCACCTGGGTACACTGTCACAGAGGGGTGGCATGAAGTTAACGAGTTAGCACAGCACGGGTGGTCTAGTTACACCTGCTGAATGAGTAATAGTTTGAATAATTTTTAGATAGCTGTAAGAGAAAAGAGGAAGACAATATAATTAACCGTTGCCGGCCAGCGCTTCTTTTTCTAGAGAGACACTACAAGGCAGAGATACTACGTGTAGGGGAGTGCAAGCTGCTTCTTCCAAGAAAGGTGCACATGCACGCACACCCACCGACACACACATCGTCAAAGAATACTTTTTCTGCGTTTTCTTCCCATAAGTCCCAAGCCATAAAAGGCCTTTACGTGTTTATAGCATGTTATAACGTATGTGCTTACAAGAAGATTGGCAAATGTGCAAAGAGCTGCAACATATCTGTTGTCATTTAGCGGACACAGATCCGTTATCGGACGTTTGATTATTCGGTTTATGTTAAAACTCGCTAGAAAAAATTCATATGGTGGTTGTAGCTTAAAGCTGGCGATGGTATGTTGCAAGGTTGTAAAGGGATTCGCTGATAAATTGTCGTAAAATGATCCAACAAAAGCAAAAGGCACCCCAAGCCTATATGGTAATATCGCCATCATTCTCATGTTTGGTAAATTATCAACAACGAAAACATCTGGATTTAGTTTTTAGACCACATGGAAGAAGGAAACTTTTGTGAGAAGAGTTTTGAAAAATTGGAAGTGAAAAGAGCGCACTCAAGTCTTCAGGCAATCCCTTGAAATATTTGTTGGGGAAATGCAGTCACTATAATCTCTTCAAAGTTTGTCTTAAGTCTCGTACACGATATCGGTCACGTTAGTCGTGTCCAGCACTCGCTTGTTGACGACATATTCAGGCATGGTCAACCACACCTCGTGACCTTGCCGAGCGAGGGTTCGCGCCACTTTACTTTGGTAGTTGGTGTGACTTGTGGAGGCCATGGGCATGAAGACAACTTTCTTACCCCCCCCCCACACACACACACGCATAAAGGCAGCAGCACGAGACAGCACGCAGCTGTCCAACGCAGGAGTTGTCTCGCCTTCATCTCTTGGATACGCTTTTGGTCCTCTGTAACTTTACAGAAAATGTACAAAACGCATAAACATAGCATAAACATACCGTGGTTGTGACGGACAGGTGACAGTGCATGCTTGTTATGAGGGAAAGTTGTGGCTGCGTCAGCACTTTGCGGTCAGGCCGAGCCGCACGTGCTGAACGAGCAACTGTGCGCTTTTTTTATATTTTAATTGCGTTTCTAAAGCTATAGAAGGATTAGCGGGTTTGTATAAATATCCGACGTTTTATTAATGCATTACGTTCAAAAGCAATACATGTATTTGAAAACTAGCATTGTAGAGGGATCAGAAAAAATTAGCTATAGGCAAAGCTCCTTATCTGTTTGTAAAACAATGTTTCGCTAAAACATCTCATTCAAACTGACCTGTCGAAAAATCGAACAACAAGCCAACGTAACTTGCAAGTCTTCATCTCGTCCGCTTCTATACCTTCGCTCTTGATGACAATACATCCGTTATCAGTCTAGCTTACCTTCTGTATATCACTGCACGGCCGCTGTTCATTGTTCACTCCATCCCCAACCTACTCAGAACATGCTAAGAACGATTCTAAACGAAGACTTTAACAAAGAGAAACAAACCTCAATGTGGCGCTGATTGCGCACTAAGATGTAACTATCCAAGGGAGATAATAAAATAGCAGTTTGTTCTACGTTTGCCCTGTAAGTGGTTGTCACTCTCAGCAAATTAGGATGCTATAATTAGGATATAACCTTTCGCCTTACCTAATTATATCCTCTCATAAAACTAATAAAAATGGATTGTTCTACACGAATTTCGTTTATCTAATTCTTTTTGTAAAACAGAATGTCTATTGTCTTATTACCTCAAAAATACAATTTTTAATCAGTTTAACAGTTTTTCTTTCTTTTAATAGAAGTTGTTTGTGCTTTTACAAAAATTGAGAAGACTTGAACTACTTTCTCGTTAGTCAATATAGCTTGAATAAGTTAGCAAGTATGCATTGGAGAAGGCCTAAAAATGACGACTTAAAACACTAAAACTTAACTACACAAGAAATACGCGACTGTAGTCTGTGTAAGTAAAACATAAATGTCCAGACACATCATTGTGCTTTGTGTTTACAAAAAATGACACATGACATTGATGCATGTTCACAAACATTAATACAAAAACTACTGTGAAATACACTTTGAATACTTTTGTAGTTATAGAATTCATTGAATTAATATAGAATGAATGGCTCTAGAAAAGAGCCCGATCACTTCGACGATAGGTCGATGCGGTTTATTACTGAAGTGACCAGTGATCCCATAGCAAAGCAGCAGAAGGAAATTTATTTACAAATTGCCCTTTTTGTCGCCTTATACATCTCAGTACATATCACATCACAACACATCAAATGCATGTACATTTATCCTATCACATTTTTCTATGTTCAAGCGAAGCTGTCTACAAAAAGAAATATTCTAGCTTTGAGGACATTGCATAGTTAGGTCAGCCACGGTCACAAGGACACAGGAGAAGTCTTCCCCGTGATCTCTTTATAACAAAAAACGATTACTGTCTATCGTGTGGTCTGACCAAAACTGATCTCTTCCTTGTGCAAACATTTCTCAACTATGGTAGCGTCATACCACGAACTTGTATTACTGGACTGCTTGCAGACTATTTTTTCAGTTAAGTTATAGAACTAGGCTGGTGTGTACAAAGCTTCCGATTTAGCATCGTTTCAGTTTAACTACTAGAACACCAAAATAAAATCATTGCAGAAACAAAGCTCAAGCTAAGCACCACATACAAAGACCATGTGCAGATCTGATGGATCTTATGACCAAGAGACAAACACAGCTGGATTACCATCACCAGCAGACTCCCAAAGCATACTTCAATGTCCACAGTTGAACTGACTGCCATACTGACAGCTCTTCAGAAACTTCACATTCGAATGAAGGACACAACGCAACGACAATACCTATCGATATCAGACTCACTGTTAGCCCTTCAGGCTTTAAAAACAAATCCTCACACAGAAGAGACATAATAAAAGAGATACTGTCTATCATAAATAATATTAAACAAGAAAAGGAAGACATTAAGTTCCCTCCCATATAGGAATAAAAGGAAATGATGCAGATAAACCAGCGAGACTTGTAGTAAAACAAAAAACAAACCTTAAAGTGACCACTTTAAACATCTCCTTTTCACCAGCAGAGAGAAGAAAAGCTATAAAACCAGCAATAAAAATAAGCAAGAAAAATACAAAAATGAAGGTCAAGGTACTAGGAGACTGATAGACGACCAGCCTAGTCACACTTTGATGTTCCTAAAGTCGAATAGGTCTGACCAAACGAAAATAACTAGAATAAGGCTTAACAGAGAATACTTAGCAAGATGCAAAGACCTGTTTTCGTGTGCCTGTGGGGATCGACTTAGCACCCCAGACGTGTTGTTTGAATGCAATAAAACAAACTAGAATGAGATTCTTAGATAAATATAGACTGACGTTAAACCTTAATAACTGACTCAACCCACGTAAAGAACTATGGAATAATATACTTTCACTAGTAGCATTAATAGCAAGAAGCCACCCAAACTCTCTACTAATATGACATAGGCATAAAATTAAAACAGAATAACATAGCCATCTACATAGAAAAAAAACAGAAAGCCAAATAAACTAAAATAGAGCAACACATGGAATCCGGTAACCAACACAGTACACCACCAAGGCGGACTTGGCAGGCCTTTTAGGCACTGATAGCAAGTAACAACAGCAGGAAAAGAAGGTAGCATAATTGCTACACTACCAATGCAAGCTTGGAAGGTTTCGTAAATTAACAACAGGTAAAGAGGGCATAAACACAGTACACCACCAGTGCAGACTTGGCAAACCTCGACATCTACAGCAAGAGTAAACAACACCCCTGGCGCCACAAAAATGCGACCCTTCCCCCACACCTCCCAACAGTCCCAAGTCCCTCCCTACCTTCACCCACCTCCCGAACAACCACATTTCCCGAAGACCCCCATCCCCAAAGTGTCAAATCACCGTGAGGTGAAAGCACTTTCCCTTTCAAAATCAACAACAACAACGTTTGAAATTTGTACTAGAAAACTAAAACGATATTTCTTAGAAATCATACCACTTTAATGTTTAACAAAATTTGCTTTAAAAGGGTGTGTCGATTTTGGTTGTCTTTATTGTAGGTTAATAAGTATAAATATTAAAACATCACCATTTGAAAGTTTGCTCGCGGGCTTTTTGAAACGTAATCACTGGGTAGAGTACGTGAGGCAAAAACATTAAGAGTTTGGCTGTAAGAATCAATCAATCAATCAATCCTCTTCGTACTATTTGCACATAAGGCCTCAACCTTGGCTGTAAGAAGCTTACCTAAAATTTCTAATGGATCTTGCTGTCCTCACATTCTTTTACACCTTATTTGGTTGTCTCCTCTCGTTCACGCAGCTTTTACAATGCTTCAGAGGAACGACCGTGAACACATTCCCTCGACGATTCTTTAGCACACGCTCGATGTTGGGTCTATGCTTGATTCTTGCACGGATGCCAACAGTTTTCCTCTAGTCTGTCAGCTGCCAGGTCTTATGTATGCGATCGTCTCTCCTATAGGTCATTCCTGGGCGGACTTTTCCCCAACCCCGCATCCACTCTCGTCTTCAGGTCAAGTGTCACAACTACGCTTAAGAGCTGATGTCAGTCTCTTGAGTGGGGATCGTCAAAACGCTATCATCTTGAATTTAGAGATCGTGGGGTGGGGTGATGAAAAGTCAGTTTCTGGCATGTACGGTCCGTATGTGTGGTATGATTTACGTGTTCTTGGCATGTACGATCATAAGACCCACAGACAAAAGGGTCCTATCAAACCCAAGTTCGCCCAGTTAATTTTGAAACTTCCGACGCTATCAACACCATATAGCTTTTGCTGCTGATTTTCGTAATGGAAGTTCTCAAAGTTTACAAAAAGATGGAGGGGGAAGACGGGGAAGACGGGTAAGAAGGGGCATAATATATATTTCGCGTGAGAGCCACAATTAGCTACAACATGTAGAGCACTGAGCGGGAAATCAATCGCTCATTTCCAACATAAGCAAATGAAAATATATCATCTCATGCTATATCGTAGTAAACATGTACACAAAGACTGACTCGGTCTTTGACTTGTTACTGAAGTTTTTCGTAGGACCATATTCGTGTACCAAAAAGCATATTCCGGTGATATTTTATGACAAAGAGGCACGAGAGATTTCATATTAATATTTTTCTTTTAAGCACACCTAGCTTTGTCGAGAAAACAGGAAGTGATAAAAGGAAAGTATTTCTAAAAATATCGTCGTCTGCCTGAGCATAAGTCGAAGAGAAAAATGCAATCCTCGATGAAAGAAAACTGACCAGGACCCATTGTGCTGTTGCAGAATGTTCTCTTCGACACTCAGATGGAGTTTGTACTCATGAAGGAAATCCTAAAGATAATGGCAGCAAACGCCAGTGGATTAACTTTGTTCAGAGATGTGTATATACAGGTCTCTGCTTTGTTCAAACATGCCATGCGAACGTGGTCTCCACATCGTCCTCAAGAATTTGCTCAAAACATTTTAAAGGCGAATGTTATCAAGTTACATACACAGTACAAGTAAGTTTTGGACTTTTTTTAAAACGAAATGATTTTTTCCTACAACAGCGCTTACTATACAATAGCACGAGATGTTAAAACCAACTACGACTGCTGGTAGATCAAACACCAGTATGCAACACCGAAGGTTTCTACACCGTGTGGTCTACAAGTAACATCGAGTGACAGTCACAAACACATCACCATCAGTCGTATTTTTATCCAGCATAATGCTAACAACAACTGACAGTGTGAGGGCACCATTGATGTGCGTGATCGAAACAGCTAAAAAACAGAATTGAGGGTGATAAACGTATAAGGAGTTTAAACACGAACACGTGCGAGTATCAGTAAATAGTAAATTTCGCATGCAGTTAAACGAGGAAGAAATAAGTTTTTACATCGATAAACGTGTTTCAAACGATCATAATATTTTTAATTGTAAAAAGTCCTTCTCAGCAGTCAGTTGTAACTATAAAATAAAAATGCAATGCTTGAAATTAACCATCAAATAAAAATATTTTTTTCCAGACTGTTTATTTCTCTTTCACAAAGTGACAGCGAAAAGTATGGCAATAAGTCTGGTACACATTGAAAATTTGGAAGAAACGAACAACATGCATACACATCCACACACATATACGCATTCTATATATTTGAGCACCGACTTTAACATGGTATAAGAGTACCTGTACAAATTCACAATGCGGTAAGGCGGCCTGTTATGACTGTGCTCACATTCCAATAATCACTCTTATGATGAGCCTTATCTACCTTGCTTGCGCTCAACCGACTATTAGTTCAGCTGTTGCAGTCGTTTGTGGCAGCCAATTCATCTAATGTAAATGTTATTGTCCATCCATTGTAATTATTTTGTATACTTATTCAAGACAATAGTGGTACATTCATTACCCAGACATACAACAGTCTCTTCAGCTAATAAGAATTCAAAACTCACTAAGTTCTCTGGAGCAAACTGACTACATGTGCCTCAGGCTACAAATACCTTCTTACAAAAAATATACAGCGTTCGGCTGCAAGCTTACCTTAAGATACCTCTAGTTCCAGCTGTCCACACAAATCCTTTTGTCGTTGTTATCTGCTTGTCACTTCTAGTTGATGCTGCTCTGGAAATAACACATGAGTTTTTAATTATTTCACGTGAAACAATCTTGAAACTCAGATTCTTTTACGTAGGCTGCTGGATCCTGGGCCTGCTGGACCTGGTTTCAGCGAGTGGTGAAGGCGAGCGCCTGATGTGGAGTTTTACTGAAAGGGACGCATAATGAGGGTTTGTCGTCAATTATTCAACACATGCGCAGTGCGCGCTGATAGGTGTTAAGGCCGATGTGAGGGGGCTTCTCTTAGCCATTCAGTTGCTTTTACTGAGATATATGGACATGCAGAGATGAATGTAACAAACTACTCTTGTGCAATGGATAACTTGTCATTACTAGATAGACAATTCAATCTATGAATATGCAATATTTCTAATCTCCACTTGCGTCCGTTGTTGCACGCACATACACAAAGTTCAAAGCTCACATGAAGTTTCATCACACTTTCAATAGCATATGTATATTCCTTTTCTTGAAATAAGTTCAGTTCTTGTCTCGTACCGATGCAAATTCACACCAGCGAATATTTAACGGTCCAGGAGAGTGCAACATTATTTCTTTATGATTTGGTTAATTTCGTTTAAAATAATAATTCCCAAAATATGAGTACATATTTATGCTTAAGAACTTAGCCTACAAACATCGGCATTCTCACCTGCAACTAGGAAGGCGGGATATAAGTACTCTTCAGTACTGCAGGTTCTCTTATGCGATCGAAGTATTTGTAACAGCGAGTGTGCATCTCTTCAAGTCAAATGAACAAACATTGCTCAGGTTCTCGTGTTCAAGAAGCGATTTTTTGGCCAAAAAAATAAAACACCTGAATTGCAGCCTTACAGATTGGAACTGTATTTATAGAAGCTTCGAGTGAAGTTAAAAAAATAGTGAAATGGTCCAAACTGAATTCATTCAACAGATTGGTAAGTCAATCAGATCAAATTTTAATGGGCAACAATAGTTACAACTGACTGCTGATAAAGATTTTTTACAATTAAAAATATAATGATAGTTTGAAATATGTTTACTGATGTAAAAACATTTTTCTTCTTCATTTACCTGCATGCAAAATTTTCTATTTACTTACCAATACTTGCATGTGTTCCCGTTTAAACTACTTATAATATGTTTATCATCCTCAACCCTTTATATTCCTTTTTTAGCAACTTTGATCACGCACATCAATGGTGCCCTCACACTGTCAGTTGTTTTTAGCATTATGCTGGATAAAGATATGACTGATGATGTTGTGTTTGTGACTGTCACACAATGTTACTTGTAGACCAGATGATGCAGAAACTGTCGATGTTGCCTATCTGGAGCTTGATCTACCAGCAGTCGTAGTTTTAACATCTCGTGCTATTGTATAGTAAGCACTGCTGTAGGAATAAGATTTCTTAAGGGCAAAGAATGGGGGCCGTTAAAGCATCATCGGCAACAAACAAAAAACAGGGTAAATACAAGCAGTAAATCAAAACAAAAGAAAGCTTAGAGAAATAAAAATGCAACAAGCAATTAAAAGAAGCCTATAATACAAGTAAACAGATACATTCAACAAGAAAACAGAAAAATCGCTAGAGAACAAAGCAACAGCCTGTCAGGCGCAGCCTCATTTCCAGCAAATATGGGTGAACACATGGCACATCCAGGGCAAAATAGCAAGCAGTTAAAAACAAAACAAAACAAAACAAATAGAACTATGTAGATTTTCGCACTGATAAAACTGATTACATTTTGGTAGTTTGCGATTTGTTTTTGGCCACTGTAATAAAAAGACGAAAAGAAAAATCACACCACATTCGAAAAAGAAAGCAATAAAAATACGAACTCGATTCTGTACATGTAACAGACCATAAAAAACTTTGAAGTATCTTTGCTTCTTAAGTTTTTTTTTCGCTACATTTTCCTCTAGCTCTTTTTTGCCTTTGAGTTGGAGCAAAATACAATGACATACAACGTATTTCAAACATACTGCTATCAGCAATGTCAGTAAAACACATGTTTTATTTTAACAACGCATGCAATAACACTAGCATACCTAGCATAGTTTTTTGAAGAACATTTTAAATTTTTGTTCTTTTGAAAAAAGTTTTGAAAATACAAACACAAATCTGCGCGTTTTGCATAGCTTAAACAAAAATCGGCAAAATAGCATATTCTTGTAGCTGTTTAAAGAAAAAAGAAGTAGCAGCAAACAAAAATATAAAGGGAAATATAAAGAACATTTCAGTCCCGATAATGAAACAACCTATATTTTTTAAAGTATTATTGAGGTGCACATTATTTTTCTAGTGATTAGTTAATGCTCATTGCAAAACTGGAGCAAACTCTTTTGTCCGGTCTCGGTCAACGGCTGATCCTCAAAGATTCACCTCTAAGGGGCTAGATTTGTTGTTTTTCTACTCAATTCTGTAAGTTTAATAAACCATAAAAACCTTCTAAGTAACTTTGCTTCTTAAGTCTTGTACACAACCTCTTATGCTAGTCTTTTTTCGCCTTTGATTTCGAGCGAAAACAATTGCATACAACGTAGACTAAACATACTACTATTAGCAATGTCAGTAGCACACATGCTAAAAGAAAACCATAAATATCCAAGCAAGAAAAATGAGTGAAAGGAACTTCATGTCCTGACGAACGCAGGTGATCACCGCCATATTTCATCACGTGATCAAGCCAGAAGGCCGCTTTCTCCACAGGAACACCGAACTCTATTTTGAATAGTTCGGAGGCTTTTGTGATGGCCTGCTTGTAGCTCTTGTTGGTCGCCACTTTGAGAATGGTGGAGTGCAGCTCGTCTGTACTGACGGTGTTGAGGTCGACAGTCTCTGCGAACCCCTTCACGCGCATGCGCTCAGCGTTGTAGAACTGGTCAGCAAAGAGCGGGGTAGCGACCACTGGCACGGCCTGGAACAGGGCCTCGTACTGACCGTTCTTACCGCAATGGCTGACAAACACGCGAGTGTTCGGGTGAGCCAACAGGTCATTCTGAGGTATCCATGGTGATGTCAGAATCTTTTCGGAGTTCGGTGACGAATGGTTCGAACGGAAAATGGATTTAAATGGTAAATCTTTTAACACACTGAGGATTGTTTGTGTAATTGATTTTGGTGGACTGAGGACATAACTACCAAATGATACAATAACAACTCCTTCTTTCGCGTCATCCATGAAAGATTTGAACTGAGGTGACAACGGTTTACCAGGACCTGTAGCTGTTCCTCCAATTAGTTTGACGTTGGGCATAGAGGGCTTCGGGTAGTCTAGAATATGGTCTGTCTCAACCAACCAGATCTCAGCTCTAGCTACAAGCATGTCTATAGGAAGGAAAGGCATTTCTGGTGCATAGCGACTGACCGCGTCTTTGTAAATAAATCCGTCCGACACACCAGAGACTACATGAATTAAAGTGGTTAAAACTCGCTGGAAAAAACTCATATGATGGTTGTAACTAAAAATTATCAACGGTATGTTGCAAGGTTGTAAAGGGATGCGCTGGTAAATTGGGTCGTAAAATGTTCCAAGAAAAGCAAAAGGCACCCCAAGCCTATATGATATTATTGTCATCATGTTCATGGGTCGTAAATTGTCGTAAACGATTAAATCTGGACGCAGTTTTTGGACCCTCTCGAAGAACGAAGCGTTCTTGAGAAGAGTATCACAAAATTGTAAGCTAATAGACATGATCGTACTCCAATCCTCACGCAATCCCTTAAAATAGTTGTCGGCGAGAGCGGCCGTCATAATCTCCTCAAAGTTTGTCAAAGTCTGGTACTCGATGACAGTCAAGTTAGTCGTGTCCAGCACCCGCCTGCTGACGATATAGTCGGGCATGGTCAACCACACCTCGTGACCTTGCCGAGCGAGGGCCCGCGCCACGTTGGTGTGGTAGTTGGTGTGGCTGGTGAAGGGCACGGGCATGATGACAACTCTCTTACCTACAACACACAGAGGCACCAGCACGAGGCAACACGCAGCTGTCCAAAACAGGAGTTGTCTCACCTTCATGTCTTGAATGGGCTTTTGGCTCCCTGTAACTTTCCAGAAAATGTACAAAACGATTATACACAACATAAGCATAGCAGGATTGTGACGGACAGACGACAGTGCATGCTTGTTATGAGGGAAAGTTATGGCTGCGTCAGCACTTTGCGTTCATGTCGAGCCGCATCTCGGTTTTAAAATTTTATCAGAGTTTATTGCGTACTTTGAGGGAGTTCAGTACAGCTGCAGACACACATTGTCATTGGTCATGCAATATTTGATCTTTCCTAAAGAAGATACATGGAATTCTGTGGCCACTTTTATCTGTGACATTTGTTTTTCGTTAGGTTCCGTACATTATCAGTAGACAAGCTCTTTAATGAGCGTGCCGTTTAGTGTCGGACGTGCTTCCGACTTTTATCATATGCTATAGATAGCGGGCGGGGGGAACTGTACAACGCATAGACCTACCTGTCAAGTGGGCCATGCACTTTAGTAAGCATCTGTTACGTCTGAATTACAGAGTTTTGACCGTCACTCAAGATTCAACTTTTCTTAAGAGCACAGAAAATGATTTGTTACTTCTCTTGGTACTACGAGAACAACAATGATGTATAAACTTGAAATGTGACATGTAAGCTAATGTACAGAACACACTAACTACACCCAGCTATACTATTGCTTCTCTCACTCTGAAGTGCTATGTCACCTGGCAAAGGTAAAACGACAGCACGTTGCAGCGCACGCAGGCGCGCGCGCGCAAACACGCACACACACACACACACGTCGTCAAGGAATGCCGTTTTTGCGTTTTCATTCCAGCAGCCCACAAGCCATAAAATGCCTTTTTATTGCATGTTATAGCATATGTGCTTACAAGAAGGTTGGGGAAGGTACAAACATCTGCACCATATGTGTTGTCATTATTATCTCAAGCATATTAAGGATTTTTGTTTGTTTGTTAGGAACCATTAAGTTTTTCCCTAGCTCTAGGGATCCTACTCAAGACAAACTACAAATTGCTCCTTTTCTTTAACTTACCTTTAGAAGTCAAGTCGTTGTACTACAGAGAGTTTCTATCTCTTTAGAATCTGTGTATCGTCCGCAAAGAACTGTCGTCCCATCTGAAAGCGTTCAATTACCTGTCCAAGCTGTGAAGTATATACAGAAAATAATAATGGACCCAGAACGGATCCCTGTGGTACGCCATACACCAAAGGAACTGCCTCAGAGCTTGCAGAACCGACAATCACTCTCTGAGATCTATCGGCAAGATAGGAGTCAACCCACTGCAGCGCAGCGCCCAGGATACCAGCCTCTGACGACAGTCTCTGGAGCAGCAGGGGGTGGTTGTTGGTGTCAAATGCACTACTCAGATCGAGTAATACTAACAGCACTAAGTTGCCAGAGTTGACACTACAAAGAATGTCATTAGTCACACGAAGAAGAGCAGTTTCTGTGCTGAAGCCAGGACGATATGCTGACTGAAATTTATCTAGGCAGCCATGAGTAATAAAATGGGTCATAAGCTGTTCTGCGACCACCCTCTCAAGTAGCTTGGAAATATATGATAAATTTGACACTGGACGATAGTTTTTACAGTCAGAGGGATCCAGGTTTGCCTTTTTGAACAAGGGCTTGACAACAGCCTGTTTAAAACACCGTGGAACACAACCTGCTCTCAAACTGGCATTAATAATGTCCAAAATGACAGTAAATAGAATGTCCAGAAGTTGAATAATAAATTTAGTTGGTACAGGATCCACAGCACATGAAGTTTTTGTTGATCTTGCTACAAATTTCCTCAAGTAGCTCTCATCAATAGACGTGAAAGAAGTCAGCGGAACACCAGCAAATGGCACAGAATAGTCTTCCTCACACTCTGGCAACTCACAAGCTGCACTCTCAAGTCCAGCACTAATTTACTTTATCTTATTAACAAAGAAGGAAGACAGCTGATCAGCAGCTGACTTGACATCCACCTCAGGAAGAACCGGACTAGTTCCGTTCTTACCCAGCAGGCTGTTCACAATGTCAAAAGTCTTTCTGGGATTTCCACTCGCAGCCTCTAGCTGCTCCTGCACGAATAACGATTTAGCCTTTTTTACGGCACACACATATTTATTTCTGGCTAACTTATACAGCTGTCTGTCAATCTCAAGTTTGGTCTTCCTCCACTTTTCTCTGCCAGCTGTCTCTGTTTCTTGGCTTCACTCACCCCCTCACAAAACCACACACAATCTGGTCTATCTACAACAATTTTGCTAACTGCAGGAGCATGCTTATCAAGCAGCCCTGATAGAGTCTGATTATATAACTCTGCTAACTCATCAACATCTGTGGGAGGATCTAATAACAACTTTGACTGAAGCAGTTCTTCTCTGAAAGCGTTCAGGTCAATCTTCTTCAAATTTCTACACAAAACAGATATCTTTTTACGCCTTGGTCGAGAAAGATCAGTCACCAAGGACTGCACAAAATGGTCTGAAATAAAAAAATCCTCGACAACAGCTGACTTGACCAGTGACTCTGATGGGCAGTGATGGCGCACGAGTGATAACCCAGTCAAGAATGTGTCCAAGTCTATGAGTTGGTTTTTCAATCAGCTGACAAAGACCACGGCTAGCTAAAGCCTCAATCAAACGCTTCACATCACTATCTTGAGGTCTATCAAAATGAAAATTTACATCCCCCAAAATAAGAAACTTCTCCTTTGTGAGTAAACTGTCCAGCAGCATGGCAAACTCCTCATGAAACAGAGAATCTGAAAGCTGATTCTTTTTAGATGGAGGAGGTCTATATAAACAAATGATCTCTAATGTCTGCTTGGCTAATGTCAGTCTTGCTGTTATGTACTCAAAGGACCTGTACTGTGTTTGTCTCTTCAGCACTGTGAACTTCATATGTAGTTTAAATAAGACACCAACTCCACCTCCACTCCTACCACTCCTGGGATTATGTGCAAACGTATAGCCCTGTGGTGTAAGGTCTTTGATTACTGGTTCATCGCCTATCTCTTTTAACCATGTCTCTGACAAGAAAAATGCATCAAAGTCATTTTCCAGCACTAAATCATGAATGTCCACAGCCTTGTTGCAGACTGACTGCACATTTAAGTGACCAACACATATACTTGTCACATTTTTCGTTTCTATTGAAAGTCCCCCACTCTTTGACAAAGGAAAATTCTCATTAAAATTTCGGTCACATTCCTTTTTCCCACCATTTGTACCTCGTATGGTGCTTAGGTGTAGTGATGGTGGAAATTTATGTTTGTCGTTAAGACCGTATTTCCTCAGCCGGCGCTGAACTCCTCCTCTCCTACCTCTCTTTCGCTTTTTTTCTGATGGACGGCCGAGTCTTTAGGTAGGATATCAGTTGGAAAGGTGGAAGTATCAGGGTGGAGGGTCGCCGAAGTCGAAGAGAGTGCGAAAAGGTACTCACGGCTGTACGACATAGTGGAGGTCCGCCATCTTGTTAGTCAGTTTCACTCGAAGTCCAGGAAAATATACAAAACACAGCACAACCAAGCACACTGCATAACGTTCACAAGTCCACTACCGTAGAAGTGAACCCTAACAATACGATAAACTAAACTAACTAAGCAATTAATATGAAGAAAAACAGTAATAAAGCTAAAATGCTAGCGAGCCACAGCAAGTCGCCTCGTGGTGAGCGTTCTCTTCGACACTCAGATGGAGTTTGTACTCATGAAGGAAATCCTAAAGATAATGGCAGCAAACGCCAGTGGATTAACTTTGTTCAGAGATGTGTATATACAGGTCTCTGCTTTGTTCAAACATGCCATGCGAACGTGGTCTCCACATCGTCCTCAAGAATTTGCTCAAAACATTTTGAGATGTTAAAACCAACTACGACTGCTGGTAGATCAAATTAATACTCCCTCCATTCTTTTATCTCTTATTCTTGTTAACTCTTCCTTAAGTTTGTTCAGATTTTCTTTTTCGTCTTCAGGATTCTCAAGCTTACTTTCTAGCTGATTTATATTTTCTTTTCACTGATGTGGCCTTCTTTTTCATTGTTGCATAAGCTATTGTCTTTCCTCTGATTAACATTAACAGAACTTCTAGGAATGTTTGGTCTGAGATTGTGAACTGTATTTGGTCATAAGGTATTAATTTGATTTAACTTTTCCTTTATGTAAACTGGAATCGCATATTGTGCTATCGTTTCGTCTATTAATTTGTTTACTTCATTGACACAGACGGTATCATAAAGCAAAGAGCAGTTAAATTTTCAAAAAGTTCTATTTTTCTCATTCTTGGTTAGCTTTAGGTTAAATGTAATAATAGAGTGATCTGTTCTATAACCACTAAGTATATCCGCACTGGCCACCCAGTCCATTAGTGCTTCGTTTACTAGGAAAAAGTCCAGCCTACTTAACTGTGTAGGGGTCGATCTACGCCAAGTGTAACTTTACAGTCAGGGTTTAATTCTCTCCACACATCAGTGTGGGGAAGCGGATGGCCGAGTGGTTAGAGCGCTGGCGTCCGAACCGAGAGCGCGCTGGTTCAATACCCGATAAGCGCAGCATACTTCCCCCAGTCGACCCAGCTGACGGGAATGGGTACCTGACTCCTTAGAGGGTTGGGGAAGGTAAGGCAGCGAGGGAGAGGAGATGGGCACCACCCTCATGTAAAAGCTGGCCCCGAGAAAAGTGGGGTCTCTAACACCTCACTCCCCGACGACCTGAACAGGTTATGGGATGACCTTTACCTTTACCTTTTTACACATCAGTGAGTTCCAATTTATCCATTAGTGATATAACCTCTGCCTGAGAGCGTGGATTATTTATGTGTTTATAATTATAGTAGTCAAGGCAATGTCTTAAAACTAAATTCCAGTCTCCAGCTAAAATACAATGCTGAATTTTACTCTCTGTAATGTACTTTTCTAATTCTTTGTAGAATGTTGGATTGTCTTTGTTTGGTCCATAGATATTAACCAAAAGGATATCTCTATTTTCTATCTTTACCATGATTATAATATAGTTTCCACGTATATCTTTATGGACTTTCTTGACTTTAAATTCAAAATTATTATTAAATAAAATGGCCACTCCTCTAGAAGAGGAATTATTTGATGCAAAGTAGCATTCGTGCCCCCATTCAACTCTGACTTGTTCAATTCTTTGGTCGAAATGTGTATCCTGTAAAAAGTATGTGCTATTTTTTTCCACGTAGGAAGTGAAGTACATCACGTCTTTTCCTAGCATCACCTAGACCCTGACAGTTAAGTGTTGCTATGGTTAGAGATTCTGGGTTCAGTGGGTATATTTAGTATAAATGCATTTAATACAAAGGAGGAAGTAGAACATCACTGTACACTAGCCTATAGTCAAGAGAGCAACATTTACCCTTACTGTATAACAGTATTTTACAGTGTAGTGTCCTTATAGTAACATAGCGGGGCACCAACCTTAGATTGATACTGGTGTTCAAAACTTGTATTGCTACTGCAGATTTAAAAAGGCATTCAGGCATATATTCACACTCACGAGGCATTCGAGGCAAGACAGAGAAAAAAAAACAGATAAAAACCGAACAAAACAAGAAAACACTAAGTATTTGGAGGTATGAACTGCTCACTAGGAGGTGTCTACCCAAGACGCCAAGAAAAAAAAAAGTTTCCACGTCACTAAACGTGACGTACATTCACCACCTTGTCAAAACAGAGGCTAGCATTGACATAAATATGAATGGAATACAAATGTAAAGAGAAAGCTATCATAAAAAGATTCTGCCTATGTACTATATGTTATGTTATATATACCCAAGCTACTGTTACCCCCCCCCCCACACACACACACAGATCAGAGGTAGATAAGCAAGACCTACCCACTTATAAACAGTTAAATCCGCTGGAACAGTTGAAAGTCCCGATGTCTCAATGCGCGAGTGAAGACAGATGGTAATTGGCGAAAGCGTTCTCCAGCTTAAGTCTGTATTTACCGGCGGGTCTTCGGCCAGAGGTTCCGGACACGGTCCACAGCTGTCACGCGAAATAAAAATATTACTGGAGTTATCTTAGACAAACACTTTTAAAAATGTGTTTATATTTTATTAACAATAATGCACATGGTTGAATTAACTCAAATGCGCCTAGATACAGACAATCAGTAATAATACAACATAGACTGCAATGTCTGTGATTGTTGCCCAGTAAATTTTGATCTGTTGAGTGAAGTCAGTTTCGCCCATTCAATTATTTTTTTTAAACTTCATTCGAAGCTTCCAAATAAAGTTCGAATCCCTAGGGCTGTATCCAAACATCAGCTGTTTCATTTTATAGGCAAAAAATTACCTCTTGAACACGACAACCTGAGCGATGTTTCTTCATTTGACTTGAAGACATGCACACTCGCTGTTACAAATACTTCGATCGCGTAAGAGAACTCTTTAGTATAGGAGAGTAAGTTTTTCTTACTTTCCTAATGGCAGGTGAGAATGCCAATATTTGAAGGCTTATACCTTTAAAATTAAACATAATTATGCACTCATATTTTGGGAATTATTATTTTAAAATGAACTTAACCTCATCATAAAGAAAAAATGTTGCAATCGGTTTGTCCTTTAAAGTCTTAAAAAAAAGTCTTTAGCGGATGTAGTGTGTGGGAAGGTTTCACTGGCTGACATACTGTAACTCATTCGACAGAGCTCAGTGCTTTGTTGAGTAAAAAGACATGTGCAGGCCGAGAGACGACTGTATGAAGTATTCACAAGGGAGAAGTGCATGTGCCCTGGCATGTATTGGAACCCAGGATTACATTTTTTCCAAGCGCCACTCTCCATGTGATTCTCTCTCGCTGCGCTTTTCAGACTTTTCATAGTGAAGTTCGTACTTTGAGGGGACTCAGTAAAGCTGCCGACACATCTCACAGATCATGCAATATTTGATATCTCCTAAAGAAGATATCTGAGATTGTGTGGTCACTTTTATCTGTGGCGTCTTCTATGTTTTCCGTGATGTTTCCTACATTGTCAATAGACAAACTCTTTAATGAGCGTGCCGCTTATATTGTGTGAGAATCCTATGTTCCATTCTGTTATGATATTATATACAGATATCTGGGTACATGCTACCTCCAAATCGGTAGTGGGGCGACCATCCCTAACCCAGCGGGTCCCCAGGTGGCGGATAGGGGAGTGGCCCTTAGATATAAGGGTTAGCTGCGAAATAAGTCTAGGTCCCTTATGGGTCCTCGATCGAATAAGCAGTCCCGGACCAACTGGCGGTACACCTAACAGGATGGGGCGAGTAAGTAGGTGGCACTACTATACCCCACCAAAATCCCCCAGATGTCCCAGGACGGGTGTATCATGCGAGAGTAAGAGCCGTGCTAGAAGCTCTAGCCACCTGTGTTCCCAGGGCCAGTTTCTGGACTAGGAACGGGAGGAGGTTTGGCCCCCTACGTGCGGCATGCAGGCCCACCGGTGGGTGGACAAGCCCTGGTGCCCACGAACTAAGCCCCGAGGTGGGTCCTCGGCACCAAAAACCAGCCCTGTGCTCCCAGGGATAGGCTTTTGAGCCAGAAGCTAGGAGAAGGAAAACTCTGATATAACACCCGGCCAGAGCATGGTCGTCAGCCTTGGTTGGCAAGTCTTCTACGAGAAGGAAAACTCGGACAAGAAAAACCAACGCCGAAGACGGATGCTGGGCCAAAGTGCGCGTAACGGCAGTGCAACGCTTTCCGCTCAAATGATGGATGACAACAGATCAAATCGTGATGATGCTTTACCTGTGGAGTCCCCCCGGGCAGGTAGAGTGTCGGGTCCCGAGCCTCAACGGGATCCACCCCAAGTTACCGGCGGTCACCCCGTCCCGCGATGTGGAGTCAGGTCACGGAAACGGAGGGTAATGGCTACTGACCAACGAAAAACAACAGCCCGAACAACCAGACCTCTAAACATCCTTCAATGGAATGCTGAAGGGGTTTTCAACAAAAAGCTACCTCTCACTGAGAGGCTACATACAGACAACATAGATGTAGCCTGCATCCAGGAAACCCATCTTAACCCAAATCATCGTTTTGTAGTGAGAGGTTACCAAACTTTCAGGCTGGATAGGGAGGAGAGGCACAAAGGAGGAATTCTGTTTTTAGTCAAGAACAATATTCCAGTACGAGATTTCAATATTGACACAAATCAACAGTCGGAGATCCAAGGCATAACCTTTCTCTTGAAAAACACAGAAATAAACATAATCAACCTATATTGTCCTCAAGACAAAGAACTGTCCCTCCACCTCATCAACATTGCTGAGGAAAATACAATAATCCTGGGAGATTTCAACAGCCATTCTACCTGCTGGGGATAGTGACCGACAAGAGAGGAGAGGAGGTAGAAGACTGGCAGATAGAAAACAGACTGATGCTGCTGAATGAACCAGATGATCCGCCAACATACTTCTCCAGAAGATGGCTCACCACATCTACCCCAGACCTTGCTTTTGCCACCGGAGACCTCACAAAAAAAGCTAGAAGAGATGTTCTGAGCCAGCTAGGTGGAAGTGACCACAAACCAGTTAAAATCAGTATTGAAACAGATGAGGAATCTCAAGACCCCAAACTGTTTCCAAGGTGGAACTACAAGAAGGCCGACTGGGAGATGTATGCCTCTCTGACTGATGTATACACCAAAAACAGCAACAAGAAAGACCGCAAAATCAACAGACTAGTCAAGGACTTGAACAGGGCCATCCTAAAAGCCGCCCAAGAAGCCATACCTCGAGGTGCAAGACGAAATTACAGACCCTACTGGACAGAAAAGTTGCAGAATTTAGAGAACATCGTACAAAAGGCCAGAGAAGAAGTGGAAAGCAACCCCTGCAATGAAAACAACATTACCTTGAAAGCTGCCACTGCTAAATACAGAAAGACATATCTGCAGGCTGCAAGGAAAAGCTGGAGGGAGAAAACAGAGCAACTCAATTTGGATAAAGATGGACAAAAGCTCTGGAAATTAACAAAAACAATGAATGATGAATGTACCAGAGGAGCCCCAGTCGTCATTGAGCACAATCAAGAAATATACTCGGGAAGAAAGGCAGCAAACATCTTCATAGATAAATATGAAGATTTCAGTAACATCACTGTGCCACCAGAACGAAAAGAACAAATACGACTGGAGACCAAAAACCAAGAAGAAGAAGAAGAAGAGAAAGAAGTAGACGAAGTAATGACAAAACCCTTTTCCATGCAGGAGCCACAAGAAGCACTGAAAGCGCTGAAAGGAAAAAAGTCACCAGGGCCAGATAAGTTCACGAATGAAATGCTCTTGCATCTTGGCTCCAGAGCCAAATCAGTCTTGTTAGACACCTTCAACAACAGCTGGAAAAGTGGACATGTACCACAAATTTGGCGCGAAGCAGAGATGGTACCAATCCATAAGAGAGGAAAAGATCGAAAGAAAGTCGAAAGCTATAGGCCCATCAGCCTCACCAGCTGCATGGGAAAGCTAATGGAAAGACTGATCAATACTCGGCTCAAATGGTACATGGAAAAGAATGAAGTCTTTGCACCACAGCAGGCTGGCTTCAGAGAAAATAGGTCTACCGAAGATCAAGTGACCTACATTGCACAGAAGGTAGAAGACGGATTTCAGGAGAAGAAAATCACCCTAGCAGTGTGGGTTGATATGGAACGAGCCTTTGATCGAGTGTGGAAGGATGGACTGAGATTGAAGCTCCGTCAGTGTGGCGTGGCAGGATCCATGCTTAAATGGATAGAAGAGTACCTGCACAACAGGCAAGCCAGAGTACACCTCAGTGGGCAGTACAGCAGGAAAAAAGTACTGCGGGATGGCGTTCCACAGGGCGGAGTTCTCTCCCCTACATTATTCCTCATCTTTATCAATGACATTGTTCGAGATCTCCCGAAAAATGTCTTCGGGGCCATTTATGCAGATGATCTCGTGCTCTGGTGCACAGAAGAGCACATTACCACAGCAAACTACAGAATGCAAGAAGCACTGAAAGTCCTGGAAGCGTGGACCCAGAAGTGGCTCGTGGCTATCAACACACAGAAAACCACCTACACTATTTTCAGCCTGTCCCCCAAGACACAGAGGGCAACGCTGAAGATCAATGGACATACATTGCCACCAGAAGACACCCCCACTTACCTAGGTGTGACCCTTGACCGTCATCTCACCTGGAAGCAACACCTGGAGAAATCACAGGAACGGGCAAAAACCCGCCTGGCGCTGATGAAAAAGCTCACAAGCTCAACGTGGGGAGCAGATGCGAAGATTCTGAAGAGACTGTACACAGGAAGAGTCAGACCGGTACTGGAGTATGAAATGGCAGCATGGGGAACTGCAGCTAAATCGAATTTCGACAAAGCATCCAAGGTCCAGAACCAGGCAGCGCGTATCATCACTGGTGCCATGCGATCTACACCCATTTCTGACCTGGAAACCGCCACTGGCCTGGAGTCGCTGGAATCAAGGCGCGGCACCAAGATCCTGACACAGTCTGCAAAGCTGAAGCGTCTGTCAGACCATCCAATGAAACAAAGGATGGAACAACCCACAAAAGGAAGGCTGAAGCACTCCAGCTTCATCCACCAGGCCAGACTGCTGGAGCGAATGAATCCAGACCTCTTGGATCAAGAACCAAAGGAAATTCCTAGGACGCAACAAAACCCTGCCTGGAAGCGTACTAGCGAGCCTCGAATCCAACTCAGCATCCCTCAAGTGGAGAAGAAGGGCACACAGAGCGACGAGGTACGCAAGGCCCTTGCCCTGGAGCACATACATGCTCACTATCCAAGACAAACATGGACTCACGTCTACACCGATGGATCTGCTACGGAGGCTGTACGAGATGGAGGAGCCGGTATCTACATCAGATACCCAGGTGGGAATGAAAAAGAACTGTCCATCCCCACTGGCAAGTATACCACCAACTACAAGTCAGAAGCGGAAGCCCTCCGTACAGCTATAGCCACAGTGGCAAACAGCACCGAGACGTCGGACTCCATTGATTTCTTTTCTGATGCCCTCTCTGTCCTCCAGGCCTTGCAAACATCCAGAAACAAAGAATTAGATGACCTGTCTCTTGAACTCACCTCCCTCTGCACAAGGCACACTGTCGCACTGCAGTGGATTCCTGCACACTGTAACCTTCTGGGTAACGAAGCTGCCGACAGGCTGGCAAAAGAAGGATCGGCAAAAGAACAAGTCAACAGAGTTGTGTCCTTTGCAGAGGCAAAAACCATAATCAAGGCAAAACAATGGAAGATATGGCAACAAGAGCACCCCAACTACAACAAGATGGATGGCTACCATCTTCTGACCAGACGTGAGCAGGTTACCATCTTCCGCCTGCGTACGGGACATAACCGGCTAAACTGGCACCTTTACAACAAGTTCAAAATTGGCCAGTCTGGCCAGTGCCCTTGCGCTACCGGTAATATGACCACAGAACACATATTACAGGCCTGTCCCACATACGCCACCATCAGGAAGAAGTACTGGCCGGAAGACACGGCAGCGACCCAAAAGCTCTACGGTGCCCTGGCGGACCTGCAGCAAACATCAACCTTCATCGAGGAGACTGGCCTCACCATCTGAGCGATCGAGAAAAAAAATATATATATACAGATATGGGAAAAGGGACTGTATTAGTCATCGGCTACATTTGAGCTATACAGACATCATGCTAGCCATTCAAGATTCAAGGTTTTTCAAGTTTACAGAAATAACTTATTACTTCTTTTGTTACAATAAGAACATTATTAATGTTGCACAAAGTAGAAAATGTTACACGTAAGCTACTGTTCAGTATGCACATTTCCACCTTCACACGGAGGTGTGCATTCACCTGGGTGACTGAGCACAGGCATACCGACAGCACGTTACGACACACACACACACACACACACACACACACACATCGTCAACGAATGCCGTTTTGCGTTTTCTTATTAGCAGTTCTAAGCTATAAAATACCTTTACATGTTTATCTTATTTTATAGCATTATGTGTTTACAAGGAGGTTGTGAAAAGCGCAAACAGCTTTTGCATATCTCGTGTCATTATTCTCTCGCGCATGTTAACAGCCTCTCAAAAAAACTGATAGACTACTTCTACACGAATTTCGTTTATCTAATTCTTCTTTTAAATAAGGAGTCTGTATAGTCTTATTACCTCGAAAATTCTATTTTAATCAGTTCCATACATTTCTTGTCTTTTATTAAAGATAGTATTTCTGCTACTAAAATTGATGAGACTTGCTCTATTGTCTCATTCAGATAGAATGAATAACTATAGAAAAGAGGCTTTGACTATGGGTCGATGTGGCTTAGGATTAAAGTGACCAGTGACGTCACAAAGTGCAAAGCAGGAAAGAAAAAAAATTATTTACAAAATCTCCCCTTGGTGCCTCTTACATCTGAGCACACGTACATTACCAAATCGCAACACGCAAAATATACGTACATTTATCCAATCACATTTTTCTATATTCAAGGTAAGCCGTCTACAAAATTTATGAAAGATAAAAGAAAACTATTCCAGTGTGGGGTAGTTTGCACTGTTCAGTTAGGCGCGGTCACAAAGATAAAGTCTTCCCTGTGCCATCGACTCAACAAAATACTATTACCGCCTCGTAGGTGTCGTATGATTTACGTGTTCTTGGCATGTGCGACTTACAGACAATAACGGCTCTATCCTACTCAACTTACTGGTGTAATTTGAAACTTCCGTTGCTGTGGAACACCATAAATTTTTTTTCTAGAGATTGTGCTAATGGAGGTTTACTAAAGAATGCAGATGGACGACGGGTACGAAGAGCCATTAAATGTGTATTTCGAGTGAGAGCCACAATTAGCCACAACATGCAGAGCATGGAGCGTTAAATCAATTATTGCCTAAATAAACAACTGAGCAAATGTTATGTTTCGCTGTAGTATACATGGACACAAAACAAACCAAAGGCTGACTCGCTCTGTCGACCAACTTACGTTACTGAAGTTTTTCTTTCATGGGACCATATTCGTGTGATACTATATTTTCTTAGAGTTATATTCAGCATGAACAGATGTTGCGTTCACGTCTAGAAAACTATTTTTGGGGACTTAGTGTGGGAAGGCATTACTCACTGTAAATCTATGAAGCATTGACAGGGTAAAGTACGTAAAGTACATGTGTCCCCACCTGTATTTTAACCCAAGAGGTGACGATCTTTACCGCAGCAAGGACACGTTATATTGTTTCTAACCGACATTCTTCACGTGATACTCTTTCGTCGTGCTTGTCAGATTTTGTACAGGGAACTGCGTACTTTGAGTGGGTTCAGTACGAGTGCAGAGTTATCATGCAATATTGTAGATCTCCGAAGGTATATGTGGTTGTGTGGCAACTGTTATCTGAGACGTCTTCTGTTTTTCTAAATGCTTGTACATCGTCAATAAACAAACTCTTTAATAATACAAGCTGTTTGAGGGTATAGCCTTTTTGCTTATAGCTCTGTGTCTACTGTTTGACATGGATTATTTGATGCTTATCATCGTACTAGTGGACTGTTGTTTTGTTGTTTGTTACAAGAGTCAGAATTCCGCCTTAGCAACATGCGCTCTTTCTTATCTAAGATTTGATATACGGGTTGCCCCGCCCTTAGTTCCTGGTTCTTAGCCGTGCCCTGGGAGCACAGTGCGTCGGGGGGGGGGGTGAAGGCTGCTTGACACGTGACAGGAACTTCTAATGCATCTTTTGGTTGCATGAGGATTTTGTCATTGGGCACTTGAAGGAAGCAGTCCCATTTTTTACCTCACCATGTCCTGTTACATTCCTCACCTGCTGGTGCTAGACTGTTTATCTGTCTAAGCTGGCCTGACTCATATTACAGGTAACCTCTGTACGTAAAGGTTATTCAGAATCCACCACCTGAGAAAATCAGTCAACGGTATGCATTAAGTACACTGTATCTACTTGCTGTCGTCATCTGTGTACAGTTTGTTTCGTGTCCGTACGTTTGAGGTTATTCCACGAAAGATTCCATCTGTCACGAAAAAAACCAATGTGTCCTTTCATCTTAGACATTATTGTTACTTTATTAAGACAACAATACATGTGATATTAGTAGCACACCTAGCGTAGTTATGGGTTTTTAACCTGTCTCTAAAATATTCTTCTGGCATAAATGTAATAGTAACTTAGTTCCTCCATGTTTAAATACACATCAGGTGGTTTATATGCGCACATCCTATTGGCTTTCTAAAAACACGATTGCTGTGACAACAGTCTTGTCGCGTGTACTGTTTATTCGGCTATAGAGTGGCATTTGCAGCCATGATACAAACAGAAATATATCACATAATAACAATCATATATATATATATATCACATTTTGAAACTGCAATCGTAACAATCTGCCAAATTAACACAGCATTTACATGATATTAAAAACACTAATAAGTATCCAGTTATCGAAAGAGTGAAAGTATAATTTGATTCAACTACCTTAAATTCATAGGCTTACTGTTTGCTTTCATATTCAGTAGCTGATAAAATTTAAATATATTAGGATATATTAGGGGGCTGTACAAAATAGCCTGGAAGAACCCTCCCCACTGTCATTCTACTAGCTCCTGGCACACGGTTGTGGGTGACCCCTGGGGTGATAATCTCTTCCTACACATCATTGAAACCACGTGCACGGTTCCCTGGCGACACTGTTTGCGTGTTGCGTAAAACTCAGGGACACTGCAACATGTTTTAACACGTACAGGACTTGGACTTCGTGTAAATGTCTTTTACAACATGTAAAACTTTAACATCAATGCAACAGCTAAGCAGTTTTCCCCATTAGGGGAAGCGGATGGCCGAGTGGTTAGAGCGCTGGCTTCCGAACCGAGGGCGCGCTGGTTCAATTCCCAATAAGCGCAGCAAACTTCCCCCAGTCGACCCAGCTGACGGGAATGGGTACCTGACTCCATAGTGGGTTAGGGAAGGTAAGGCAGCGAGGGAGAGGAGATTGGCACCACCCTCATGTAAATGCTGGCCCCGAGAAAAGTGGGGTCTCTAACACCTCACTCCCCTACGACCTGAAAAGGTTATGGGATGACCTTTACCTTTTTACCTTTTTTTCCCCACAGAATACTTCTTTGCACATTGTCAAAAGCCATCCATCATATTCGGAGAGACTGCTAGTCTTTGTAATGATTTCTGAAGAAACTGAGCCTCCTCCATGGAAATCAACATGTTCTGCATTATTTAGTGCAACAAAATGATCACAATCTTCAAAGACGATTAATCCGATTAGGTGCGGTCCACATAGGATGTCGTCTACATACACCGATGTCGTTGTCACCATAAAGGGGATTTAAATCATTTAATTAAACATCACTATGCTTCACGCATACCCGGGTGTTTTTAATTTGATTTTATCTACAATGTTCGTTGCATTGTTTTTTTCATGTACCTTTCTTCTGTTCCCATTTTATCAGCCAAAACAAAATTAATATTTCTTTCAGATCACGAATGCAAGAACTCGAATGGTGAACGCGTAACAAAAGAGTTATCTTGATAATGCTTAGAGTTATTATCAGCTCTTGAGTACAGACAGAATAACCATATAAAACAATAATTAAACATATATTATGCAAATCCATTGTTAATAATTTTATTAATGAATAATTATTTTTATCAATTTGTATAGCACTTTCGCGAAAGAGAAAATTGATGTAAAAATCAACATTATTACTTTTGTTCGATCCATTATTGTTCAAACTTCACATGCTGAAATTAAACACGCTCGTGGTGAAACGTGTCACATGATAATATATAAATGCCGTTTGGAATTAGCGTACGCGCAACGCCTTTTTAAACTTTACATCTTTAAATTTCAAGGTCCAGTTCGTTTGTACTTCTAAGAACTAACAATGCTAGAAAGCAGAGTAATATACTGGAAGGTAGTAACATGTTCAAATTTGTGTTCCCTTGAAAAGAGTGAGAAAATAAACAGGTGTCTCTACATTTTTGTATGCCTTTTATAAACGTATTGTAAAACAGCATATCTGTTTAAAGATAAGAAAGCTAAAAACAAATATAAAAGAAACAAAAAATCCAAATAATAAAATTTATTATAAAGAGAAACCCAAAGAATTTTAGTCACGATAATGAAACAACCGCTATAACTTAAAGGATTACTGGGGTGCAACTTATTTTACTAGTGTTTAGTTGAAGCTCATTGCAAATCTGGGTAAATACTCTCTTCCATTCTTCATTTGGATACTGTTTCAGGAAAAAAACATTTTCATCCAAAGTTATAAAATCTTTGTGTAATCCTGTTTGGATTGATCAACACAGCCATTCCTATCCTCACTTCTAAAACATTAAATGTCATGCCAGATCCCAAGTGACTGTCAGAGGTAGGACCAACAATGATCAAAATATATATGCATATGACGATGTCAATTTCCACTCAACAGAAAAAAACAGATCATATACAACTTTTAATACAAATTATGGCACTTTCTTGGGAGGCTTGAGAGCTCCAATCCTTCGCAGATATCGCACAATAAATGGAGTAGCTGTAAGTGTTATGGCTATCCTCACAGGAGCAAAAACCTTGTGTACTGCATAGGCAACAACGAAAGTTCCAGTTCCAGTTGCAAGCTTAGACTGCAACACTGCCTCCCCTACTCCCAGATTTCGCAGAATGCCCACCAAATAAACGCCACTGCTGACAGCTAAATAAAATCCGCTAAGAGAAGCAAGGGAAATGGCGACATGGAAAATGATGACAGTGGACCCATATTCTTTTACTGCGCGCTTCAACTTTTCACGCTGAGTCAGCTGTGACTCTGTCAATCCACCCACCTGGGCAGTGCCCGAGAGATCATTTCTGTTTTCAGGTTTTGTGCTGTATCCCTTCTTTTGCTGATAAATCTGCACAATATCTTTAATCATGGCATCTTGCTGGGCAAATATTTGGGCAAGAGTTACACGTCCGCTCTGAAAACCTTGCAGCTGTTCCACACAGTCAGGAAGGTTAAAGCGTTGACAGTTCTCTAACCATAGCTTGAAGCGCACACAGTCATCTCCCTGGACACCCTTAGGGCAAGGAATACTGACATCTGGCAGGCGCATGTCACTTTGTGCTCCCTGAATATTTTCATCAAACTGAACCGCTTGTGCTTCCGAGCGTTTGCGATAGCCCTCAGATATTTCTGCTATTAGAGCCTCCTGATCAGCTAAAACCTGTGAAAGTGTCAGCCGGCCAGTCTGGATGCCCTGCAATTGTTGATCACAGTTAGGAAGCCCATACCGCCGACAGTTGTCTAGCCAAGCCTGAAAATGACCACAACCCATCTCCATGTTTGGAGTCCCTTGTATTCCTTGAGGACTGGCACTCTCCGCAAGCTCGTTCTCAAACGAAATGGTCTTTTGTGCAGCCATCCTGTGTGTGTTGAAAGTATGGAAGCAACATTCTTGCTGGATGCCCTGCAAACTCAGCCCCTTGTTAGCATACGACAGTGCACGCTGCAGAAGTTGTTTGCTCTCTTGTATCGACAATGGGCGCGGAATAGGTCCTTGGATCCCTTTAACCATGACTGTCGTATGCTTCAGTTGTGCTTGTCTTAGTCCAAAACTTTGCAGAGAAACTCTCATAGCACGGCAGGACATTCCTGTCAAAATAAATGTGCAAACGGGCATATCGTGTTTTGTGTGAGTTGGATGGATGTGTACTTCCTCGGGCAGTCCACACACACGGTCCTCGTCACCCTCTTGCTGCGAGCTGTGTGGCAGTCCACCAATTTTATTTGTCCCACTGGGCAATTTGAATAAGGGAATGTGCCCGAGTTCAACACTGAATGAAAAAATTGAAAACATGAGGAGGAAAAAGGAAATGGGCAAGTAACATGTATCATATAAATATATATAGATAAAAAAAACTTACAACAAGAAAATCAGGTATGCACCTACAACATCACATATGCACACACACACACACACCATTGACAGCTCATCTAAGATTGAGCAGCTGGACTGCGGATGGCACAAATGATTTCCTGTGTCTGTTACTCTTACATATAGGCATGGCATAGCGTTTACCTGAGCTTAATAATACAAATTCTTTTTTTTAGTACATGTTCAGGTAATGATAAAATGCATGAAGCTTTCCGTACTATTTGCTGGTCACAAAAAGAAGCTAAATCCCTCTGTTTGGTACCAATTATCTTTGAACAGATGTTCACAACAATCATTAATTTCACACAAACGACAAAGTTAATCCACATCTACCAGAAAATTGATGAACCTACCAAAATTATCAAAGCTATATATGATCACTTTTTGAAAAGGCATGCTATATATACAATCGTGAAAATGAAATGTAGCAGACGACATTGTTCAGCAATTAATATTTAGGCTATATCTATGTAGCGGGAGCACTAGACAGCTTGTACCGCTGACGGTGCTTTCTCCCTTCTACCCTGCACCCCTTCCACCCTACGCTTGGTCGCGCGAGCGGAGCATCGCGAAGCAGGCTGACCGCACAACGGGTGACGTACGTAGCACCCAGCTATTTCAGTATAAATACCAGAGAAAAGTCCGTCTCTGGACCTGTTTGTCGAAAGGCGACTGGTCCTGCTTGGACGAGCAGTAGACAGGTGGTTCGAGGTTCGAGAGAAGTATCAAGCCTACCGCAAGGTAGCTTGGTCCGCTGAAAAGAGGCTCTCGTCACCCAGACCACCCATCCCTGCCCCCCCCCCTCCTCGAGTGCGAGAGAAGTATCAACTCTACCGCGAGGTAGATTGGTCCGCTGAAAAGAGGCTCTCGTCACTCCACCCCCTTTCCCCCACCTCAGGGAGTTAGCAGTTAGGATTTAGGCAGGTTAGTTAGGATAGGGATACTAGTAGTTATAGGTGTTATGTAAATAAAATTTATGTCTTTGAACTTACTCATTTGTGTAAGTGTCTTAGTCCGTATGCTAGCGTGATGTATGTGTCCTCGTCGTGTGAACGAGATGAATGAGAATCAGTAGAGAGAAAGAAACTGTCGTGCATTGTAATCGTGTCGAGCAGCAGAACACACACGAAGATCAATGAGCTGAGAGATACACCGCAGAGAACACACTTTTAGTCTAGAGTAAAGCAGGGTCTTTTGTGGACTCCAAGGTCGGCTGAGTGCGGGTGCCGTAGATGGAAAAAGAACACAACGCGAGGCAGTACATGAGACAACGCACCCGACTAACGAGAGCTAGAACTTTAGGAAAAAAGTTCTCCTTGGAAACTTCCGTCCTCTCCCCTGGGACGAGAAAGAGGAACGGACTGATTTATGGCGCTAGGGCAGTGTATGTGTATAGCGACCGTCAGTCCGGCTACATCTAATAAGAAAGTATTGTGATATAATCATATCCTGACCTTGCTTCATCCGGTGGAAATCTGAAAAACAATTTACCAGAAGATTTGTAACGGGAATTTGTGCAATTAATGGCGCTACGTGAGTCTCCACCATCTCGGAACTTCGCTTTTGCCGCCATCTTGGTGTCTGCTAGTAGCGCTCGCTTCGCTGTTACCGCGGAAAATCCCGATTTCCCAACTTGGCAACTTGTACTATATATATATATATATTCACTATCTTCGCTCCACCAACCGAAATTTACAAGAAAATAGTAAGTAAAATTTTAAAGTCTAATGTATATTCTAAAATGATATTGTTTGTTTGGCTCTTTATATATATAATTTATATACACTGTGTAAATTGTATCTGTAAAGTTGTGACCTACTCCCCAGACATGAATTAACTCTCCGTTCCACACAGGTACAAACTTTCGTTTGAAATAAGTACAAGAAAACAAAAACGATATTTCTTAGAAATCACACCACGTTAATGTTTAAAAAAAATTCTTTAAAATGGCGTGTCGATTTTGGTTGTCTTTATTGTAGGTTAATGGGTATAAATATTAAAACATCACCATTTTATAGTTCGCATGCCGCCATTTTTGGAATGATACTCACTGGGTAGAGTACGTGAATTAGAAAGATTAAATAGTATGGGTGTAAGAAGCTTACCTAAAAATTCTTTCGGTCCTCACATTCTTTTTACACCTTATTTGTCTGTCTCCTCTCGTTCACGCTGCTTTTAGTGTTGCAGAGGCACGTCCGTGAACACATTCCCTCGACGATTCTTTTGCACAAGCTCGATGTTGGGTCTATGCTTGATTGTAACAGTTGTCCTCTAGTCTGTCAGCTGCCAGGTCTGATGTATGCATTCGTCTCTCCTAACTCGGTCATTCCTGGGCGGACTTTTCCCCAACCCCTATCCACTCTCGTCGTCAGGTTGAGTGTCAGTCTCTTGAGTAGGGGTGGTCAAAACTATGGGGCGCCAAGAGGGGAATTTTCTCAAACGGACTTTTCCCCAACCCCTATCCACTCTAGTCGTCAGGTTGAGTGTCAGTCTCTTGAGTAGGGGTGGTCAAAACACTATAGCATCTTGAATGTAGAGATTGTGGGGTGGGTGATGAAAAGTCTGTTTCTGCCATGTACAATCCGTGTGTGTTGTATAATTTGCGTGTTCTTGGCGGGTGCGATCATAAGACCCACAGGTAAAATGGTCGTCCTATCCTACCCAACTTCTCCGTGTGAATTTAGAAATTTCCGACGCTATCAACACCCTATAGATTTTGTTGCTGATTTTCGTAAAGGAATTTCTCAGTCTACCAAAGAATGGAGGGGGACGAGGGGTAAGAAGGACCATAAGATCATAGATGCTAGAAGCTGTGATAGCTTGAGTTTTAGACCAAACAGCAAAATAAGACCGGAGCAAGGTGCTATAGATTTCTTGTCTGCATCAGTGCGCACGTGTCGCCACTCCATAAAGTCTTTTACAGGACTGTTTGAAATCCTCATAAGTGTAGGTCTGATTTGGTAGACATGAAAGTGTCCATGTGTGCATGATGCACGCCTGCAATTGAAAAACAAAAGGTAATTCTTATTAATCAAAGACGGAGAGCAAATTTTCGAAAAGAAGCTTAATTTTAATAAACCATTCTTTGACATTTCTGGGCACTAACACTTCTGGTCGTAATGAATTCTTGTAGAAAATCACTTTTCTACTATTTTTAAGCAGCAAACATGTAGTCAATGCGGTTTTACTTGTTGGTTCTTGTGTAAGATGAGAAAGAAAGAAAGAAGAGAACGATTGAAAGTACTTGCCGAGGTGCTAGATGGAAAGGGTAGAGATAAATCTATCACAGTTAATGACCAGTCGGATTAGATTAGCAAGACTGGACAAAGAAGGTATAGAAAACCAGTTTTCTGCTATAACACACCAAAGACCTAGTCGATGCGGTGTTACTTGATAGTTGTCCGTAAGGTGGGAAAGAGAGAGCAGAGAAAGATTGAGGGGTCCTAAGTGGGGTGGCTTAGTGGAGAAGGGTAGAGATAGATCTATACCACTTAAAAGAAAGATATAAAATTAACAGGACTGGACAAAGAAGGGCAGGAAAAAGGTAGTTTTAACTTTAAACTTAAAACCCATAAAACATAATACTTATCACCTCACAGTCACGCTTGGTGTGGTATGTAGGCAGGGAAAAAAGGGAAAAAACCTGAGTAGATAAGGTTGCCTCTGCTACTTTGAGGAAGGGAGGAATGTTACACGTGACGTACATTCAGCTAGGTTCATTTGTCACCAAACATCGTTCTTTACGGATCGATTGGCATTGTTTCTTAACTTGTCGAATTACTTCTAAATGTTTGGCCCTGCTTACTGGAACAGAGCTGTGTGCTTTGTTCAGTAAAAGAACGCGCGCACGCCGAGAAGGGAGAAGTGCATGTGCCCTGACCGGTATTTGAACCCAGGAGGTCACGATCACCTTCACACAGCAATTATTTATATTTTGGCCAAGCGCCACTCTCCACGTGATACCCACTGCAGTTCTCAGATTTTCCATAGTGAACTGCATACTTTGAGGGGTTTCATTACAACTGCCGACACATCGTCACAGATCATGCAATATTTAATATCTCCTAAAGAAGATATATGAGATTGTGTATTTGTGTGACCACTGTAGCTATCTGTTACATATCTAAGCTATACAGACTTCATGCTAGCCATTCAAGATTCAAGGTTTTTTAAGATTACAGAAATAACTTATTACTTCTCTGAGTCTGACTATAAGAAGACTAACTCAAAAGTGTACTGGATCTCGATCGCTGTTCAACTTTTTATCATTTTCTTTTTCTTTTTCAGTCCTCTAGGTCAGGCTGCAGAGAAACGACCATGAACACATTTCCTCAACGATTCTTTTGCCCACGCTCGATCCTTGATTCTTGCACAGATGCTGAAAGTATCCTCTAATCTGTCTGCTGCCAGGTCCTGTGTATGCCTTCGACTCTGCTAACTGCATGAAAAGGCAGTTTCTGCCGTGTACGGTCCGTATATGTGTTGTATGATTTGCGTGTTATTGGCATGTGCGATCATAAGACACACAGACAAACGGTCCTATCCTACCCAACTTCTCCGTGTGAATTTTTAAACTTGCGACCCTATATCAACACCCTATAGTTTTTGTTGCTGATTTTCGTAATGGAGGTTCTCAACGTTTACCAAAGGATTGACGAGGAAGAGGGGTATGAAGGGCCATAATGTGTATTTCGAATAAGAGCCACAATTAGCTACATCTAGAGCTTGCACCAGTGGCGTAGGAAGATGTTCGGCGTTGTGGGGGCAAAACTCCCGGGTGACAGTAAACGGCGTTCGCACTCGCACATTACGTAAAAAAAGGAGGGGGGTATGTGCACGCATGCACGTACACGGTGGTAGCATCACAACACACGCTGTTTTAATCTTAAGGCAAAGCAGCATTAAACAACAAAAAACAAACTGAACCCTGACTCCCCCGGCTAACACAATCACAAGAAATGCGATAAACGTTATAATAATAATTATTAAACATATTAATCAAGGTTTGCAAGTCAGATGCCAAAAAACAAACAAACAAACAAAAAAACTGCGTCTTCTGTTATTTCTATGGCCATCTACCAAATCACAGACACATAATTATATACAGACCAAACAGAATAACACAGATAACTTATGATGAGTATAATACAACAATTACATAATCTTAATAAGGAATACGAATAAGCTGCAGCGTAAAATAAAACTGATAGGAGAGATATTATGCAACACACAGAGTGATAGTGTCGTGTGCGAATAATCTGGCCCGCATGGCTACAATAAACTGAGATTTTACTTAACTACATGGCTCCGCCTTCATATGGAACACTGACAGATGTCTCCAGCTGTTCCCTGAATGGTCGAAGGGGAAAGGTGAATTCACAGTTAATCACGGATTACCTCCACAGCGAATGTCCCAACGTTATGTTATGTTAATCCTATGCTGACAACACGCAGCTTTACTGTTCCACTCCACCATCTGAGTCTCACTCTGCTATTAGCTCTCTAGAAGCTTGTATCAGCGACGTCAAGGGCTGGATGGTAACAAGCTTAAACTAAATGATGATAAAACAGATGCCCTCTTGTGCCATAGAAGAAGACATCAACCTTCACTGGTCAGTCTGCCCAATCACATCAAGGTGGGCGACATAATTATTATTATGTGTACAATAAAATTGCCACATATATCCAATGTAATGTATGTTACCAGCGACAGTCGTTGGTGATAAAAGAGCGGCCTTGTGTTGTTTTACTCATGCATTTTCCACTGAGTCGTAGATAGCAATAATACAAGTCTCTCTCTCTCTAAAAAAAAAGGACGACGAGAACTTCTTGAAGATCTTCATTCAGATTTGAGCAACTCACAAAATACCCATATAGGGACTCTGAGAGTCTCTGCCTTACTTAGGTGTAGTCAAAGCCGCCAATCCGCACTAAACCGTTGGTGTCTAATAAGATAGACGGACGTCCTCGTGCTTTGCTAGCTTTTCCCAAAGTGTAAGGGTTCCTGTTTGTTTGGCAAGACTGGGGTATTGGTATGCAACTAATTCGTTACTGGCTTCTCTCTTCACGATGGTCAGTGTGGCCCCTTTTGCTACCAGGTTGTAAGCGATAGCAAATAATTTTAGGGTTTAGAAAGGAAACGTGGCTGCAGTGAGTGGAAGGTGGATATTTTATGTTGGTCAAACGACGCAGTCAAAGAAAAGGGGTAGCAATATGGGGGAGGGGGTCGGAAGACCACACTCCATGTACTGATGTACTGTCCGGTTGGTCTCTCTTAGCTCAGGTATCAACACAGGCTGCAATTAGCATGGCAAACAATACCAAAGGACTGTCCCTCATCTGGTGAATGAGGTGTTAGAACCTCCACTTACCTCAGGGCCAGCTTTTGTGACGGTGATGACCGTCTCCTCTCTCTACGTTCCCCTACCTTTTATGGTCACTGATACAGAAACAGGGAGTATGCGCGTCTTTGCGTTCGGATTAAATTCTAGTAACCATCAAGCTATCTGCTCCCCCTTATTACTAAACACGACACGTATCTTAATGATCTCAAAAGTATGCATTTTTCACTGTATGTTTGTTTGTGTATGGGGGGAAGGGAAAGGTTGGGATACTGTTTCTTGTGAACTGGTGATGGGGAGCAGGGTGATAACTGAGATGATTAAAGGGCACCTTCCCCCAGGATGACCAGACCACCGGGTGGACACCAAGGAAAGGTGACAGACCGGCGCGATTTATGAGCACCTGCCTGGCAGGTCACTCAGCCAAAGCCAGGGAGACATTTACCAGGTCCCCCTCCCACAGCAGCAGCTATGATTCCAGTTATCACCATTGACTCTCTTCTTTACTTATTTTGCTCTCTGTGAGAGGTTACGTCTCAAATATTTTTTTTTGGGGGGGGGGGCAAACAGATATTCTTGCCCCTCCTGTATTTTCATTGACGAGGCGGCTGCCCCCCTGGTTCCTACACCACTGTGCACTACTGAAGTTTTCCTTTCGTGGAACCCTCATTGGTGCGATAGTTTATTGGTTTTTTTTTAAAGTATTATCTCAAACAGGAAAAGATGCTGCGCTAAGTTTAAAAAGTCTTTCTGGGGACTTGGTGTTATGCCTTACTGTAACTCTTTCGACAGCTCAGCTCAGATGTATGCTTTGTGTATATTCAAGATTCTATATTAATCTGTCACCCTCTAAGGGATACTGAGATCTTCAAATTATTCTTCACACATTCTGAATGCAGAGAATATATATATATTATGCTCTCTGCAAGAAGCATAGACAGGAAAAGTGCATGTGCCTCGACGGCCCGACCTGTATTTGAACCCAAGAGGTCACGATCTTCACTGTAGCGATCACGTGATATGTTTTTGCGAAGAGACTGCGCTTTTCAGACTTTGTACAGTGATATGCGTACTTTGAGGGAGTCACAGTAATTTATATCTTTCTACACTACATCCCCATAAAGACTTTTTTAAACTTAACGCAACATCTTTTCAGGCATGATATAATACTTAAAAACAGTCAACTATCGCATGAATAGGGTCCCACGAAAGGAACACTTCAGTAAAGCAAGCTCTGTATGCTCTGCATGTTGTAGCTAAACTGCTAATTGTGGCTCTCACTCGAAATACATATTATGGCCCTTCATACCCCTCTTCCTCCTCAATCCCTTGGTAAACATTAAGAACTTCATTTACGAAAATCAGCAACAAAAACTATAATTATGGTGGTGATACAATCGAGCATAAAAAGCTTGCACTACTGAAGTTTTTCTTTCGTGGGACCATATTCGTGCGATAGTTTACTGGGGTTTTTTTTAGTATTATATCATGCATGAACAAATGTTGGGTTAAGTTTACAAAAGTCTTTATGGGGACGTAGGGGGAAGATATAACTATAACTGTAACTCTTTTGACAGCTCAGCTCAGATGTATGCTTTGTGTATATTCAAGATTCTATATTAATCTGCCGCCTTCTAAGGCGTACTGAGATCTTCAAAATATATACATATTCACACATTCGGAATGCAGAGAGTATATATATATATATATTATGCTCTCTGCACAAAGCATTGACAGGGACAAGTGCATGTGCCCCGACCTAGTATTTGAACTCAGGAGGTCACGATCTTCACTGTAGCGATCACGTGATATGTTTTTGCTAAGAGCCACTCTCCATGTGATACTCTCTCACTGCGCTTTTCATACTTTGTACAGTGAACTACTTTGAGGAGCTTCAGTACAACTGCAGACACACATTATTTCTGATCATGCAATATTTGATCTCTCCTAAAGAAGATAATTGCGATTATGTGTTCACTTTTATAGTCGCCTGTTCTGTTTGTCGTGATGTTTCGTACACTGAGAACATAGGCCGGAGCTCTTTAGAGAGCGTACCACATACTGTGGGACGATGCTGTGCTCCCGTCTGTTATTATATTATACATAGATAGGTGAAAAGGGACTGTACAGCGCATGGAGTCAAGGGGGGCAATGCGCGTCTGTTTCGTCTGAGCTATACAGACTTCACGCCAGCCATTCAAGATTCAAGATTTTTTTAAGATGACAGAAAATGACATTACTTCTCTTGTTACAATTAGAACATCAATGGTGCTCAAACTATAGAATGTCACACGTAAGCTACTGTACAGTATACAGTATACACACTCTCACCTCTACCCAGCCTTACTGATATTCGTAGGCATTTCTCTTTTTTTTCACTCTCGTGGGTAGACCGCAGAACAGGCATACTGACACACACACATCGTCAAGGAATGCCGTTTTTGCGTTTTCTTTCCAGCAGTCCCAAGCCATAAAATGCCTTTACATGTTCATATCATGTAATAGCAGATCTGTTTACAAGAAGTTTGTGGAAAGCACGAACAGCTGGTGCATATCTGTTGTCGTGTTAATGATGTTCTTTAGGAGAAAGGTTTTTCCTCGCTCAAGGGATCCTACTCTTGTCAAAATACATGCTGCTCTACTTTCGTCTTACTTCCCTTTAGAAGTCAATAAGCTGCATTACGGAGCATCTATCTGTGGTCGTCATTGTCGATCTCAGCATGTTAGATCATGCATGTGATGTCTAAACTTTTATTTCCTTTCTTTTCAGCCGATCTCTGAAAACGAGCTCATCACATTTCAGTTGAAACCTACATCTTGTCCACTAGACCCACTTTCAACCCCGTTGATAGGAATGTCTGGATGTTCTACTCCCTGCTCTTCCACAAATATTCTCGGGAATATTTTCGTATGTGTTCAAAACCGTTTTGGGGAACTGACTATTGGAAAAGCCTACCCTTCACAGAAAATGTATTAATTTTCGTCTAGTCTCGAACTCAAAGTAAGGTGCAGAATCACATTTCTTTTGCACTTCGGATTTTTGTAACATTTGAATTTTCTGTTGTATTTTCATTGCGATATGTATAAGTAATGTTGTTTTCTTTGTAACTTTCGTAGGCACAGTTATGTTTTATCCTGTAATATTCGGGGAATTGATGAGTACGAGTTGCTTGTCATTTCGATAATTCTCTTCTCCCCTGGGGTCCGTAGTTGTAGTCCATTTCTGGGGTTGACTATTAAAGTCGCTTGCTGCAAGAAAGCTTGTGTTTGGCACTTTGGAGTTGATGGAGCACTGTGTCTACTGTTTAACCTGGAATATTATATACTTACCACCTTCCATGTGTGCTGTTGTTTCGTTGTTTCTGACAAGGGTCAGGATGCTGCCTTTGCGTCGATCTGCTCTTTCTTATCTAAGATGTGATAGTCCGGCTATTCCTAATTTCCTTTTATCTACAGAATAATGTTTTTTCATGCACCTTTCTTCTGTTTCCATTTTATCAGCCAAAACAAAATTAACTGTTACAGAGGCGGCCTTTGTGAGTGGCGACTACGGCAACCGCTCCACGCCCCGCGCCTGTAGGAGGCCTTTCAATAGGAGATTCTTTAATCACCATCAGCTCATCAGACGGCTCTTGGCCCCCGTATGACACCTCCCCAGGGCCCGCGTACTACTAAGGCCGCCCATGAACTGTCGCGATTCTTTCAAATCATGAATGAAACAACACCAACGGTCAACGCATATCAAAACCGTTGTCTTAATGCTTGGAGTTGTTATCAGCTCCTGATCGCAGACATAACAACCACATCAAACAATAATTCAACACGTGTTATACAAAAGATATTTATTTATAGTCACTATTTTCTGCGGTTGGTTTTGTGAAGCTCTTTAATAAAGGTGCTGCAGAAATCAACATGTTTAATGTTTAATCCATTAGATCGTTGTTTAAACTTCACGTGCTGAAATTAAACATGCTCGTGATGAAACAAGTCACAGGATAATATATCAATGCCGTCTTAAATTACCGTAATCTAAAAGTGTTTTTACTTTAAATCTTTACATGTGAAACTCTCATTCGTTTGTTTCTCTAAGAACTATGCTGGAAAGCAGAATGACAGGCTGGAAGGTATGAACATGTTCAAATTTGCACATTTCATATGGCCTTTTATAAACGTTTGGTAACACAGCATATTGTTGCATTTGTTTAAAGATAAGAAAGCTAAAAACAAATATAAAACAGAAAAAATGAATCAAAAAATGAAACTGATTATAAAAAGTAGCATTAAAAACATTTTAGTCTCGAAAATGGAAAAACCACTATATCTTAGAGGATTACTGAGGTGCAGTTTATTTTACAAGTATTTAGTAAAAACCCATTGCAAATCTGAGTGAATGTTTGACAAATACATGGCAAAATAGCAAGCAAGTAAATAAAAATAAAAAATTCGTAGGTGCTCATAAATGAAACAAGGATTTTCACACAGCTAAAACTGTTTACATTTTGGTACTTTGCGATTTCATTATTTGCCATTGTGACAACATTGAAAAACTAAGTAACACTATTGTTCCAGATCCTGTAAATTTAATAGACCGTAGAAAAGACGTTTGATTAACATTGCTTCTTAAGTCTTGTTCTTTACCTTTTTCTCTAGCCCTTCTTTGTCTTTGATTTAAAGCAAAAGAAAAAATGGTATACACCTTAGACCAAACATACTGCAATCAGCATTGTATCAAAAATGATTCCATTTTGCAAATTATTGTTACTTTATTATAACAATAATGCATGTAATAATACTGGCACACCTAGCATATTTTTATTGGGCTGAAAGGAATACAAACACAAATCTGCACGTTTTGTATAACTTTTAACAAACGTTTGGCAAAATAGCATATTTTAGTAGCTGTTTAAAGATGAACATCTGAAACCATATATAAAACTAACAGAACAAAAACTGACACCTGTATAATCAGCAACATGAAGAACATTTCAGTCACGATAATGAAACAACTCATATTGCTTAATGGACGTTTGGGGTGCAAACTATTTTTCTTGTGCTTAGTTAAAGCTCAATGCAAATCTGCGTGGATCCCCTCTTATGTTCTCGAGATACCTTTGTAGGAGTGTTTGCACTTTGCAGCACTAGTTATAAGCGGGGTCTGCAGTGTCTGTCTAACTGCTCTAGCTGGAGGGTGACGGCATGTACCAGTGGATCTGTGAAGAAGACTGCTTTCTTATCGAGATCGACACCTACACAACAACACTCGCCTGAGTACTTTACATGGACAGGTGAATGCTGTGAAGACCTCAGCTCGTGGGAGGGCTGGGATCATGTGTACTTTGTCTCTGTAAAGATGAACAAACGTCGCGTCACGATTTTCACCTTTTTTTTTTTTTTTTTGGCAAGGTATTTGTAGGCGTTTATTTCCAAAAGAAGAGAGGTAATCAATATTCACCTTTATTTGGAGAAATAGTCTTGAACAGTGTCTCATCCAGTCGTCACAAAAATGTGCATCACAGCAATAGTTTTAAATTCTACGCAGCGTCAAACATTTGGTGACAAAAAAAAAAAAGACACAAAATCTGGAGACACTGTACCTCAAATTCGTAGACACTTGTTTGAAAGATGTATCTGATAAGTAGCTTCGAACATTTAATCAAACTACATACTTTCAGCAAAGACCACTGTATATTACATATTAATACTTATATTTGAAAGTTTTAACATAAACAAAATTGAATAGCGCTTTTTTATAAGCAAATTTCCTTTAACAAAAATAATTAACCTGTCCAAGTGATCTACAAAATAAGACAGAATCTAAGCACAAACGACAATGGCAGTAATAATACGAGTAGACAGGAAAACTATCAAGAATTAAGTGATTACGACTTTTCATCATAATACTGACTGACTCAAAACACGTATCCTTTACAACTACAACTCCCAGTGCATCACACGACTACAGGACAGGGCATGCATTGCAAAATAGCAAACAGGCAAACAGACACACACACACACAAAAATGATGACAGGACTTTTATACAGCTAAAAATGTTTACGTTTTGTTTGCTTTGTTTTCTTTTGGCCACTAGAATTAAAACATTACTTTGAAAAAACTGAGTAAAATTCACACCACGTTCGAAAGAAAGCAATAAAATAATGCGTACTCGATTCTCTAAGTTTATCGAACCGTTCAAACCTTTTGGGTAACTTTGAGTGACCACTTATCCCACTAGTCCTTCTTTGCCTTTGATCTTGAGCAGAGACAATAGCATACAACGCAGACCAAACATACTGATATCAACAATGTCAGTAGCACACATCCTAAAAGAAAACCGTACACATCGCAGCAAGAAAATTGAGAGAAAGGAAGTTGATGTCCTGACGAACGCAGGTGATCACCGCCATATTTCATCACGTGATCCAGCCAGAAGGCCGCTTTCTCGACAGGAACACCGAACTCAATTTTAAATAGTTCGGAGGCTTTTGCGATGGCCTGCTTGTAGCTCTTGTTGGTCGCCACTTTGAGAATGGTGGAGTGCAGCTCGTCTGTACTGACGGTGTTGAGGTCGACTGTCTCTGCGAACCCCTTCACGCGCATGCGCTCAGCGTTGTAGAACTGGTCAGCAAAGAGCGGGGTAGCGACCACTGGCACGGCGTGGAACAGGGCCTCGTACTGACCGTTCTTACCGCAATGGCTGACAAACACGCGAGTGTTCGGGTGAGCCAGCAGGTCATTCTGAGGTATCCATGACGACGTCAGAATCTTCTTTGCATATGGGGACGACACATTCGAACGGAAAATAGACTTAAAAGGCAGGTCTTGCAGGGCGCTCAAGATTTTTTCCACAACTGACTCTGGTGGACTGAGGACATAACTACCAAACGATACAATAACAACTCCTTCTTCCGCGTCATCCATGAAAGATCTGAACGGAGGTAGTAAAGGTTTACCAGGACCTGTAGCTGTTCCTCCAATCAGCTTAACATTGGGCATAGAGGGTCTCGGGTAGTCTAGAATATGGTCCATTTCAACCAACCAGATCTCAGCTCTTGCTACAAGCATGTCTATAGGAAGGAAAGGCATTTCTGGTGCATAGCGACTGACCGCGTCTTTGTGGGTACATTGGTCCGACACAGCAGAGACTACATGAATTAAAGTGGTTAAAACTCGCTGGAAAAAATTCATATGCTGGGTGTAGTTAAAAATTGGCACTGGTATGTTGCAAGGTTGTAAAGGGGTTCGCTGGTAATTTGGATCGTAAGCTGATCCAAGAAAAGCAAAAGGCACTCCAAGTCTATATGGTATTATCGTCATCATTCTCATGGTTGGAAGATTGTCGAAAACGAAAAATTCTGGACGCAGTTTTCGGATCTCATTGAAGAAAGAAGCGTTTGTGAGGAGGGTATCGCAAAACTGTAAGCTAAGGAAAGAGAACACACTCCAATCGTCAGGCAGTCCCTTAAAATAGTTGTCGCGGAATACAGCCATCATACTCTCCTCGAAGTTCGTGAAAGTCTCGTACTCGATAACAGTAAAGTTAGTCGTGTCCAACACCTGCCTGCTGACAATATAGTCGGGCATGGTCAACCACACCTCGTGACCTTGCCGAGCGATGGTCCGCGCTACGTTGGTGTGGTAGTTGGTGTGACTGGTGAAGGGCATGGGCATGATGACAACTCTCTTACCCACAACACACAGAGGCAGCACCACGAGGCAGCACGCAGCTGTCCAAAGTATGAGTTGTCTCAGCTTCATCGTCTGGGATGCGCTCTTGGCCGTCTGTAATTTCATGAAAGAAGTACAAATTGATTGTTTGTCAATATTTATTCTTAAGATGTTTTATTTGTGAATTTTGCGTAACATAAATATTTACAGGCATTCAAATGGACAAACGTAGAGAAAATATAGAACAAAATATAGGCAATGTTGATTATCGATTTTAAAACAAATTGTCGCTGAAACAACACAATCTTTAATCTCGTTCGATCTGAAGGTATTGTTACAAATTGAGGGAAGTCCTTGCTTCAGAGAAAATTGCGAAAATCCTAATCAAGAAAGTACTTATTTCGCTGTTTCTAAAGAGTTTGTAAGGCCGTACCCTAGAGCAAAAATTGAAGGTAAGTTGCCATATGAAGTAGGTGGAGCAACCAGAGAATACCGATGGCTAGGGAGTCACTTCCACTGTCCCAAAGCAAAAGTACAGAGAAAGTGGCGGCGTATGTAATCGTGAGCGTAGAAATGAATGATGAGAATAAACCATACATAGCATGTTTAAAGTGTTTACTGAAGATGAGATTTTTATGCGATGAGGTTCAGTTTGGGAAGAAGGAGGTTTTACAGATGACGCTACAGAGTTTAAATCTCCCATTACCTGGAAAATACGAGGGTCGTTCAAAAGGTTTTAAACCTCACCCAGAAAGAATTGCAGAATCTAGACAGTTTTTCACAGTTTTTCTACAGTTCCCCTTGACATCAATGCACTTGCTCCAACGATGCTCAAGCATTGAAGTCCCATCAAGGACTCCTCAGTACATATGACCTCATCATTGTTTCCTCCAAAATAGAGACCACGTTGGTGGGGTTTGAGTTTAGGAAACAAGTACAAGTCAGATGGAGCTAGGTCTGCTGAGTAAGGGGGATGGGGTAGCAATTCAAGCTGGTTGCTTCAGACGACACCTGCTTTCAGCTTCCATCTGCGTTTCGACTTGATTGCTTCCTTCAGTTAATTCGGATGCATAGTACTGCCAATTAATAGTTTTTTCCCTTTTCCAGGTAGTATATCATGATTACGCATTGAGAATCGTTATTCCCCTCCCCCCACCACCAAAAACACACACACACACACAAGAAGCCATCCCCTTCAACAGACGCTGCCTGCTTGAACTTCTTCAGGGGTGGAGAACCACAGTGTTTCACCCTGAGTTACTAATCTGCGGTGTAAATTCTCAGGGTCAGCCTGGAAATGTCAACCCTTTGCAGCTTCATTTCTGGCGTCCGCATTCTTGGGATCCATCTTGCAGACAGGATTTCAATCCCCAGGATTTCAGTTAAAATGGTGTGGACTGAACCAGAACTAATGCTATAGACTTAGCTATCTGCTGGACAGTAAGATGTATGTCATCCAAAACCATACAGTGGCATCAACTTGATCATCAGTGGTTGAGGTTTTTGGACGACCTGAACGAGGGTCTTGTTCTGTGCTGACCCTTCCCCCTCTTGAATTCAGCAGCCCACTTCTTCACAGATGCATAGGAATGGGAGTCCTCAGTAAGTTTCTATACCATGTCCTCATGGATTTCCTTGGATTTCATACCTTCCTTTTGCAGAGACTGCTCGGGCCTCTGCTTTGTTCATTTTTATATTTGTCACACTACCTTTTACATTTATATGGGTGTAACATGCACACAAATTAAAACAGAAATCTGTATTAGTTTTTCTAGTGGTAGTGCGTTACCACAACAAAAATGTTCAGCTATGGCTCTTCTTTTTGGGTGAGGCTTAGAACTTTTTAAACGACCCTTGTATGTGCACTAACACAATGCTCACTGACACTTCATCAGCATCCATTTGGAAATCGGGACCAATTTTCAACAAAGTGTGTGTGTGCATGAGTGCATATTTTTTGGGTTTGTTCAGGATTTCTCATTGAATAAGAGCAGTTTTACACTTGATTTATGTTATACTGAAATGACATTGCAGGTATTGTGCGCGATCATATTTAACAGAATGAACTAAAGCTGAGCAGATATTGCAGAGTGGAGTCATGGAGTGGAGTGTCATTAATAAACTGCCGTTAACTAACCCGTTGATAAGACATTTCAGTTCAGTGGGTTTTTTTTGTGTTAATTATACGACTTCGAATTTATAAAGTCACAGTTAATCACAGTTTATTAAGTTCAATCAAGACTATGACTTTACAAGGCCTGGAAGTACACACAAAAATTTTTAATTTATTTTTAAATACCTAACATAAGCAGTTAACGATGGTTTTTCACTTGTTATCTAATTTTTTTACCAGCTGTCATGTGGATTGTTCTCTGAAACATACCATTTATTTTACCTGATCTGTAAACGCCTCTCAAATGCCTTGGTTGTTAGTGATGAAGCGATTGTAATTCGTTGCCCTTGAGCAGCCTGGTGGGCTCCAGGACAAGATTTGATTCTAAAGTTATAAAGCTGTTGTTAGACCCCACTGTTGCTTAGCACTGAATCTGTAGTTATAAAGCGGTGGCAAAAAGATGTTTTTGTGTAAAGAAAGATGAAGTAATGTCCGCAGGGTTTGAATCACTGTCAGTGAAAATTCCTTTTTATCCTCCCCACTTTTTGTGCTTTCTATCTTTGTTTTCTGTTTGTCGTCAATACTGTCGTTTATTCTTCCGTCCCTCGTGTTCTATCCATTTAGTCCATGTCTCTTCCTTATTTTAAGCGCTAACAGAATGCTCTCTATGAGTGTGAATATTCACTTTAAAAATCATCATTATTATTAGTATAAAAAATTTTTTTTGACAGCATCATCAATGCCACTGTAAAATGCATGCATTTGAATTGTCTCATCTTACCTTCTACCTCTGAGCAAATGCGACCCCCAGTAGTTAAAGCTCTTTTCTTGCTTGATACTTTGAAAGCATTTAAATAGATGTTAGATTCTCCACAGCCTTCAACAGATTGGTAACAATCTTTTCTAAGCCATGTGTGAGATCAGCAGCAATGCCTTATTTTGCTTTATTTCCATTTGTCTCTGGGAAGTTGATTCAGAAAATGCTAAGTGAAAGTATATTTCCACAATCCCTGGATTTTACACGGACAGTTAAATCCAAAACTCTTGATTACCTTTCAAAGTCCTGATGCTGGAAATTTTGCAAATGTTCTATACATCAGTCCACAATACAAATAATGTTACAAGCAGCCAGTAATTGAAAAAACTAAACTCAGTTTATAACCCCCATTTCTTTCACACTTGCACACTTCTATACAATGCCTCAATGAGTTTTTAAAATCTCACTTTTCACATCAGATGACTATTGTGTAGCCTGACTACATTCTACGTTTAAATGGTTTTATTTCAAATTTTTATAATTACAAGCATGCCTGACAAATTGATTCCTTTTTTATATTCCTTCAACTATCTGGGCTAATTATATTTCTTAAACTGCTGGGTTAATCACTTGTTCTTGCATTCTGAATTTGCATTTGTCTGCCAAAACTTAACTAAAATATTCTAACTGAAAGTAAACGATTTCACCTCCTATCAAGAATAAATTCATGAAACAACTAAAACCAAGAGACATCATGGTTAGAAAAGACTGCTGTATATGAAATTTTACAATTTAAAAGCTTTTGAAATGCTTTTGAAAGCTTTTGACTGCTCTGCCTATTAATGTTTCTAATAATTGTCTATAGCAGCGTTTCTCAACCTTTTACTTGTGATGCCCCCCCATACGAATAAAGGTACGTCCGGGCGCCCCCTTAGCCACTAATACCTATATGAGATATGAGAAAATGACCGCCTTTGCAGCCCCCTTTTCAGCAGCTTGCGCCCCCCTTTTGTGGCGCGCCCCCCAGGTTGAGAACCGAGGGTCTATAGTTTACACTATTTGAATAATAATTTGTTCTGCTTAAATTATCAAAGCATGGACTTAACTATCATGATTAACCTGCTGCATTATGCTGCTTAGTGTTTGAAGAAGAGATTCTGATACATTTGTTTTAATAGTAAAGAATAATCTGGTCTAAATCACATTATTAATCAATAGAAGTGTACCTTAGCTATTTTGGATTAGCACTTTTTTTGGTGAAATATGGAGGGTAGTAATTGCAGTAAAGTGAGTTAAAGTATCAGCGACACCATGTAAACTTATAAACAACTTAACATACCCCAGTTCTCAATTGGCAACTGGCATCGACACTGGTCCTCAAGAATTAGCAAATAATTTTTATTACAAAGACCATAATCTTGTTGCAATCATCAAAATTCAAGTTCACAAAATAACATTTTTTTAATCATTCATTATTATTATTATCTCACTTCAAAAGAAAGGGGGGTGTAATGCCTCATAATGTTTTGTCACCAAAAGTATTACAAGGTAATAATTAATGACAATGTTCTGTTTACAATCTAGCTTTAAATTAGTTTAATAACTCCTATGTTCTGCAAGTAAATATAAAAATGTATCTACCATTTGTGGGTAATTTATTTATAATCTAGCTTTTATGGAGTAATTCAATTAGCCAAGGCTGTTTTGATGACAACAGCGCAATAACTCTACAGCTTGAGAGATCCTGGCAACTCATACACCACAGCACCTTAAACCAGAACAAATGGCGTCACACATGTTCCTAGCGTTTAGAAGTTTGATAAGTTCCGTCAACGTCTCAAAGGAAGAGGAGTCTGAACCGTGACAATGCCTCAGCACAACCAGCTAAAAAAACGTCTACTTCAAGATTACAGCATCTTGCTGGAAGAAGCTTACCTTAAATAATGCTAGTTCCTGCTGTCCTCAAACCGTTTTATAGCTGTTATCTGCTTGTCACGTCTAGTTTAGGCTGTTTTTGAAATGCCGCAGAAGAATTTTTATTATTTTGCAGGCAAAGATCGAGCAAAACCCGCCAATGCTTTCTAATAGAATAACACGCGACGACCCTTAAAAAAATAAAAATGGCGTACCTGTAGGCGGAGCTATGCAAAAGAAGAGGTCATTGTGACGTCACACGGCTTCCGTCGTCTGCTCGCTGCAGTCGGGTGCCGATCTGTTTTTGGGTACTGTCTGACAGATATTTTGAAACAAATTACGTTTTTCAAACAGTCATTGATTGCAGTCAAAATTTTCATCATAACCACTTAAAAGCATATTTTTGAAATAATTATTTTATATTTGACCATTCCGTTACAACACGTTAATAAAAATTTTCCAAAACACATTTTTTTCTAGAGTGTCACCTAAATTTTCTGTATAAATTATTAACACATTTAAAATGTCTAAGATATATATTCGTGTAATTTTTTTATTTCGTAGATACTTAATTCCGGGATCTGTATTTTTATTTAATGGAATGTACAGTGTAAAGTCCCTCTCTCTCTATATATATATATATAAAACATGATAACACACGGGAGCACAGCATTACCCCACACTGAGTGGCACGTTCATTCAAGAGTATGTCCATTGATAATGTACGAAATATCACAGAAGATACCAAAGATAAAAGTGACCACAGAATCGCACGTATCTTCTTCAGGAAGGATCAAATATTGTATGATCAGAGACAATGTGTGTCTGCAGTTGTACTAAACCCCTTTAAAGTACACGATTCACTGGAGAAAGTTTGAAAAGAGCGATGAGAGAGTATCACATGGAGAGTGGGGCTTGGAAAAAATATAACGTGTCATCGCTGTAATGAAGATCGGAACCTCTTGAGGTCAAATACATGTCAGGGCACATGAACTTCTTCCTGTCGATGCTTCATACATTCGTGTGATATATGGAAAAGTATGAATATACTGTAGTGCGAATATTCCTTTAGTTCCTCTGTATGCTGAATTCGGTTTTCTGCCGTTTTTCTTACGGAATGTACAGATGGGATCGAAGTTTATGTTGATTTTGTGTGTGTGTGTGTGTGTGTGTGTGTGTGTGTGTGTGTGTGTGTGTGTGTGTGAACATTTATATATATATTTTTAATGTCTCAGTATCCTTTGGAGGGTAAAGGAATAATAAACAATACTGAGAAACCCCGACCCTACACCACGCATCCATTCATCATGATTATGCCATCAGGGATTCCCGTTATTTGCAGGCTGCACATCTTCAGTAGTACTATTTACGGTATTATATGTCTTTTATGTGTCTCCTTTAGTATTATTACTGAGGATGGTGACCTAGAAGAATTAAAAAGAATGTGTGTGTGTGTGTGTGTGTGTGTGTGTGTGTGTGTGTGTGCGTCGTGTGTGTGAGTGTGTATGAGTGTTTGAGAATGTGTGTGTGGGTGGGGGGGGGACGTGGGGAACATCAGCTACTTTCTTACCGTTGCTGTCTCCTGTGCGAGGCGCATAAGGTTCAGGAATCGTCTTGCTCAATTGCCGAAGTCTGGATCAAACTCCTTTCGTGAGGGTGAGCAGGCGAGAGAGCAGCGTAGATGTCCTTTTGGGGTCAGTCCCTGTTTTGGGTCACACAAATGACAGCTTTGATGTGTGGGCCGCAGGTTAGAAATTTAAGAACCCGCAGACCTGCTCAGGTGATTGGATGTGCTGCGCGCTAGTGTTTTTAATACCATGACAGCTGACTTATTTATCAAGCATTCAAGACGTGGAGATGATGATAATGCACACATTAGTTCCTCAGATGGGCCTGACTGGTCACCAAGACTGCGTGAAGTCTTTCCTAGCTAACTTATTATTTCTAAGGTATTCGGAGGGGACAGAGATTATGACAGCAAAAAGTATTCAAACTTCGCTAACAACAGAACTGATGTTAAACTGCATAATTCTTTGCTGACTTTTAAGTTGCCTGTCCTGAACTGATTTGATCAGACAATTTTACTTTAGAAAAGATTTCCTGTGCTTAATAAATACGCAGACAAGATCAAACAGTATGCAGATATTTCTCGCCTCAGGAAGGCAACTCGCTCATAACCGTCAAATTTCTTGATTTCGGGAAACTGGATGTAAACTGTTAATGGGAAACAACTTCACACGTAACTCCGATAATAGAATCTGCTAGCTACTCTCCCTTATCACACACGCATTGCGAAAACAACCTCAAACATACTATTCAGGGGTAATATTGACGTGGATATCCTATACATCCGTAGGTAAGGAAGCTCTCGGGCTGCTCCGCACAGGCCAAGAATCAGATTCAATAGCAGAATACCATGGAGGGGGGAGGGGGCGGGAGACTCCTCACACAGAGTGTACTCGACAAGTCTGGCAAAGTCTCCCACGTAATTCCTGCATAACTGTACTTACTCGTACAAATAGCAGGTACTTGTGACGAGTAACTAAAACCTGCTTTCTTTTACAGTGATAAACATTGGGCCAGTTTCACTGCGATTTATTACAGTTACTTTTCCTATATTTCATTCCTGCCTCTGGGTTGCGACATGTGGCTATATGCAAGGCTCCACCCGCAGCAATGACAGTGAACAGACAGTCCCCGTAAAATATAGATACGCATTCTTTTATATTGGCGCATGGTGCTCGCGTACGACCCGTCATACCGCGTACCACAGTTTGAAAACCTCTTTCCTAGATAAGGTTTATTGCCCCTTGTTTAATTTCCCATCACACATACAGAGAGAGAGAGAGAGAGAAATATCCAGTCATGCTGATTAGTTTTAGACTAAAGCTTTTAGGCCATAAAGACTTTCGTAATAAATCGTCTCTTCTCTGTCAGCTTTTTCAGTCGTTTTTGTCCAAATATGATTTTTTCCTAAATATCCTAACTACTTATGCCGGTGGATCAGTACCCCCTTTTAAAAGAAATGACTCTCTCAAAATAGAAATGTTGCTGCAATTTAGAGACAATTTTACAGAGGTTGATAGCCCTCCTGCTTACCACGTAATTAATACATTGCCCCGAAGAAACTCAGCCATCGGTATGAGGTGGGCTCACGGTTATGACCGGCTGTCGCCATCTTGATACACTTCGTGCTCTGTGTGTGTGCGTTTGTTGCTATATATCCCACCAAAAATGACAACTACCACGACTAAAACATTTCTCCATAAAAAGACGAGTTTAATAGCTCATCATCACACTTTTAAATTGTATCACAATATTGAATAAAGAAATGATACACACAGAGGATTATAGCATATCTTTTTAGCAATGTAGATCTCCTCGGTACTTGTTTAGCTTTCTAAACTTGAAAGGATCGGGAAAACAGGTTGCTAAGGAAAATAAGGTCAACCCTAAATGTGTTTTTGACAATATGTTCTGAAGGTGAAAAATGTGAACACAGTGTCATAACTAGGAATAGGGTTAGAGCAAGGCTGTCGCACTTCTGCTTCCTACACGAGTCGAGCGAACGCGCGGTTAAACAGGCGCACGCAGGATGGGTTATGTAGCTGAACACAGCGATCATCGTATTGTTCGTGATGTTGATGATAAGTTAGGCTGCTGTTATCTCGACAGGAGATCTCTCAGGAAGGGGAAACCAGCAGTGACCCCGGTCGCAATAGAGAGTTTGAGATTCAGCGCTCGCACGACGCGTGCGGGAGCGGCAACCTGTAGCGTCACGGGAATTTGCGCCCTACATCATCACATCCCCAAAATCCAACCAATCGCTTTCTCACAACGGGCAGGCCTAGAGGCTCGCCGTTCTCGTTGCCGCACACGTCTCCCTACTCGTCGTGAATCTCAAACTCTCTAATGTATCCGTTAGTACCTAGCACGGCACAACAGTTTTTGATTTTAATGCCACCAAGCTGGACACCGGTAGTGAAAAGTAAGTCTGACTTGGTGGCGTCTCTTTCCCCGGGTGCGTTACAGGTGGGAGGGAGGCAGAAAAGGGGGTGCGGTGGGCTGTAGTAAGTCAGAATGACCACCTGTCCATCATGAACTATAGCTAGGTAGCGATTGGTCGTAGCTAGGTAACGGAATGGTTGGAAGTGAATGTATGCTTGGCCAGTCATGAGAGACGATGATTCCCAGTGATGAGGGTTTAACATCATGACAGTCGAGTATTTTGGTCTCGAGTTGTGAAGGTTGTTAAAGAGTGCGGTCACGGTGGCTGATGTCAGATCTTCTGAGTATTTGTTCTGTTTTACAATATCGTTGAGTAGTTAACAAGACAGCCGAGACGTAGCTTGTAAAATGTGAACGGTGCAAAGTGATTCTCATGAGATCAGTAACATGCCGACAGCCGCTATTATTATGAAGTCTAATAGTTTATTACTTACGTGTTTAATTTTGGGGAATACTGTTGGAATAACTAATTATTCTTTGAGGAAATCGGATCAATCCCACCCCACCCGGGATTATCGTCACAAGAGGTATTCCCAACCTCTACTCACTGTCCCTCATTTTGTATCTACAGGGCTTAGTCTTCTATACCCATTTCCCTTGGCACTGCCAGCAACACGCTGTCAAAGAAAACCACCCGAGAAAGGGTCCAGTGTACAACCATTTGGGAAAAGACACTGTCCTTTTTTTTTTTAACAAACGGCTGCTAGTTTGTCAAAGAGTGCACACGCTTTTCTCGGCGATCCTTTCGTCGCGGACAGTACACTTGACCTTTTCACCCCGGAGATACCACGCATGACGGGAAGCAGGTTGCTGGCGACACCTGGGATTCAGATCACATTCTTGGCTCGCGTCAAACGTCCACACCGAACGGTGTTCTTCAGGAGCCTGCAAAACCGCTGTCCCCTCAACCTTTCATGGGCGATGCTGTTCACAATGTGGCTGTCATCTCTCTGGGAAAACTGTTATCTTGGCCTCACTGACAACGCCATAGAGACACGGGAATGGGTGGTCTGCGCTTTGGTGAAGCTACCCGTCAAGTTCATCTCTGGGTCCAATTTGAGGCCTTTTTTTTTTTTTTTTTTGCCGTTCCTGCCATTCTCATCGAGCTGACATTTGGAATATTGGAAAATTATAGCAGAGAATTACAGCTGATTTTTTTTTTTTTTTGCAATGCTCAATAAGGATGTCGCTGGAAATGTTTTGCTACTGTTCTATCAAGATACATCCCCATGTTTTTTTAGATCTTCTTGCAGGATCCGAGCGGTTTTGCTAGAGTTTCAACGCCTGCCTTGGCAACACTCACAATAATAACAAATCTCTTTCAGAAATACCTCCTGTAGTCTTGTGAGTCGTTTGACAGTACTTTCTTTTCTTCATCTTCTCATTTCTTCGTACTCTTTGCATTTCTTTTTTTTTTCTCTCTCTCTCTGCTTTGTGTGTGTGTGTGTGTGTGTGTGTGTGTGTGTGTGTGTGTGTGTGTGTGTGTGTGTGTGTTAGCCATCAAGCTTTACGTTTTTCTCTCAAGACCTTGAATTCACACCCGTCCGTAGGTGAGGTGTCGAGCGCGCGCCTGCAAATGAACCACCACAGCCCCGCACGTCCGCCTGACCTTGAGCGAGCGATACGAGCAATCAGTAAGAGGGAGGCCTGGGAGAAGTCTCTGGCTAGTTCGGAAATACCAAGAGCGCCAGAAAGCCATCAGTATTCTGAAAAGCGCTCTCCCATTGAGTTTTTTTTTTCTCGTTGTCTTTCAGTCGTCGCGCATGCGTAGTGTGGATACCTTCTCGGCGTATGTATAATCTTAACGGGATTTGTTTAAAGTGGTCAATGGCTATGTTATCTGCACTCCGCATTTTAGAAGCCTTTTGCATCAACGACGAAAGTACAAAGACCAATCATTTGTCAAGTATATACAAAGCTCAAATAAGTTATTCTCATTTAGATGCGAAAAACAGCGATACAGTTACAGGAGAATATATATTTTAAAAATATTGATTAATGAACTATTATGTTTTTAATTATGAAAATTATAGTAGTTAAAGTGTGAAAATATACCGTGTAAGCAGCAGCAGCAGTCTAGTAGGAGTTGTAGCAGTAGATAAGTGTTCTAATAAGTGTAGTACTAATAACAGCAGAGAAAACAAGGGCAAGAATAGTTTCCGATGTTGCTGTGTTGATAACCAATCATAAATACATCTACAAAAAAAGGAAGATTTTGTAAATGCCTACTTTTCCTACTTGGTATAATAAAGGTATAAAATCTTTCGTGGATTACTATCTAGTGAGCTATCCGTCTTTCTGCTTTTATATGTACATAGAATAATATGCATAGCTTATAACGCTCTCTTTTCACTAAATAACAAATATTTGCCACCTAATGGCAGTAATAATACTTGTATGCTTTGAATTTATTGATGAAATACCTGAGAAGAAAACTATTCGAAACCCTTAAAACAGGCAAGAAAATGCTCTTCATAATGGGTCCTAATTTATTACTTTACATATGCCTCTAACCTGAAAGACACAAAAGCAAGCTGCATGACTAGGGTGTATATTAACAAAGATCCCGCCAAACGCGTATCTAAAGCTCCGAAGAAATGGCTGAATAAAAGAAACATGCGTGATTTGCGTGATTTCAGGGTGGGGGTAGTAGCAAGGGATACTTTCCCGCCTTTCCACCCAAACTGGCATGTTTCTCACACTAGTGTTATAGTTCTGAGAGTTATGAGAGATGTCGCGCCAGGCAACGATTACTCGCATTGGACATCGGCTTTGACATCACACTACCACGTAAACACCGATGATCACACCCGACTGCTGAATTTTTGGGAAAAGTTTTCATTTTCCACCTCATGCCAGGTCATCTGCTTCTTGAGGTTTCTGCTGTCGAGGCAAACAAACAGCCGGGACACAAGACTGGTTATGACGTCGTCGGGATTGTTGTTTAGTCAAATAGTGGCGTTTGGTTGTCATATACGACAGTATTATATATTTTTCTTTGTTTTTCTTGATCTGACAGCAAAATACGCACATGAATTTCTTTCATGACACAATTTTTATTGAAATGCATTGTGTTGTTTTTAAGATAAATAATTTGTCGTGACGAGGATGCATAGTTTGATATTCCTACAGAGATCGTATCGTTCTGTTTCCTTGTTTGCATTATCACTGCATGCTTTGACGAACGAGAACTCAAAGAGTGAATCAGAACCCCTTCATTCCCAAGCGGTTAAAAAGATGCGGTCGAGACACAAGGATGGCAAAGTCCTTTCATTCAAATTCTGGTCTTGGTGAATGAAATGCCTGGTGCTTCAACGTCCTTCGTTGGACGAGTTGTCAGACTCTCGATAACACCACTACACACAGGAGGCGGCACTGCTACAGGGCAATGTACTACTGCTGACGGCCTCAGACTTGTCCTCCTGGCCTTGAATTCCGCAGACACTGAGCCTTTCTGACTTCTCTTTAAAACAATGAAACTACTTTGACAGTTTCTTTTTTAAGTATTGCTTGTTGAATAGTCAATGCGCGAGAAAGCAAGCAAGAAAGAGAGAAAAAGCGTGCGTGCGTGCGTGCGTGCGTGTGTGTGTGTGTGTGTGTGTGTGTGTGTTACAGTGCGCGCGCAAAGATTCGAACAGCAAAGACTGCACGTGACCCATAGTTAACCCAGACAGACAAGCGAGACCGTGTTTGGACACACGCGAACTTCAAACACCGCGATCTTGTCTAAGACAGAGGCACGAGAGGCGCCAACAGACTGCTATGATGACGTCATTGTGCACACGGCAAGCACAGCATTCAAACAAACCTTATATCTTGAATCTTGTATCTTAAATAAACTTATCTTCAGTTATACGTAAACCAAAGGGGCATCGACCATATATCTCGCGATGTGAGACATTTGTTGTAAGTTTTATTTGCTCTTCGTTGATTGCTTAGTTTGTTTTGCTTGTAGCTTGCTGCTTTCATGATATGAGAAATGGAAGATAACAAAGATAAATAAACAGAAAATTAGGGAAAAAATGAAAGGATAGATAGATAGATAGATAGATAGATAGATTGATAGATAGATAGATAGTTTCTTCGTGTTCAGACGTTTGGCGTGAGTAGGAAGGGGGATCAGGACCAAAGCTGCGTTTGTTACCATGACTATGGTGCGATGACGCCAGTGCTGATGTGGATTATGTAACAGTCGATGTGATTGCTGACGTCAGCACGGCGACGAAATAAATAGGATTTGGTTGTGACAAAAAGAGACGATTTCCTTGATAGCGAAAGCACGTGAGGGCTGCTTTTCAAACTCGTGTCTGTTTCAGATAGAAGAAAGTAACACATTTTTTGTAGGTGGAGTATACTTTTTTCATGGCAGAGCCAAAAGAAGCGAAGGTGTAGGTCTCAAACCTTCATCAACGGTCAATGCTCAAAAGCCTACTCATGAAAAGGAAAAAAGTGAAGACATGAGACAATTTTTTTTAGCGGGACTAGGTAAACGCCTTCCATTCATACAATGGCGTAAGTTCCCAGCATCCCTCCTACAGCGAGAGTAGTACTATAACAGTTCAGCACACGTGACCAAACTTCTTGATTTGTTATCCCTCCGACAACACATGCTCCTGCCGCGCACCGATATCCTAACATTAACCTTGCCTCGCGTTTGCAAAGGCCGGCCAGTATTATGCTTCTAGTCTGTTGACCATGCAGTAGCCTGGCGTGTTTCAAAGCCCTTTGCGGAATACTCAGCGAATTCCTCCTCTCTGCTCCTGTCAAACGTGGCCTGTGGTGGACTCTTCTTGATGGTCAACGCGGGATGATCCCGCCATTCCCTGTGTATCTCTACCAGCTGCTTTTGTACTTCACGAGGGAACTCTACGATTGAAGAAAGAGTTTGGACTTTGTACAAATCAATCCTGCTGTAGGTCATCAGGAGTCAATGTTCCAGATTACTTGAGTTAGTGGTTGATGGGTGGGTGAGGAGAGGTGAAATAAAATGAAAAGAACTGCTTCGAGACTAGGATCCGCAGTACGTACTGAGTAGGTAGAAGGTTGACTCACGCATGTCCGTGTCTGCCTGTTCATGAAATCATGCCGAGTGAGATATGCATAATAGTGAACTCCTGTTCATAATGGTCATTGATAGTTTTTAAGTTATGTGACAACGTGTGTGAGCGCGTTCAGAAAGGTAAATGTTCCCAATGTTGTATGGCCCTAGAGGAGAGGAGTGAGCTGAAAGTGGTTCACATTGCTTACGCACAGTCTCTTGAAGGCGGAGCCAAGCCTGTTCACACCGCAGGTAAATCGTGCACCCATATCCTAGATGGGCAGGGCAAAGTTGTCCCTTCGAGCTTTACAAATCCTTTTGCTCCACAGTCGAGTGCACCCACCACCATTCCAACAAATTTTTTGTAATAACTGGATAAAGCTCATTGCAAGATACTATTTCCCAAAATTTATTCGAATTAACTGCTTCTGTTCTCATTGTGCACGCCTATAAACATTAACCTGCATAGAAAGAGGTCGAACTTCTGACATCATGCCTATATCCAAGTACTCCTAATAAACATGTGGTCTCAGTTCTCCCATTGGCTGTGGTTTTGACAACGTAAACGACGTAGTCTTGACAACAACAACAGCAGCAGCAACAACAACTTATCCGTGTGCACTCCTGGCTTAGGCTTTGTTGACGTTTCTTTGCATGAAAATGCATGTAGGCGTGTGTTTCGATAAAGGAATAGAGGTATTCATTCAGATTTGAGAAATAGCATTTTACACTGAGCTTTACCAAATCATAAGGAAAAAAATTGCACCCAACTAGACCTTTACGTCACACAGAAAGACACCCGGTTAAATTGTTTTCCTTAAAACTAAACTGGAACAGCTCCAATATTGTCGGTCTTTAACAATTCTTTTAAGTGAAGCCTCAAGCTGTGTGCATTCACGCTTAAACTCCATAATTTTAAAGCGTTTCTGTCTTATTATTTCTGGTTTAGTCTTTCTATATTTCAACTAATGTAATGGGCTTTTCTTGCATAAAACAATGCGGAAATCGGTACATGTGATAACGGAAAAGGTAATCCCCGTTGGTATCTATTCTATAAAACCCAGTTCATGCTGCTGTTCGACAATATAACAAAAATATTGTTCTTCATAAGTTTCTGCAAGATTCGACATATCCCAACAGTTCATTCTAATTTAAAAAAAAATAAAATAAACGCAGTCCGTTAAACAAACGCAGACACCCGACGAAATCAAACCTTACTCGCTTGACCGCTCCTTTATTCCCCCATCCATGCACAAAGGTCTCGTTGTCCTCAAATGTTTTTATTTGCAACTTCAAGCGTCTCTTGGGTCCCTCTTTCCTCAGTTACTGCTGTCTTCTTTGGCCAAAATTATCTTCCCTTTTTTTGCGCACACCAGGTGAAGACGCTCATATACACAGGACCTTTTTTGTCGTCCGTATTTGTCAATGTGCTGTCATCAAATTTATTCTCAGCAGAGCATCTTGCTGCACACTGGTCATCCACGAGAGCTAAAAATAGGATTACTCGCTTTTCAGTGCATTCCAAGTTTAAGAGCCGCTTGTCGTGATCCTCCCTTAAATGAAAAAACTTTACTTCTTTCATTCTTAGATCAAACCTTTAAATCCTTCTTCATTCAAGCCATCAGGGTTGATGGTCTAGCAAGGTGCAAAGTCTTTTCTAATGACTCGGTAAAATTCAGAGGAAGATACTATTCCTGAAGTTCTTGGTGAATATCCTTTTTTTTTTACTTTCAAAATGCACGTCTACAAACATCCTCAAGCACAGAAACAGATTAAAACTTTTCATCTCACAGAAACGAGGCTTAACTTGTGGTCCAGGCTCTCCCAGTGTTTAGCAAACGTTTCCATGCTCAATCTTGACTTTTGTGTTGTTGAACTCTTTCTGTGCCTGCTGAAGTTTGTAGACGTGAATTTTGAAAAAGGGCGTGGAGATGTTCCCCCTGATCTGGGGTAAAATAGTATCTTATTCTGAGTTTTACCCACTCATGAAAAATTGAGACCCCAATAGACCTTACGACTGACAGGCAACGGATCGGTGCACATCACGTGAACATGCATCTGACGTCCGTTATCTCTTTCTTATGAAGCACCAGCACGTTTCTGCACATACAAGTTTATAAAAATGCTACAGACAGATTTATAAATATCCTACAGGCAGGTTTATAAATAGGCAGATATTGTAGCACACCCACGTCCATTGCAGCAGAACTAAATTTATTTACAGGACTAATGCCTTTTGCTTCTTCTCATTTAACTACTTCATAAGAAAGTTACTGATAGAAATTAATTAGACAACTGGCGAAAACAAAAGAAAAATAAAACATGAGGTATATTCTGACGAGAAACAAAATCACGAAATTCAGAGGTCGAAATACCTCCTCTGTTCGAGTCAAAACTTTATTTTGCTGAAAACGGCACATAAAATACTGAAATTTTGCCAAGATCGTTGCGTAATCCGGTATTTAAGTTGATTGCTTCTTCATATTTTGACGACAATAAACAACAGCATTAATCATTCTATATAACTCGAAATGTACCGGTTTTGGGAGATGCTGAACCACACTTATATAACTACTGCACACTTTAATCTTATGGACATTTCCATATTTTATTTTTGACGCCTTTTCGTACACTGCTCACTGTGTCAATCATTATATTACTATTTTCTTTTTCTTGGGCTTACTCCTTTTTTCACATCTTATCATTATCCAGCTCTAACTAATAACTGGACTCCCTAATCAACAGAGACAGAGCTAAAACAGCACACAAAGTACTTTATTTTTGTCAAGATGATAAATAATCGTCAACAGATAACAATGAAACGAGAAAGCATGGAAAGACAGCTTGTAACAGAACTCATGTATGGAGCATAGGTACATTAAGAAAGGATTTTTACAAGAAGTAGACACCAACGTCTTTGGTTTCGTGATGAAAAGAGCAGGGAAGTTGGTGCTCTGCACCAGGTCGGCAGCTGACGCCAGAAGAGGTAGACAAAATGTACGTACAGATGAGATGCAGAAGAAATAATCTAAACACGATGATGATGATGGTGATGATGATGATGATGATGATCGTCGCTCGAGGTCAAAATATGCCAAGCTCCGACAGCCTGTGCGCGCGCATCTCGATGTATCACTGGCGGCCGGCGGCCGGCCAATCTCAGTCGAAGCCCCAGTAGCAACATTGACAAGCGGAGGATTAGGAGGAAAGGGGGCGCCAGCCTGTTGACATTCCTCCTCCGCGATCTATAATCACGTACTGGACCTTTCCCTGTTCCCCCTCCCCACCCGCTCACCTCGCCTCTCCACGCTTCTCTCTCTTTTTCTTCTCCACCACCTCTCTCTCTCTCTCTGTTCCTCCACGCGTCGGCCCCTGGTTTAACCATCCCCTCCTCCCCAGACCCGTGATCATATTTGTTCCATCTCCTACCCCCTCTGAGAGCAAGGGCCGTCGTTAAGGTAAACGGTCTCCTTTAAGAAAAAAAAATCCTCCTTCATCCTCTCTTGTCCCCTCCCCTCCTAAAAAAAAAAATCGCAGCTTTCTAGAACCCCTTGGAGCATGGCGGAACAGCCCGCTTGATATGTGTAATCCGGGCACGCTGCTTAAAACTCTCGCGAGAGGCACTGCGGGGGACATTGTGGAACAGTTACGTGTTCGACTAGGTGACAGGAGGATGAGCCGGTCCCTGCAGGAAGACTGCGCTTATGAGGTTAACCAGAAGAGATGCGCTTAAAACAGACTACTTCAACGTTTTGAGTTTAAAAGTACTTTGGTCTTCAGTTTGATCTCATACTGATTTTATCTTTTCATTAAAAAAATCATAAATGACAGCAACAAGATGGCATACTTCTTGTCTCTAAGGAGGTCGGTGACTTTCAAATTTGAACTCTGCTTTTGAGTGTTCTTCTGGGGGAACAATACTGCTGACATTTTGGAATCAGGAAAGGAGACTTATGCGATGACAGCAGATCTTTGATGCGAAGCTGTTCTGTGAACGTTGTACACTTAAGAAAAGTTTACATGACAAGTGAAGTGTAACAGACAAATGATGCCCCCGCGGCAGCAAAGTGAGAGGCAAATTTCTCCCTGCGAACCAGTTTCGAAACAAATGCCTGAGCCGTATCCTCCCGTGCAGACGCACCAACACCAGCAACAACAACAGCAACAGCATTCAAGCACGCAGCGACCACGTGCACCTCCGCCACCATCTTCTCCACCATCAGAGCTGCCGCAGACGACATCTACATCAACATCTAGCTGTCAACAGCCGAAGACAGCGTTGCGACCAACAGGAGAGGATACAAGCGATGCAAGCGGAGCAGGACAAAGCGGAAATCCAAGAAGACAAGAGTGGGCAAAGCTGACCGACAGAGCGCTCGGTCCACAAGAAAGAAAACGGATTGCAAAGACAGCTGCTCAAAGGCTCTTCGCCGAGAGCAGGAACCAGAAAAAGGTGCCAGGCCAGGCGATGCTGCAGGCCAAACGTCCTCAGGCGAACATCACCCACTCGCTGTCCATGAAGACCTCCCGACCTCCAGCCCCGCCGAGAAGGGCGTCAAACGTGGGCAAAGAGGTGTCCAAGGACTTCCTCACCCTGGCCTGCTACAACGCCGTGGCCACCGGTCAGCTGGGCCTTCTGAAAGCCCTTCAGAGGACCGGCAAGGCGCCACAGGTGGACAAGCTCGGCAACACGCCTTTGCACGTGGCGGCCAAAAGTGGGCAACTCAGGTCCTTAAAGTGAGTCCTCTTGTTTTGCTGATACCCCCTACTGATAAGCAGCAATAGTTATCTAGAAACAAATGTGGAGTTTTCATTCCTGTCTAGACGGTCAAGGATTCATAAAAGACAAATGTCTATGGTTCTCTCTTTCTCTAACTTTCCTTCTGTCTCCCTACCTCCTTTAAAATCTGCTTTAAATACAGAATACAGTACAGAAGGTCTTTTCTAAAATCCGTTTTATGACATTGCTGTCTGCTGACGGTAATGTTAGAACCTCACAGAAATCATCAACATAAACTATAAAAGAACATAAACTATCTACGTCTAGTTCTCGTTCACCATTTATAATCATTTACAAGTAATACTAACCTGTGAACATTCACACTGACATTCAGACTAAGAAAACAGAGAGAGGACTATGACATCGGTTTAAAAGTCTACATAAAAAGACGCTCCGACATGTGACCAAGCAATGATTATATCTACCTGCATTCGTGTGTGTGTGTGTGTGTGTGTGTGTGTGTGTGTGTGTGTGTGTGTGTGTGTGTGTGTGTGTGTGTGTGTGTGTTGTATCCATGAGATGATTCTATATCTGGACTGCAGCCGGGACAAATGAATGCAGATAACTTGTCAAGTTCTAGAAACTCTAAACCTACTATTTCTGTGTGTCTAATGTCGAAGTCCTGTTTAAAGTTAGTCGTTTCTAAATTTGCAGTCAGTTCGCTTTTCAGAAGATAGACGCTGTTTCTATGTTGTTCTGTTCCCTCCCAACCAACCCTTCTGCTTTTTAATAAATGTTTTTGTTCAATGTGTGCCTTTCTTGCTTTACCATGTTTCTACCCCAGCACAGTAGACCGAAAGCCATGGCGCCATGTCATGGCAAAGTGTAAAATATTTGCAGAAGTTCTAAGCGTACATTAAATAAAACTCAGATAGTACCTTCGGCTATGCACTATTTTAATAAAATTATCTACACAAACGAAAGACCACTCGGGTATCTGTTCCCCACAATAATTATGCCATAAATATTTGTAGGTGTTCACTATTCTTACTACTTCTACTTTAACAAGCATTTCATCAAAAAGAACCTTGTCTTTCCTTAAACAAACAATCATTTCTTTCGTTTTCTTTTCATTCAACTCAAAATATTTTTCATCACAGCTTGCAACAAAGTGCAGTTTCTTGGGGAGCGTCCGTATTTGTTCACAGAGCATCTGAAATAACATCGTTAAATATTGAGGAAATACTGAAGTCTGTTTGTCAGGTAATCCACAAATACGTTCTGGCATCAATATTCGTCCAAATAATCAAGTGGTATTGTATTAAAAGTACTGGAGAAGTTAAAAAAAAATTAAGCAAACACAGGTGTTCGGGTGCTCAAATGTTATAAATTCTATATTAGACATATAAAACAGCGTCTTCTACACTGCAGTAACATCTATAGGCCAACTGGAGAGGATCAAAAAAGTTCTGGACTAGGACTTGTGAGACTTTGTTCACAACAGAGATTTAAGCAACAGGTTGTCTAATTCTAGCAAAAGGCTTTTCTTTGGTGCTGGCATATTGCAGGATGTTTTCCAGAGTAAGCGGATATAACTGCTAAAAAAAGGACACCTTAAAAATAATACCTAGGATTTTGGCAAGTTTGTCAGCACAGCATTCTAAGATAACAGGCTTTACGTTATCAGGACCGACTGTCTTTCGAGAGAACACATGAAGTTGTCTGCTCACCACATCCTCTGGATTCTCCACTTCCAGATCCTCTTCTAGAGCACTGTTAAGGTCCTCCCTCACCTTGAGTCGTTCTTCCGTAAAATCTCAGTAGTCGAAAAATCAGTAGAATTTATTCAGTTTATCTAACACTTGTTATTCTCAGAGTTTTGATCAGGTTTACTATCCTACCCCGTACCTATTCTTATTTTGTTTCCTTCCATAACTTACTCATATTGTGCTCTTGAAAATACTTCTCTTCCTTGTGTGTATATTTCTCCTTCTTTTCCATAATGGTCCTTCTGTCCTCATCCATGGAAGTCTACTTCGTTTTGTTTAAAACACCCTTAATAAGTTTAATCATCCAAGGATTGTTGCTTGGATAAACTGACAATTTTCACAGACATTCATATAGTTAGTCACACAGGTAGAAAGTTCAGCAACATCGAACGAAGTGTCAGCAAACACATTCTGATTTGTAATCTAGAAGCAGTCTTGCAATGTGTCAACACAGTCTTGATCCCACTGACCTACGCGACCTTTTCGTGGGTGGTACACGCTGCACGAGGCGTCGGTAACAGGGGACGAGGATGACCAGGTTCAGCAGATAACACATACACGACTGTGAGCAGTCCATGAGAGAATTCCTGGAATAGGTAATACGGTCGTATAGGCTGTCATCACTTCGATGACGGGCAGCAGTTGCTGAACTTCGCTGCGACCTTATTTAGGCGACACCGTTTCTCGTTCGCATAAATTCAGACTCACCTATACTTCTGTGTCTGTCTAGGACTCTAGGTTTTGTCCGATCAGCCGGAAACAACAAGAAACTGTCAATACGCACTTGATAGTCTGTTATTCTTTCCGTCAGCCAGGTTTCTATGAAGCACAAGACACTTGCAGTACGAAAATCTTTCCCCCATGTCGGTAGTTTGTATGGTGTTTCATCATTTTGTTATGTGGTGACTGATCTTTCCCAGTCACGGTGGGTGGCAAGTAAGGCTTGCATTTATTTAATTTATTTCTCTATTTGCAAGCCTCTTTTTTATCCGGACTTTGGTGCCGGGTGGCAAGTGTAGGGTATCTTCACAACAAGACCGCAGGCTACGTAAGAATGCTGAAATCTATTGCGATGTCGGCGAAGAAGAAGAAGAGGTGATAAAGGTCGACACCTACAATTCACCATCATATGCCAAACATCCACAATCACATCTTGGGACAGGAAATAAACAGCTAACTCCGCAGACACAGCAGACAGCGTCACCACTGAGCGCAGCGCCGTAATCCCCTGTCTTTTCCTGTTTTCTTCTATTTGTCGTTCTGCTGAAGACTTAAGTTTTGGGTTACATCTTTCTCTTTCTCTTATTCTCTCTCTATTTGTTTTACTGCGTGTGGTTTGCTACCCCTTTGTCTCCTTGTTTAAACGTCCCTTCGTGAGATCGTCTGTCTGTCTGTCTGTCTGTCTGTCTGTCTGTCTGTCTGTCTGTCTGTCTGTCTGTCTGTCTGTCTGTCTGTCTGTCTGTCTGTCTGTCTGTCTGTCGAAGTCCCATGTGTTTGAACCCTTCGTCTGTACTCAGCTTATGCAGCTTTGTGAACTGCGATCCATTGTAAGCCTATCAAACTTGACTTTCACAACACGAAAGATGAACTCAGATCATGTAAGTTCGTGTGCGATGTCAGGCATTGGCGAAGGCTGTTTCAATATAAAGAAAGAAAGAAAAAATGAAAGAAACACGCAGCCACAAGACCAGACGCCAGATACCTGTGATGCCTGCGCTATGCTCCGCCTCTCCTCTTGGCCCAAGCTCGTCGTTATATTGATATGACCCTGATGACACGCCCCATGAACGTGTGGGTTGTCTCGTCTTGTGTGGGCTGAGTCCCGGAACTTTGCGGGAAGAGATTTTTGCTTTATTTTTAAATCCTCCCTATTCCCTCACGAATCTCTGTTTTTACTTTTTCGAATTTTTTATTCATGCTTTTCGGTCCATTTCTTTCTTTCTTTCTTTCTTTCTTTCTTTCTTTCTTTCTTTCTTTCTTTCTTTCTTTCTTTCTTTCTTTCTTTCTTTCGTTGGACACCCTCTCTCATGTTAACCCGAGTTCGTTGTATTATGTATTATTAACCGTTGCCTTTGTTTAGTGTTTTTAATTCGTTTCTTACCCTATACTCTGTTCTACCCACTTCAGTGGGTCAGAATTCGAGGATTATTATTATTCAGATTGTAAACTTCTAGCTCCCTACATTCTATTTGGCTAAATAATTCATGATCTACTTTACTTTTCCCGCTCCTGCAAGACAACGCAAAGATGGCCGAATGTGAGAAGAATGTGCATTACAAATAGAAGCGATCGGTCCCTACACAGAGATTTAATTCACCTGTTCGCTTGCGGTCGTTGAAGGCGCTGGACGTGATTCAGTCCTTGCAATACGTGAAAAATCTATGACAATATATCTAAGTGTATAAGGGTTTTTTAAATTAAATGTCAGTATCTATCTATCTATCTATCTATCTATCTATCTATCTATCTATCTATCTATCTATCTATCTATCTATCTATCTATCTATCTATCTATCTATCTATCTATCTATCTATCTATCTATCTATCTATCTATCTATCTATCTATCTATCGATCTATCTATCTATCTATCTATCTATCTATCTATCTATCTATCTATCTATCTATCTATCTAGGGAAGTAAACGTTCAAATTTATTCTGTACATTTTGCCACCTTATTTGGTAGCTTCACGTCGAAACTTTCTAATCTTGAACTACACCTCAAGATATTCTGTGCCTAACAAACGGTAATCGATGTTTCATTTATCCTGGGCACAATGTCACCTTACTAGGTTTCTGTAGAAGGACAACTGAAGCTCGCAGCCTGATATTATTTCTGTACACAGAGAACTAAATCCTCGCATTCGATTTTGCATGTGATGTTTCTTTTATTAGAGATCTCATGCTTGCAGAACATGACGGAGACGAAAGGGTTAAAATGCAGGACAGAGAAAACCGCTTGATTTTTTTTCTTTTTCTTTATTCGATTTGTCATTCCTTGCGCTTTCTGCACCTGCCGAAGCTTTCGTAAATTCCCGGTGCAGCCAGGTGCAGACGCAACATGTGCCATGATCAACTTCCTGTTATCTGCCACATGCTGTCGGAATAATTTTTTTTTTCAAGCAAGAGGTTTCATTAAGTACTTTCAAGAAATCTAACAAACCTTAGGACACTAAAACAGGAACCTTGCCCATTGTTGTAAACTAAAAACGTGTTCCTTTGTTATGAAGACTCCAATGTGAGGAAGAGAGGTGTTATGTAGCCAACTTAAGCATGCTTTATTTTCACGTTTATTTTAGAACCTAAAGCAAATTATGAGGATTTGCAGTTAAGAATATATCAATGTTCAAAGACCGTTCACTGTTACCATTTGCATATTTGCATCAATTTGATTAGTCTGCATAAGGAATTATCGAATGTAGATATAAATTTCCTCCAATATCCCCAGGTACATGATGCTTGAAATCTCCTGTATCAGTGAAAAATTGTCATTATTTGCAGCATTGCACTCATTTCATAAATAAATGCCGGGAAAAACAAAATAAAAACAAAGTCAGAAATATGGCTGGCAGGACTGTTATTACTTTCAAGCAGTGAGGTACTGAACTCGGCTGATTATATTCTTTGGCTTCAACGCGATTATTTGCAATGAGACAAAAACGCAAAAGCTTTCACGTGCTAGGAAATAAATTAAGATTTCGTGGACTTTGAAAAGAACATTTGAAGAATCTGATGACCTAGCTTATAAATGATAACAGGCTGGATGGTGTTTACTTTATTAAAATGTCTCCTACGAGAAAGATTTTATACAGTTATATATTTGTACATATAGTGCTAACAATAATTTTAAAGAATTTTCTGAATTCGTAAAATACCTTTGCAGATAGAAAAAAAATACACATACAGATATAAATTTATTTATTGATATCTATAGTCATTATCTATGTCATTATATATAGCAATAGAAATGTAGTCATATTTTAATAGTTTTTAGTACTTTTATGGCAGTTTAATCTAAACCTCGGAATCTTAGCACCATAGCAATTTTCAAGATGCCACTATTCGATAAACTGTATAAATTTATTGTGGACTGGAAACAAAATGTATGGTTCACACTTATTTTTAAAAACACAGAGCTACCGATGCGACCGCACCAGTCTATGATAGATAAAGAAATAAACCTACCGACCACCCGACCAAGAGACAGCGCGACACTCGTGGAGATGTATAGCTCGAAAGGTTTTACACCAAGACAGATAATTAGATTGGTCTGATACTCTTTTGTTTGACAAATATTATCTGAGTGCGCCAGTGGGCCCCAACAATCAATATGAAGAATTTAAGACAAAAGATTAAGCATCAAGGTCGCATTTAAGCCAACGGCCGACCGTCGACGTCAGAGGGCAAACAGGAGGCAGCGTCACAGACAGGACAAACTCCGCAGACGGTGAGCTAGTGCGAGAAGGAGTGTGAACCCCAAAAAGTCGACTGGGACAACATAATCTGGGTACCTGCCAGGTAGGCGCAAACCAACAGATCAATTGAGCCCGCGCTGAAACATCAGCCGATCAAAGATGGTGTGACGACCTTGAACCAGAACGGGATTAAAATTCTCGTGGGGCGTAAGACTTTATGACGTAAAGGTTCTCGTCTGTCGGGCTTTTCAGCCAACCGCTTTTGCTGTGCTTCTCTCTTTTTAAAATTTTTGGTAGAAGGGTGTGAACATTACGTGTTCACAGGAGCCGTGCCTCCTTGCTGTTTGAGATGAGACTCCTGCATCGCGTCGTCTGCTTCAATTCCACAAAGGGATCTTCTTAATTAGCCCTACTCATAGTCGGATATGAGCACGGTAGAAAAACTGCAACAAGGGGTTCCATAGAAGCAAAATGCACTATGTAAACTTATCTACAAAAGTATTTATTGATACTCATCATTTACTTTTAAAAAAAAAAAGAATCGTTGCATTTTTGTCCCGTGGATGTAACATTATGTCCTACGGGTTTTCTGAGGTTAAAGAGGCTATGTGAGGATGTGAGAGCATTCAATATTTACTTCCCCTCGCGATCTTTTCCCCCCACCAAACCCCCACAACGCAAACAAACCTCTTCGTTTGAGCAGCAAGCACGTTGCAGACAGCGGCAAGCAAAGGCAGGAAGAAACAAAATATTACAAGTTGTTCGTCTTCATTAGCACCTGTCACGATCAAGCGCGGGAACCGAATATCCTCACCACATTCCCAGGAGGAGGAGGAGAAGAAGAAACATAGTGGTATGTTAAAGCGACGGTTCATAGTTGCTGGCGGTCACGACTCTGGCATAAGGTTGTCATTAATTTTTACACACATTCGGTTTTTAAAATTATTTTTTTTTGGAGAAAGATGAATTAAATTTCTGCTTCTGAAGTCATCGCAGGCCACAGCAAACCCAGGAGCGCGAAACACAGATTAATGAGACGTTGCAACAACAGCAATTCTGCTTTGTAATGTAGTCCGAGACGAGTTCTTGGCCTCTTGCTAAAACTTAGGGGACAGCTGTCATGTTCAAGGGCTCGTGTTTCATGATCGGAACACAGTTTACTTAGGTTCTTTATATTCTTTTAACACTCGCTGCCTGTCGGTCCTGTTGTTTTAATCTTTCAAAGAATTTTTGGTTAAAACGAACAAGGGACGGTAACTGTTTGTCTGGGCTCACGTGTACAGCCAGGAATAAATAAAGTTGGAATGCAACAACATTCCAAGGTCTAGATCAAATTCCTTATGTGTACTGGGTAAGAGGGGAGTCCTCCTGTGTAGGGCATATGTTTGTCTGTGATGTGTGTGTGTGTGAGAGAGAGAGAGAGAGAGAGAGAGAAAGCTTGCACCGAATAACCTTTCGTATCCTCACCTTTCTTTGAGGTGAAAGGGCACTGGTGTAACATTTTGCCTCCACACCTTCTCTATGTTTATCCCTCTCGCACCAAGCTATGGTCGACGTCTTTGGCAGTTTGTGTTTATTTTCATTTGTTTACGGATTCTTAAAGCTTTTTTCCTCCGCCACAGTTACTATTGTTGTTGAGTAAATTTAATAACAGATGACATAGTAGTAAATAGTAGTAATTAAGATGTTGGTTACACAGAAAAGTTCAGGACGAAAATTATGACACATTTCACGAGACGGCACGTAAGAAGGAAAACTCGGTACCTAAAATATTTAAATCGTTAGCTAACTCTGAGGTGATGTGGCCTAGTAATGACATCAAAATTAAATTAGGAATACAGCTACCACTTGAGTCTTAGTACAAGATAATCTGCGTTCTCATCGAAGCACTGAACATACATTTTTATCACATTAAAATAGCAAACTTTGAAATCATGATTAATTGTGATTCCGGAAAGTCTGTATTGTTTAAAGAATTGTATATAACATTAGTTTTTTTTCAGGCGATTGACCCAGAGTAAAACGAAAGACAATCTTTTAAAGAGTGTTGTTCCTTTTTTTCAGGTGGTTGATCCAGCACTGCAGCGTTCCGCTCTTGTCGAAGAACGCACGTGGGGAGACCTGCGCCCACCTGGCAGCGCTGCATGGTAACCTCAAGTGCCTGCAGACCATTCTGGCACAGCCGGCCAGTCCGGCCAAAACCCTGGCAGCAGCAGCAGGTTGACAAAATTTTCCCTTCATACAAGTATCTCATGATACATTTTTTTTCTACCAGGATCAAGCTGCTGTCGTTCTTATTGTTTGTACAAACGTAGCAACAGGGTGTACCTATCCATGATGCAATCAGACATACACGCGTGTCCATTCAACAAACATGAACTTCAGAGAACACTCTCACAGAAACAGGAACTGTTCAGCATCAAAGTTGGCATACTCGTCATCGTCTTCGCATATTCTACATATGATTAATGCCCTCACTCACTCCTCAGCGATAGAACAAAGTGTAGATGAGGTAATGTGTATACACAATTTAACTTGTGCATGCTGGAGGATTAAAAAAAAGACAATGGGTCAAAGAATTATTCAGACGGCGGATAGATAGATAGATAGATAGATAGATAGATAGATAGATAGATAGATAGATAGATAGATAGATAGATAGATAGATAGATAGATAGATAGATAGATAGATAGATAGATAGATAGATAGATAGATAGATAGATAGATAGATAGATAGATAGATAGATAGATAGATAGATAGATAGATAGATAGATAGATAGATAGATAGATAGATAGATAGATAGATAGAGTGATCTGCTGTGTTTTTCAGAGCGTGACAACGCAGGGATGACGTGTCTTCATTACGCGGCGATGGGCAACCGAGATGACACCGTGGCGTGGCTTGCTCTCACCTTTGGTCGTGACCTTTGCTTGATTAAGTCCGTCGACGGGGTACTGGCCATCCACCTTGCGACTGCTTCAGGTGTTATTCGAAACCATGAGTAGTTTTAATTTTATATATATATATAAATCCAGGCTCTTCGAGAATAAATACGTGTCGATTCGCTTGTAAATAAGTTTCCTCGTGACATTATTACGTGCAATTCCGCTTTATCGGCAGTAAAACTATTGTTTTGGATATTCCTAGTGTTGTTTCCAAAAATAAGTATAGTTTCATAAGGTTTTCGTAAATTGAAATATTTTGCACGTATTGCGCCAAAGCTACTTTCACAAACAGTGTGATATGTACCTTATGTTTCACTAGCTTCTTTCTTTCTTTGTTCTTTTTTCTTTTTTTCCTTCGGAAATTAAAATATTAAAAATATTCATATAACTTAGTTATAGATAAAAGCTTGGTACCATTAAAATCAGAATAAAAAAATCCGTTTGTCTAAGTACTTTATTTTGCTCATTATTGATTCAAAAATTAGCTTGGAGTACCTAAGCATAGTATGTGAGCTAGAGTGCCTCTAGATTTACACATAATTATGTGGTTTAGTAATGGATGAGCTAGGCAACAATGGTGGAGCAAACACTGACTGTTACAGGGAACAGGCCATGCGCTGAAGTGCTCGTGCAAGTCTGTCGACAGTCCGTGAACATCCGAGATATCTTTGGTAAGCAATGAACTCTCCTAATTACTATCCCATCGCTTTCTCTTTCTTTCTCCTCCAGTGTCGGTTATAGGCACGAGCCTACCGAAAATAAAGAAATTCTTATGGTCTTTGCTATTGCTTCTTGTGTGTGTGTGTGTGTGTGTGTGTGTGTGTGTGTGTGTGTGTGTGTGTGTGTGTGTGTGTGTTCACTTACAGCCTACGTACACATACTCACAGACAAACGTGAAAAAGATACAGAGAAAAAGCCTTGTAACCGTCTTTATTTTTGACTTACAAAGAAAAATTCATCGATTTGGAGATGCTCTTCTACTACTTTGTTTTTTCTATTATTTTCGATGGCTCGTTGTCAATCTTGCATGGGGCCAGAACAAAGCAGGACTTGCATTTTCATAATGTGTTGGATATTTAGTGATTTCAGATAAGGTCTCTTTTCCCAGGTGATTCTAGAAAAAAATATCTTTTGAGGACCCACGAAGAGTTGCAAAACGAGTATTCTTAAAATAGATTCCCACGGCTAACAGTAAACTTATTCAGTAAAATACAGCAGGGCACCCAAGGCCGCACATATATGAATATCCCGAAATCTGTAATCAAGTTGTCTACTTTTATAGATACATTACACTAAGACTACAGTGCTTGTAAACTAGCGTATACACAGTCTCGATTCCTCGTCAACTAGCCATCAGCCTGTTTATGTTAATTCTGCGAATCTGTGATCAGCAACACTTGTGATGGTTTCTCTTCCCATTTCAACTCACATCGTTACACTCTTGTTATTGTTTTAATGCCTTGTAGACATGAAGTACCTCAATTGTAGGTACACAGTTTCTGTGTCATTTGCAATCTGCTTTCTTGACTGAACATATTAAGAATGTACCTCTTCGTACAGGGTAAAAAGTTCTTTACATCAGGATTCGATTAATCTCTCTTAGAAGTCAAGCGGTAATTTAAGGAGTACCAGTTCTGTTTCATCGCTGCCCACAGGTGCGACGCCTGTATTCTATGCCGCTCAGGAGGGCCACTTGGATGTTCTCCGATACCTGGTGGAAGAAGTGGAGGGTTCGCTCGATCTTGTGGCGTGTGAGGGTATGACCCCTCTGCTTTCTGCCGCGGAGGGAGGTCATCTGGATGTTATCAAGTACATTCTGAAAAAGCAAGGTCATAGAGCGCTCTTTGCTACCACCAACGACGGGGCAACAGCCTTTCACTACGCCGCGGGTGGGTGCACTAAGAGATGTTGTGCGTGTGTTGTCGATGCGGTATGTAATATATTATATGTTGTGATGTGTTTCCTTTGTAAGTTAAGCGCCCGAGATGACAGCGATGACGTGCAAATGACGATGTAATTTATTTATTTATTTTAACAGATTATTAGTTCAGACTTGTATAAGAGAAACAGAGGCTAGAAGACAGGAACGGAGAACAAATAGTCTGTATGTCTCTCTTCTTCTGATTTCCGAAATAAAAATATTAACGGCATCTTGTTAAATACATGATATAGCTAAGTAACACAAACGGGAAAGAACTGAGTAACGCTAAAATGCCTGCAAGTTGTCTCCCTTCTCGTGTAATTCTCGTCGGACTGCTCACATGCGCTTATTCCCCAAACCATCTAAAGTACAACGGAAGACTCGTGCACCAGTTCTAAGTAAACAGAGATATCAAACATATTAATTATCTGATGACGGATTGCTCAACATAACAAAATCAGAGAGGGTCCACTTGCTGTGAAGAAATTGTTAATATTGGACGAGATGGATAAAATAACAAAACAGAAGACCGATTTACCGATTTCTTTTTCTCCGCATTATTTTTATAATTTGTTAATTTCCAGGCTCGCTGTCTAGCACCAGACACATAGATTCTATGGTTTCGCCTCGCTAGCCCCTCCCTTTCCGTTCTCTACAGTTTTTATTTAATCTTAACCTCCCCCTCAAATTTTGTTCAATTAGTTGCTGTTTGTTTCTTTGGATTGCATGATTGTCTGTGCGTGCGTGCGTGCGCGCGCGTGTGTGTGTGTGTATAAATATATACTTGTGTGTATATATATATATATGTGTGTAAGTGCGTGTGGTCTGTTTGCACGAGTATCCATGTAGGTGAATATTTTCATGCGCGTTTCAAGCAAGAAACGTACGTGGTGATGGCCAGAGAATGAGAGAAAAGGGAAGGGTCGGATGGTCTCATTCTGTTGCTGTGTATCGTACTTTAGGTAACGGAAGAGCTGGCGTTCTGAAATACCTCCTGGAGACACAGGAAAGGCGAGAGCTACTTGGCGTTGCGGATCTGTACGACCGCACACCTGCGCATGACGCGGCGGAAAATGGTCACGTGGAGTGCCTTCAGCTGATGGTGGAGACTGGAGTCAGCCTCTACCTCCCTGACAAGGTCCTACTACAGCAGACAGTATTTAGTATTATTAGTATACCGTACAAAGTGCTCCTGCAGCAGAGTATCTAGTATTAGATAGATTTTAGTATTATATTTAGTATTCTTAGCATTAGACACCAAAACACCTTTAGCACTATTAGTATACCTGACAAGATCTTCTTGCAGCAGCCTGGACTAAACACTAAAACACATAAAGTAAATTTGTTCAGGTCATCAACTAAAAATATTAGCCACGTGTACTTTTAGCATACCCGGCAATCTCATTCTCTCCAACATATGACACTAGTCAGTACTATATACCGTAAGTACACCTTAAATACATACGTTCGTGTGTTTATGTGTTCGTAAAGAAATTACTGAGCTAGTGTTCTACATTATTTATAGCTATGCCAACAATGTTTAGGTTTTTTGAACAACTATTGCCTGTTCATTTCAATTGTCTCGACTGATAACTGCTAATAACAGGGTCATATCATTTCAATTGTCACGATCCTAATAACAGGGTCTTATAAATTTTCTGTTTTTCTCCAGGATGGCGAGACAGCAATGTCACTGGCCATGAGAAGCAGTAACACCAAGTGTGTTTTGTTTGCACGTGCTGTAGCGGAAACGGCACTGGAGAAATGCAGCACCAAGTCCTTCAAAAGTCAGTGAATGTTTTGGTCCTTTGTGCTTTCAGCTAGTTGAGACAGTGTGTTTGAAGTCTTGTTTAGACATAGGATGCATATTCCGCTCCGTACTGCACAGTTTGACTATCAAGTATTTTGGGTGGAGTGTCAGGAATTTGCTGGAGGTTTTCTATTCATTCGAACAGGATAAAAGTCTCTTTCTTGCTTTCTCTCTATCTCTCTCTTTCTCTCTCATTCACTTACACACATATCTACACACGCGCGTGCAGACATATGTACAAAGCACGAGCACAATTTAGCAAGACAACAAGTAATGTTAATAATAATAATAGATTTAATGTGCATTTCCCACTTGACAGTAGGCACAATGCTTTTTACAAAAGCACAACAAAATAAAATACACAAATATCAACATATACAGACATTCAAGAGACAAAAACATATCAACGAACAAGAGACTAAGTATAGTAATTAACCAAAAGTAGACATGAAGCAGGTAGAGTAAGAAAGTATATCAAACATGCCAGGCCTTTACCAAGAACGCACCCAACTCTAGGTTAGTCGTGACCCTCAGCTTGAAAGGTGTGCGCATGCTTACCTCCCATGTTTATCTTGGACATTTGAAACTCTCCTCGTGTAATATAAAATGTCAGATGGATTTCCCGCCGCCATCACCACTACCATTAACCCCATGCCAACAACTATTCAAGTTAATCAACTGCGTGTTTTCTTAAGTTTTATTCCGGAAACTGGGAGGTGTGCGGTTAGCCAGTAGTCGTGCCTACTTAATATCATTTATACCACTCCCCAACCCTCTCCTTTTAGCTTCGTCATACAAGATCATGTTACCCAGTTATCAAATTATTGAGATCGTGTTCTCCGATTTGTGCTTTCTAGCCAGAGTTGTTTCTTAAAATTTCAAAAATAATTTATTTAACAATGATTTATCAATTTTCTGTTATAACGAAATATAAGAATAATTTTAATTTTCTGCTATTTAAAAATATAACAAAGATTTATTCATTTTCTCGCGTAGAATGTTTTACTTTACTTAGCGAGAGCCTTACATATTTCAAATTTCTTAACATATTCAGTCCTTCTGGAAATATATTTTCAGTTTATTTTTCTCTTCTTCGTACTCTCCCTGTTTTCTTCGCTGTGACGTTTGCTTGGCAAAAGCAGATGTCAATTTGCACTGACTTTCTGTCCTCAAGCTGTTTGCTGTGGACCGCCTTTGTTGCTGATGGCAATCAAAGTCAACAACTTCTTTTTGTTCGTGCGATGCCTCACCAGTGTTGTCCTTCCGTTACATCCCTCTTGTCTTTATCCCGACTGTTGCCTGCGAACATGTTTAAAAATGTTACGATAGTTCCTGTTGTTACTGCTGTTGAACGTTGTCTTTGTGTGTTTGTATGACAGAGAAGCTGGGTTCCAGGCTTCACCACATCAGTAGTATCATGACAGTAAGAGCAATGGGCCGTGACCAGGCTAAGGCTTCCAAGAGCCGTGGGGTCTTCGGCTGTTCAAAATTCCCCTTCCGCAGCAAAGTAAGTCTGTCTGTTTTTATCTCCGTTCTGGAATTTTGTGGGAAAGAACACGAGTTTTAGTTGTCTCCCCTTTTTTCGCTTTCTTCATCCTTGAACTTGAGCATGCTTCGTTACTTGCCCTTGTTTTTAGGGCTCCTGAAGTTTAATTCTTAATTTTTTCCTCGTATGTGTCTTTCTTCCTTTCTTCCTTCCTTCTTTGAAAGATATTTTCCACGTTGAGATTGGTTGATTGATTGGTTGATTGATTGATCTTTGCAATCACACTTACTGGTTTTACAGTCACAATCTATGGCCACTTACGCGTAAAAGAACGCGCTTCCATATTCACACACACACACACACACCACTCTCGCTCTCTCTCTCTCACACACACACACACACACACACGTCTGCGCGTGCGCTCGCACACGTTCAGCGTAAAAGACAAGCTAAGAGAAAGACAAAGAGAAAGAACAGATTTACAAAAAATTAGATCAAACATTTTCGTAGTTCGCTTTTAAGTTCACTGTATTTTCATAACAGCTGAAACTTCGGGGTGGTTGGCGCTGTGGCTTAAGCGCCTGTCACATTGACAATAAGAATCGGGTGTTTTGACTTACCTGACATACTTTAGTCTGGATGAGACATCTGTTGACAGCGCTGACCGTCGGCACTTATCTCCGGGTTCCTCCGCTGGTGGTGGTGACGCACGCGTACGAGTGTGTGTGTGTGTGTGTGCGTGTGTGTGCGTGCGTGTGTATGTGTGCGTGCGTGCGTGTGTGTGACGTGTACGAGCGTGTTCGTGTATAAAGGTGAATTTAATGCATTCGTAAAAAATTGTATAAGCTCGTGCGCCTGTTTGTGTGAATGTAAGGAGCCTTGAGCGTGGCTGGTGCAAAGGCACTATATAAATACACTTTATTATTATGTATTAACTAAATCTTTAAGAGAAACACAATCATAGGTCGTAGGTCTGTAATTTCTTATGTATAACCAGAGCATGTTTACTCCTCTGGTTTAAAATTTCTTCTGTACATCTTTCCAGACAGACTATTCTTTCCTAATTCTTTTTTGTCATGGTGTGTGGTGGTGGGGCGCTACCCATTTGCTCATCCCATTATTCCTCCCCCAACCTATCTCCCAAAGTCCTCTGTTGGCGTTAGCAACACAAAGGCTGAGGTGTCGTCCTCATGACAGCAGAAGTTTGTCATCTAAGTTAACAGGCCCGATTTTGCCTTGTTCATTTTGGAGTCCTAACAAGCACCCACAAATTGCCTTTCAGGGAGTGACGGTTTAGCATGATGTAGCAGCCAGCCAACAAAATTCCTATAACCTTTTGCTCTTTTAAGTGAAAATTCTCTTACTTGACCCCTTCCCTTCAAACTCGCAACATCACACACACACACACACACACACACACACACACACACACACACACACACACACACACACACACAGGGGGAGATAAATGTGAGATATATATATATATATATAATAGTTATTTATCAGCATTTATCTTTTCTTGTAGGTAATAGGTGTTTTTGCAATAAATTTGTCTCATGGGTAACTGAGCCTTCACTTAGCTAAATGTTTACACGATTGCAAATTTGTTTTAAAATGAGTAAGTTTTATTTATTGAAAGAAACTTCTCAAACTTTGAGCGAGGAAAAAACTCGGCTTCGTTCGCGATGTACATTCTTTCGAATATCACAGTTTATGTGTGGGATTTGAAAAGTTGACTCGTCCTCATGTCCAGTGACATTACATAACTAAACTTGCTGAATGGACGACGAATCTGTATTATAATGTGCACGATGCTCTCGTGCTTGACTGCAAGCTGCAGTGGGACGTGACTGGTAAGAATCAACTGCAACACAACAGGGCCCTCCCGATTATGCGAATTTTTTATATACAGCCGTCTTCCCGGCTGTGGAATTTTTTTCCCACGTGAGATGGGGGGGGGCAGAAATTCAGCCAATCTGTCTATGTTATTTTTGTCAGAGGTTTGGGGTCAGGGTTTGGTGTAGGGTTAGTGTTTGGGGTATGGTTTAGGTTAGGTTTAGGTTTAGTTTATTAGGTACAATTGGGCAATTGAGTGGAGCGAGCAGACGATGGCATATTTTGCGTGCAATCCGATTGGCTGAATATCCGCATCCCCCCCCCAGCTCATTTGGGAAACAGAATTCCGCTTCCCGGCTTGATCGTGACAGGTGCTAATTCGGGTTAGCCTTTAACCACAAAAATGTCTACGGCAAGCACAGTTGTATCTTACAAAGTCCTTTTCTCACAGTTCAAACAACATAATTAAGCGCTGAACATCTCCAGGATATGCACGATTGCAGCTAAATATAGAATTATCGTTTGATTCTGATTCTCAAAACCAAACGTATTTTAAAGTTCTTACCCGTCAGAAACAAACAGCGTTGTGCCCTAAAATGCTCATGACGCTTTACAGTAAGAAGTACCAATACAACATGTACACGGTAAACGTGCATAAAGGTCAATACATCAAAACATAGTACAAACATAAAGGACAAACACACATACACACTAAATTATATCAACAACAGATAGGAAAGACACACAACGTGCAGATGAAAGACACACAACCAGAAAGAATACACCATATTGAGAACGATGTTCAGAGTAAGGTTAAGCTTTTGAGAACTATATTTGGAGAGCGGAAAATCTCAAAGGCACGCGATTTAAGGCATCCGAATACAGGAAGCTGTCTGCCCATGCCAGCCCAGTCAGCTGCCGTGGGACTGCCGTTTGAGTCTGCATCTATAACTGCTTCTTCTTTGTTTCTACATGCTTGAGCTGATACAGTGTCACAAAGATGCCCGCGGTTTTTGCGGTCTGCTTTAACCCTTTATGAACAGGAGATACAATAATTAGAAAGCAGTAATGGCTGCTTCTCATTGCACCAGTCTAGCAGGCCCGTGATTTTGCTCAGCCAGAAAGATGCCTCTGCTTGAACTAGCTGAGCAGTAGGGTTTCGTCATCCAGCTGAGGATGAAGTGTAAGACGTTCCATGTGTGTATGCTTGCGTGCGTGCGTGTCTGTGTATGTGTGTATGTATGCATGTGTGTGTGTGTGTGTGTGTGTGTGTGTGTGGGCGCGCGCGTGTGTGTGTGTGTGTGTGTGTGTGTGTGTGTGTGTGTTATAAACCTTACCTGCGAGTACTGATTTTTGCTGCTCGTGTCTTTGGAGAGAGAATGGTCGACAAACTACCACTGCGTTCAATTTGCTAGGACAATGATTATTTTTCACGTTGCCTTGAAAATGGACAGGGGTGGAGGAGATGGAGAAGAATGTCCCTCCCTATTACCAGGTAGGGGTATGAAAGGAGAGGGGATGTATGGCCTAATCCAAAAGGCAACCTCCCTGACGCTACGAAGCGGAAGTTGGGAATCCACAGTAGACGCGGTCAAAGGAAGAGATTAGTTCAAAATGGCAGAGCGTCAAAGTAAGGCTGTGTAGTTTTCCTTGCTCTCGCTCGGTTTTCCCTGCTTCATGTGACTCCCACTGCGGGCTGCGAGACGGCAAGTTTATGATAATCGAGGCTTCTGTTAAAATACAGGCTTCCAGAAAGTGTGACTTCATTGTAGTCAGTTGGATAGGACAGCAGCTAATATGTCAATATTGAAAAATACAGAAAACGAAGAAACTGAGAGTTTGTAGGAAAAGTAAGACAATAGGTAGCTAAGAAATACTCATTAAATGTCGGGTGATGGATGAATAAAAATGGATGAGATATTTTCTGGACGGATAACAGCCTGGTTGGCTGCATGGGTAAATGGATAAATTTAGCACGTAACAGGGTACATTCCTATTCCAAAAGAATTCCTGGGTTTGAGGGGGCACATCGTTTCCTATTGCGCATGCTGGTCTCTGTCAGTCAATTAAAGGTCGCTTTCCCCGCTTGCAATTACATTCCCACGATTCCTCGGTCTCTGACTTAGCGCGCTCTCTTAAAGGAGATTAGCGCCCCTGTGTTAATAATCAAACTGACACTCCGCAGGCTAGTGTCAAGGGCAAGCTACTTGCCTAAGTTTTCTTTTTCTGACAGCAAATGTGCTGAGCTTCCTCTTGTATTTCAGGGTCAGTGTATCCGAAGAAAGACCAGCGCTTAATTAAACAAAAATTAAACGAAAGAGATCTTTTGAAACTTTACATTGTATATTTAAGAAGTTAAAAGTCCCACAATGCAAAGTCGATTTTGTCATGCATTTTATAAAGCATTTGCTATACTACAAGATTGTGTGACCCTTAGCTGCTTTTTTGTATAATTTTTCAGTTTACCAAATATGGGTAAAACACCCATTCCGTTCTCGAGTAACATTCCTACAAACATCACATTGCAGAGAAAAAGACAAACAGTAAATGGATGCGTTTACGTTGAAAAGGCCTTAGCCAATCAGAACACTGAAATTATATGTTAATTAGGCGTATCTATGCGCGAACGTGACGTCACCATTTTGACCTCTTCCAGTGCTGCCTGATGTTTGTAGGCGTGTAACTCCAGAATGTAAGGTGACTGATGCCCCGAATTAGAGGAAATAATGTATGTTACTGAGCTTTATCCAGTCGTTCAAAAATGTGCATGCCACTAGATCTTGAAAGAATGTATTGTTCATATCTTAGCAGAGAACAGAGTATGAACTATTTTTTCTTCTCGCAATTCTCCAGGCAATTTGCACTGTGCCATGTTAGGACTGTTTTAAGTAGAAAGTCACGTAAGGCAAGTAAAAAAGTGTCAGAAATCTACCACATTGCCAGACACTTTAATTGTATTTTCTTTCATTTGCATGACAATGCAAGATAAACAGACAAAGCGAGTCTGCAGGGTGGCAGAGCAAATGCAGAAGAGGATCGAATGTGCGTCAAAAATGCATATGACCTTTACAAATCGTACTAAGCTTACAGGGTTAAGAAGTAGATACTCGCGAGAAAAAGCAATAATAAAATAAGTCTTGTCTTAAAAAAAATCCCCCTTAAGTTCTACTAGCTCCATCCGTCCTATCAGATGTGTAAGTAGAAGGGTGCACGAGTGCTACCCTGCATCCTCATTAAGTCCAAATAGTTTCCCATATTCAGCCTGATTTGTCTTCATAAACAAGAATGTCACAGAATCAGAGGTCTTCAAAAACAAACTTATCATGCTTTGTCTTCGCCGTCAACATTATATTATCCTATTATTATAAACTCATTTATTGAACCCTTGTTAGTGAAGATATGTTTGTATGTGTTGACGTATGTGTGTGTGTGTGTGTGCATGTGTGTGTGTGTGTGTGTGTGTGTGTGTGTGTGTGTGTGTGTGTGTGTGTGTGTGTGTGTGTGCGAAATTTAAGAAGAGCAACATCAATTGAAACTAGTAAATAATAAGAGAAAGAGGATGTCTTTCATTTCCTTTACTACGCGATGTTTCCATGTAGAAGAAATGTATTTGGCTCACGCTTTATTCTAGTAATTCTTGTTTCACAGTCAACAGTTTTCTTAACTAGGCCTGAAGAGTAGTCCTGTTCATATATAAAGACTCTCTTAACTGACACGTTCAAACAGCCTGTGTTTGACATAATGTTAGCGATGTGCTTCACTTCGGTCACGACAGATGTCCCAGCCAGATGCTTCAAGAGGAAGGATGAATTAACTTTAAAGCTCTCGTGGGCTGCAATATTTTTTTAACGACGAGGAAAAGCTGATTAAAGACAATATTTCCACAAATCTGAATGAATACACTTTCTTCCCTTCTTGAGATACATGCATGGAAATATTACCACACGCAAAAGGTGATCAACACCATCAAAGACAGGTCTGTATATGGACGTTCGCTATGTAGGCTACAATCAGTTGAAACAGATGGGACCAAATGTTAATGAGGTGTATTTGTGTACAAATGTTACGTCATAACTTTGATTTGTTTTCTGTAAGTCTTGTTGTTTGTCGCCATATATCACGAGCACAAATGCAGGGCATTCCACTAGATTCTGGGAAATATTATCTTGTACTTCGCTTTTCCCAGGCAAATGAAAAACATCCTAGACCTTTAAACTAAAAAAATGATGGGAACTCTGTACTCACACCTAGAGAATGGTTATATATATATATATATACTGAATATTCAGGGCTATTCAGCCAGATAATAATAATGCGATCGACAAATAACTGTTTACCTGAGAAATCTCTTCAGTTTTTAAGTAGTAGTTTTTATCCTTTCACCGGGTCAATAAATCGTGTGCGAGTTTATCGGAACATTTCTAAAAACAAACTTCCTCCACATCTTTATCTCCACATAATGATAGGAAGACATAGGCACACAAACGGACAGACAGAAGAAAATAGAGATGATGAAAAATTTTGAAGGATGGCGAAGGAGAGAAAGGGCTACAGAGACACTAAAAATAATTTTTAAAAAACAGATGAAGAAAAACAAACACACGCCTACGCATGCTTGGAGTATGGAGGGAGGAAGAGAGAGAGAAAGAAATAGAGCACCTTTCCAGGGCGGGGTGTGGTTGCTAGCATGACGACGGTCACGTGACTGTTGGCGGAGACCAGTGAACGTGCGGAAGCGATGACACGGCGGGCTGACCGCTGGGAGGCGCTGTTTGCCCGTGGCTATACTTCGATGACTCCCAGGGCGAAAACTTGCCGGAAATCTTCACTTAATCTCTCATCAAACGGAGATCCAGCCAAGGCTGTTTCTACTTTCGTGCAATGTTCCCTCTGTGCTGTTAGTCATCAGGCCTTGAATTGAGTGGCGCTACAGGCTAGGAATAACTTGTTTCAGTGACAGTTTTTACTCCGTTACCAAGAAATAAGTATACGGAATATGCGTAAACAAAACAGATACTTTTTAGATTGACTTCGGAAACAAGTGTAAATTCATGTTTCGTTTGTGCTCGTGTGTTTGTTGGGTGGCTGGCTGGATGTATGTGTGTGTTTTCTGAGATATCAGAGTTAAGAAACAGTGATAAAATTTCAGGGATAACCAAATCTTTGGTTAGGTCCATCTTTTTGTGGTGAGAGTGGCTTCAAGCGCACAGTTATAGTATTTGCTAAACTTCTTTGCCTCTTCTGTAATAAATGATTAGGGATGTGGTTTTGTGAGATGTCCTAGGCAAGTATTCATAGCAGTAATTTACATTGTCGTAAATCTAAAACTCTGAAAAATCATTAACTGAACAATATGAGCCATACGAAACCACACTCAATGGCCTCTTCTCAATTACTCGATACCGTAACCTCTTTATTTTATTAAAAAATCTGTTCAATACTCCCTGGTGAAGATGTTACCAAGCAAAAAAAAAACTGAATTTCTTTTTTAATGTAATAAATGTTGTGTTTTAGTTAGCTGATATGTTCGTGTACTAAAATTTCGCGTGTACATGTGATTGTAATAAGACAGAAGACCGAATTTCGTAAGGAACAAAGGTGAATGCAATCGTCGAGGTTGGCATTATCTGGTTTCAGCTGCATAAATAATTTATATTGCCTAAAATAAGATCCATCACTGCTTTACTCGACAGATGTTTTCAGCACGTGAATATTACCAAAGCGGCCGTTATATGAAGCAGCCAAGCGAAGAAGCATAGAGGGTGGCTGGTAGAGAAAGAGAACGCAGCAATAGGAACACTAATGTGCTTTCTGAAGCATGTTGTAATCAATATTGAATAATTGCGATTTCAGGCAGGACCTGTTTGTCACTGATGCACTTAGAACACTCCCTGTTGGTTGGTCCACCCAGTGCGGCGTGCTTCCAAGTGTTAGGCGGTCCCACCAACTAGTACGCCATGACAAACATTACCTGGCGAGACGACCCAAGGCGCGAGGCTCAAGTCGGTTCAAAAAGAGGATGGCAAACAAGCCTCTTCTGCCCCTCACGAGGGAACGCTCGGCCAAGATGGCCGCCTGACCGCAAGTCGACTAGATTAGCGTCCTCGGCTGGTTAACACCCGTATTAATTGGGTTGTGGGTCCCCTTCCTTTACCCTCGGTGAGCAGGGGATGCCCCTTTTTGCCTGCCCGCTGTTTGCTCAGCACCCACTCCTACATCTTCACGGAGGGAGATGCGCTGGGATGAGGGGCGAGAGAAGATGCTCCACCCACCCACTCCCCACCTCCTAAACCGTTCAAGCACGCTACGTAAGGGAAGGGGGAAAGAAGGTGTGGAGCGTGAATCTTACTGGAAGGGGGATAGTCTGTTGCGTGCGCTCTGTGCCGGCCGACCACATTGCAGACTGGCTTCTCGTCAGGCGTCTGAGAATTTCGTCCATTTGGCCTCCACTGGCCCACACCATGGCCACCGGGCGTGGAGTAGGTGTTAGCAGTCTCGTGTTCTTGCGGTGGATGTAGCTCCCAAAACAGTGTGCATGGCTTAGAAGGAGGGGAACATTTCTGTAGTTGCTGGATCGTGTGTTTGTTGTACACTCGAGATGGTCTGTGGTGCAACGTTCTTTTAATAATTTCAAGGCTTAATGGTTTAAAAATAACAGCAAGTTGTGCTCTTCATCGAAAAGGTGTTCTTTGATGGTGCATGGATTGAATCAATGCTGCCTACAATTGTTTGACCTCATCTCATGTGATAAGAGTATAACCGGAAAGCTCACATCCTAAAGAAATAAGAGAGAAAGAGAGAAAAACCAAGCAAATCTCGTCCGCCGCACGAGATGATAAATGTGAGGTGACTGTCTTTTTGTCTTCACTGAAGCAAAGGAAAAATTCTTTCGTCAGACGTAATCTTGAGCTTCTGGAAAGGATTGTCAAGTCACCACTCAGCTTGGAGTTGTAACTTTGGGAATAATGGTAACACTCGCTCGCTTTTGATGCCTTTGACTGACGATGAACTTTGAAATTGTACCCAGTTCCAAAAGGAAATAGGTGTTGCAGCTAAATCGCAGCGGAAGCAGCAATTTTTCTGAAGGTATGATATTTCCTGTGAGACCTGCATAGCTAATAAAATCTAACCAAATATCTGACTGAAAACTATTGATAGGGACAGGAAAGTCAGGAAATCAAGTTAAACATTGAATGCATTTAAATTTGTATTATTCTACAATTTGTGATGTTCTGATGTCTTATCTTTTATTTTAAACAGTTTGTGTTAGTACAGCAAGACACCTGACACTGAAGGTCACGTGTTCGCCTGTAACGATCAGAAAGAATTCAAGATTCTGGTTTTGCAGGGGTTAAGGACTTTCTTTTATTGACCTGCATAATTTAGGGATTATAATCTTCTAACCTCTGAGGTGTTTCTTGGCTGCCAGTCTTCTTCACAAACTCCTGTGAAGATCATATGCTGCATTTCTTGGCCTCGGTTCTCAAGCAAAAACAAAAATTCCCAACACCTGAACTCCAGAGAGATTCACCTTGGCAGTCATCTTTATTTGAGCTCCTCCATCGGCTGTAAAGATTGTTTATGGATGAGTTCCTTCGCCCTAAAATTCAAAATCCTTGTAGGAGCAGTCCTTTCCTTCTAAAAGTAAAGATTGTTAAATGAGGGTTTCCTTGCCTCTTACCAGCAGGTGATTTCCTTGCGAGGATTAATTATTTGTTGGCCAAACTGTATTCTCGTTTCGTGATTCGTGAAAATAGTTGAGAATATATTTTATAGATAAAAGGCTTTTGTTATTCACAGAACTCGCGAGTGGTCTTGTGTCAGAGGCTAACTACCATCTTGCATGTGGCCTTTTGTCACAGAGGTTCATCTTTCCTCGTCCTATTTCTCTCTTAAAATACTGAGCGCTTTGCTAAAATTCACAAAGAAATGTAGTCATTTACCATCAATCGTTTCTTATGATAAAACTTTCCTTATTTCAGCGCTGTCACAAGGGAATGGGACAACAGGAATCTGCACACGGCGACTCAGAACATGGAGCACAGACAAGCGGGCCCACGACTTGGCCCAGCTGGCATCAGTCCTTGGCATCAAGAGGCCCACCGCGACCTTCAGGGAGGGGCATATTCCGAGGAGAGTTCATCTTACTACGCTCGTCTTCCCCTGGTGGAGGCATGGTGCCGATAGACGGCTGGAACGGCCCCCTTCAAAACGGCCATCTCTATGCACAGAGGAATCGTGAGTTCCTGCAGCAGACCGCTGCTTTAATCTTTTTTTGAGATTGACACGTGTAGTGCTTGCCAAACAGTGTTCGTCATTATGAAGGAGGACGATTCATGACTCCTTCATACGCATGACGGTGCCTGACTTAATTGTCTTTGACTTACAAGCAAATATAATGTGAATATAGAGATATGGACACTTTGACATTTGTGCGTGCTTGTGAAAAGCTGCATTTATTCAGTTATCCCAATTTTCCCTTTTTTAATGATTTTTATTTCTTAATACACAAATACACCAAAATGACACAAACATACATAAAAATATAATATTTAACATCATAGGAAAATACACCACATACTCACAAGGCACAGTAAAAAAAAAGCCACACAACACAGTGTGCGCACACTTCCCTGTCAACCCCAAATGAATGTAGGCTAAGCACTGCTCTCAAGCCCTGAAGCAAAGCACGACAGTAGCAAAAAAAAAGTACGTCTGACAACCATGTGACCTAACACCTTCCCCCACACTTTTGAAAATAAGGATCCAGTCCAAAAACTAAGAGAAAGCACCTCTCATTGCCTCCTTATTTTCAATGCTGTTTAACACGAAAAAAACAAAAGTGCGTTTTACAGTTATCCCAGACTTACAATTAATCCTGATACTTTAAAAAATGTCTTCTTTATTTCGAGTTATCAGACTAAGGGGTCGCTTGACTCTGTCTGTCTGTCTGTCTGTCTGTCTGTCTGTCTGTCTGTCTGTCTGTGTACATGCAAGACCAGACACTCGATCGCACTTCCCACGCCTCTAGGCCACGCCCTGGCTACACCCAAAAGGAGAAGACCGGGAGGGTTAAGGTGGGAGGAGATATCAATCCAGACCGTGGTACTTTTAGAAGCACGCTCTGTGGAAGCTTGGCTCCAGCTAGTATTCACCTTGGCACTGATCGGTGCTTGCTTTGCCAGTGAGATTTTCCATGACATCAGACACTCGCAAACTGCGTAAAAGCAAGTTGCTGGAAGATGTTTTTTCAAAACATTGCTGAAGGTTAATGTTGTAGACGAGAAAAATAAGCAGCTGGACTAAGTAATTCTCAGCTTTGATGCAAAAAGTCCCAGTTTCTATGGGTGTCAGTGGCGTTCACAAACATGACCAATTTTTATTCACGCTTCTTGCTTTCTTTCTTTCATTCCTTCATCGATTCCATCATTCATTTATTCTTCCTTTCTTTGGTTGTTTCTTTCTTTCTGATTTGAAGTTTAACTCTGAAACTACTCGTGAACTATCAACGACCTCTAGTTAAAAATAAAACTGTCGTCTGCCACACTACGTGAAAGTAAACAGCCATCGTTTTGCTCACGCTTCTCTTTACCTTACCTTGAGCAGGTATATCAGTAGAGGAATACCTCAACCTGCACCTACAATTTTCAAATATGCTAAAACGCCACGCAAAAACTCCCGACGTTTCCCCACCTCAGCAATCACCAGTTTCCACCTGAAGCCGCTGTTATCCTCAAATCTTCAAGAGCTTCTTCCTCAAACTGATCCTATCCGCAAATCGTCAATATTTTATCTGTCGTAATCTAGCTGGCTTAGCTGAAGTCACGTTCCGCAACTGCGAACGAATTCTTTGTTTTTGTCTTCTTCCTGGAGACATGCTGTGCTTTACACCAAAGAAGGATACCCCTCATTCTGAGTCCTGCTGTTGTTTAGCACTGTAGGCTTGCTGTCTGGCTGAGAAACCGACCTACAGAAATCAGACCCACGAGTCAGCATCTGGGAGACCGAAGGTCTGTTTGAATGCAGATATTCTTGAGCAAATTAGGAAGCAGAAGAAGAAAAAGAAACATTAAATAGGATCAATAGTGTGAAGAGTGAGGAGAAAAGGGAGAAGAAAGAGACCTCTAATTTATAATGAAATGATAAAATTAACATTTAATTATTATAATTACTAATTATTTAATTATTCGGACGTTGAAAGTCCTCATTTCTCGGTAAAAGAAAACAGAATAGGACACAATGTGCTGTTGCTGAACGTTTTCTTGAACACTCAGAGTTAGTTTGTACCTATTGTCATTTCCTAAAGATAATGGCTGCAAACGCTAGTGGTTTAACATTCTTCAAAGATCTGTATACACAGATCTCTGATTTGTTTAAACGTGCCGTCAGCCCCACACCGTACTCAAGAATTTGCTCAAACCATTTCAAAAGTGATTGTCATCCAGTCACTTATACAGTACAGGTAAGTCTTGAACTTTCAGTAAAACGAAAAGATCTTCCCACAACAGTGCCAACTATCAAAAGCACGAGCTGTTAAAACCAACTACGTCTGCTGGTATAAATCTTAAAAAAAGATCAAGCAGTAGATATACAACTTCGACGGTTTCTAAACTGTTCCGGTCTACATGTAACATCGTGATATAGTCATAAACACACCATCAGTCGTATCCTTATCCAGCACAATGCTAAAAACAACAGACATTATGAGGGCACCATTGATGTGCGAGCTCGAAACAGCTAAAAATAAGATTTGATGGTGACAAGCGTATGAGGAACTTAAACGGGAACACGTAATTAACTAATATACTTTTCGTGCAGCTAAATGAGGAAGAAATAAGTTTTTATATTGATAAAAATGTATCAAATTATTATGTCATATTTTTAATAGTAAGAAGTTAGCTGCAACTATAAAATGAAAATGCTATGCTGTAAATCTATCAAATAAAAAAATTACAGGAGTTTATCTTAGACAAACGCACATGGAAGAATTAACTCAAATGCGCCCACTGCGTAACAGACAATCTGTAATAATACAACATAGACTGCAATGATCCTGATTGTTGCCCATTAAATTTTGACTTGGAGAAGATTTACTTACCAGTCTGTTGAGTGAAATCGGTTTGGACTTTTTAATTATTTTTTAACTTCAGTCAAAGCTTCTAAATAAAGTTCAAACCTGGAGGGCTGTAATTCAAAATCAGCAGTTTCATTTTCTGGGTATAAAAATCGCTTCTTGAACACGACAACCTGAGCGATGTTTCATTTGACTCGAAGACATACATTGATTTGCTGAACTGAGCCACACTCTGTTACAAATACTATTTGCGCGCAACAAAACTCTCCAGTATAGGAAAGTAATTTTCTTCTGCTTACCTAGTGGCAAGTGAAAATGCCGATGTTTGAAGGCTCATATCTTGAGAATAATGCATAATTATGTACTTATATTTTGTGAATTATTATTTTAAACTGAGCTTAACCCGATCATAAAGAAAGAATGTTGCACTCGCGTTGGCCTTTAACGATATCAGCAGTCTGCTGCAAGCTTAAGTCTACACCTGTCATTATACTTTCTAGAGACGGATACAATCCTTGACCAACTTGTCTTTTATAGACCCATGACAAATCTTACTGGTTTATTTAAAGGCCCAACGTCAGTTAAATTGTCGTGTTCGCGTTTTGCAGATACATTAAGCATATCAATGTCTTTGTGTATCAGACCTGTATACTGTCTCACTGTCTTGTGTCTATCAGACCTATATACTATCTCACTATCTTCATCTTTGTGTTTCAGGTCCAGGTCCCGTCGCGTTGCCTTTAGGACGCATGGACCAGCTCGGGCGATTGGGAAAACTAGATTTCGACGAGGACGACCTTTTAGGCGATGGACTAGACAGGTAAGTTGTTGTTAACTTGAAGTTATCCTTCAACCAGACATCATTTAACGAATGTTGGGTAGGTGGTTTATTGCTGCACTGTGCTACTTTTTTTTTGGTCAATACCCGTCAGATATGAGTTTAATTCCCACAAACTGGCCTTTGCATATTATATAATTGTATGTAGTCAGTGAAGCTGCGCTGTCATAGCACTAGCTCCATAACCAAACAATAAGACTGGTGCACTAGTGAAGCTAGAAGACGTAATGGAAGCGAATTGCTCAAACCTAACAGATTTCTGTTTTTCCTTTCTTTTTTAACAGTTATCATCCAACCGCGATTTTCAAAGTTCTGCAAACTTATTTCTTCGATCAGCCATCCTCTGTTCAATGCTTGTCTCGATAGTCTTAGTTTAACCATCGCAGTATACAAGAATTCGGTTTCGAAAAGAAGCAGGATAAAGACTCAAAGACGCAGCCACGTAGGCACAAGCTTACAGCAGATGCTTGCTCAGACAGGGACAGTAATCAGGACAGGAGACGAAGTGAAATATTTGCTTTCCTTGTTAGCGCAAGAGGCCAGTGGCCACAGCTGGCTCAGAATGTGACGGTCCTGTGTGCAGACGACGAAGTACATCTTCTTTGCACGTAGTTATAGGACTGCCACGTTGCAGACGTAGGCAAGTAGATATAGGGCAGCTATGATTTTACAGTGCAGGAACTAGACATAGTGAAGTCACGTGAGAGAAGTGCGAGAAGTAGGCAGTGAAGTCACTTTAAGAAATAAGAGAAACAGAAATACTGAAGCCATGTTTGAGACGAGCAAGAAGCATACATAGTGAAGCTACGAAGGAGAAGTACGAGGTGTAGACATCTACAGCTGTGGACCTCAACCCCCCCTGTTTTGTACAGGACAGTCAGAAGCTTAGGAATTTTTTAAGATGCCCTCAAGCGCTTGATTTCCTTTTGTTGTTGTTGTTGTTGTTGTTGTTTACAAACGGCGTCCACTTCCACGCAAGAAGCAGCCTATATGGCTTAGGACTGCACAAACTAAGGAAGGGCTGGAAGACAAGACAAAATGATAATAAAATTTAGAACTGAAAGTTAACCATCTAAAAAAACAAAAAGGAAACCTCACGCAAAAGACATGTTCAAAATGCATAATATATAGTCTGTACTTTGCGTATACATCCTTAACAAAACCTGCTTCCAAGGTTAAAGACGAAAACAATATTCTAATCTGAACGGAAAATGACAGAAAAGGTGGACAAGAGAAGAAAGAGCGAGGGTCTGAAGTATGTGTAGAGATGTTGCTTGCATGTATGTGCCAAGTCGAGCCCTCCAGGACACGCGTCGACCCTCGTCTCCTAATGGCATTCGCCACGCATTCGGCACGCCTGTGCAAAGGGCCGGGTCACCCTGACGCCCATTGCACATAACTTTTGGTCGAGTCTCCTCGTTAGAGAAATCGGTGTCGCGGGTTGAGTGATGGCGTTGCTGGCCAAAACGGTGTGACTTCTCCCCATCTCCCCATCCCTCAACACACAAATCCCCTGAAAGTTACTGGGTGCAACGAGAAATAATGAATGATTTTACAGCTGCAGAATGATCGCAGTTCCAGGATGAAGATTTGTGGAGGGCCAGCAAAACGTTTTCCACCCACTGTACTGTAGTGGTTAAAGAAAGCAATAGCAATGGCAAACAGTTGTCGTTCATTATAATTTCTTATTGCACTTTTTTGACATTTAATCTTCATGACTGCCAAACCAAACTCGTCAACACATTCGTTCTCACTCATATATGTATGTACACAAAAACATTCGTGCGTTCAGGAATTATCATAGGTACGTACATGCAAGCAAGAATCCATCCATCCATCCATACATCCATCCATACATACATACATACATACATACATACATTCATACATACATACATACATTTCACATGCAGATTCTAACATAAAACATTGCAGTCGACGACATTTTTATTGTATAAAGTTGATAGACTGGTTGTTTCCTTTTAGAACTATTTCTGTCACAAACCCTCAGTGAATGAACTGGAAGTATATTTAAGGTTGTATATATACAGGTCTGATACACAAAGACATTGATACGCTTAATGTATCTGCAAAACGCGAACACGACAATTTAACTGACGTTGGGTCTTATCATATCATAAACAGCAACTAATTCAGATATTGTGACATGGATGTATATGAGCATTTACTCACTCATAACATTTTGTAGTTAAAGAGTCATCTGGAAGAATTTAGGAAGAGTTCTTCTAAGGAACTTAATTAGATTCATCGGGAATTTCTTCATGTCAACAATTCAACCAAGGATGTCAGCCTTAACGAACATTATCTTTAGTTACTTTTTAAAAAAGTGTTCATTGTTGAGAAACGATCTTTGTTCACTTACTAACAGATACGTCCATCACAAATCTACCATAGACGCCCTTCGCCGACACAACAGCTTGCGTCAGAACTCACGTGACCCGTCCCTAGGAGACATCCGCGAGGAAGATGACGAAGAGTTCGAGTCCGTGTCCATGTACGGAAGCTCGCGCACAAACCTGTACAGCTGCCCCCCTTCCATCTACACCTGCCACTGCGGCGGACAACCGGACAAGCGCACCATCAAAATGCCCCTCCACTACGACGAGATACAGACCTCGTACTCCTCCCTGGGGCGACGAACGTCTAAACGAGGCCGAGAGTTCATGAAGTGCTCCAAGATCACCCTGCCGCCCGTCAAGGAGGATCAACAAGAGCGACCCTCCACCCCCTTGGAGGACTACAGTTCGGATGAGTCCGGAATCTCGGAACACGACGTACAGTCTGAGCAGGACTGTAAGGGTGGGTACGCCGTTTCCAGCGAAGATGAGAGTCACCATTCCAAGCGCCCGTCTTGTGCTTCTTCGGACTCTGCCCTCCGTGACTCGGATAATCTGTCATCACTCAGGTACGTCGGCGACGGTCTTTCTGCTTTTTTATGGCATACATGAATCCTTTCGCGCTCGTCTGGCTCTCGCAAGATAACTTCCCCGATAATGACATACTGTTTCTGATTATCTCTTGTCTAGCGCATTCGTGAAAAAATTCTTATATTTTAACCTCCTTTCATTATGCGTAAAGTGATAAGCATTTTGTCGAAGATTCTTCCTCATATGACGACTGTGTTTAATTTTGTCAGCATAAGTGACTTGTGGTTCTATTTTTCTAGTACTCTATTTTTAAAATACTATTGGCCGCTGTTGAAACATCTGTGCTTACTCGTCTGCTTTCAAACCTTTGAGACTGATCACATGAATGATTGAGTATCTTCAGTTGGAAAAACGTTCTTCAAATAAAGCGTTTACTATGTAGGTAGGTAGGTAGGTAGGTAGGTAGGTATTAGCTGGTGGTAGCTGGATTAGATAAGTTTAGATTTTACAGTTACAAATTTAAACTGTCGTATTCTGTGTTTAGAAATATTTCAGTGTTCTGAACTGCTCTTCTTTGCCTTGAGAAATATCGTGTGCTAGCATCGTCCTGTAACTCTTGCACTTTTGATGGTCCTATTCATGCACGTGCAGCTCCGAAGGTGAAGGTCATCAATGCATGGAAGAGCATCACCACGACGACGCATTCCCATGCGTTGAGTCCCGCCTGCCGGACCACAAGACCATCAGCGGCGCGCGCCTGCACCGGCAGGCTGTCGTCCACAGCGATGACAGCTCCTCCGTGTTTTCGAGCGCCAGGCGCGAGGCAGACGATGGCTCGCAAGTCAGCTTGTCCAGCGCCTCTTCCACAACTTCATGCCTTGAGCGGAGAGCTGTCCAGGTGGAAGTTGGAAAAAAGTCGGGTTCTGATTCCAGGACGAGGTCCGAAAGTCCCAGAAAAAGAAGTGGCACGCCAACGAAAAGCGTTGGAGGAAAGAACCTGCCGGAGAGAAGAACAGGGCCTGGAAAACAAGGGGACGACTATCATCTGTATTCGGAGATCTCTGGAGAAGATCCACGTGGACAGTCTGCTGGTGGGAAGAAAGCCACAAGCAAGAAATCCAGCAAGAAAGAGGGTTTGGCTGGGGCGTCCTCTGCCGCCGTCACACACACGACGCCAGCGCCAACTTCAGCTCCTCCACCTCCTCCGCCTCCACCACCACCTCCTCCTCCACAATCCTCAGCACCTTCTTCGACCTCGGCGCCTCCTACTCCTACTTTGTCATCAGCGGCTCCTTCTGCTCCTCCACCGCCACCGCCACCTCCTCCTCCGCCGCCTCCGCCACCCCCTCTTCCAACGACGACGCCCCCGCCTATCTCCCGGACAAGCTCGTCAAGTTCCACCTCCACGAAATCGGGCTCGAACCCTTCCCCGCCGCACTCTCCGGGCGCCGGCACGTTGGCCGACGTTTTGCGACAGAGCCTGTCGGACGGAACGTTTTCCAAGCACAACACCCTTCGGCGGCGTGAGTCCACGTCTCCGACTCGCCACAAGGTGTTCGACTCCTCAAGCCTCAAGCGGGGAGAGTCCATGTCTAGCAGCAGCCCTCCATCCTCCCTGTCGCGGCGAGATTGGCGACGGCAGCCCCCTTCCCGACAAGGCTCCATCATCTCCTCATCGTCCGCCAGCTGCTCGGAGAGCCTGGACGAGCTGAGAGAAGAAGGGGTCGATGACGCTGAGGATGATGAAAACGGGGTGTTCGTGAACCAGAAGTGTGGTGACAAGATCAAAGCCTTGCAGAGCATCCTCATCAAGCAGTCCCTGCCCTTTGCCAACCCATCCCTCCTGATCGGGTCGCGAGCGTCTTCTATAGACAAGATGGATGACAAGAAAGGTGGGGGTTCCTGCAGTCAGCAGGTGGAGCCCACGGATGCCTCGAGGAACGAGCGAGAGGCCACAGCTGCCACAACGCTACCCAAACCGATGAGGAAGCCCCAGTGCCTGGACAAAACTCTGGGGTCTGGTACCACCGCCCCTTCTCACTACGCCACGATATCTCGACTTGAGGCACAAGACAGCAAGTCTTCCTCCAACGAGGAGGCGAGATCGCGTATTGCTACAGTGAAGGACAAGCTTCCAAAATCTGGGCAAACATCAGACTATGCGGTCACGTTAACCAGAACTTAGGTAACCGACTTGACAATATCCGCTGGACAGAAAACGGTGTGTTGTAGTCGTTTACCCCTCCCTCTCCCCTCCGCCAATAGACAGCCATCCTTGTGCAAAACCGTCTATGTCTTCGCGGATTTGTGCGTTGCCTCTAAAGCTCAGCAGTCAGATTTGAACTGCTATAGCCAAAAGTAAAATCTGACATTGTAGAATTGGATCTTCATGAATCTCACAAATGTTTTCATTTCAGTTACAGAACATATACATTCTAATTTTAACCATGAAACAAGCGAGACTTTGTATATAGACATTCAGTCATCTTTACACTGTCCGAAGATTCACCCTAAACGTGGGAAAATCAAAATGTCCAATCATTCGAAAATAAACTAGAACAAGCACATACAGTCACGAGGATGAAAGGAAGAGGGGAGATGAATAAAGAAGAAGCTACAAATTGTGTCACTCTGAATAACTGACGGACTTGTGCAACATTTCGTGTCTGTTTCGAGCCAGCACAAGCCTTTGAGAAACAGAGATATGACAGGTTTGGCTTTCTGGTTATGAGGCTTGTTTAGTGGGTATCGGTGTTTTAAGTCTGTAGGTCTAACTGATCTTTCATTATAACCAAGTGTCCCTTTCTTGTATGAGTAGGTAGTTTTTCGCCGTGATACAACATCGGCATCTGATATAACTTAAATATCAAACCCCAGCCAATAACCATTTCTCCTATTGACTACAATTTGACTTTTGTTCAAAACAGGTTTAGGTGTGTGGGAAAGTGTGTAAGCAAAACGTTGTTTCTTTAGAAGCTCGTATTCGTAAGGTTGTGTATAACTGCTGAACATAAGTTTGAGAGATTTTAGGATAATCATGATCTTTAAGTGCTGCCATTGAAGACTCACACGTCCATCATTGTAAAATGTCATCCATACATTTATCATTGTGTCATTAACTTATGCATCTGTACTTGTAAAATGTCGAAGAATTCTGTAAAAAAAACTTTTGTAGTTTCCTCGTCTTTACATTCCACTTGACACAAGAATTTTGATTTGAGTAGATCGCACTTGTAACAACGTATCGACTCTGACCTTTTTCGTGGATTATGACAATCCGTTTGCAAAAGGTTTGTTTGTAACTATTTTGTTGCTGTCTTAAACAATACTAACCACGAGAGTTCACGAAAATCCAATACAAAGCTTCTGTCACAAACTGTTTCTCCAATGACTTACAAGAACTCGTTTATTTAAGTTTATATTACAGGTGAATGACGAAGAAACTTTCAAACTGGTAATGACAGAGTAGTTGATATTTAATCCTGTAATATAACTGATGTATTAGGATGTATTATATTAACGTTATCATAGTTTGATATAACTTCATGCAGTAAGAGATCTTGCATACAGGATACACAGTATTCACAGAACCACGCTAACATCCCAGTTTAATATAATTGGAAATTGAAAAGTTTGACACGTGTGCCATTGCTGTCCTCCACACGGAGCTTCAAGAGTTAATTGCGTGTCAATGTGTCGTCTGCTCCCGACTCCGTTTTGACCACCTCTACATGTTTGGCGGCTTGCATACACTGCCCATCCTTATTTAATGAAAACTGACATACACTGCCCATCCTTATTTAATTAAATGCTGCACCTGTCTTCTTCTCCTTCTCTCTTCTTCTCTCTCCTATTCCCCAAGAATTCATTCAGCGTTTCGATTATATTTTGGCGTCCTTGTCAACAGTTTTTCTTGTCTTTGTGGGTATGGTTGTGTTTGCTCATTTTCTTTGATATAGTCATCGCTTTCCAACTTGTTCACCTTTCGTGTATCTATTTTAGTATTGTCGACTTTCCCTTTCGCTATATTTGTTTTCCAGCTGCTAAAAATTATCTTGTTGATAATGATCTTGTATTTTTGTCTTTAGAAATAAACACATTAATGATTCTTGTCTCTCTGTCCTGACCCAGTCAATTTCTGTAGCAAAATTATCTGAACAGTCTGACTGGCCAAATAATGTACATAGTCCATAAATACGTGTCTATTGTAAAATAAAGCTTCGTTGTTGCCAGTTTTTCTTATTTTCTAAGTTTGGGGAGAGCTGTAACTACCGAAAAAGTCAGCTAATGATGTATAATAGTGATGCATGCACAATTACATTTTGAGTTCAAGATTCTTTGCGTACATACCTTGGTATGTATTTGTGTGCGTGTTTTTGTGTGTGTGTGTGTGTGTGTGTGTGTGTGTGTGTGTGAGAGAGAGAGAGAGTAACAGCTTCGATCTTATCTTGCAAAAATTGCCACACCATTTCCTGTCTTTTCAAGTGGAAATGCATCTATTTTTCTTTACTTTATAAAGAGCGCTATCAAATCATTTTTTGTAACGCCCATTCTTCCTAGTTGAGAAACGAACAGAGATCAACGTTGATCGCTAAGCCAGAGTCAAATCAGGAATAATCTACAGCTTAAAGCTCTGGTGAGGTTAATTTCTTTTTGACTGTGTAAAGCTCAGTGCACGACACTCTTTCCCTTTCCTGTTCTAGAGGTACACACCTTCAAACAGTACACGCACAGAAAAAGAAGACTATGTCCAAAGTGAGCAAGGATGCATTTACGTAGTCAATGATAAAGCCAATGTGACAGCTGGAACCTTGTGTTAATTAGGCGCATCTATGTACAAATGTGACGTCACGATTTTGATTTCGTTCTGTAGACGAAAGTCGTGGCGAAGAACTCACCCTGTTTTGGAAAATAGTATCTTGCATTCTGTTCGATCATGAGAAAGAAAATTGCGCCTCTGTAGACTGTTTAGAAAGTGTTAGTTGTTGGGAGTAGGTATAGAACCTAAATTATCAACGCTTCACGTTCATCTGAAGGAGAGTTTGAGCCCTGGTGTTTCGACACCCCCCACTCTCTCCTAAGAGAGAGTTTGAAGTGTTCAAGGTCTAACGACTCATCACCTCCCACACCCCTCCCTCCTAAAGAAAAGTTCGTATTTTCATTTCCCGTGGTTCACCAAGACATTTTGAACTCCTGACTTCCTGCTAAGTGTGCAGAAAACACATGACCTAACCCTAGTCACATCTTTTAAACTTTTGAGTGCTTGTGTTAATTTCTACACCATCCTGTCGGAAATCGTTCACAGAATAGTTTGACGGACTGTAAACTTTCTTTCAGAATGTAACGCGTAAGGCGTGTCCACGTCACTACTTCAACAGCTTTTCGCTTATTTTGCATCATAGCGAGTCTCTTGAACTGAATTTAATAATGTAAGTTGAAAATAATTCATGAAATAGGACGAAAGACAGGTGTTTATGAAAGATGAATAAAATCGAAATTGTCTGCAAGAATTGTGTGATCGGATACTCAGTTCCACCAGGAGCAACCAACAACTTCGGAACAAGAGTCTCTCTCTCTCTTGTCATGACCTTAGCTGCTGACATAGAGTAAAACTCAACCAGCCAACCATACTCAAGTCATTATAGGGCATTCGACCTAATCAATTCATATATTTATATATATATATAATTTCTATCGCTCCTTGTGTATATGTGTGTATGCGTGTATATTTTGTACAAGTTATGTATTGCGTTTCAAAACCCAGTGGATGAAAGAATAAACAATTTGTCTTATCTCTCTCTCTCTCTCTCTCACACACACACACATGACACACTTTCCAAGCTAGTCTCACTGTCAAATAACGTTTTGTGCAAACGCGTGAAAGTCACGAAGTAGCACCAAGCGGATACAATTCGTGTGGACAGGCTAACAACGTCAAGAGACACCAACGGCGTCATAAGAAGCAAACGACAAACAGGTACACGTGCGCTTTGCATACAAGCGCCATGTTGTCTCAAAACGGCGCAACTTCCCACCTGGCAGGGACACACCAACGGCCTTTGGACACCGAGAAAATCTCTTACATTTGTTCTACCGTTGTCACAAAATACTCAGAGGATAGACGTAGGTTAAATCTCTGGATACTAACGATTTATTGCGTCATTCTGACCGTTATTAATGCATTAACGCGGAGACAACTACAGTCCTGTAGGGTCCAGTGTGTAAAGCCTGCATTCAACTTGAAAACAAGAGATAATATAAATTTACTTGTATTTTGGGTTTAATATACATTTTCCAAAAAAGTCGAAGTAAAGTAAAGGTGTGGCATGTGTCTAGTGTACAATAATCGAAAGAAACTTAAAACAATAAAGTTATCACAAGCGAAGTTATCTGAGCAAAATGTTAAAATATAATTATTACAAACAACAACTGTTGTAACAATAACCTACTTTTACAAAAAAAACAACCGTTGCAGTATAATCAACTAAATAATAATTTTTCCAGCATAATTCGGCAGGATAGTGACAACATATGAACAACCGGTTCTTGTTGTAAGTCATTTCCCGAATTTCGTGCAGAACTATCAAAAGACAATCATGTACAACACTCGTTTCACAAGAAAAGAGCATGGTGGAACGCCCATGTAGACGTCTGTGCTTCGCTTTAGTTGTAAACGTCAGTGTAACAATACACCTGACTGCATAATATTGTTACTAAGATTCATCATCTTCGTTATGGTCATTACAATCGTCATCATTGCCATTACTGAACTATTTTGGTGATCTACATAATACTTGTGTAATAATCTTTGTGGTTTAGTTGCGAGAATTAACTGTGCTATCTGCAGCATTAACTAAAGTGAGTTTTCCTAAGTAAGAAGGGGAGGATACTTTTCATATAGCCTAGCTCATCTTCACGTATTAGTCAAATAAAGAACAAATCGGTAAACTGGCTCTACATGTTATAGTTCTTCTACAAGTCTCTTTAAATTATTTCAAACGTACATACGAGGTGTGGTAGAAAAGTAATGAGACTAGCAACACTGCAAGCGATCTGGTAAGGCTGCGCTGTTGGTAGATCACTTGCAGGTGTATCAGTCCCCTCCCATAGCTCAGTGTGAGTTTACACTCCTTCCGTTAACTACGTGATTGTTGTGACTGCTGTTAGTGACGTTGTGTTGTGGTTGTGCGTCACGCAAACTGGACCAGCGCCATTTGGAGCAATGATGTGCCATTACATTTTGTGTTAGCTTGGAGAATCGGCAAGTCGGAAGTTTGAAAAGTTAAAACAGGCCTATGGGGAACATTCTTTATCCCGAGCTCAAGTTTTTTGCTGGCACAAATCATTTTTGAAAGGCAGAGAACACGTTGAAGATGAACACCGTTCAGGGAGGCCTTCAACTTCGAAAACCGACGAAAACATCGAAAGTGTGAACACTCTTGTGAGATCAGACCGTCGTTTAACATTAAGAATGTTGAGTGAACAACTAAATTTGAACAGATTTACCGTTCATCAAATTTTGACTGAACATTTGCACATGCGAAAGGTCTCAGAAAAAGGGTCATTCGCGTGAGACCAGATATTGCACACAAATGGATGCTCCATCATGACAACGCCCCATGTCACACTGCCCTATCCGTCACGGATTTTTCGACCTCAAAAGGCATTCCTGTGGTTCCCCAACCCTTCTATTCACCTGACCTCAGCCCCTGAGACGTTTTCCTTTTTCCTAAACTGAAAAATGTTCTCAAAGGATGTCATTTCGGGACTTTAGGAAACATCCCAAAGAGTGTAACGGACATGCTGACGACCATACCGGTTGAAGACTTCCAGCGCTGCTACCAAAAGTGGAAACAACGTCTCCATTGGTGTGTAGCTGCCCAAGGGAACTATTTTGAAGGGGATAACGTTGCTGTTTGAAAAAAATAAAAACTTTGGTAAATAAAAAAATCAGTCTCATTACTTTTCTACCACACCTCGTATTATAAGCATCAACGCGTAAGTTGCAGTTTTAATGATAGGCTGCAGATCAGAACTAACGAAAGGGAGGCAAAACTATTCTGATTAACAAAGACCTACTATAGTCAGCTTCCACTCAAGAACAACAGATCTCGCAAAGCATAAGCAGTCACCATCATCAACTTCATCATAGAAATCTACTTTCTTTTCTTATAAAAATCACACTGTGTGTGCTCGTAAGACTGGTTTCTGATAAACACCACACTCTGTGTACTCGTAAGACTGTTTGTGATAAACACCACACCGTTTGTACTCGTAAGACTGGTTGGTGATAAACATCTCACTGTTTGTACTTGTAAGACTGGTTTGTGATAAATATCTCACTGTGCTCGTAAGACTGGTTTGTGATAAACATCTCACTGTTTGTACTTGTAAGACTGGTTTGTGATAAATATCTCACTGTTTGTACTTGTAAGACTGGTTTGTGATAAACATCTCACTGTTTGTACTCGTAAGACTGGTTTGTGATAAATATCTCACTGTTTGTACTCGTAAGACTCGTTTCGGCTCATACGACGTACAAATCGGTATCAGTGCGTTATCTTCAGTGCGCATGTCACAAAGTGGGCTGACTTCACACAAGCTTCCATCAGATGAAGTCACCTGATATTTGGAGAGATTACTTATTTAGGGTTAAAATTTAGGAATTAGGATAAGGATACGGACTAGGCAAAGCGGACGATAGGACACCACACTATTTTCATAACAGCCATTTATGTCAAGGTGCCGGAGATAAGGTTACACCGCATTTGTTCCTCGATATCAAACATTACTGACGGTGTCATTTACAGTGTCGATAAGTCTATACGCATGCATGAGTTTTTAAAGGGACTTTTTAAAATCTTAATGATGGCATCAAATTCTTCTAGTTTCAAAAATAATGAAGATTTTCTGTTGTCAATAAATATGACCTACAAGATACCTTATTTGAAGTTATACCAGTGAGAGGGATATATCATTTTTCCTTTTTTATTCAGATTCTTTATTATCGGTTATCTGTATAGCTGTCTGTAACACAGTGGTAGAGAGATGAGATGAGATGGACAACAAAGCTCCTATGCATAAGTTTCCTGGCTTAACTACATAATAAATTCCTACCATAGATATTTTCTGTACGTCGAGCGCGTAACCGAAGTGAGCAATGTAATAATACTGAATATTCATAACCATCTGATTCAAGTAACAGCTGATACAAATGACTCATTGAAAGATATAATAATGCACTAGGAAAACCTAAATGGGCAAAAACGTGTAAGCTGAAATGTCATTCATTCAATGCAATATTGAAAATACAGTTTAAAATGAATAATGAAAACTAAAATCATCCCGATACTTACTTCAAAATCGAAGTAAGATGTTGCGAGTGTTTCGGAGGCAAATATATAAAAATGCCAGGAAATTGCATAGTCGGCCAAGCCGTTGAATTGTTAAATCATAAGATTTTATATAAAAAATAACATTATAAGTATAGATTTCCTAGATTATTAATTACTATTAACTAATTATCACCTAAAATATCTACAACTAAATCAGTCGCTACACAAGCTAATGTATTTTGATAGTTGCTGAAGATGTGCGTTGTAAGCCTCTAAATGGAGCTACAACTTTAAGTAGATTACAGTTTGTCTCTTAAAACAAAAATTGATGATGAGCGCGATAAAAGAGTCTTTGATAAGTCGAAAGAAGTGTTAGATGTGCGAGGACGACGACAGCGCCCAGTAACGACAATGACAGCGACGATATAAAATGACATGATGACAGGAACGATTTAAGGCGCTGATGGTGATGAACAAGGTGCTGGAAGGTAGGGTGCTGAAATAAAGTTCCTGTGGATGAGGACCTGGAACTATCCTAGGCACCATCATCCTCTTCCAGCAGTAGACAAAGAGGATTGAATCTCATTATGCCTCTTCTGTCCACACACGAGTCTTCGTGACAGTGTCGGGTTGTTTGATCTTTGCCAACCATTTCCCAGAGAAAGCTTATTTTGACTCAAAATTTTCACTACCTTTATCAACAATCAATACTAATTATAATGAGCGTTAAAATACTGAACTTTGTCAAGCCAATCTTTCGACATTTTTTTGTGATCCATTCGTTGACGTGAAAAAAAAAATGGGCGATGTATTCCTTAACCTCAAATTTTCTCAGTTGTTCCTTCGACATTTTCTCCAATCTATCTATCCTGCGAAGTATCCAAAAAAGTTCGACATTTCAGCGTTTACTGCCTGCAGCAAGTGTCAGCAGACCGCACGTGTGTCGTGACATGCATGAAGTTAATGAAGCATGTGGCAGACTTTCGCGCAACACTTTCCATTCTTCCTGAGCAGCCACCTGTCGTCTGAGCGTCTGTAGTAGCATTCATCACACCACCGAAATCCTCACAAGTACATTGTGTTTTGCAAGAACTGGAGAAAGTAGAAATACGTAACGAACTGTTTGTAAGCAACATAAATCAAAAGGTGAAGGCATTCTGAAATTCACCATCTTTACCAACAGTTACAGAAAGGCGCACATAAAGAATAAGAAAAGCGTCTGCAATTGTGAAAACAAGTAGAGAAGCAGATATCTTTAAACTATAAGAAAAGATTGAACTGGTTAAATTTTAAAACTTTAAACATTTTTAATTTTTCAAGAAATATCTCCCTCCCTCTTTCTCTTATAGACACGCGCACACACGGACGCACGCACACACGGACGCACGCACACACACACACGAACGCACACATGTAGTATATCTGGCATGTCACCTCATTCCTTGAGAATTCTGCTACACCTGAGCGGCCCGTTCTTTGCTCTTGTGCCTGGTACACTTCTGCAAAATAAGCTCTCCCTTTACAAAAAACACCACAGCTAATCTCTTTCTATGACCTATTGCAGACACTAGATAATTCACTTAATAATATCATCTCATTGCCTACCATTTCTATGATAAAAGTATATCATATCCCCTTAACATCTGGGAGCGTTCGATACGAATAATAAAGATAAATACGGATTTTAAAAATTCTAAACATGACTCAAATTTATTAAAGCTAACCCAGAATACCAAGCGCAGATACTGATAAAAATTACAGAATTGAAACAAAATAAGAAATCTTTTTAGATAATCAGTTTAAAGGTGTCCACCACAAGTTTAGAATTTTTAAAACTAAAACTGCTTTAAGTAAGATAATGTTGTTTAAGTCTGACTTTCCGTCCTGTCAGTACAATTTTTTGTATGTTCTTGTGCAATGCACCTAAATGGCAGAGAAGAGATTTTTCTTCTTTAGAACAGTTTTAAGGTTTAGAAACATGTTGTGCAACTGGCCCCAGATCTGTGGATGAGACTACTGTACATTACTGTTTAGAGAAAAAAAACAGCTGCTACAGACTACATGCACTTTTATGGAAAAGCGTAACACAGGCCTAGTGTCGGCTGTATATTCCTGCTGCCATTACAGATGTCTAAAAGTCGTGCATTTCATCAGATGCCACATGCTTCTTACTGCAAATATAATGCTAAGGAACCCACTGAAAAGCTCAATCAGGCGGAAGATAATGACGATGAAGTCCTCCAACGAGATGCGGTTGTTCCGGTCACCATAGCGACGCACGATAGACGTTAGAACCGGTCGAGTGACAGGGAAACCTGCAACAGCAGCCAGCCATTCGTGAACAACAATGATCCGTAACAAACAAGAATATGTCACTTTTCTTAGTTATCTTCACTTTTGTTTTATTTCTGTCCTTTCTGTTAGAGGTTATCAAATTCGCTGTGTACCTCACTAAACACTCCTTACAACACTCTCCCAGTTTCGTTGAGGTACACTTTTTCGATGCATTATCTTAAACAGCTTAGCTCTTTTGCTGTCTATCCTAAATAATAAATTTGAATATTTATGCATTTTATTTCATAAAATATATAAGAAAAATAAATTGCAGACAACTGAAATATTTCTCAGTACCCATGAGTGGCACGCAAAATTCCATGAGCAGTGCTTTGAAAGGGTAAAAAAGCAAATAGGTTCTGGCTTACTATACTCCACCCATAGCTTCAGGCATGCGATTAAAAGATAAAACCTGGATAAATTATGTTTCGAATAGAAATCTACTCACAAGAATGACTGGGGCAAGCAAATAAAAGTCAACATGCTTTCAGTTAGCAATAACACGTCGGCCACTTCAATGGAAATAAAATACGGACACATGCGTACCCATGCCATTTTCTATTGTTTCGAACTAATGTAAAGTATAAAAAATACTTTACGCGACTCTGACATTGTTACTCATGTAAGAGGGATATACACTTAAAAGCACACCACACATGCTGATTTATAGAAATATAGTTATCACCATCGGGTCCCATCACTGTTGTATCTCTGAGGAGCAGTAAGAACGGGCCTCCTGTACAGAGCCAATAACTGCACGTGTTATGAGACTTAGTGATTTTCAGTAAAGGGATTGACAGGAGGGGATAAAATGTTCTTGGTCTAGTTTTTTCTGCCTTCAATAAAGAAGAGATTATAAGTTGTAACGATAGTCGGTGTGTGTGTGTGTGTGTGTGTGTGTGTGTGTGTGTGTGTGTGTGTGTGTGTGTGCCCATGTGAGAGAGAGAGAGTTAAACTGGTTACATCTTGGTTTTCAGAGATAATCGAGACAAGAGATGCAGCACTTATAAATCCGTTATCAACCCTTGCAGCCACGTCCTAGACTTACTACCCAATTGCTCACTCCTTCTCTATCACTAGACTGGGTTACCATATCTTTTCTTACCTAGTTTGGTGAACATGTCGGTAAGTTCATAAGTATCCACGAAGTTTGATTTATCTCTGTCGAACTGCAGGAACACCTCCTGAAAAAAATGACTGCGGATGTGATGTATGGTTATAAATTATATGGAGAAAGATTCATCTCTCACGAACATCTTAGTTTTATTTTAACACGTTTCACTCGCTTAATTCACTAAAATGTTTGATCTTACAGTTTTTAGTAATTCAAAAATGAAAATGTATATTTATCATTAAGCAGACACGTTGTTAGACATATATATATACAAAGCTTTGCATGCTACAGACTGTAGACTAACAACAAAACGTTTCTTTTCATTTAACGGCTATGAATTTTTGCAAGTTTGTTTCGTTTCGGATGGGGTTCAAAAGTTACACAGGTCACCAAGCACAAGAACATCTCCTAAGGCCAGGTGTGTACAAAGGGACAAAACCCTGGGTCCCACTAAGGGGCGCTAAGTGCACAAAGACCAAAACGGTACACTTGAAACAAGACAGACACTGGTAAAGACGCAGTTCATTTTGTCCGTTTCTACACCCACACTCAGCTCCCCCACCTCCCAACCCCACTTTGGATCCCAGGTACCGACTCCGTGTTTGAAGCCCCCTTAACGCCTGATCTCTTCTCAAATTCATCTGTTTCTAGTTTCTAGAAGATTTTCCCTGTTTGCACGTCTACATCTCTTTCCGTCAGCTAGAATTTTAAACTTGTCCTCAACTCACGCTCTTTCGCCCCCTCACATCCAAATATATATATATATATAAAATAAACATGACACCATGCTGAGCAGTGTGTGCGAGAGAGAAAGCTGCAACAACAACAAAAAAATCGCTAGTCTATCATCCATATTCGTCAGCTGGATTTGTACACCTGTTACCAACTTCTATCTAACACACACAGACACACTTCTCATCAGCATAGTGTCATAAAAAGGAGATGTTTTCTTTTCCTCCCTTCTTTTAGAATTTGACCTGAAGAAGGTCGAAAAGACGGGATCACTTGAACCACAAAAGTGATGACCACATGTCTGGCAAATTTTAAAATATTTCATGCTCAGCCTTGACGCAACATTCGACTTTGCTGGCTTCAGCGTGCGCTGAGTTCTCGTATAATCATCCTGCAACCCTCTTGAAAACATCGAAGCTCGATTTCCACGGTGCCTGTCTTATCAGAGGCCTACATAACCGAGGCCTTAACATACGAGTCATATCTTGCCTTCAAACATTTTATTTTCATTCTTGTTTATTGCTGCGTGCGTGCCAGTGCGCTTGAGTATTCATTTGCGTGCACTTCACTGAGTGCGTTCGTGCGCTTGCATGTCTGTGTCCATGTCCGAGGGATTCGCGAGTTCAGGTACTTAAGTTCGAGATTAAACAGCCGTGACGTGCTGTTCTGGACTGACATACGGAGTACATAAAGTCTGCTCTGCCTTTGTCTTCACAGCTTCATTAGAGGAGAGAATTTTCGCTCTTGACTACACCTAGAAGGGAAGGATGGGGTTGTCTTCTGGCAAGGCCTGTGTTTAAGGCCAACGACACACATATAGAAAAAATAGATCCCGAAAGCTTCTTAACTTGTGGACTGATTACAGTGGGTTAAGGTTTGGCCCTGCCAACGTTTGTCGCGCTGTATGTTTTTGTTTTAAGTCCTTTTCCCTAGAAACCCAACCACCGACACGTTTCTGGCCTCCTTCCCCTCTTGGTCTCTTCATTCACGCGTTGTGCATGCCAGTTCCCCAGGGACGGGTGTTTGAACACACCTGGAAACCTTTGGTGGAAAGTGGGAGGGAGGAGTGGTTCGTCGCGTGCAGGTCGGATCTTTGTTCTGGTGAGAGAAAAATAAGTGTCCAGTTTTGCGGACCTAACCGTCCATACTCCACCGAGCATCTGAGTGTATAGAAACTAGCTTCTTCTTTCCACGTAACGATAAATTTAATGATTATCATCCAGTTTCGACGCGACTGGTCTTCTGTTTTATGATGTGTGCACTTAAATGCCATTACCAATGTCTTGCAGCTGAGCCCGCCAAAACGTTTCAAGGTTTTTTAACTTGTCAGACACGGACGTACTTTTTCATAACGAATTCACAGATAAGCAAACTTATGCAGCTTAAACGAACTTAAAGGCAAGAAGCTTTTTCTTCTCCCCTATAGCACAGTGCCTATAATGAGAAAAACCAGTTTACAGTAAAAGCTAAATGACCAGGCTGTAATTTCTCCAGTGTTTCTCACCCTGTAAGCTTTTATCTCCTTCCAGAGTTTCTTGGCTTCATTGAAGCCCAGTCTTCCAGTGCGATTTTCCTGTCAGTGGTTAAGGAAAGATCTGTGGACGTATAGCCCCATCCCATTACCTTGCCATCATCGCTCCACCACAAATGTTGGGTGAGAGACGAGGGTGGCACAGTGAAGAATACACACGATCTGTAACTACGGCGAACTACGAGAAAATGCGTTGTCCTACAAAATGTGGCGAAAGGCGAGGTTGGCGAGATAACGAGTTAGGACTGTATTGTTGAAAAGTTGGATAAAGAAAAATTTACAATTTTTTAACGCCTGTAAGGCGAAGCTAACAGAAAACGTTGATGTCTTTATGAAGGAAGAATGTGAAAATTTTATTTTCGCAGTGCTGGATCAGCGTGGTGAACTGCACCTCTGTAAGCAAATCACGACTCGAATGTTCACACGACAAGGATACATCCAACATTGGAAGAAGACTCCGACACTGCTCCACGCTAAAGTTTACTTGTTTCTTGATATCTGAAACAAGAACGACATTGACCTTCCACTAACATGTAACTTCTTTAGGCCATTTTCCCCCTTCATTTTATCATAAATCTTAAATTATTTGGGGTACATCAATCTGATGTAGCTGAATGATGTATATAGCATTGGAGAGTTGTATGATGTATGATATATGATGTATGTTGCATGCATTGTGCTGTGTGCGGTGTGCATGCTTCATGCAACGTGCTGTCAACCTTCTTCAGAGACAGCGCTGAGAAATATCTGCAGTTCCGCGGGATCCAGCATGTTGTCGCTGCCGGCGATCTTGTTAAACAGGTCGTAGACAAAATCCTTGGGCGACAAGACGGGCTGTGGTAAAAAAAGCAATCAAGACAGAGTCTCCAGAATTATGCGTTTATTTATTTCCAGTGTTATAACCGATGGGCGAGTAATTTTATGGATTATTTATGGTGTGATGAGTTCCTGGGAAAAGAATATCTACGGACCGTTATCTTAGGCAAGGAAGAATAATGAGGGGGGGGGGGGAGAAGAAAGAAAATGTAACGAACGGAGGTAGACAGGAAGATGGAGAGTCAGACAGAAAGTAAGAAAAAAAACTCCATGAAGTTTATTTTAAGAGCAAACATTATCAAGCTTTTTTACCAAACGACCTAAAGATTAAAATAATGTGACCATTATCTCTCTGTCCATGATAGGAATAGTCTGAACAGTGTTGTGAACATCGGTTCTAAGATAATTGGTATCAAACAGAGGGATTTAGCTTCTTTTTGTGAACAGCAAATAGTACGGAAAGCTTCATGCATTTTATCATTACCTGAACATGTATTAACAAAAGAATTTGTATTATTAAGCTCAGGTAAACGCTATGCCATGCCTATATGTAAGAGTAACAGACACCTAAAATCATTTGTGCCATCTGCAGTCCAGCTGCTTAATCTTAGATGAGCTGTCAGTGGTTTGTGTGTGCGCGTGTGTGATGTTGTATGTGTATACTTGGATTTCCTTTGTCACAAACCTGCTGTTTAAAATATTTTTTTATTTATCCCAAAACGGGACAGGGAACGGAGCAGGAAGGGGAGAGGTGTGAGCGGAAAAGTTAATGTGTTTATCGGTGTGAGGTCTGAGTGGGTGGGTCAGTGCCGTGCCGTGATGGCCGGCCGGCCGCTTAATTAACTTGTGTTGACAAGTTGTTTTGATGTTTGTTGTGATGAAAGGAGAGAGTGTTGGGGGTTTCTTTGTTTCCATTGTTTTATGGTGAGAGTCTTTTGTTGAGAGCAAGGGAGGAAGAGCAGTTCCTCGTTATTAAAATGTGTCCTGAGAGGACAGAGTAGTTAGTTCTCTCGGTGTTCTCCATGTGTCCGGAGGGACAAAGTAATAGTCCTGATCAGACTGTTGCTGTGGGGAAAAACAAGTCTGGAGCAGACTTGGAGGAGAAGCCTTGAATGGCTGTTTGTTCGTAAGTCCTCGACAGACTTGCGGTGTTTAAGCCTTGACTGGCTGTTCACAAGTCCTCAACAGACTTGTGGTGTGTAGGCCTTGACCGGCTGTGTTTTGTGAACAAGTCCTGACGGATTGTTCAGTGTCTGTCATATTGAACCTGTTGAGGTGAGTGTCTATGTCGATTTTGTTGTTGTTGTTGTTGTTGTAAATTGGTGAGGGTGTTTTGATTTTTTTGTGAAATGGGGAAATTTTTGTATTGGATGAGAGTGATATTATATGTGTAAATTTTAAGGATGAAGATGGGGTAAAAAGTAGTATTGGTTGTGGAGAGAGTTTTAGTTTTGAAATTACCAATTTTTAAAATATTGGTTATATTCTCTCCAGGTTTTTTCTTCTTCTTTGTTTTCTTTGTTTGTTCTTCTTCTGACGGGGTTTCTGATGCATCTACCTGATTCATGTACGTTCTTATTGGATTACCACTGACTACTGAGAAAACAGCGGTACCTGCAGAAGTTAGCGGATTATTATACGTAGTGACTTTGGATTATTATACGTGGTGACTTTGGATTATTATACGTGGTGACTTTGTGTTATATACGAGTGGTGACATCGATATAAAGAACAGTGGAAATTATAAGACAATGAACGAAACTGTGTTGGGACCGTGAAATTAGTCATTTGGAGCTGCTTTGTATACATATGTTTTTATTTTATTTTATTTTCTCTTCAAATTATATTTGCTTCTTTAAATTCAAATTGTGGTTGTTGTTTTAATATTCAATTACTGACTCGTCTGAAAGGCACTGTAGAGTGCAGGTGACATCCTTGTAAGTTTTTTTTTTATCGATATATATATATATATGATACATGTTACTTGCCCACTTTTCTTTTTTCATTTTCCATTCATTGTTGAACAAGAGCACATTCCCATATTCAAATTGCCCACTGGGACAAATAAAGTTGGTCATTGTCATTGTCATTGACCCTGTCCTCACCTGATGGACTCGCTGACATTGGAGCACGTTCTGTAAAAACTAGTTGGTTCAAGTTTGTCTTAGAGGACTGAATGCTTACACAAAATTTAATTTTTAGCCAAATTTATCAAGTAAACATGCGAAACCATTTATACTCCTTTAAATTCCTGTTTCTTTGCATTCAGCCATGTATATCAAAATCGTGCTCTGGCTCCCCGTTGTCAAGAAAATACATTGTGTTAGCGACTTGTTGTATTCTTATGACACAGTGTCACTAACAGCTGATAACAACTGACGACAAATGTCGGGTTTTGTAAATTTGGTTTATGATGCAATGTCTTACGCGATGTGATCTCCGCCTTTCGTTTATGTTTTCAGACCCCCGTGACAATTGCTCTTCAACGGTGATTCGATTATGTGATAACGTGAGTTATACGACTAGAAACGATGACACAAACTGTCTCGCAACCCAGACGTCACAACTGACACTGAAATCCAAACCAGGAACTCATATGTACGATTACTCATGACACTCTTGTCTGACCTCATTGCCCCAAATTTGAGTATACATCAGCTAATTTTGAATTTCGCAATAAAGCAAGGAAAGTTACATTCTAGTTCTATCCTGTCTGTTATTTCTACGACTAGAAATACGCTTTAGCAAAAGTTTGAATTTGTTTGAACTACGATTCAATGAAAATCTACCTATTGACTAGGGTGCAAAAGTGCTCAAGAAGCAAAGCAGAAGCAATACTATTCACACAACAGGGTAATTAAAAACCAGGGTTAGCAATTTTATCATACGCCACAGCATAATCGTTTTGATAGTAACCTTTGTTGGCAAAAGGTGTTGTACCTAACAACGTAAATCTCCTTGGTTGTTTATAACATCTGCAGAACTGTATTGTGTGCCCTGCGAATATCAGCTCAATCTGTCAATATATTTCCGCTCGGACTGTCCACAATTCTCGTCTGTGCGTTTGTTTTATCAGGACTTGACAGCTGTAGTTGTCTCCTGCCCAGCTCGACCATCTTCAGCAGCTCCAAACCTGTGGAACACGACTCATACTCTAGGCACGCAAACGAGATCGTGCAAAACTTGCATTCTTGTGTCCTGCCTAGGCTCCGATGAAGCTTGCTACACTCGTCTTCAGATTCTTTACAGGCTATGCTCCTCTTACTTCTCTGGCCCTCCAACTCATTATATGCCCTATCAGGTATTTTCGTACTTCTGATGCTTGCCTCCTTCCCATTCTCACAATCAGGAAGACAACTTGATTGGTGAACACATGTTTGCCCATTCAGCATTAACTTGTAGGAACTCGCAACCTTGTGTGATACACCAGCAGACGATGTTCATCCAAATGTGCCCTTAAAACACATTTCGTCAAGAAACATCTTGCTACCAATGAAATTTTGTTTCTGACTAGCAACGCGGAATTATTTGTCCCCTCATACATGACGCCCCCGGCGTCTGCCACACTGCTTTGATCTAGTTCGCTGGATTAAACTCCAGTTGGTTCTAGATCTTTCTAGTAGTGAACGTGGTTAAAGTTCAACAAGGATTGTGTGGAACTGTGAGGGAAAGAGAGAAACCGTACATTCAAGGACCCACGAGGCATTGATAACATAAGCGCCTGGGATCTTCGCATCGTCATCATTCACCATCTTCTCACCCTTCAATTATCACACCTCTGGACTTTCGGGCCACAGTCTGGCTGTCGCTCCATATCATCTGTAGCTCTTGCTATGTTTATTTGTTGTCCATCTACCGTCTATGTGTGTCATGTAGCTGATCAGCAGCATAACTCTAGTGCTGAGGTAACGCTACAGAATTGTATATTCATTATTATTATTATTAAATGGAAAAGTGATTTGGGAATTGCGCTGCATTGTCACGTGACCGTATGTACCTACCTCACGCATCAGGGTTCACTAACGCGAACATTTAGATGTCATACAAAACGCACGGAATATCCCTTCATACAAACTAACGGCTTTCTTTTGTCGAATATGAGGGTCATTAGCCTCTAACCATGTAGATCGGGGTTGGGTGGGGGCAGTCATATGCCATGAGACAGAAGTATTTGCCTTAGAAAAGATTTATATTTAGGCTAAATGGCGGTAGCTGCGAGCTAAGCTAGTGTGAAAAGCTGATGAAATACTACATAATTACTGTTACAGGGAAAATGTTCTGACATGCTTTATGGCCAGTTATAACAAAAGCAGTTCTGAATTTCATGGGCATTTTATGCACAGTGACACTTAACTAATTCGTTATCTAATAGCTTTGTCGCTCCACCCTTATACACATCTAATATGCGAGAGGAATAGGTAGAAGAGCACAGACAAGGACCGCTCATGCACTCTAGAATGTCTGGACATGAGGAAGACAAACTTACCGGGATATCATTGCCCTGTGATGAAAACCACACACTATAAACTTAACTCGAGTACTCACTCAATGGCTGATTAATATTTCCATGATTATCAACATTTTGTCATCTGATGCATTTCTACCTAACTATGAAACGATCACTCTCTCGCTCTCTCTCACTCTCTCACACACATACACACATGTAAAGTTTAGAATGTTGCTTTTCAGTGTATGCGTTACCGAAATGCAGTTCTTCAGTTACAATACAAGCGGTTAAATGAGCACTAAGGTCTGGCGGGGCGCACTTGTTTTCTAGTGACTGGATTAAGCTCAATGCTAGGAACTATTTCCTCAGTTCGGGATGAACACCATCTGCCATTCTCGAAATGCACGCCTACAAACATCATCGTGCACAGAAAGAGGTCAACAACACAGGTCAGAGTTGTACATGGATACGCTTACGGTGTCAACGCTACAGCCAATGGGATCAGATGTCAATTAGTCGTAATGTGTACAAACATAACGTCACTAGCTTGACCTCCTAATAGGCATGGTGAGTTTTTTCGGCAAGTATCTCGAGAACGGACGGTGTGTATTTACTCATATTTTGAGAAATACGTGTCTTGAACCTTGTTTTTCCCGGTTATTTGAGAAAAACGCACCCCACTAGACCTTTAAGCTTGCTGACATTAATGCTTAGTCAGTAAACGTTTGCTATACTGTGTACCAATTAATGTCTTTCAGTGCATGTGTTTTAGGTTCTGCACCATCTGAGACTTTGTGATCAAAGTGTTCATGTTACTTACCGACATGTCTGGCTTCTCTTCCATAACACTGAAAAGAAAACAATTTATGCAGTTATAAAGCTTTGTAAACTTCAAATAGGATTTTTAATCGCCTTTCATGATTTACTAATTCGTTGTTTTCTACGGACAACGGATTCTCTATAAGTCTTTAATATACAAAGCCTGGATTGTAAAAGTGAAGATAACATCACGTTTTAAAATGTTATCTGTTGATTAATAATCAGGTCAAATGGCATAAGATTAGTCATTAAGAAAGCAACCGTCCAGTTGTGCGCAGGCCCGAAGGTGCATGCATTAGTGTACCCAGTGCATGTGAGGCAAAAACAAATTTACGGTGTCGGAAGGAACCATGTTTCCCCCGTGTACAATTTGGCAACAATTATGGCAGGTCACAAAGAACTTGCTCACATTAGCAAAACAACAAAGGAAAGAAACACCAAGCGAGAACAACATTTATATATATCATATACACATTAGGTGTGTATGCGAATGCTTAGATAGACAGCCAGACCGGGTCGTCTTTTCGTTATAAAAATGAGTTTTAAGTCATGGGAAACAAACAGGAATCTTCTGTGGTGTCGGCAATCCCCGACAAAACAGCAATTGTTGACTTCAGGGAAAACATTAAAGTCAACATTTTTCACTCACTCTCTCTCTCTCTCTCTCTTGGTGGTGCATGATTTTCTCGGACTGACTCACCTGCTATTGGCGAACTTTTCTGTGAAAATCCTCAGCATGAACTTGGCCTCCTCGTGAGGCTTGAACGTTGATGGGATGATGACGTAATGTCCTGGGGGTAGAACCATCCGTTTCGTCACTTCCCGGTAGTACTCGTACTTTCCCGACCGCTTCGCCATCTCAAGGGCGTTCTTGGGGGCACGTCTCTCGTTCAGCGGCCGAAGGTCTGGCTTCAGCAGCTGAGTTAGCACAACGAATGAAAAATAAATAGACAAAGAGCATTAAAGAATCAGATTATCTGTTTCCCACGGTGGCTTCTATGAGTGTATGCATCTTTTGTCTAAAACAAAATATTTCCCCAAATAGGGGAAAATAGTATCTTGTAACTGTAAAGATATGAAACTTTGTCAGACACAGTCTAAAGAATAATAAAGAATATGAGACATATTTAACACTCTTCAACAGTGTATGAGGTTAACAAGACATTTGTCATTTTATTAAGCAATGGCTTATGAAATCACATTCTACAAAATAAGGGCGTATATAACACTACTGATTTGTTACTGTTTTAATGAAGGAATTTCTGCTGTTCTTATTTTGAATGGAAAGGAAAGGAAACTTTATGTTTGTAAAAATCACTCACCTTGTAAACATCGAACCCTATTGCTATTGAGGCCTTGTTGTCCATTTCCTTCTCCATGAGAGAGATGATAATCGTACATTCCCCTCTGCTGCTTAGGACCGTGTCAGCCTTCGACAGGTTCAGGTAGAACTGGGGGTTGCTCCAGTACAGACCTTATTAAGACAGCGCGTACAAACTTGGTGAGGTCCACAATCTTCCGCAACAAACTTCATGTACATGCATATATACATTTACAATGTACATCAATATTCAGTAAAATATCGAACAACAAATATTTCTGAATAGACGGCCTACTTAAAATAAGCTGTACGTACGCTCGTTAGGAGGATTGCCGCAACCACCCGCTGTGACTCCGCGGATCCACTCGTCATGATACATCATCACGTTCCAGTTCTGCTTGTTCTGCAAAGTCACGTGACAAACGCCGTACCCTCTTCATTTAGAAACCGACAAAATTTAGCTGGCTTACTCGCCCACACACAGGTGTATGAGACAAGAAAAAGGAGGAGAGAAACAGTGACTGAATAGTAGACTAAGTACAAAGGCAGACACGGAGGTAGGGAGGTACAAACAAAAGTAAATTATATATATAAGAAACGTAAGCAGAGAAAAGTCCAGGAAAACACAGCGTACAGACACACGATCAATGGAAAAAGCAAGTGAAAGAAATGATAGATAAAAGCAGGTAGACATTTTAGCGCGAGAAAAAAGCGGGATCGGACGTTTGTGGTACGCGCATGCACAGTGAATCTTTCTTATCTTGATCAAACTTGAAGAGAGGACAAAAACACCACACGCTTTTCTCAAAAGAAACTGAATGAAAGACAGTATCTGTTGAAGAAAGTGTGCGTATACAGAGCGAAAATTCGATTGACGTTACACAAATCAGCCACTGCGCATGCTTAGATGAAAACGGACATTCCCGTAACCTCTCGCCGACTGTGGGAGTTGCTGGATCACGTGACCAGAGAGCAATCCAGTACACATTCGTGCAGAAGAGCACATTTTTACCTGATTGTCTCGGAGTTCTTCAACCATGGCATCTATCTGAAGATGGCAAAGTTGAATTTCATCAAAATTCTTCACAAAATCCTCGAAATTGATCCTGCGCATTATGAAAGACGTGTAAGCGCTTATTTTCTGTAGATTAACCGGGAATGTTTATGTTCTAGTAAGCAGAGACGCTAACATAGCCGCGGGCAGTAGTGAAAACACATGAATAAGACTGAGTTCATAGACAAACAACAATTATCTCTGGAATCTAACCAAGTCTGCACTCCTGTATCTAGTACTGAAAAATACTGTTTTTTTCCTAAAAGTTACATGTTTTTACTCAATATGCTCTGTTCTATCTCATTTGACTTACTGAATTTTGTCATATCTGGTTTCTACCCATTAAGATCTGTTCTAATTGTACTCATTGAGTGCTGTCCTATCCGCGGTTTTCACTGTTGTGCTTTCTCGGTGGATTTTTTTTTATACGTTTGTGTGTTCACTGGTTTGTCGATTTTTTTGTTTCCTAGCCCAGTAGTTTTATTGATCATATGTCAGTTAGACGTCTCCAGACATACCAGAATTCCCCCTCGTCCACATTTCGGGCATCCATTTGTGCTTTGATGTCTGGTCGCAACGATTGCATCTCTCTAGAGCTGCACAGCATACGGCGAAACACAGTTTAGAAAGCTCATGCTAATTACACCTGGTCTGTCTGTGTGTGTGTGTGTGTGGTCGCGCACGTGTTTATTCCTGTATGTGTATAGGGATGTGCATGTCGATGGAAGATGTTAAATATGTAAATAAACACATACACATAGACATTAGTCTGTAAAGTACCAAACATCTCTGCACTTGATCATCGACAATTTTCTTTTATTACAATCCATAAATGCCTCAAAGTAACTGTTAATGCATGGTTTTTTTCTAGAACGGTCTAACAAAAATAAACTTGCAGGAACAAATCATCTTGAAGTGTAGATGGTTTACCGCAGACAGTTTAGGAGACAAGAGAAGCGCAACAACTGACTTAACGACGACGCAATAAACGGGCCGAGTACTTCATCTAATGTGACATGGTGTTTGAGGACGTCACATTGCACCGTGTACACAATGTGTACTAGTCAGAGATCATCTGATGATTACCCACCAGGAAAACCTTCTACAGCTTAGCCACTTCTCCCCCCGCCTCCCCCCCCCACACACACACAAAGAAAATTTAAGGTCAAAGAAAAAGAAGACTGTTAAGTGTAGAGTAACACGAGCTCACAAAGGCAAGACGAGACTATAACAGTTTCATTTTTTGTTTTTCGTCGCAGGACCCGCGGGAAATGTGTGACTGTCAAGTAGGGTACAATACAACCTGGGTGAGACAAGAAGATGCTGCAACTACTCACTTGTCTGACCAGGCGCCATTCCACTCTCCTCGGCCCCAGGGGTTTCTCACCCGCAGCAGCCGTGCCACGGTCTTGCTTGTCGTCAGCTGCGAGAACAAAGCTCTGTTACAGCGAGTCTCACTAAGTATCTTAGTGTAGCTTTTACACTGATTCTAACCAAGTATCTTAGAGTACCCGTTACAGTGAGTCTAACTAAGTATCCTAGTGTTGCCCTTGCAGCGAGTCTAGGCAGGTACCTCAGTGTATGTAACCCTTACAGTGAGTCTATCCAGGTAGCTATAGCTATCCTACTCCTGCTCACTTTGTTATTTAAATCAGTCTCTATGAGACGTTAGCGTCAACACTGAAGCAGAAAAAATACACTTCCACATATTGCTCCTTCTGTAGAGCTTTCACCTCAGTACAGCTTTTCCTTATCAACCTAAACATCTGTCTTTTCTTTATCGGTTATCTTCCTCTAACTCTCAATCGTCTTTTTGGAGCCGGTTTGATTCTTTTGTGATGTAGCGTACACGTTGTATAGTGTTTATTTCCATTTACATCCATATTCTTGTGAATAAATACACATTCCATGTCATGTCAGAATGTTCTTAGTATGCAAAGACAATGACACTGTTAATGCAGATTATTTTTATTCTTAACACGAAGAACAAATAAACAAAATGTTGTAAGCACAATAGCAGGTTACCTGTTGGAAACCCGTGATGCTGTAGGCATGGCCCATGTACAGGCCATTCGACATCTCCACCTCCGACTCCGTGGAGCCCTCTGGACGCTGCAAACAAGTCGGTTTCTCGTGCTTTGTTCGTTTACTTCCTTAATTGTTAAAATTCATGATTCTGTCGAGATTTTTCGCTACAATTTCAGTTTCATGAAAAAAGCATTTATCTCAAAGGACAATTGTCAAATCGTCGTTTCTGTTTTAAAAAGTTACTTTTTGCACGCTCCATTAAATGTTCTCTGTTTCCGCAGTTTGGGTAAAGGGGACACCTTTCAGTATTTTAACGGACATACATACGGTTCTCTTTTTTGTTTGTTCGTACACACAAGACTTTATATTTAAGTATCACAATTACTCAGTTATCATTTTCATTCTGCCTTTTCCTTTTTGTTCTGCAATATGAAAAGGTAATGTAATACATTCAATTGCTGTATGCTATGGCCTTGCACTGAAGAAACTCCAAATGAAATAATCGATTTCTTTACCCTCTTTTTCATTCTATCGCTTCCTACCTTTCGGCTTAACTGAGGAAGAACATTTAAACAAGCTTCGAGGTCTACAACACTGTATGTCAATATCCATCACTTACAAAGATGGAGGCCCCCAGCAAGGACTTCATAGAGAAGGCACACAGAAGCAGGTCGTAGAGGTCGTAGGTCACTTTATTCTTGTCCACCAAGCTGATGACCTCCGAGATACCCCCCGTCAGGTCCACCATGGCGTCCTGCAACTTACCCCCATCCAGGGCCTCGTAACAGCCACGTAGCCTGTGACAACAAGGACTAGTCTTTAGCACAGTAGCTAAGAAGGTAGACAAACAACCAAGCAGTAGTTGGTTGTTTGAAGGATAGTAAAAATAGGAAGGCATGATTATGTGTGTCTCATTTGTGAAATTATATCATCGTAGTGGACCACTGATACTTTGCTTTGAACATTTGTTTTCAAATAAATCTACTAGAGGAAGCGGATAGCCGAGTGGCTAGAGGACTGGTGTCTGAACCGAAAGGGGCAAAAGTTCGATACCCGTAGGGCGCTGCAAGCTGCCTCCAGTCGAAATTGGGTATCTGACTTCATCAAGAGTTGGGGAAGGTAAGGAAGTGAGGGACAGGAGATGGGTATCTCCCTCACTTAGAGCTAACCCCGAGAAAAGTGAGGTCTCTAACACCTCACCCCCCAACGACCTGAAAAGGTTAAGGGACGACCTTTACCTTATTAGACGACTGGTATTTTACCTTCAAATTTTCTTTCAGTGAAATCTACTACATAGAAAGGCAGACTAGCTCTTTTATCCATCCACCAAAGGGACACCACACTTACTTGGCATACGCCTTTTCCAGGAGTGGCGGCCACATCTCGTCAGGCCGCTCTCGATTGTGACAGTAAATGAGGTCCCGGCCATCTGTCGGCAGGTAGTCGTCGACAACGACTTCCGTCCACGTGCCATACCACCAGAAGTTGAATCGGAACACGCCTTCCAGACGTAAAAATGTCACCATACGCAAGTATAAGAGCACGAACGCAACAGACAGACATGCCATCAAATATAATTAATAGCAAGTACTGTAAAGGTCACCGGTTGATATATACTGGACATTCAGTGAGCCCAGCTATATCGTTCGTCGGGTGTGTTATCTAATGTGATATCTCGCGATGTGTTCTTTTTTCCCATCAACTACACACCCACACTTAGCCGACCTTGGAATCCACAAAAGACCCTGCTTTTTCCCAGACAAAAGTGTGTTTGCTCTGGTGTGTTGTTCAGCTCCACGGATCTTCATGTGTGTTCTGCTGTGTCACAATTACGGACGACACAATTTATTTCGCTCTAGTGATACACGTTCATCTCATTCACACGACGAGGACAAACGTACATCACGCTAGCATTCGTGCGAACTGATTAGCACACACAGGTAAATAAGTTCAAAGGCACAGATTTCATTTACATTATTTACACTTACACTACTATTTCTATTTTAGCTAACTTACCTAACCTACTAAAACCTAACATCTAACTCCCTGGGGTGGGGCACGAGGGGGTTGAGTGACGTAAGCCGGTTTCCAGTGGGACCATAGCACCTTGCGGCAAAATGGTACTTCTCCCGTACTCAGAGTGCATTTGCTTTTCCAAGCAGGACGAGTCGCCTTTCGGTAACAGGTGCAAGAAGTTGTTGTTGTTAATTTAGGAAAGAGCTTGCACCTTGCGGCGATTTCGCACTATGGGGGAAGGGTGGGGGAGAAAACCGGAGAAACCCCACGGCACCCAGCCCTGTGAAGAGGTGTCACATACAGAGAGCGTCCCGAGACGAGATCTGAACCATGAGCCGCTCACTGCAGTGGTGACAAGCGAGTGTTTTAACCACTTCACTACCGGGGCCCATAGAGGTGCAAGAACCGACTTTTTCCTGCTATTTATACTAAAATATTTGAGTACTACGTCACCCACTTTCTTGTCTGCCTGTATATGCTGTCTTAAGCGCTCCTGCTACACTAATGTGGAAGAAAAATGTCATCGTTAATTTACAATTACTAAATAACCCTGCATCACCTATTTAAGGTTCTCGGTTTATCTGCAGTCATTCTGTTTCAGCCAGTAATGCTAAACTATTCACGTACCTGCGTAACTTTTATCGTCGAAATCCTGATCAGGCGGAACAACTCTCTCGAACAACCCCTTCTCGCTTGTAGCTAGAGTTGCTGCCCCCGCCACGAACCAGCAATTTCCTGAAAAAGTCACAAAGTGCTTTTGTCGCGTATGTCGGAAAAGCAAGAAATTAGTTCCTCGATCCTTTCTTCGCTCTTTTCTTTTTCCTTTCGTTTCTTTCTTCGTCTTAATACGTTTATTTGTTATCATAATCGCTCCACTTTTGTTTTGGTGATACTGTGGGTCATATTGCACTACTACTAAGTGCAATAGAACAGCGACTCTCTACGTATACAAACCATCTTTGAATGGCTTCAGTTCTATAATCCACGTAACACTCTCTGACCGACCTACAAAACCTCAAGAGGGACTTTGTGAGGCATATGAATGTACGTATATGCAGGCACATTCGTCCATGTTTAAAGCGCAAAAGAAAATCTAGAAAACTTTCCAGGCTTGTATACTATTGATAGTCCACCTCTGGTCGGTATTATAGGAGGCGGCCTACTTTAAGCACACCCTCAATTTTTTTGTACCCAGCATCTCTCTCTCTCTCTCTTACGTGTGTAAATGTGATAACATACAAACTGTTGGCACAACCTCGAGTGACGTACCGAAAACCCCAGTGTAAACATGAGCCCCAGACGCAACAGTGGAGCTCGTTCTTTTTGAAATTTGACCCCAGTCTGTGGAGGTGGGGAAAGGGGAGTTGACTACGTGATTCGCGGAAAACTCTGACATCGGCGAGCGCACGTACATACAGACCCGCACACACGTTAAAAATCTTTGTGATTCCGCCCGTCGTCGCCAGGTACAGTATGTAGTGTGTTCAGGAAGAGTGAGAAGACATAGATGTGATTTTCTCTCAACCGTGCGATGACTAGGCATGCTGTTCTGACCATTAGACATGCTGTTATATGACCCTTCAGTCCACATTACCCATGCCCTTGGCCCACTCCCCCACATGAAAGGTCCGAGTCTCCGTGTGGCCGCATCATTGGCCTTAGACGGGTAGAGTGATTAACATTGCATGATATACATCGTTCAAACAACTTCCACGATTTTCACCGCTGATACGAATGATACTAGTCACCGAACAGCGGGATGTGTGTACGCGTGACAGTCCCGTGATTTCCCGACTCTAGGGATCCTGCTACTAATAAGAAGTCTGAAATTCAACAAGATTATGTGTTCCTATAAAATACTAGCAGGCTGAATGTCCCCTAGACTTTATACACTACTTTTCACACAAAAAATAAACATTTATATCAAAACATTTTCAGAGGCCTCTTATCCAACGTAAGCAAATCTGACCAATTTCTAACCATGCATGAATAAAATTAGCACATACCATATGTAACTTATTCATTACTCTGATTCCTTTTTCTGCAATCGTTCGAGGAAGTCTTGATGTTGCGTAAGCTTCGTGTGCAGTATAGGCAGGTCTGATACCGCTAACATTGTACATTTCCAGGAACCTAATCTTATAATGACCGTTGGCGTGGCGCTCTAACAAGATTTGTGTGGACAGAACGATATTTCTGTTTTTGAAAGTTAGGCCCATGCACCAAAGATTGTGAGTTGAGTTTCCATACAAACGTCATAATAACGTTCAGCTACTTTCGAAGCAAAACTTAATTGACATATCAAAGATTCCATACAATGGCAAGGGTACAGACCGCATCTATGCTGACGGCCTTCGCCTTTTAACATGAGAAGCTATACCACGGGTGCACGCAGTAATCTATTTTTGATATCAGTGTCCATTATTATATCTGTGTGTGTGTGTGTGTGTGTGTGTGTGTGTGTGCGTGCGTACGTTGTAAAATGCTTTGGGACTGTCTTTGATGGTGGGGTAAAGCGCTATATAAATTGACATTATTATTATTATTATATTATTATTATTCAGAATAAAAATGTACCGTCAAATTGTATATCAACCCACATCTTTGTTCATATAATTTCTTCTTTTTTTGTAAAGCCTTTATTTTATAGTACTTTTGTAGTAAACTTTGCGATTTATAGGGGTTTTTTTTAGATCGAAGACAAAAGCATAACTTTTGCCTAGTCTATTACTCTCGTAAATAAAGATTTGTAATTCTCTCTAACTTTCTAACACCCGGTTGACCCTGGACTCATTCGCAATACGTAGCGTATGCTATTTCACCGTCTTGCTAGCGGTCAGTTAGTGAACAAAGCAAAACAAAAACCAACCAGAACAAGAACAAGAAACGCCTACACAGGTACGGTCAACAGAAGGGAACTCCGGTGTACACAAGGAACTGTTCTCATTTCGCAAAAGGTAATAGGAGCACCTGAACTAGCTGTGGGCACGGACCTACATAACGGTCCCTTACTGTGGAAATGTGAGCAGGCGAAATTTCGCCAGTGTGTCAGACTTTATCATCAGTTTCTCGCCCACGCTGCCCTAGTCCTGTTCAGTTTCTGGTCAACAAGACACGCGATATAAAAGCGCATGTCAAACGTGAGAGGTCCACAGTCTAACTAATAACCTCTGGGACGACCGTCATTTCCCAAAACAAAAAAAAGGTTGTGTGCGTACCTAAAGACACCTTCAGTCGATACCATGATTTACACTGAAGCCGTGAAGCCGAGATTAAACAAGGAGACCGCGAGTGCACGCGTGCGCGTGCACACATAGAGATAGAGAAACGCGCGCGCACAAAGACTGAGAGAATAAGATCCTGAAAACAGTATGCACTTTTATTCTATATTTTACCCAGAGCTTAAAAAAGAAAAATATTTAGACGTGAAACTGTCCGATTAATAAAAAAAAATTCCATAAATAAAATTTATCAGTATTGAGATTCGACCACTAAAACTGCACATCTGCAGTCTCTCTATCTTTCTATCAACACACACACACACACACACACATATGGTTATTGACACAGGAATGCAGCATAATGACACTTTCGAGACACGACAAAATCCAAGAACTGTGGGGTCCGGGAGGCTATCAGCTACGTACTTAAATTCTAAAACTATCCTGTGTCAAGCAATCTTTATTTGACAGCTGGCTCTGGCCCAATAAGCAAGATTTCCTTACAGTATTTCCTTGACATATCAGAGCAACCACACGATTACCGAGTAAGTAACTGAATTGTTAATATTGTCCCGAACTTACCAGAGAAAATCGCCTGTTTACTTCCAAGTGGTTCTGTTCTGGAAGAGATGGCATTAAGAAGAAATAGGAAAATAAATCCCCTGATGCGTTCTTTGATGGTGACGACCTTTCGGAGGAGTTGGGTTCAGAAGGATAGAGGAAAATAAATCAGCTGATAACTTCATTATGGGTTAAGCTACGACCGTTGCGTTTGTTATTGGAGGGAATGATGAGCCGCTACCCAGAAACACAAGCTCGATATACAGTCGACGTTTAAAGGAATTGTGGGGCTTAAATGGGTTTTTCTAATAATGAGGTAACGCTCTAAGCAACTATATTGGGAAATATACCTCTTCCGTTCTCAAGACACATTCACCATACACAGAAAGAGGCCAACAATATATTCAGGATTCTACGTGGGTAATTTACGTTTGGATCTCTCTAGCCTGATGATGTTTGTTGGCCTGTGTCTGGAGAACGGAAAGGAGGTATTAACTAAGATTTAAGAAAATGGTATCATGGGTTGAGCAGAACGGAAAGGGACTATTTACTGAGATTTAGGAAAACGATATCTTGCATTGAGATTCACCCTAAGAAAAATATTGCAACCCCATTAGTCCTTTAAGATCACCTTGCCCTTACTATATGCAGCTATACACACCTCATGTATCGCTGTTTTCAATAAACCGCTGTATAAAATTTTGTATACGAAGCTGACAAATCAGCGACTTGTTTAGATAGTAAGGGTAGTTTATCTAGATTATGTGGCACCCATCTGAACGCCACTGTGGTAAATCAGGATCAGACAAAAACAAGTATGGCTTACAACAGAACACAACAATCAAACTTACCCAGAGAGCCCTGGTCCAGATCATGACGCTGTGCTCCTTCAACGACAAACCGAGGATTTTTGAATAGATCCTATGAAAAAAATATCAGACCATCAGCTCTTTAGTGACAGTAATTATACAGAAAAATGTAACACAATGCAAAGTATTTGTTGCAGGTGGGCAATCGAGAATCATTCACATCTACAGTCTACAGCTTGCACAGATCAGCGCAAACCAGACATGAGTTCAATCATGTGTGAGAGAAAGAGAGAGAGGAAGGGAGAAATTATATGTATTTATCTCTATTTGTCTGTCTTATTAGAGATATTTATGTTTATGAACCAACAAATTTTCGATGAGATTCACTCACTGAACCATCTCCCTGTAACTGCCTGCCTACCTGCCTGTTAGCTTGTCTAGGCCCTTTTCTGTTTTCCTTCCATCTATTCTCCTCTTGACTTCTTTCCAACACACACACACTCACACACAACGCTCTCAATATAAAATACCAGTTACCTGTGCCAGTAGCCATCAAAAATGTATTAAATGAATAAAAATGTATGAACTTTTATTCTATTTTAAGCTTTCTGGATAGTCTTAACATCTCCTCATGCTGAGCGTCACATTTTTTTTTTTTTTACTCTTTCTCGCTTTCTGACTGTTCAGACATTTTTTAAGTCATTCCTTTCTGTGCTAAAAGTGGCTGAGCAAAACACATCCAGCATACCATGTGTGGGGACTGTTTCTACCCCAGGCCTGTTACTGCTTGCATTTCCTGCATCGGTTACCTGACCCAGCCCCGCATTCAAGCGATTTTTTTTTAACGCATTGCAGCCAGTAACCGTGAAAACTTCAGTGCTCTCTCTCACTTTGCAGATTAGTTGTTTACCACCCCAAAAGTGCTGCTTTTTCAAGATTGCTAAATGAGGAATTAACTTGCTATGATTAGACCACGCCGAAACGGCCTGTTGTGCGTATGAGGACAGGACGCTTAGATCTTCATACTCTTTTCTGTAGATAAATATTTGCGTCCTTAAAGGGTTAATGATCTGACGAAGGGGGTTGGGGATTGCCGAGCCAGCAGCTAAGGCTATATCATGGCAAGGCAGCCAGCCCTGTTATAACGATCTGACGAGCACTTTTAAAGATGAAAAGAGAGATACGAACCCTGGTGCAGTTCGGCATGGGTCTTTCCGTTTGTTATATGTGTAATCCTAGATTTTTTTACGCAGAAGAGCAAGACATGTTCTTGAATTGCATGGGAATGTCCAAGAAAAGAATGAAATGCTAAATTAATCGTTCCCAATTACCTTGTTTAACTCTCCACGTGTGTGTGTGTGTGTGTGTGTGTGTGTGTGTGTGTGTGTGTGTGTGTGTGTGTGTGTGTGTGTGAGAGAGAGAGAGAGAGATAGATCTCTCGGGTGTGACTCAAGACAGAAAAGAAAACATAGTATTATGTATTGTAATTACTTCCCAACAGTTTCGAGAATAACATCTAATATTTTTCAGAGAACCCTGTCTTTCTCGGCTAGTTGTTCACGCGGATTACTCTTAAAGGGGAGACCGCAAGAAGGTGAGGAGGGATGGTGGAAGCAAACAAAAAGAGAAGGAAGAGAGGGAAGGGGAAGAAAAAATCTGAACGGTGAAAGAAGTCTCCTCTGCGGTAAATCACAGGTGGTGCCCACAAAACTCTGGCAAAAGTTCCTTCCCTAGGAAAATAAGATTGCAGTTGAGCGCGTGCTTGGATGTGATCAACAGACTTTGCCAAGCTTTTCACTGCATTGTGTTAGTTTCAAATTACAAATGTCTTCCTTCTCTCTCTCTTTACTTCTTCTTTCGTAGCTCTGTTCGTCAATATCTTTTATTGTCGGTTTTTTATCATCATCGGTTTCAGTACTTTTACCAAATATTTAAAAATATTATTCTGCCTGTTTTAATATATTTTGACATTCATCGTGTTGTGGCGTTCAACTCTTGTTAAATAATGACAATGATGATATTATAATGATGCTAATTGTGATGATCTTATTAACCACCACGAACTAAGGAATACGAATTGTTGTGTTGCAGCCTGCGATTAAAATTGTATACCCATACACGCGTTTTTTATTGTTCTCCTTTCGGCGATTAAACAGGTCCGCAATCACATTATCGCGTGACTCTTTTTATCCGGATCTCCATCCAGAAGACTGCAATCATCACCATTCTGACACCCTCTACTATCCCGCGATCGCCGACACATAATCGGCTATTCCGGTGCATGTGCAGACTGATGGCGAGCTATCAGCCAGACCCACTCATGACAGCTTCCTCCAAACCCCCCACACTTCTTCCCTCTGTCACTGCATCGATCTGACACGATATGCTATGACCAGAGAACTGTGTTCACGTGTCTTTCTTCCTTTCGTTAAGGAGAATGGTGGTGGTGGGGGGGTGGGTATCCTTGCATTCTGCGGTCGTTTTGCAAAACAAAGCTTTTCCTCTTTTGCAATCTGGCTCCATCTCCGACAACACTGCAACGTCAGCCTCTATGCTCTCTTTTCTGCTTCAAATTGCTGGTTACGACCAGCTGCGTTAGTGAAATCATCATCATCATCATCATCATCATCATCATCATCTGTAATAAACATCTAAATTGTTCCTTCCAGGATACACCCCGACAGTGGTACTACGGAAACCAGAGAACTCAGGGAATTTTTTCTGGCAGCCGCATGCAAACACTTTAGATTGTAGAAAGATGTATGGCTGGGAAATTAGGAGTGGTGGTGGCGGGAGTGCAGTTTCTCTATGCTCAGTGCTATCTTTGTCACACGTATCCTGCATCACAGAATACATTTATTCAGAAAAAGCCTTCATGATGGGCGGCGGGTTTGATTCCTTGAATGTTTCTAGCGCTATTTCCCGTGTACACGAAGCAGCAGTTACCATGTTCATAAGTCATATTGAAAAAGATAGACGTGAAAGCATCTCCCTTTTCTCTCTCCCCCTTCCCACTTTACACACAACACTCGAACCTTTCCTCCTGTGTGTGTGTGTGTGTGTGTGTGTGTGTGTGTGAAATATGAGTGGGTTCCTGTGTGTGTATGGAAAACGAGAGAGAGGGTTTAGGACGCTATCTGATTATAGCTGGATGAACACACTTCTTTCTCACTTTCGGCCCACATGTAGGGCGGGAGCACACTATACATTTCAAAAGGCCTACAGACACGACTGAAACTCTTTCTTGTAAGCACAAGGGATCTTGTGAGCGAATACGTATTTTAATCCATGCGTAGACACACTAAAAACAACTCTATGGCCTTGCCCCTGTTTGTGTGTTACGGACCAAACGAGAAAAAAAAATCTACAGAACGGATCAGGCACAGGCGGTTTAATTCGTAGATGGGAAATTCGAGCACTGAAAGTTTTACGATTAAGCATTTAGTCGACCGCCCAGCCCAGTTATCGTCACACGTCTGACCAGCTAACCGCACCTTTACACTGTCAACCCAGACACAACCCGATGTTAACACCTATCAACAATACGAGTACGGTTACAAGTTCATGCACATATTTGAATCAAAAATTTCTCTTTTTTTTTTTTTTTTTGTTCCACTGTATTGTATTCGCCAAAATGCATACTTGGTTTCAATACCACTGATCAATCACGCAGACTATTTAATAACTTTAATGCGAATTAGATATGCATGCAACAAAATTCAAATCCACGACGAGTGATACATAAAGCAGATAAACTAATATGTTTTAATACTTAAACTGCCACTCGATCCAGTTTGCACAAACAAAAACGCAATAACGTACGTGTTGGGGGGAAACGGGTATGAACTGGGAACAAGATAAGCTAGACCGGAGAGCTTTGCAAACAGTCAACTCTCCAGTAAGTGGTTACTAAGGTGTGTGTCGTAGGTGGTTCGTGAATAATGACAGTAGCGACAAAGTCACGCTAATATGTGTATAGTGTGTGTGTGTGTGTGTGTGTGTGTGTGTGTGTGAGAGAGAGAGAGAGAGAGAGTTTTATCTCCACGTCACGTGTCCAGCAGAAGACAAAAAATATTGTGGTGGTGACACACACTAAGCCACTGACTGACAAAGTCTGCGATGTCAGCTTATCTTACCATATAGCTACGAAGTGAAGGACTGCTCCGTCGATCGACGCGATTATAGAGTCGATGTATTGATAGAGGTATATCATCGTACTCACAGTTAAATTAAAAGATAACATTTTCAACCTTTAAACAGATGCGCATTTTACTCATCGCACACGCTTCACTGCCCTTTCAAATTAACCGCCGTCCCTAACGGATCCTTATAGCTGGGTTTTATACCTGTAAACCCAAATCTCCGCTGCCGCTGTCCTACCAAAAGGTGGCTTGCTTACCTTCGCTCGCCTCCACTTGACCTGTCCTATATTCTCCGGTACACGTCCACTGAAGTAGAGTGACCTCGTTTCGGGAGGGAAGTCGGGGTCTTTGAAGTAAGCTTTGGCGGTTCGCAGTTCTGTCCGAAGAGAGTGGAAATCCTTCTGCACCACTGCTTTACTTCGTGTAGCCATCATCGGCCGTGAAAATGAGAGAGCGGACACGCTCGTAGTTTTTGGAACTCCAAACGCCGCGTGGAGCTCCACTCACTCAATCTCGCGAGCGCGTGCGTGCGTGTGCATGCGAGTGCACTGCCTGGACGACACAGCGGTATCAGAAGAAATTCGTAACGTCTGCCTCGCCTAAAAGCACCAACACGCAGGAAAGGTAGAGGTCTTCACCGCTGGCAAACGGGCTTCGCACATATGGCGAATTTAGAGTAAGGATTTTGTGTGTGTGTGTGTGTGTGGTGGGGGTTCCTCCGACCCCACTTACCTCCCCCTTCCCCACTCTCGCGCGCGCCTGGCTCGAGAAGTGATCGAGACTGCACCGAGGTATATGAAGCATCTGGCTTTACGTTGAAAAAAAAATAGCGCGATTGAAGTCACTGTGTGACCAGTCCCGAGCTTAACTGCCTTGCGTGTGTATTGATCAGAGTCCAGGACATCGGTTATACCTGTGGAAGAGTATCGGGAGAAACATGCAGCACAGTCAGGGCGCGCACAGAATGACATACCTGGACGTACCTGCGCGTGACAAAACTGTAGCCACTGTTACACGCTGCAGACGTTAATCCTGGCTTTATTTATTATTATGAACAGACGAAGAGCATATTGGGGGGAGACATGTGCCGGCTTAGTTCCTCTTTATTAACTTTACTTTGTGTGCGTGTGTCGGCGCCTCGCTTTTCCCGCTGCCTGTGCCGTCTCGCATGACCTAGTTCCATTGTGCTAAAGTGACAGCAAAACGACATCGACTGGAAGTGTGTCCTTTCTGATGTAGTTTTTCCACGAACTTTTGGTTTCACGGCCGAAGTACACCCATGGTAAAGAAGGATTATATCAGAAATAAAAAAAACGGGAAAGTAATTACTGCCATGGTTCACAGCGAAAGTGTTAATCATGGTTGATGGTAGAGGTCGAATTACTCACATCAAAAAAGTATGGAAAGAAGTAAATCTGCGGATCCCTTTCTGTCTAATTAAAACCCTACGGCGCAGGACGAGGGATTCATCATATCTGTATTTTATGCTCCGCCAACAACTTCCAGTGCAACCAGAATAAAGTTACCGACACCGTAAACATATGCAGATGCCGAAATATATTATAGTGAATACTGGGGGATTCAAATATCATAGTTATTTCCATCAAACGCCTGCAAGAAATGATGGTTTAAAGTTTCTTAATCACTTATATGATCTCCATACTGTCAACCAACACCTGGTCACCAATCATTCCATAGTTTTATTTTCATTTGTTAACTTTTTTTATATTTTTCATTCCAGTCTCATAAGTACAAACGTATTTAGGTTATTAAAGTTGTAATGGTTTTAAAGTTTACTAATGTATCAAAAATGCCACCTTTAATGGATGGAGGTCTTGTATGGAAGAAACATCTTTCTTTTCCACTAAATTTGCAAGCATTCCAATATTGTGAAAGTATATATATGACCTCAAGTAGAATCATTACTGGAATTATACATTAATAAGACAAAATTTTTAATTATTGTTTAAAATCTTTATGTAGAATATTTTTAAAGTGGCAGCTTACAATCTGTTTTAGCCAATATTAAAAAAGGTTAAATGTTCTGGCCACCAAAAGTCCTTTCTCCTCATCCTCTTGTATAACATTGGTGTATGAAACAGATAAATGTTGAAATAATTATTAGGAGCTGTTTGCTAAAATATAATTATTTCTGGTAATTAAAACAAAATGTCATTTAATACTGCTTCATCCTTATGCCAATGAAAACTCACATAATTGTTGAGAAGAAATCTTATACTAACTTTTAAAATGTGGCCATCTTCTCTGAAATATTGGGATTACTTGTCTCAACTGCAAAATCTAACCTTTTTTTTTTTTTTTTTGCCTTTAGGGAATATGCAGACCTTGCCTGGACTGCAAGATCTTGCTCCTTTGATGCAATGTTGTTGCATCTGAGTATACTGTATTTGTTTTTCCATGTTTTTGGTCAATTTATGCAAGCTATTTTTTAAAGTCTGTTATAGAGTTTATTAGTGCGATTTACTTTGTTGTTATTTCTGCACAGTACAACTGGAAATGCATAATAAATTCTACTTATTATTACTAAAACTGAGGAAAAAACCCACAAGATTTGTAGATCCAATTTTTATAAACCAATAGGATGATGCACAACAAAATCTTTTTCTTGAGCAAATATGCTTGCCTTTGTGCCCCCTTTTTCCTTTGGACAGAAAAAGAGAAGAAATGTTTCTCTATTAAGTGAGCCCCACTAAAGAAAAGGGCTCTCTGATATATGCTATAAAATTCTATTTTGTAGGATCCATCAAAATCTTGCATGCTTCTCCACTGAACAAGGCCTTGAAGGCATCTTCAAACTTGGACATTGGGAAACGAGAAACAATTCTCTTGACATTAATCTTTTTATCAGCCACTAGCTTCTCTATCTCTTGCCAAGTGTGGAATATGAGTCGGCCATGCACTTGTGGAATATGAGTCGGCCATGCACAGTGCGCATGATTAACGCCTTGAATACTGCAAATAAAAGAAAGAAAAATTAAATCATACTCAAATAATACAAGTCCATGAAAAAAATGAAGTTAAATCATTTGTTGTAGTTGTTGCTGTTGTTGTAGTTGCTTCTGCTGTATTGTTGTTAATGCTACATCGTTGTAGCTACAACAACTATTGTTACTGCTGATGTATTATTGTTTTTGCTTTTGTGGTGGTGTTGCTGCTGCTGAATTTGTGCTATTGTTGCCAGATTCCTGCTGCTGAGGTTTCCTGTTGTTGTTGTTGCAGTGTTCCAAGGGAGAGAAATCTATAATAGCTATGGTACATCAGACATGAAAAGGCTTGGTTTAACATTTCATAACAGACCAACGCTGATAATGGTCAGTAATTTTTACAGACACATCTTAAAATGAGTAATAAATATTATAATAATAATAATAATGAAGATTTTTATAGTGCATATTCACACTCATACAGAGCATGCTCTTAGCGCTTAAACTATACTAATATAAACTATACTAGGTTAAGAATCTCTCCCAGAAGTAAAGATTGAACACCATTTATGCCCACATCAAAATAGATCATCAACAGTGTAGACACACAACTTGTAACAACCAGCAAATAGTAAATACAGCTTCTAGGGGAAGAAGAGATTTGAGCAATCCATATAACTTACAGGTAAACAGTGTTACTGCTTCATGAAATAGAGACAGAGGCAGCTCATTATTATCATCTTGTATAGAAATTAAAAATTCCTATTGAATGCAAGCAAGTGAAACTGTGACTTATAGGGTTTAAAATTCTATGTAAACAGAACTAAAATTTGGTGATGTGAAACATGCTTTATCCAACTTTATTTTAATCCACTGAAAAAATGTTTTAAAAAATGGTAACATGCACTTAAGAACTGTTGTTGACATAACAGTAATCTACTATTTACCATTAAATTTTGACTTTTTTTCTGTGACTTGAAACAAGATGCTATACGATAAAGGAAAAGCAGCAAATCTTTGTAGAAACAAGGGAAAATAAAGGTATTAAATTTAAACATTATAAAAAAATACCTAAATCACACCTGATCACATAAAGATATCTAGCTGGTACAGTTGTGTATTCTGAACATCCACCACTGCGTGTCTGTTTACCATGTCCAAATTGACCCATATTGGAACATATGGCACCATCCTCATATCTGTTGGATATAGTCATGCAAAATTGTTTACTCTTGCTACATTAACACAGAAATTTTGGAAAACGGAATGAAAAAAATTGGATTAGTAATTATACATTATCATTGATGGAACAGTATTAATTTCATTACATTTATAGTTGTTTTCTGCAGAAAACACATGTAATTTAGAATTTTCAAAAGTAAACAATGTGGCTGTCTAGTCAGATAATGAAAATTCAGAAATTAAGGTTGTTACTGCTTAATCCAAAAGTCATTTTAAGTATGCATTTGCCAAAGCTCAGTTTTGAGGATATGTCACTTAATCTGACAAAAACAACAAAAGAATGTTGATCTATATTAAGTATTCTTACTTGCATTTGTAGCATTCACCACAGTAGAAATGATTTTCAACTCCTACTTTGTCCCCAACAAAGACTTCTGTAACACCAGGTCCACATTTGACTACAGTGCCGGCACATTGATAACCCCAGAAGTTACAAAAGTCCACAAACCTGGTCTCTTTCATCGCCTGACACTTCTTTGCCATTCTCATAGCCCAATGAGATGAACACAAAGACTAATTGGTTTGCAAATTTAGGATGCTATGATCACACTAATGATGATGAAAGATAATTTATCGATATAAAAGAAAAGGATATCTATGTGATTAATCTTCAATTTCTTGTGATTAATAAAAATTTCTTGTGATTAATAAAGTATTTTGTTGTATACCAAATATTTATCAGAAAAAGCAATGAAAATGTGTTTGTTTCAAGGGACCCCTGGTTTCATTTGAAGGGCCCTTTTTTCCATTGAGAGGGCCCCTCTTTTTGAAATCCTAGAATTACCTCTGTATATAGTTCAGGACAGATGTGTACTCGTGGCCTTTTCCCATCGATCAGGTAGGGACTACCGTCTCTGAGTCCGTAGCAGCTGCAGGCAGTAAGGGTCTCAAAGGGAGGCCCGTTCCCCGCGAACGTGACGTGCTACTTACTGGGACTTGCAGTCTGGAACCAGTGAAGTGTAAGGCCAGGGTCTCTGCTTTGCAAACGGCAAGAAGGGGATATACTGAAAGGTTCGGTACCTGTGCATCACCATCCGTTGCCTGGGGCAACCGTCGTGGAAGCGACCAGCAGGATACCTCATCTGTGATTCCCTGGATTTCTTGGGCGTCTGGAGCCGTGCCGGACAACCGTCGCCTAGCAGCTGACCGTTGCCTGGGGCAACCGGTGTGAGCAGCAGTGCAAGCGGGCTAGGGACAGTGTGTCAGAAAGCCCACCTTCATCGTTAACGTCGTTGTTGCCTGGGCAACCGTAGGCGATTAACAGAGACTTCACCAAGGGTGCCAGTGTGAGTCAGTACGATTCTGTGGCTGTCGAAGGAGCAGTCAGCCTCGAAACTTGGTGAGTGTCCCGGTGTATCAACGTGAGAGGAAATTCAATCCTCCTGTGTTGAACTCAGATGTCGCAACTCCACCAGTGCGTGAGAAAACTGCTTTTGTATACATATCTTAAATAGGATGGTGTTAGTCTTGTTTTGATCATTGTCTTGTGCGGGACCTTTTGTCAGGCCACTTTATTCACATCAGAGTTTAACTGACTTCTATTTGCTTATCTTTGTGTTTATTGTATTAATAATAATTTGTTTTGTGCTGTACAACGGTGTTGTCAGTGTGTTGGCACGCATAAGCGGAGACAGTGGTCTGTGTTTGCTTGTGCGTGAACTTGCGAACAGCGAGTGAGAGGGTGGAGCAGGGTGAATGTCGGAGTAAGGGGAGCCATAGCTAAGTGTCCCCTTTCCCCTCGGTCGTTTAGTCCGGCCTTCTCCCGCAGTTTCGTCACAAGTTCCTAGTAACAATCCTGTTTTACAAATGTGAAATATGGACTCTGCTTGCCGGTATAGAGAGGAAAATCCAGGCATTCAAGAAGTGCCTGAAAAGGCTGCTCTGGCCTCTGGATCTCATACAGGGAACAAAACCATGACTTTGTACGAAGCACAGTGGCCACACTTGTAAGACACCAGAAACCCTTTCTCATAACAGTCAAGGCGTAAGCTGGTCGTTTTTGGCCATATGACCTAGCATGACACTCCGTTGAAGACTGTCCTTCAAGGTACTGTAGAAGATCAACACCATGGTGGCTCACTGTCGCTCAAGACAGGCCTGAGTGGTAGGCCTTGTCAGCTGCCCCATCTATGTGCTGTCCCTAATGACCGGTACCAGTTGAGAGACAAATGAATGAATGGTAAGATGGTAGCTGTTCAGCTTCAAGCAAAGCCAGAGGAGTCTTTCAATTAGTTTCAGATCAGAGGATAAATGTGAGAAGTGAAATGGGAAGTTATTCAAGATCTCCTTATTTGCTGATCACTTGCTGATTCAACAGTCTATCTGATTATAATTAAAACGAGTTTTCTAGTTAATGGATGATTAAATGAGATATTTAGACTGTTGTAATGGTGGCTCTTACAAACAGTATTTCAGAATCCTCGCCTAAAAATTTTGATGATGTATACAATACAATACAACTTTATTTTTCCACAAGGGCAATTCCAGATACATGCAGTAATACATGTATATACATGATATAAAAGAAATAATACATGTTGAAATTCTCTCACGAGCACGCACACACACACACACACATTCCCAGCAATAGTGGTGACCTTAGGTCACCTCAGGTTAATACAAGCTCACGTCCAGTAGAGTTAATCAGGCAAATGGCACATGGAATGAATGAATTGTGGTGACGATTGGTTTTGCAAACAGGCATCGCATACCTACAGCCAGACCGCAAGAGGGAAAACTCACATGCCAACACATGATCAGAAATAGAGAGGATACGGGATGCCTTCCTAAGGATTTGCTGATGACAGAAAGCTGCCAAGTCCCTCTGCCAGATTTCAGTGATCTTAGAACAGATATTACAAGGGAGACGACTATTCCTGTTCCCTAGGGAGAGGTTGTGGAACCAGGAGATGAAAGAAAAAGTGATGAGACTTTCAATGAAGGACTGATAGAACCGAATGAGGATGACAGAGCTGACAGAGAATGATTTGTTTTTCCTTAGGAGGTACAGGCGTTGTTGGCTCTTATGGAGGATTATGTCAGTGTTGAAGTTCCATTTAAGCTTGTTATCGAAGATGGTACCTAAATATTTGTAAGAGTCGACCACCTTGATGGCATCATCATGGATAGTACTGATGACTGTCTCAGGCTTGTTCATCCGAAAGTCGAAGATCATTTCCTTAGTCTTTGAGGCATTCAAGACAAGGAAGTGTTCGTCACACCAGGGGACAAAGTCAGGAAGAGCGCCACTGTGAACGTGTTCACTATCATACAAAACTTAAAGCAAGGCAGAGTCATCAGCAAATTTTATCAGAAAGCTCCTATCAGTAGTGCTTCTACAACTGTTAGTATAGAGTATGAACAGTAGTGGAGAAAAGCAGCAGCCTTGATGGAACCTCTACAGGTGACAACAGGATCTGAGAGAAGACCGTTAATAGAAACTCACAACATACAGGAAAGGATTATGAAAAAAAACAATACTCTTTTGTAGAAAGACTATAAACATTGTGGAGTTAAAATATAAAGATCATAAGTCTTTTTAAGTACAATTATTTTGCTATTATTTATGGCTGCATTTAGTTTGCTAGAACAAATGTGCATAGATAGTTGAAGGTTTTGCACAATCATTTGATCCTTTCCATGCTTAAGTATGCATGCTTTGAGTTCTACAGCATCAGTGTCGATTGTGCAGGCGTAAAGGTGGTCAAAAATGGCACAGATCTGCTTGGTAAAAAAAAGGGTAGTGGCCGATGGACTAGCTACCAATGCTGAGTGTACTTCTCTGAAGAATATGGTCATGGTAGGCATCAGTTTCATATCTCGTCGTTTGTTTCAGCAAGATATAGCTTATTCAATACACAACAGACAACAGAAAACTTAACCTTCCAAGGTAAAGAAAGTGTGGACAAAACAGTTTTAAATGGAAAAAAATAAAAAAAAGATACAGGTTTGTAAAACATCTTTCTAGCAGTGGCATTAGCTCATGCAATGCAAGAAGAGTTTTCAAATGTGGAAGCATGCCTTTCGCTGGCAATTTTGTTACAGTTTTATGTTACTTGCTTATCCACCAAGGAGACTTGATTTTTTGACTGTTCATGTTTAAATAAACGCTGTAAAGAGATAGTATATAAAATATTTTAAGCGTTTTCTTCATTTTCTTGTAGTAAATCTAAGTAATTGAAGGTAAGTGATTGGATTTGAGATCCTCGTTCAGGAAGTTTGTGGAAATGGGTACTGAAGAAATATTCTTCACTAACTATAAAGCAAAAATTCTTAATTCTTACAGTTCTCATGGTTGTTGTGGATTTTGTTACCTCTTTGGATGAAGGTGCAGGAATGTGGTGTTTTGTTCACAATGTATCTAACATTGGTGATGGCACTTTTTTCCCAGAAAATTTTAGGCATAAAAGAAATTTCATGTTTTTTCCTCTTAGCATATACCTGATAACTGAGAGTCTAAAGACCATCACAGGTGTTGTTGCAGCATGAGTTTGCATAAGACTAGACAGACACTGCAGCAAAACGAAAATCTGTACATCTGATTAAGATCAAGCACTGCACTTGTTGCAAACTGAGCGGGGCTTGGTGGGGGGGTCTTTTATCGGTAGGGTTGCTGCTGGGGGTAAGCTGGGTAGGGGTAGCCTTGTTGTGGGTAAGGAGGAACACCTGGCTGCTGACTGGGATAACCACCAGGCTGGCCCATTGGGTATGGTGGAGCGGCCTGTTGTGGGTAGCCAGGAGCACCTTGATTGGGATATCCCTGGTGGGGATACTGCATGTATGGGTTGTAGGGGTTGAACCCAGAAGGCATGGCTGGCATGGGGTAGCCTTCTGCAGGATTGCTAGGATATGGGGCGTTCCAGCTGCCATCATAAGCACCTGGTGCGCTAGGCACTGCACCCTGTCCAGGCTGGTGAGGATATGGGAGGCCCGCAGAGGGCATCTGTCCAGCAAAAGTGGTGGGCACATATGGCTGGGGTGGTGCAGGGGGTGCACTGCCTGATGGACTCCAAACAGCAGGTGTTATGAAAGCTGTGACAAATCAAATCAAATCAAATCAACTTTATTGTCTGTTCGATGAAGCTCACAAAAACATGTAAACATAACGGGCAGGCATACATACTCATACAGACATTTAACACACTCGCGCACCTACACATTCTCACACATAGATTGGAGAGTTCACAAGGAGGATGCCAGCAGACCTAGCGGTCTTTGTGCCTTTTATTTATGATGGTGATGGCTGCTGGCACAAAGGACCTCTGATACGTAGCGCCTGCCTGAGGGAAACTGTCATGAGATAACTCTATTGGGTAGGTAACATTCGGCCCACTTAGTGTCTAGGGCAGCTTGTTGACAAGTCTGAGGCCCTTTGGCAAGAAAGGGCGTATGTCCAGCGTAGAGGTGGCGCGTGGAGCAGACGGCTCTAAGTGGTTTCGGCAGCCACGCGCGACTGGCCGGCTGGCCAAACGTCAACAAAGTCTAGAGGAGAGAGACACCTCGAGGGCGCGCACCTGTTTGCCCGACGACGTCAGTAAGACAGGGGGAGGGAGGCTAAGGCACCTGTCCGTCTCCACCCATAGACGTGGCCAATGGTCAGAGAGGCAGATTTCCTCTTGTCATTGTTGGCTGTACTTGTTGCTGATTGGATGATGAGTGAGTGACCAATGGCATCCCTCGATTGTATGTATCTGTGAGAATGTAGAGATAAAAGTAGAGAGACAAGAACACGCTTCCCTTACTTTCGGCAAGACATCAGAGTGGACGGAGCAACGGGTCAGTAGCCGAAGCGACTTCAGCTTCCTAACGCCATCTACACTTCTACCTCGAGACCCAGTCTTAAGCCACGAAGGCAAGACTCGGGAGGAAAGAAGTTGGGTTAGATAACCTTGAGAGAAGGAGGCGAGTCAGTGACGACGGACTGTCAGGACTGCCTGCTGTCGCGGTGGAAAGGGCTACGTGCCTGTGGGCTCGCACTACCTGTGTGAGAGATAGACGGTCAACGTTAAGGCCGCTAGAAGTCGTCGGTTCTCAAGGACTGAGACCGTCGGTTGGTGGTGTTCGTTTGGCGGCTGTACGAGGCATTACAGTCGTCGAAGAAACCATGTGTGTACCCAGGAGTGGGGCAAAGCTCGAATCTGTGTCGCCGGGAGAGCAGTCGTCGCTCTCTGACGTGGTTGGCAGTTCGAGGGAAGGAAGACGACGGACCGTCAAACAATACTTCGAGGGAAATCGTCAGTTTGTCGTGACAGTCAGCAGAAGAATTGGACTCATAACAAACCAGCTGTAACAGAGCTAAGTTGGTGCGCTTGCGAGTGTGAATGGTAGTTATAGAAGAGAGGTAACAGCACTGTAACATCAGAAGTACGCTTTAGCACGGATAATACTGAGACCCCCCTATACGAGTCCATTTGATTGTATTCATTGTTTGGAATGCTTTTGTAATGAATAAATCTTTTCTTTATTGTTATACGTTAAAATCACACGTCGTTGAGTATTGTGTTCGGGGAAGAGCAGGGGTGGGGCTCGTGAGCCAAGTAGTGAGACTGAATGATCGACGTGTGATTATCGTGTGATTTGGGTTGTAGGGGTTGAACCCAGAAGTTTATGTTGACGTAGTCGGCTAGTGTTGACGTAACTAGTGCCCACGTGCCCAATTCCCCAGGGCCAGTATTCACGTTCTGGCTGAGAGACCAGGAATACTGTCACAGCAACAACTGGAAGCAGGGATGGAGAGGGTGTGTCCGGTCTGATATGATATTGTATGCCATCTTTCTGACTGCATGAAGGTACAAGTCAGAAAGTGGCAGCTGTGTTGTACCGATAATTTTATTTGCCTGGTGGATGATTCTGGCCAGCTTTGCCTTGTCTTTGACGAGGAGGTGGCCATACCAGTCAGCGATGTTGAAAGTGAGAGTGCTTTCAACTAGAGACCTGTAGACAGTCTCCAGCACCCTAAAGCTGACGTTGAAACTGCAGAGTTTCCTCAGAAGGTACAGTCGATGCTGGGCCTTTTTGTACACTTGGTGCGCATGATCACTAAAGGAAAGCGTCCCATCTATCACTGTACCAAGGTACCTAAACCCAGCAGCCCTCTGTACCTGCTGTCACCTGATTTGGATTGGCGTAGAGAAAGAGGTGTTGCCATCTCCTCCATCGTGTGCTCTCCCAAGGAGCATCTCCTCCGTTTTTTCAACGTTCAGGTCCAGAAAGCTGCGGTCAAACCAGACCTCTAGTTCCCCCATGCAGGCCAGGTACTGTGACAGGGACTGCTCGTCTTTGAGGCAACCCACAAGGGCCATGTCATCTGCATACTTCACAAGTTTGAGAACACCACTGTTGATGGAAATCTCATTTGTATATACAGAGAACAGGACAGGGGAAAGCACACATCCCTGAGGGGTACCCATGTCGAGGATCAGCTCGCCTGACAGAATCATTCCATCCACTGACGTGGCTGGGTGGGTGGTGGTTGTGATAGGGTGTTGACTAGGTGTTTCTGCAAGTCTGCCATCAACATCTTTTTCACACACAAAAATAAAACTTTACGCGACTCTGACATTGTTACTAATGTAAGAGGGATATACACTTAAAAGCACACCACGCATGCTGATTTATAGAAATATAGTTATCACCATCGGGTCCCATCACTGTTGTATCTCTGAGGAGCAGTAAGAACGGGCCTCCTGTACAGAGCCAATAACTGCACGTTTTATGAGCCTAAGTGATTTTCGGTAAAGAGATTGACAGGAGAAAAATAAAATGTTCTTGATCTATTTTTTTCCGCCTTCAAGACAAAAGAGATTATAGCTTGTAACGATAGACAGAAAGAGTTAAACTGGTTACATCTAGGTTTTCAGAGATGACTGAGACAAGAGGTGCAGCACTTATAAATCAGTTATCAACCCTTGCAGCCACGTCCTAGACTTACTACCCAATTTCTCACTCCTTCTCTATCACTAGACTTAGTTAACATATCGTTTCTTACCTAGTTTGCTGAACATGTCGGTAAGTTCATAAGTATCCACGAAGTTTGATTTATCCCTGTCGAACTGCAGGAACATCTGAAAAAAATGACTGTGGATGTGATGTATGGTTATAAATTATATGGAGAACGATTCATCTCTCACGAACATCCTAGTTTTGTGTTAACACATTTCACTCGCTTAATTCACTAAAATGTTTGATCCTACAGTGTCTAGTAATTCAAAAATGAAAATGAGTATTTATCTTTAAGCAGCCACGTCGTTAGATATATATTTTAAAGTTTGCATGCTACAGACTAAACTAACAACAAAACGCGCTTCTTTTCATTTAACGGCTATGAATTTTTGCAAGATTGTTTTGTGTCGGATGGGGTTCAAAAGTTACACAGGTCACCAAGCACAAGAACATCTCCTTAGGCCATGTGTGTACAAAGGGACAAAATCCTGGGTCCCACTGTGGGGCGCAAAGTGCACAAAGACCAAAACGGTACACTTGAAACAAGACAGACACTGGTAAAGACGCAGTTCAATTTGTCCGTTTCTACACCCACACTCAGCTCCCCCACCTCCCCTCCAGGTACCGACCGCGTTTGAACCCCCCTTAACGCCTGATCTCTTCTCAAATTCATCTGTTTCTAGTTTCTAGAAGATTTTCCCTGTTTGCACGTCTACGTCTCTTTTCGTCAGCTAGAATTTTAAACTTGTCCTCACCTCACACTCTTTCGCTCCCTCACACCCATATATATATATATATAATAAACATATCTTTTCATGACACCATGCTGAGCAGTGTGTGTGTGTGTGTGAGAGAGAAAGAGAGTCGCAACAACAAAAAAATCGCTGGTCTGTTAATCACCCATATTCGTCAGCTGGATTTGTACACCTGTTACCAACTTTTCTCTCTCTTTAACACACACACACTACTCATCAGCAAAGTGTCATACAAAGGAGATGTTTTCTTTTCCTCGCTTCTTTTAGAATTTGACCAAAAGAAGGTCGAAAAGACGGGATCAATTGAACCACAAAAGTGATGACCACATGTCTGGCAAATTTTAAAATATTTCATGCTCAGCCTTGACGCAACATTCGACTTTGCTGGCTTCAGCGTGCGCTGAGTTCTCGTATAATCATGCAACCCTCTTGAAAATATCGAAGCTCAATTTCCACGGTGCCTGTCTTATCAGAGGCCTACATAACCGAGGCCTTAACATACGAGTCATATCTTGCTTTTAAACATCTTATTTCATTCTTGTTTATTGCTGCTTGCTCGTCAGTGCACTTGAGTATTCATTTGCGTGCAGTCGTGCTCCTCACTGAGTGCGTTCGTGCGCTTGCATGTCTGTGTCCATGTCCGAGGGATTCCCGAGTTCAGGTACTTAAGTTCGAGATTAAACAGTCGTGATGTGCTGTTCTGGACTGATATACGGAGTACATTGAGTCTGCTCTGTTTTTGTCTTCACAGCTTCATTAGAGGAGAGAATTTTCGCTCTTGACTACACCTAGAAGGGAAGGATGGGGTTGTCTTCTGGCAAGGCCTGTGTTTAAGGCCAACGACACACATATAGAAAAATATAGATCCCGAAAGCTTCTTAACTCGTGGACTGATTACAGTGGGTTAACGTTTGGGCCTGCCAACGTTTGTCGCGCAGTATGTTTTTGTAAGTCCTTTTCCCCCAAAACCCAACCACCGACAAGGATTGTGTGGAACAGTTTGAGGGAAAGAGAGAAACCTTAGATTCAAGGACCCACGAGCCATTGATAACATAAGCGCCTTGGTCCTTTGCATCGTCATCATTAACACCATCTTTACACCCTTCAAATATCACACCTCTGGAGTCTGGACTTTCGGGCCACAGTTTTCAGTCTGGTTGTCGCTCCATATCATCTGTAGCTCCTGTATGTTTATTTGTTGTCCATCTACCGTTTATGTGTGTCATGTAGCTGATCAGCTCTAGGAGCTTAACTCTAGTGCTGAGGTAAGGCTACAGAAGTGTGTATTCATTATTAGTATTATTAAATGGAAAAGTGATTTGGAAATTGCGATGCATTGTCATGTGACCGTATCTACCTACCTCACGCATCAGGGTTCACCAACGCGAACATTTATGGTCTTTATCATACAAAACGCACGGAATATCCCTTCATGCAAACTAACGGCTTTCTTTTGTCGAATATGAGGGTCATTGGCGTCTAACCGTGTAGATCAGGGTTGGTTGGGGGCAGTCATAAATCTTTTTTTAGGCAAACACTTCTGTCTCAATGCATATATTTAGGTTAAATGGCGGTAGCTGCGAGCTAAGCTAGTGTGAAAAGCTGATGAAATACTACATAATTACTGTTACAGGGAAAATGGAAAGTGTTCTGACATGCTTTATGGCCAGTTATAACAAGAGCAGTTCTGAATTTCATGGACATTTTATGCACAGTGACACTTAACTAATTCGTTATCTAATAGCTTTGTCGCTCCAGCCTTATACACATCTAATATGCGAGAGGCATCGCTAGAAGAGCAGAGACTGCTCATGCACTCTAGAATGTCTGCACATGAGGAAGACAAACTTACCGGGATATCTTTGCCCTGTGATGAAAACCACACACTATAAACTTAACTCGAGTACTCACTCAATGGCTGATTAATATTTCCATGATTATCAACATTTTGTCATCTGATGCATTTCTACCTAACTATGAAACGATCACTCTCTCTCTCTCTCACACACACGCACACACACACACCCACACCACATTTGCTAACTATGTAAAGTTTAGAATGTTGCTTTTCAGAGTATGTGTTACCAAAATGCAGTTCTTCAGTTAAAATACAAGCGGTTTACTAAGGTTGTAGATTGATACGCTTACGGTTACAATTCTACAGCCAATGGGATCAGATGTCAATTGGGCGTAATGTGTACAAACATAACGTCACTAGCCAAAGTGTTCATGTTACTTACCGACTGGTCTGTCTTCTCTTCCATAACACTGAAAACACAACAATTTATGCAGTTTAAGCTTTGTAAACTTCAAATGGGATTTTAATCGCCTTTCATGATTTACTAATTCGTTGTTTTCTACGGACAACGGATTCTCTATAAGTCTTTAATATACAAAGCCTGGATTGTTACAGTGAAAATAACATCACGTCTCAATTTTATCTGGTGATTAATAGTCAGGTCGAATGGCATAAGATTAGTCATTAAGAAAGCAACCGTCCAATTGTGCGCAGGCACGAATGTGCATGCATTAGTGTACCCAGTGCATGTGAGGCAAAAAAAAAAATTTGACGGTGTCGGAAAGGAAAATGTTTTCCCCGTGCACAATTTGGCAACAATTATGGCAGGTCCCAAAGAACTTGCTGGCATCAGCAAAATAACAAAGGGAAAAACACCAAGCGAGAACAATATTCATATATATCATACACATTACGTGTGTATACGTATGTTTCGATAGACAGCCAGACCGGGTCGTCTTTTCGTTATAAAAATGAGTTTTAAATCATGGGAAACAGACAGGAATCTCTGTGACGTCGAATCCCCGACAAAACAGCGATTGTTGACTTCCGGGGAAAACATTTAAGTCAACATTTTTCACTCTCTCCCTCTCTCGCACGGGCGTAAGATTTTCTCAGACTGGCTCACCTGTTAATGCCGAACTTTTCTGTGAAAATCCTCAGCAAGAACTTGGCCTCCTCGTGAGGTTTGAATGTTGATGGGATGATGAAGTAATGTCCTGGGGGTAGAACTATCCGTTTCGTCACTTCCCGGTAGTGCTCGTACTTTCCCGACCGCTTCGCCATCTCAAGGGCGTTCTTGGGGGCACGTCTCTCGTTCGGTGACCAAAGGTCTGGCCTCAGCAACTGGGTTAGCACAACGAATGAAAAATAAATAGACAAATAGCATTAAAAAATCAGATTATCTGTTTCCCACGGTGGCTTCTGTGAGTGTCTGCATCTTTTGTCTAAAACAAAATATTTCCCCGAGTAGGGGAAATAGTATCTTGCGCATAAACTGTAAAGATATGAAACTTTGTAAGACACAGTCTAAAGAATAATAAAGAATATGAGACATATTTAACACTCTTCAACAGTATATGAGATTAACAAGACATTGGGCATTTTATTAAGCAATGGCTTATGAAATCACATTCTGCAAAATAAGGATGTATGTAACACTGCTGATTTGTTGAAAGAATTTCTGCTGTTCTTATTTTGAATGGAAAGGAACTAAAACTTTATGTTTGTAAAAATCACTCACTTTGTAAACATCGAACCCTATTGCTATTGAGGACTTGTTGTTCATTTCCTTCTTCATGAGAGAGATGATAATCGTACATTCCCCTCTGCTGCTTAGGACCGTGTCAGCTTTCGACAGGTTCAGGTAGAACTGGGGGTTGCTCCAGTACAGACCTTAAGACAGCGCGTACAAACTTGGTGAGGTCCACAATCTTCCACAAAAAACTTCATGTACATGCATATGTACATTTACAAAGTACATCAATATTCAGTAAAATATCGAAAAACATAAATATTTCTGAATAGACGGCCTAGTTAAAATACGCTGTACATACGCTCGTTAGGAGGATTGCCGCAACCACCCGCTGTGACTCCGCGGATCCACTCGTCATGATACATCATCACGTCCCAGTTCTGCTTGTTCTGCAAAGTCACGTGACAAACGCCGTGCCCGCATCGTTTAGAAACCGACAAAATTTAGCTGGCTCACTCGCCCACACACAGCAGTGCCGGATTAAGCACTGTGGAGGCCCATAGGCAGTCAAACTTTTGGGGCCCCTCCCCCGAAGCCCCGACCCATATTGCAATTTGCACAGTTCACCGTCAATTGTTTTCTTAGCTTCTTTCAGTTTAGTTTATATTTTCCATTTCACTGTCATCCGTGGATACACCTGTGTAAGTATGTGCATGTGTGTACGCGTGCGCGCACGCGTACGTCGATTGTGTGTGAATGTCTGTGCGCGTGTATGTACGTGTGCATTTGTGTACGGGTGTGATGACCGCATGCAGGGCTGCCGAGAGCCAGCACGGGCCCCGGGACAGACGACTCTCCGGGCCACTTGTAATTGTAATCGTAAATTATTTTCTCAGTATATAATAATATGTTTACAATTCGATTGTCAATATCTACATTTCATTCAGTAACGAAATATAGACTGCGAATATTATGACAAGTGAACTGTTATCTACATCACTACTTGACATCAAATTGTTTACAGGTGAGTGGTTATAGTAAATTAGGAAAAATGATGTTAAAGTATTAAACTTGTAGTAACCCGCTCCATAGAAAACATCCCCAGAGTAAGGAAGGCCTGTTAGGTCAACAGCGATGTCAAAAGCTCGAAAGATTCGTTAATATCCTCATTAAAAAAATAGTGTTTGCTGCTACGAACAGCAGAGCACATCAGTTATCTTTTTTTTATCAACTTACATAACAAACGAGGCAAACACGCAGCACCAATCGAAAGTCCCTTCCTTTATTTAATTCATTTATTCCTTTAGCAAAACTACACGCGCGCGATCACACACACACACACACACACACACACACACACACAACACACGCCTTTACACACACACACACACACACACACACACACATAATTGGACTGAACTGCCGCCTTCAGACTCAGAAATTTTGAATTCCTCCAACTTTTTATCAAGCAAACTCGGTCGACTTCAACCCCCATCAGTCAGTATCAGTTAAAATACTTGCTCAGTTTTAGAAGACAAAGCAAATGTTTTAAAGACTAATTAGCCAGTAACTGTTATTAATTTTAATATTTAAGTAGATCAAAGGGAGAGGGTTCTGTGACATAAAATAGAAATGTTTAGCATATATTAGCTGACTTGTAATAGTTCATAGAACAAAGTTATGCAGTACCGATATTATCATTTTACCTGCTGACTACAAACTTTGTAAGGCTATATTTATGAGATTTTCTCACAAACTTCATTATCCTCAGTCAATTTGAGACGCATGCTAGTCACTCTCATCGACACTGATGTTCCTGCCTTGTCAAATGCTATTTGTCAATAAACAGAAAATCATAGAAGCATAAATAAAAAAAAATACTGTACTCACCAAACAAACAAAGTGTAGCGTATCTCGGCTTTTCTAGTCTAGAAGACAGCGTGCGACAGGCAGGACAGTGTGGTGTGAAAAGTTGTTAAACTAAGTGTGTATAGCTTTCTCCAACTGTCCAAACTTTCTTTAGTCCAATGACTCCGATTGAAAGGGATTGTTAAACACACGGCCATTTACTGCTGACTCGTCTAACTCATAAAAATGTCAGTCTGCACCTCCAATTCCTCCAAACCCTGACCATTTAATTCCCATGAAAGTCCATCCCGTCGAGTCTATCGAGACTACCCCCTCCATTTCCCTCTTGTGTTGTCAGCAACAATGCATTCCGGCCCATGGCCGATGGCCGGCATGGGTGGAACTTGTTGTCATCTTAGTCACTGGCCTCTAAACTAAAAACAGGGCCAACATAATTTGCCTCTACCTTGATTGTGGGTGTCAAGACAAGGAGCAATTTAATGAAAACGTAGACAAACTAACACTTATTTCATAACACATCTGTAAACTTTTCTTTTCCTCCCTTCTTCGTCGTGAAACAAATATACGTTACACGAAGCTCCTTGAAAACACATTCAAATATAAGCATGTGATTATTCGAAAAACAAATGTCGCTGCCACCGCAAAACTCAACATACAGGACCATATATGATAGGTATTGATAGCTTCCTGAGACAACTAGCACAGAATAAGAAAGATTCCGAGGTGGCTTTGGGGGAGGGATGGTGGGTAGATATTATCTCCTTTTTACCAGGCGCTTCATCCGCAAGGAGTAAAAGAAAGTCGCTTCATTCGCAAAGAGTAAAAGAAAGTCGGGGACTGGAAGGAAAGGTAATGACCAGCCGGCCGATGTGTTATTGCAGGGCGAGCCTGGTACATCTCCGTAGGTCGTGCGATCGTCCCTCTTAAGGTGACACCTTTATAATAGTCCGAGTCCTCCCCTTTCCGGTGACATAACATTCCTCTCTACCTCCTACCCGCCCATCCTGGCCATCCACCTACCGCGCGGACATACCGTCTCTAAACTTTCATTATCTTTCTCATGCTAACCTCCTCTATATCATCCTCATCCAGCTCCAAACTTCCAGTGACACCACCGTGATCAATTTATAAGAATAACTATTTGCGGGACAGCAGTTTTAAAAATGTTTTTGCAATAATGTGTTCTTTTTTGCTGGCTGCTATAGTATTACAGGATAATAGTCTCATTGTATCAAGGATCTACTGTGTAGACTAATGTATTTGTTTGTTTGGTAACGGTTAAAGAAAGTTTCAGTACGAAAAAATCACCCTTAATCTCTCTCGCTTACAGGCTGCAGCGCTAGAGGTGGCCCCCCCCCCATCCTCTCGGTTCACAGAGTGACCACACATCAGTAACATATCTACCTCTTCACTGTTAATTCCGATTTGCTTGCAGGGCCCGCCTCCTCCCCCCCATAGTGGCACATAAACCCAGTAATCTCAATGCACGAACTTTCTTCTGGCCGGTTCACACGCGATAAAATCTTCAGTGTCCAGCGGCCTTCCGCCTCCAGGCTTGTCCAGCGAGAATATGATACCGCTGACTACATTTCTCACCACAGAATACTACAGACTTGAAACTCAACGTCTGCGTGTGTAATGCTTGGGTGTTCTGTCCTCAGATCTTTCTTTAAAAGAAAAAGAACAGGAGAAGAAGAGGAAGAAACAAATTCCCTGACCAAGGCCGGGGCCCCCTTCACAGCCGCGGGTCCGGGTACACCAGACCCCCTGTCCCCCCCTCCTCTCGTCAGGCTTGATTCCGCATGTCCGTGTGCATGCGTGTACGCCAATAGTTATAAGACTCAATCCTACAAAAAATATATTTTTTATTTAAGTCGCGGGGCCCATAGGCATTGCCTACTTTGCCTTGAGGTTAATCCGGCACTGACACACAGGTGTATGCGACAAGAAAAAGGATGTGAGAAACAGTGACTGAATAGTAGACTAAGCACAAAAGCAGACACGGATGTAGGGAGGTACAAACAAAAGTTAAATTATATATATATATATAAAAGTAATCAGAGAAAAGTCCAGGAAAACTCAGCGTACAGACACACGATCAATGGAAAAAGCAAGTGAACGAAATGATAGATAAAAGCAGGTAGACTTTTTTAGCGAGAGAAAAAAGCGGGATGAGATGTTTGTGGTATGCGCGTGCACAGTCTTTCTTATCTTGATCAAACTTGAAGAGAGGAAAAAACCCTAACAATTTTCTCAACAGAAACTGAATGAAAGAGTCAGCAATCCAGTACACATCTGTGCAGAAAAATGTTCACCTGATTGTCTCGGAGTTCTTCAACCATGGCATCTATCTCAAGATGACAAAGTTGAATTTCATCGAAATTCTTCACAAAATCCTCGAAATTGATCCTGCACATTATGAAAGACATGTAAGCGCTTACTTCCTGTAGATTAACCAGGAATGTTTATGATCTAGTAAACAGAGACGCTAACAGCCGCGGGCAGTGGTGAAAACACATAAATAAGACTGAGTTCATAGACAAACAACAATTATCTCTGATCGCTAGACTGGAATCTAAACAAGTCTGCATTCCTGTATCTAGCACTAAAAAATATTGTTTTTTTCCTAAAAGTTACATGTTTTTACTCAATATGCTTTGTTCTATCTCATTTGACTTACTGAATTTTGTCCTATCAGGTTTCTACCCGTTAAGATCTGTTCTATCTGATTGTACTCATTGAGTGCTGTCCTATCTGCGGTTTTCACTGTTGTGCTTTCTCTGTGGATTTTTGTATACGTTTGTGTTTTCACTTGTTTGTTTGATGTTTATTTGTTCATTGATTTTTTTGTTTTCTCCCCCAGTATTTTTATTGATCATATGTCAGTTAGACGTCTCCAGACATACCAGAATTCCCCCTCGTCCACATTTCGGGCATCCATCTGTGCTTTGATGTCTGGTGGCAATGACTGCATCTCTCTAGAGCTGCACAGCATACGGCGAAACACAGTTTAGAAAGCTCATGCTAATTACACCTGGTCTGTGTGTGAGGTTGCGCGCGCGTGTTTATTCCTGTATGTGTATAGGGATGTGCATGTCGATGGATGATGTTAAATATGTAAATAAACACATACACATAGACATTAGGTCTGCAAAGTACCAAACATCTCTGCACTTGATCATCGATAATTTTTTGGTGACAATCTATAAATGTCTCATAGTAACTGTTAATGCATGGTTTTTTTTTTCTAGAACGGTCTAACAAAAATAAACTTGCAGGAACAAATCAGATGGTTTACCGCAGTTTACGAGACAAGAGAAGCGCAACAACTGACTTAACGACGATGCAATAAACGGCCGAGTACTTCACCTAATGTGACATGGTGTTTGAGGACATCACATTGCACAGTGTACACAATGTGTACTAGTCAGAGATCATCTGATGATTACCCACCTTCTACAGCTTAGCCATTTCTTCCCTCCTCCGACACACACACGCACAGTATAAAGGAAATTTAAGGACAATGAAAAAGAAGAATGTTAGGCTGGCCTTACACACATCGAATTTCGCCGTGCGCCGTGGACGGCGCGGCGCCGTGCCTGTTTGATAACTGAAGAAGTCAATGGGTCAACTCACACGTATCGAATGAGACGCCGTCCGGCGTTTCGCCGTCCACGGCGCGTATCAACCGCCGTCACGGCGAAACGCCGTCCATACCGTGCTGATATTGCTTCAAAAGGGAGAACTCACACTGGTCGACTGGCGCCGCGTTTACCCCCCCCCCTCTAGCGCATGCGCACAACACTGAACCGCCACGTGTGCGTTCTCTTATGGTCAGTAATTGCCACGTTGCCTGGCGGTTTATTTAAGTGTTTCTTGATTTGTATTTGAAGATGTCTATAGAGCAAGCAGAGAAGTTTGATGTAGATCTATATGAATATGATATAGATATTGATGTGTTAATAACGCTGATACAAGAAAGACCAGTGATTTGGGATAAAACATTCGACAGTTATAAGTCTCGAACGGAGACCAACAATGCATGGAGGGAGATTTTTTTCTTTGTTTTTTCAATCAAATATAAACACAACGCTTTCTCTAGATCGTCCATCTTGAAGTGCTTCCACACGCTGTGTGCCAAGCGCCGTCTTGTCCACGGCGTGTTTGAGGAATGCACGGCGTCGCGCCGTCCACGGCGCACGGCGAAAATTCGATGTGTGTAAGGCCAGCCTAAAGTGTAGAGTACCACGAGCTCATTGAGGCAAGACGAGACTATAACAGTTTCACATTTTGTTTTTTCATCGCAGGACCCGCGGGAAGTGTGACTGTTAAGTAGGGTACAATGCAAGCTGGGTGAGACAAGAAGACGCTGCAACTACTCACTTGTCTGACCAGGCGCCATTCCACTCTCCTCGGCCCCAGGGGTTTCTTACCCGCAGCAGCCGCACCACGGTCTTGCTTGTCTTCAGCTGCGAGAACAAAGCTCTGTTACAGCGAGTCTCACTTAGTATCTTAGCGTAGCTATTACAGTGATTCTAACCAATGCTATCCAGGTAGCTATAGCTATCCTACTCCTGCTCACTTTGTTATTTAAATCAGTCTCTAGACGTTAACGTCAACACTGAAGCAGCAAAAATACACTTGCACATATTGCTTCCTCTGTAGAGCGTTCACATCAGTACAGCTTTCCCTTGTCCACCGAAACATGTGTCTTTCCTTTATCGGTTATCTTCCTCTAACTCTCAATCGTCTTTTTGGAGCCGGTTTGATTCTTTTGTGATGTAGCGTACACGTTGTACGCTGTTTATTTCCATTTACATCCATGTTCTTGTGAACAAATACACATTCCGTGTCATGTCAGAATGTTCTTAGTATGCAAAGACAATGCCACTGTTAATGCAGATTATTTTTATTCTTAACATGAAGAACAAATAAAAAAATAAGCACTCTATCTGAGGTTACCTGTTGGAAACCCGTGATGCTGTAGGCATGGCCCATGTACAGGCCATTCGACATCTTCACCTCCCAGCCCATTTTGCCCTGTGCTGGATGCTGCAAACAAGTCGGTTTCTCGTGTTTTGTTCGTTTGCTTCCTTGATTGTTACAACTCATAAACATTCTTTCGAGATTTTTCGCTACAATTTCAGTATTTCATGAAAAAAAGCATTTATCTCAAAGGACAATTGTCAAATCCTCGTTTCTGTTTGAAAAAGTTACTTTTTGCACGCTCCATTAAATGTTCTCTGTTTCCGCAGTTTGGGTTAAGGGGTGTCATGAACCAGCCGGGTTCAAGGCCAGAACAACAGGGCTGAAACCGGGGTAGCATAATTATAGGGGACAGTGGTCAGTCAAGCAATCATCAAAGGCGGTCAGGAGGCGAATCTATTCCGTTCAATTTTGCCGATGTAATGGATGTGGGTGATTTAGGTCTTTGGACAGGGAGTAGGTTTTGGAAGTTTAAAGAATAGCGCGGGTGGTTGTAGTTTTGCTAGTAATATCGCGTTAGTGTCAGGGCTGGGAAGATTTGGGTTTGAGGGTCACGTGGTTAGGTGGGTATATAGTTTAAGCATGAACGTTGATCTACTGGACTGCTGACGAAATGCCGAGACCAACGCTTAGCCTCTTGCGAAGTTCTGAACCGCTAGTCTCGGCTAGCGGGATTCAATCCAATTTCCGTTTCCGGAGACGCAGCACGATGATGGACGTAGATTCCATCGTCGTGCTGCGTCTCCGGAAACGGAAATCGGACTAAATCCGCTGGCCTTTAGCATGAATGAGAGCCGCTCGCCACTCTTCTTGCTCTTTTGATATACCTGGCCACGGAAGGCGAAAAAAACTTACACCAAAACATTTGTAACTTGCACAGTGGCATCCTTCCATGCTGCAGGAGTTACCACTTCCTGGCTGTTTATATTCCTTAACTGCTGCTATTGTTGTCATCGTTCGCTACCGGAAGCTGCTTTTTTTCCGAGCCTCGTTCTCGCGGCTCTCCGACTTAATTGAAAAAAATCGTCTGCTGGCAGTCCAGTAGATCAACGTTTATGGTTTAAGGTATGGGTGTAGTCTGGGCCTTCCTTACCCACCAAACAACATGCAAACACCACCCTGAACACTTTCACACCCACAGATAGACCTTGAACTCACTAAATACAACAAAGAACAACACCGTCCAAATCACTGCAAAAACAAAGCTCAAACTCAGCACCACATACAAAGACCATGTGCAGATCTATATTGACGGATCTCATGACCCAGAGACAAACACAACCGGATTAGGAGTACAGTGTTCCCTCGCCACTTCGCGCTTCATGTTTCGCGGCTTCAGTGCTTCGCGGGTTTTCAAAAAATTATATGTAAAATATTTATCGCGGTATTTCCGCTGTTTTGTGTGTTTTTACGGTACTCCGTCTAAAGTATTTTTGCACATACATAGTACGTATTTGTACAGTAATGTTTCCCAGTCGCTGATTGGCTCAGTAACCGTCGCATCTTCTTGTTTTCTTTCTCTGTGCGCAGCTACCCCCTCTCTCAGCTCTTCCATATCCCGTTAGCATCCGACTGTCACGTGTGCGTAGTTTTCATCTGCGGTGTTGTGTACGTTATTTGTGAAACTTTCGTTAGAGACTGAATTTATTCAAGCCCTGCCATGCCACCCAATCGTTCATAACTCGCACGAAGAGATCTGTTACGCCTATGCCTTTAGAGGAAGTAGTAGAAGTTACGTCCGGTCGAAGATACCGCACCACCTGATGAAGTGGTGCCTTTAGAAGAGCATTAATGCCCTTCTTGGCATTCATCTCATCTTCATCGCCATCAGTACTGTTAAGCTAATTAATCATTATCATTCTAGCTGTATGGTGTATTTTCAATGGTGACTACCCATATTAATTTTTTTAAATTACGTATCTAGATTTAAGAGTTTAAAACATTTTTATGGGAAAAGTTATTAAGGGAATGAGAAAGTGTTATGTATAAGAGTGTTGGGAGGGTTTATAAAGACTTAAAATAATGTATAACTACTAACAACAGTATAGCGTCCCTACTTCGCGGAAATTCACTTATCGCGGGTGGGCCTGGAACGGAACACCCGCGATAAGTGAGGGATTACTCATTACTGTATATCAACCCGGTAACATCACTATCTCCAGCAGACTCCCAAAGCACACATCAATTTTCACAGCTGAGCTGACCGCCATACTGACAGATCTTCAAACACTCCCTCCTAGAACGAAGGACACAACGCAATTACAGTATTTATTAATCTCTGATTCACTGTCAGCACTTCGGGCTTTAAAAAAAACAATCCTCAAACAGACTAGACATAGTATAAGAGATACTGTCCATCATAAATAAAATCAACCAGGAACATGGAGACATTAACCCTCTTAGCAATGGGTAAAACGGAAATGACCTTTAGAAACCAGGCTTAATAGAAGCGGTGATGGCAAACGGGGTCTGGTTTGTTCTGTTTATTGTTTTTTTAAATTTTGATATAGATTGTCACGGGCCAGTCCGTTCCATAGTTTTTTCTGACTATTTTAACTCCTCAGTGATTTATGGGTTGCACGTGTGGATGGAGTATATGAGGGAATGAACGAGATTAGTGGATGTGTAAGGGTTAAGTATGGGATGACGTGTTTAGTGAACACAGTTTAGCAGTGGAGTTTGGCGGGAAAGAAGGATAGAAAATTCACTCATGCCCAAGATACTGAAGGTGTACGACATGCCTGAGTCACGCCATCTGAATATCTCCCTAGTGTACAGTGTAGCAGGACGGTGCCGATCGACGGTGGATGCGGCGCGGTACTAACCCCATTTGTCTTAACCTCGCCTAGACTGTATGTCAATATCCATCACTTACATTGATGGATGCCCCCAGCAAGGACTTCATAGAGAAGGCACACAGAAGCAGGTCGTACAGCTCATAGGTCACTTCATTCTTATCCTTCAGGCTGATGACCTCCGAGATACCCCCTGTCAGGTCCACCATGGCGTTCTGCAACTTACCCCCATCCAGGGCCTCGTAACACCCACGTAGCCTGTGACAACAAGGACTAGTCTTTAGAATGTAGCTAAGAAGGTAGACAAACAACCAAGCAATGACTGGTTGTTTGAAAGATCGTAAAAATAGGAAGGCATGATTATGTGTGTCTCATTTGTGAAATGTTATCATCGAAGTGGACCACTGAAACTTTGCTTTGAACATTTTTTTCGAATAAATCTACTAGAGGAAGCGGATAGCTGAGTGGCTAGAGGACTGGTGTCTGAACCAAGAGGTTCAAAATTTCGATACCCGTAGGGCGCTGCAAGCTTCCTCCAGTCGGAATTGGGTATCTGACTTCATCAAGAGTTTGGGAAGGTAAAGGAAGAGAGGGAGAGGAGATGGATATCTCTCTCACATAGAGCTAACCCCGAGAAAAGTGAGTCCTCTAACACCTCACCCCCCAACGACCTGAAAAGGTTAAGGGACGACCTTTACCTTATTAGACGACTGATATTTTACCTTCAAATTTGTTTTAAAAGAAATCTACTGCATAGAAAGGTAGACTAGCTCTTTTATTCATCTGCCAAAGGGACACCACACTTACTTGGCATACGCCTTTTCCAGCAGTGCCGGCCACATCTCGTCAGGCCGCTCTCGATTGTGACAGTAAATGAGGTCCCGGCCATTTGTCGGCAGGTAGTCGTCGACAACGACTTCCGTCCACGTGCCATACCACCAGAAGTTGAATCGGAACACGCCTTCCAGACGTAAAAATGTCACCATATGCAAGTATAAGAGCACGAACGCAACAGACAGACATGCCATCAAATATAATTAATAGCAAGTACTGTAAAGGTCACCGGTAGAGATATACTGGACATTCAGTGAGCCTAGCTATTGAGACTGACGTTTGACTAACGTGCTATTGTACCCAGGGACAGAATTTTAGGAAAAACGTGAAATCTTGACTGTCGAAATTATTCTGGTTTTAAGGCAACCAGCAAATGTGTAAATAATAAGAACTGCGCGTTCCTAAATAGTAGAGTAGCCGGACTGAAGACACTAGAAAGCTGACTGGCTTCCTCACTCGGGTTAGCACTGCGGTCCTAGCGCCAAATCAGTCCGTTCCTCTTAAGGGTTCCATGCAGGGAAGAGGACGGAAGTTCCCAAGGAGAATTTTTCTGCTAAAATTCTAGCTCTAGTTCGTCGGGTGTGTTATCTAATGTGATGCCTCGCGTTGTTCTTTTTTCCCATCTACTACACACCCGCACTTTGGCGACCTTGAAATCCACAAAAGACCCTGCTTTTTCCCAGACAAAAGTGTGTTTGCTCCGGTGTGTTGTTCAACTCCACAGACCTTCATGTGTGTTCTGCTGTGTCACAACTACGGACGACACAATTTATTTCGCTCTAGTGATACACGTTCATCTCATTCACACGACGAGGACAAACGTACATCACGCTAGCATTCGTGCGGACTGATAAGCTCACACAGGTAAATAAGTTCAAAGACACAGATTATATTTACATTATTTACACATATAGCTACTATTTCTATTCTAGCTAACCTACCTAACCTACTAAAACCTATCACCTAACTGGCTAACTCCCAGGGGTGGGGAAGGAGGGGTTTGAGTGACGTGAGCCGCTTTCCAGCGGGACCATAGCATCTTGCGGCAAAATGGTGCTTCTCTCGTACTCTGCGTTTGCTTTTCCAAGCAGGACCAGTCGCCTTTCGGTAACAGATGCAAGAACCGACTTTTTCCTATTTATACTAAACTATTCGGATACTACGTCACCCACTGTGTTGTCTGTCTGTACATGCTGTCTTAAGCGCTCCCGCTACACTAGTATGGAAGAAAATGTCATCGTTAATTTAAAATTATTATATAACTCTGCATCACCTATTTAAGGTTCTCGCTTTATCTGCAGCCATTCTGTTTCAGCCAGAAATGCTAAACTATCCACGTACCTGCGTAACTTTGGTCGAAATCTTGATCAGGCGGAACAACTCTCTCGAACAACCACTTGTCGCTTGTAGCTAGAGTTGCCGCCCCCGCCACGAACCAGCAATTTCCTGAAAAAGTGACAAAGTACTTTTGTCGCGTATGTCGGGACAGCAAGAAATCACTTCCTCAATCCTTTCTTCGCTCTTTTCTTTTTTCTTTTCGTTTCTTTTTCCTCTTTATACGTTTATTTATTATCATAATCGCTCGACTTTTGGTGATACTGTGGTTCATATTGCACTACTACTAAATGCAATAGAACAACCGACTCTCTACGTATACAAACCATCTTTGAATGGCTTCAGTTCTAAAAATCCACGTAACTCTCTCCGACCTACCTCAAGATGAACTTTGTGAGGCATATGAATGTACGTATATGCACGCACATTCGTCTATGTTTAAAGCGCAAAAGAGAACTGGCTTACAGCAGAACACAACGATCAAACTTACCCAGAGAGCCCTGGTCCAGATCATGACGCTGTGCTCCGTCAACGACAAACCGAGGATTTTTGACTAGATCCTATGAAAAAATATCAGACCATCAGCTCTTTAGTGACAGTAACTATACAGAAAAAGGTAACACAATGCAAAGTATTTGTTGCAGGTGGGCAATCGAGAATCATTCACATCTACAGTCTACAACCTTCACAAACCAGACATAAGCTCAATCATGAGTGAGAGAAAGAGAGAGTGGGGGGGGGAGGAAGAAATTATATGTGTATTTGTCTGTCTTATTAGAGATGAATATTTATCAACAAACAAATTTTTGGTGAGATTCACTCACTGAACCATCTCTCTGTAACTGCCTGCCTACCTGCCTGTTACACCTTGTCTAGGCCCTTTTCTGTTTTCCCTCCATCTCTCTTCCTCTTGATTTCTTTCCAACACACACACACACACACACACTCCTCTCAATATAAAATACAAGTTACCTGTGCCAGTAGCCACATCAAAAACGTATTAAATAAATATAAATGTATGAACTTTTATTCTATTTTAAGCTTTCTAGATAGTCTTAACATCTCCTCATGCTGAGCGTCAGATTTTTTTTTGACTCTTTCTCGCTTTCTGACTGTTCAGACATTTATTTAATTTTTTTTTTTAAATGTTATGGTTCCTACCAATTTAAAATGTCTGCAAAATGTTTCAGTTTTTACGTGGTTATTCGGTAAATGTTCCCAACATGTTTCTAAAATGTTTCATCTCAAACTTTAATATTATTACAGCCATGTTAGCGCTTTTCAAACATTTATAAAATGCTTCGATGCTATCTGGAATTTTACTCATCGCACACGCTTCACTGCCCTTTCAAATTAACCGCCATCCCTAACGGATCCTTATAGCTGGGTTATAGGCTCCGGCGCGTGACGTCACCGAAACATGCGTGGCGGACAACTAGCCTCCACAAGCCGTATGCCCAGCGTTGTTTTGGTCGGGGTCTGTACGTTTTGAACCTATAAAAATGGTGAATTTTTGCTGTATCGTTGGCTGCAGTCATTGCAGCAAACGAGACAAACATGTAAGATTTTTTCGAATTCCAGTTGTAAAAAAAAAATCCAGCGCAGAAGAAAAAAACTTTGTTTCAAATCAGCGACGAGAATGGCTGAGTCAGATTCGTAGGAAAGAGATTACAGAATTAAAGCACTGCAAAACCATGGCATCGTGTTTGCTCCATTCAGTTTCTCTCAGGTCAGTAGTTGTGAATGTGCTTTTTATTTTTCATTTGGCCCAACTTTTTAAAGAAAGGGTAAGGTAATGTTTAATGACGAGCAACATTGACAGTGTGCGCGATAGTGTGTGTGCATGCTAAAAATGAAGACTTCTTCATAAAGTGCTTTTTTATCACTTACAGGAAAACCAGCAAATTCCCATGATCTTACAGATTCTGAATGGAGGCCATGTATCAACTTAGGTAACAAAAGAAAAAAGACAAATCCAGAATAATATCAACGCCTCACTGGCCTCAGACAGAGGATCAAAAGAAAATGTATGACAGATTCTTTGGCCAATTTACAGGAGATGGAGACTGAGCAGCGGATTAAGGTGCAATATGAAGAGAAAGAGACACAGACAGATATCACGATGGATTATATTAGCCAACTAAATGATCTCATTAACCAGTATACAACAGAAAATGCTACATTGAAAAGGAAAATTTGTGAAAAAGAGATGCACACCGAAAATTGTTATCACCAAAACCTGGACATAGGTTTTACACAGGGTTGCCAAATATGGTTGTGCTCTTACCTCTTGTAAACATGGTTGAAAAAAATGTGAAAGACAATATGCTGTCAAAATTTTAGCAGGTTTTAACTCTAATGAGATTGGGTCTGAATTTACCTTTTGATTTGTTATCACACTTGTTTTTTATTTCCCAACGTACAGCAGCTAGACTGTTTTACACTGTTCTTGATGTTTTATTCATGCTATTACAGCCTGTAGTTTTTTGGCCTGACAGAGAAAGCTTTCTAGAAAATTTTCAAAGAAAGGTGACTGTAATCATTGATTGCTTTGAGGTGAGATTAGAAAAATCATCAAATCTCCAAGCACACAACCAGAGATTTTCTAACTATAAACATGGAAACATTATGAAATTTCTCATTGGTATTGCACCAAAGGGCATGATCACTTTTATTTCCAAGGCATGGGGAGGCAGGACAAGTGACAAACATACAACAGAATTAACTGATAAGTTTTTGGATAATTTGCAGGTAGGCAACCTTGTTTTGGCAGATGGAGGGTTTTATATTCATGAAAGTGCAGAGCTAAGGTGTGCAGAAGTTAAAACCCCAGCCTTTACAAGGGGCAAGAAACAACTGTCTTCATTTGAAGTGGAATCAACGAGGAAGTTAGCTAATGTTCGCATTTATGTGGAGCGCGTGATTGGTACAGTGAGGCAGAAATACACTATTTTGGATTCCGCATTGTCATTGCCATTATTAAGTCTTGATGAAAATGGTATGACAGATTTAGACAAGGTGGTGTTTGTCTGCTGTGCTCTAGTTAATTTGTGTCCTTATGTTGTTTTGTCAGGGTTGAGGTAACTGCAGTTCCTGTCATTAGTAATGACATTGATGGAGAATTAAGTAGAGGGGAAAAGGGACTCATAATTATAAAGATGTGTCGTGCAATTTGCAGTTTGAAATGCCAAGTGCCCTGTTGCAATTTGGCATCAACTTACAGTGATGATTCTATCTAGATTTTGAGTTATGACTTGATGTTTGTTACTTTAACGTAGGTGATGTTTATGAAATTTTTCATTCTTGTTTTCCATGCTGTTTTCATGCATCCTATGTCCATGTCTTACTTTGTCATTTTGAAATTATAAATTTGTCTTAAGTCTGTAAGGTTTGTGAGTTGTATATTGAATAAACAATCCTTGCATGTTGTGCTCAGGAAACATAAAAAATAGTCATTCTTATTATCAGTTGGTATCAATGCTAGCATGCACATGCACACACAGTGCCAATGTACAAATAAAATATAGCAAATAACCAAAAGCACTATATTTAATACTAATGTGCTCAGGATCAGCTATGAACCATGGTTCAAGAGGCTTGTCATTCATGCGTTGAGAGTGGTACACCTGTAAAATGACATTAAACTGATAATGTGTGATTACAAAATGATAATGACAATAATACACCCACACTGAGGGATTGACATTATTTGAATATAACAATTAAATTCCACTACAACCTGCAGAATATGTGGTTTAACTAATACCAATTATTCCAAAAATGTCCTTTTTCTTAGCAAGTAAGCAAGTTTGTTTATAAAATATTGAAAACCCTTAGTCTCAATGTTTTCTTGTATGTTATTTCACAAATTCAGTTGTGCTATCGGGACTTTGTCATTAAGTACATTAAACTTGAATTTCACAAGTAACTGAAAAACTCAATTGTCTCACATTTGTGCAAATGAAAAACTAAAATCAATGAAAAACAGAATGTCACAAAAGTCTTCATAATGATATATCTAAATAATGTCTTATAGTGAAATAAGGAGTTGTCAAATAAACCTTTCCCATCACTATATATGTGTTTTTAGAACATTGTAGGATGAATGTCTTCAAATCGTGAACAAATCCCGATGTCACCTGGTTGTAAGCGTGTGTAGACTTGAATGTCTTATTAAACTCTTTCATCGTATAACTACTTTTCGCGAAAACAAGGTACTCTACAATGTCTTCATTTCTGGTGCACGGCAGATCGTTGTGATCGAACGAAAATAGGTGCTCGGGCAGTTCGTATGGGCCAGCATCAATTGCATCTATTTTTGCTTTATATCTAGACAAAGCTTGCATGTCCAGACTCTGCCTATACGACACCTATTGTTGTGGTACTGAAGAATTGTCCATAATGTCGAGAAAATGCCGCCAATACCGACAGCTTCTAATACTTCGCACAATGGCGTGGAGGCTTGTTTGTCCGCCAGCTGAGCCACGCCCCTTAAATTGTGTACCACGTGATACGCATCGTGCCGGAGCAAACCCAAATCTCCATTGCTGCTGTCCTACCAAAAGGTGGCTGCTTACCTTTGCTCGCATCCACTTGACCTGTCCTGTATTCGCCGGTACACGTCCACTGAAGTAGAGTGACCTGGTGTCGGGAGGGAAGTCGGGGTCTTTGAAGTAAGCTTTGGCGGTTCGCAGTTCTGTCCGAAGTGAGTGAAAATCCTTCTGCATCACTGCGTTACTTCGTGTAGCCATCATCGGCCGTGAAAATGAGAGACCGGACACGCTCGTAGTTTTTGGTGCTCCACTCACTCAATCTCGCGAGCGCGTGCGTGCGTGTGCACTGCCTGGACGACACAGCGGTATCAGAAGAAATTCGTAACGTCTGCCTCGCCTAAAAGCACCAATACGCAGGAAAGGTAGAGGTCTTCACCGCTGGCAAACGGGCTTCGCACATATGGCGAATTTAGAGTAAGGAGTTTGTGTGTGTGTGTGGTGGGGGTTCATCCGACCCCACCTATCTCCCCCTTCACCACTCTCGCACGCGCCTGGCTCGAGAAGTGATCGAGACTGCACCGAGGTATATGAAGCATCTGGCTTTAGATTGAAAAAAAAATAGCGCGATTGAAGTCACTGTGTGACCAGTCCCGAGCTGAACTGCCTTGCCTGTGTAGTGATCCGACACTGGTTATACCTGTGGAAGAGTATCGGGAGAAACATGCAGCACAGTCAGGGCGCGCACAGAATGACATACCTGCGAGACAAAACTGTAGCTACTGTTACACACTGCAGACGTTAATCCCGGACTTATTATTAACAGACGAAGAGCATAATGGGTAGAGACATATGTGCCGGCTTAGCTCCTCTTCATTAATATTGTGTATGTGTGTGTGTGTGTGTGTCATCGGCGTCTCGATTACCGGCCCGCTGCATGTGCCGTCTCGCATGACTTAGTTCCATTGTGCTAAGATGACAGCAAAACGACATCGACTGGAAGCGTGTCCTTTCTCATGCAGTTTTGCCACGAACTTGTGGTTTCACGGCCGAAGTACACCCATGGTACAGAATGATTATACCAGAAATAAAACAACGGGAAAGTAATTACTGCCATGGTTCACATATGGGTGTGTGAGGATGAGTGCTGGGGAATTTAAATAACATAGTTATTTCCATCCGCTTACATGATCTCCATACTGTCAACCAACACCTGGTCACCAACTGTTCCATAATAATTTTATTTTCATTTGCCAACTTTTTTTTATCTTTTTCATTGTAGTCTCATAAGTACAAACGTATTTAGGTTATTAAAGTTGTAATGGTTTTAAAGTTTACTAATGTATCAAAAATGCCACCTTTAATGGATGGAGGTCTTGTATGGGAGAAACATCTTTCTTTTCCACTAAATTTGCAAGCATCCCAATATTGTGAAAGTATATATATGACCTCAAGTAGAATCATTACTGGAATTATACATTTATAAGACAAAAAGTTTCAATTATCGTTTAAAATCTTTATGTAGAATATTTTTAAAGTAGCAGTTTACAGTCTGTTTTAGCCAATATTAAAAAAGGTTAAATGTTCTGGCCACCAAAAGTCCTTTTCTCCTCATCCTCTTGTATAATATTGGTGTATGAAACAGATAAATGTTGAAATAATTATTAGGAGCTGTTTGCTAAAATATAATTATTTCTGGTAATTAAAACAAAATGTCATTTAATACTGCTTCATCCTTACGCCAATGAAAACTCACATAATCGTTGAGAAGAAATCTTATACTAACTTTTAAAATGTGGCCATCTTCTCTGAAATATTGGGATTACTTGTCTCAACTTAACTGCAAAATCTAACCCTTTTTTTTTTTTTGCCTTTAGAGACTATGCAGTCCTTGCCTGAACTGCAAGATCTTGGTCCTTTGATGCAATGTTGTTGCATCTGAGTATATTTGTTTGTCCATCTTTTGGTCAATTTATGCAAGCTATTTTTTTAAAGTCTATTATAGAGTTTATTTGTGCGTTTTACTTTATTATTTCTGCACAGTACAACTGGAAATGCATAATAAATTCTACTTATTATTACTAAAACTGAGGAAAAAACGCAGAAGATTTGTAGATCAAATTTTTATAAACCAATAGGATGATGCACAACAAAATCTTTTTCTTGAGCAAATATGCTTGCCATTGTGCCCCCTCTTTCCTTTGGACAGAAAAAGAGAAGAAAAGAAAAGGGCTCTCTGATATATGCTATAAAATTCTATTTTGTAGGATCCATCAAAATCTTGCATGCTTCTCCACTGAACAAGGCCTTGAAGGCATCTTCAAACTTGGACATTGGGAAACGATGAGAAATAATTCTCTTGACATCAATCTTTTTATCAGCCACTAGCTTCTCTATCTCTTGCCAAGTGTGGAATATGAGTCGGCCATGCACAGTCCGCATGGTTAACGCCTTGAATACTGCAAATAAAAGAAAGAAAATTTAAATCATACTCCAATAATACAAGTCCATGAAAAAAACCATCAAAATGAAGTTAAATCATTAGTTGTTGCTGTAGTTGTTTCTGCTGTATTATTGTTGATGCTACATCGTATTAGCTACTACAATTATTGTTACTGCTGTAGGATTATGATAACAGTTGCTGCTGTTTTGTTACTACTGTTGCTGATGTATCATTGTTGTTGCTTTTGTGGTGGTGTTGCTGCTGCTGAATTTGTGTTATTGTTGCCATATAGTGGTTGGCTGTTGTTGCTGCTGAAGTGTTCCAAGGGAGAGAAATCTACAATAACTATGGTATATCAGACATGAAAAGGCTTGGTTTAACATTTCATAACAGACCAACAAATAAACAAATATATAATTATAAATCTTAAACGTAGGGCATAAATTTCATTATCGTTACAGGCTCATCTTACAGAACAGACAAAAATATGCAACAATTTTACAAATTTTCATAAATTCTGGCAGATTTAAATCTGTTCAATACAAAGTAATACTGCTTACATATATCTTGCAGAACATTCTCCACATGCAAGGGCTGTTTGGGGAGGCCCACCAGCATGACTTGGCCACCTTTGCGTAGCAGTGAGAAAGTGGAGTTGAAAACAGAAGAAGCTCCACTGCATTCGCAGATGCGATCAATCCCAACACCACCTGTCAGCTCCATGACAAACTAAAAATCAAATTGAAAACAAATTTCATATCATCCTTCTCCTTTTAGTTCAACACACATACTGCATTTTGATTAAAGGTTGTTTTGAATAAAGTAATGGCATACATGTACACATTTACAATCATCTTGTTCTGTTAAAATAAGAAGCACGAATTATGTGGTAACAGTTCATTTTTACATTAAATGCATTAATGTTTCCAAACCTCTTCTTTTTGTTAAGGTCGACTGGAATTTGCTTTCGCTAACAAGTATATATCAACATTTCTTCAAACACTAAAATGTTAACTTATTATATATGAAGACATTCTCCTTAACATTCTCTATTAAAAAAAAACTATTTAATGGCTATAGTATTACTGTTATTTCTCTACGTATGAGAGAAAATGTACACAATAAGAGAATGCATGAATGTGCACAGGATGCATGCAGAGACAAGCTAGATATTCCTAATAAACTGGCTTCTATCTTGATTAATGCTTTTTGAACATCAACCTTATCTCTGTGATGTACATTGACAAAAACAATGTTAAAGAAATTCTTTCAGCCAGCATATAATAATAAATGCAAAATTTTGCATATGCCCCAATTCAGTAATCAATGCAAACGCCACAACCATGTGAAGTTTTCATGCTATTAAGATGATAATGCAGAATATTACAAGAATATGTAGCCATAAATTATAGTTCTATAATTTTCACTTAACATGACAGAGTTTTGGGCAAGAAGAATCAAGTGGCAATACAATTTTCACATCCTTATAACAACCTCTTTCAGATCCTTGGTTTTTGTGTTCACTGTAATGTCAGCTCCCATCTCTTTGGCAAGTTCTAGCTTTGCATCCTCAATGTCAGTAGCAATTACTCTGAAAACAAAATAGCGAAGATAGCACAAATTCAAAAGTTAACATTTCCATGCATTGATGAACCAGTGTTACCAGGATATTAGCATCAACTCCTCTTTTGCATTTCAGAATTATTATTTCAGTTTTTTAATTATTGATTTATCAGTCCTAATTAAACTCTTGTTATCAGTTCAGAATTTTTCTCTCAAATAAATGCCTTTATACAGGCATCTCTGACATATTTGCATAGTGTTAAAACAGTCAATCCGTGTATCTTTAAGAAGTGAAAGAAAATATTTTATCCTTTTCATATTAGGGCAAACTTATCACTGGAACCAAGGAAAATAATTGTTTATGCCATAACAGGTGTGTGTACACAATGCTAATCCTTTTAAAGCAGAACATAACCATTCAAGATTAAAGACACAAGCTAGAAATAAATCATGTACCTCTTTGCTCCCAGAACTTTGGCCACAGCCTGAGCAAACAGTCCCACTGGTCCACAGCCTGTAACTAGCACATCCTGACCTTTCACATCCAGGCGTTCCAATGCATTATGGGCCACTCCAAGAGGTTCTAATAGTGCAATCTGTTCAGCATCTTGTCAAGTCACAACAGAAGCAGTTAAAGCAAATAAATATGTGGCAACAGCAATAATTAAAAAAAACAGTGTTCCTGCTTCATGAAATAGAGACAGAGGCAGTTCATTATTATGGTTTTGTATAGAAATGAAAAATTCCTATAAAATTGAATGCAACTATGTGAAACTGTGACTTATCAGATTTAAAATTCTATGTAAACAAAACTAAAATTTGGTGATGTGAAACATGCATTATCCAACTTTATTTTAATCCACTGAAAAAATGTTAAAAAAGGTAACATGCACTTAAGCAATGTTGTTGACACAACAGTAATCTACTATTCACCATTAAATTTTGACATTCTTTACTTTGACTTGAAACCAGATGCAAGGATAAAGGAAATGCAGCAAATCTTTGTAGCAAAAAGGAAAATAAAGGTATTAAATTTAAACATTTTGAAACAAATACCTAAATCACTCCTGATAACATAAAGATATCTAGCTGGTACAGTTGTGTATTCTGAACATCCACCACTGCGTGTCTTTTTACCATGTCCAAATTGACCCATATTGGAACATATGGCACCATCCTCATATCTGTTGGATATAGTCAAGCAAAATTGTTTACTCTTGTGACATTAACACAGAAATTTTGGAAAACGGAATGGAAAAAAAATTGGATTCATTATGCATTATTATTGATGGAACAGTATTAATTTCATTACATTTTGAGTTGTTTTCTGTAGACAACACATGTAATTTAGAATTTTTAAAAGTAAATAGTGTGACTGTCTTGTCGTACAATGAAAATTCAGAAATTAATTAGGTTGTTAATACTGAATCCAAAAGTCATTCTAAGTATGCATTTGCCAAAGCTCAGTTTTGAGGATCTATCACTTAATCTGGCAAAAACAACAGAATGTTGATCTATATTAAGTATTCTTACTTGCATTGGTAGCATTCACCACAGTAGAAATGATTTTCAACTCCTACTTTGTCTCCAACAGACACTTCTGTAACACCAGGTCCACATTTGACTACAGTGCCGGCACATTCATGGCCTGGGACAAATGGGATGGTTGCAATAACTTTGGCAACGCTGTCCCATTTGTATAAAGCAATATCCGAACCACAGATCGCCACGCAGTCTACTTTGAGGAGCACTTCGTCATCTGCTGGCTCTGGAACTGGTATTTCTTCATAAGTATATGATGCTTGTTCCTCTTTCTTGACCAGGGCCTTCATCAACTTTGGAAGCTCTAATGATGCCATATTGAGAGGGTGCTGAAAAGACCACAGATTTACTCAGACGATAAACTGTGATAGCAGTACCTGTCGCTGAGGTGCAAGAGGCCCAAGGTGAATTTTCCTCTAATATTCCCACTTATATATAGCCTTATAATTCTGCTCAACAGTTTATCTTAACCACAAAGCCCAGCATGTCCAACCAGCATGGTCCTGAGAACAAAATCTCATGCATGTGACCTTTTAACTACTCAGAAAAAAACGTCTCAGCACCCAATAAGTGACGACTGAGGTCAGAATAGAAGGGGTTAACTACAAACCTTGATGTCTTATCTCATTCTAGCCCTCAGATACTGAACTCTGCGACCTTTCAGTGACCTTTCACTCAAGACTCCTCCCCCTTTTCTTTTTTTGCCCTTTCATTTCTTTTCAAGTTTCTGTGCTTATTCCTATTGTAACTCCACGGAAAATGAAAGTCTATCATGCAGAACTATAATGCTTTTCTTTCTTGCGTCATATTCTTTGACTGGTTTCTGTGGGTTATTTTAATTATGATTTAAGGACAAATTCGAGGACGTTATCAAACCCCCCCCCCCCATGCCCCATACCACGAACTTGTATACACGTCCGTAGTGCTGACAGGTTGAAAAACGTTCAGTCACAAGGTTCAATGTTCAAATAAGGTCACATATTACCTATACATAGTATGACTCTCACACAGAGACGAATTCATAACGCTACATTATTGTCACCTGGCAGCAGTAATTAATTTAATCTGTTAATTTATTCTCACAATGATAGTTCGGCCACTAGTGGGCCCTGACCTTGACACTAACAATCCTGACGTGTATTTGTTCAGATTCACCTGCCTTGTGATAAGAAGGCTAGGAACGTGCGACATGTCGCTTGGCGTGACACGGATATTATTTGAACGAGACGTTGCAAAGAGCATAGAAGAGGGGGGGATATAAGCATACTGTAATAATAAAGGGTAGAACTAAAAGCACAAACCTTGGGTCCCTAAAAGATCGCGCCTGTGTATAAAGTTAAAATACACTGTTGCATACGTTATTCTTATAACTTCCTCAATGTTCTTCTAGATGTATTACCGCTGATTTACTTTTGTATTATTTAGCAATAGTCTGTACGTGCTTATGCACGAACGTAAAGTTTATTTTATCTGCCTCGTAAAGGCTTAGAAACAGGACAGCAACTCAGGAGTGTCACCAGACGAATCGACCCAAAACCACATCGGGCCATCGTGATCAATTCGTAGCGCAAGCGACACTTTCGACTTGTTTTTTTACACACACACACACACAGTGATCGAACAATGCATGCTTTCTGGTAATATTTCACATGAATAGCAGCGTCTATCATCAGTGATCGATTTGTCGAACAAAAGAGTCAGCTTTTTGGTCGAACTGTCTCTACGTCGAGGATAAAATAGCTGTGTCGCTGTGTTTTTTGGTCGACTTATCCTACCTCCTCGAAAGGGTCAGCTCGGCACAAAGAAGACAATGTTAACTTCTTCTTATTCAAGAAAGTAGGTCTGCCATAAATTTTTAGATTAATTTATATTTAAATTATTTCTCTACGTTTACACTTATGATGTAGATAATAAAAAAGCAAGATAAATTCAAGACTAAATATTTGGGTTTCGGTTTAGTATTGCTTCCGGTTTAGTGCTTGTTTCCCAGCGAGAGCAAAATTTTACCAGTACCGTTTAGGACCTGGAAGAAAAGGTGGGATTATTTTTCTCTTAGTGTAGAATTATTAATAACGTACAAGGACTGTGAAACATGAACAATCACTATAATATTTCCTTACAATTGCCTATCAAAAAAGAGTGATCATACGTCTGCATTACCAGATAGTAGATGCTTGTTTAGGAATCAGTAGCCTTCAGGCATTGAGATAACAATAACTTAAAATAACAAAATTTTAGACGAATCGTTTGATCGATTTCTGTTCACCCCAACTACTAAAAACGATGGCACAAAATATTCTTTTAGAGCCTTTGATTGAATTAACGTATATAACCGTGACTGTAGGTCCAGAGATTTGACTACAGTCTAAATAAGGTATTTTTGAATAGTTCAAGGATTACAAATACTTTTCTAAGTTGTAAAAATTGAAATACAGTGACTAACATTTAACTTAGCTGTAAAATTATTTTTAAATACAGTGTAGCTGGATTTAGTTTAGCACAAGATACTAATGCTTGGCTCCATACCTGATGAAACAATTCTGCTCTGTTTGTGAGACTCAAGCTCTTTACCTGCATTTTTTAATTAATTCAACATCATTGTCCATGATATCACAAAAGTAGTTCTACTGTTATGTTGTCTGCTTATCAACGGTTGAAGTTCTCTCATTGTGACCTTCAGTGAAATCAATAGCTAGAATTTTAGTTTATCTAAATGTGCTTTAGTTTCCCCTAAATAAGCAAATTAAAACATGTTTGTATTTTTACAACAACTTTATTACAGTGCAACCTTCTTTACATCTGAAACTTCCAACTAATTTGATTTGGCATTAGACTTTACTTTTCCTTTATTAACACTTGATTATCACTTCACCCTATATGATGCTAATCCTGAGCATTACCTAGGCTTGTAATTCTATGTAAAATTAGTACCAAAAAATACTTGGTTTGATGCTGCATCCCAAGTGATATTCAGGATTCAAGCCAAGAAGGTAAAGTCATATATTTTAAAATTAGGCTAATATAAATTGCTGCACAATTCTAAGTCTTGCATATACTTGGAATGTATGATTTCTGACAAATGTATTGAAATAAATTGACATATAAGAATTTAATCTGAGTTTGTTGCTTTAAATATGATCAGCTTGCTTTAAGACTGGAGAAGCCAACAGTGACCAGTATGGCAACTATCGGCGATGAAGACAGTGCAACTCAGAGCAGCCATAGTTCTCCTTCCACACCCAGCATCAGCAACCCAGGGACCCCTCGATCAGAACTCACCCAGGAGGTTAGGGCCACACCACCTCTTCCCCAACCACCTATCTCATCCTCAGTGCAACGCACCATCCCAGGGCAGCTACAGGCACAGCAGGCACAAGTTTTGGTGCCCCAGTCTCACATTCAACAGCAACAGCAGCCATTGCATCAGCTGCCACATCAGCCACAAAGCAAATACAGCTCGTTGTTGGCAGTGATAGAAGACATGGGCCGTGACATTCGCCCCACATATGCTGGAAACAGAACCTCTTCAGAAAGACTAAAACGCAGCATTGTGCATGCTAGAATTCTTGTGCGAGAGTGCTTAATGGAATGTGAGCGAAGTGCAAGAACATAAATTATAGCCATAAAGGATTTCACTGTGACAGTCAAAACATCTAATACTACTGACCACTTTTAGATTTTTTTTTTATCATATGATGAATTTCTTTCATTTGCACAATTGATATAGGAATGATAACTAATCACTGCAGCTATAAGAATTTAGTGATTTCAACTTTTTCTGCTATGCAGAAAGACTGAAATGGGGTTCATGTGTTATGCTCCTGATAAAGATTAAAGCAACATGTGAGAAGTCCTGCTTGGTTTGATTATGACACCTTTCATGTCTTTGCGATTTAAAAATCACAGAATCATAGTCCAATGTTAAACAATATATATGTGGATGGACAGTTCTTTACACACAAAAATATTTGGATTAATAAGTATGTTCAGACTTGGTAGGGAAGGATCTGCTACAGCACTGGTATCAGTGCTTGTCCTGCTAAGTCTTGGAAGTGCAGGTTCATTTGCTTGCACTAGCTTTGACAGAAGGGGGGACAGCTTGAGATCTTATTTTTTTCATAATGGAATGCTTTTCTTGGGTTCTTTGGTTCTTTACGTCTTGAACCTGCAGCTAAGTAATGGGAGGGTGAAAAGTGGGTTGTTCACTGAAGTTTGCTGTCGTGGTATTGTGGTGTTCTCATAGCATGCATAAAAAAGACCATCTTTTTTCCCCCCGAAAGACCATTGTATGCTGCCTATATCCTATCTCACCAGTAATCATAAAATCAAACACAGTGTCATTAATAGTTAGGATAAAAGTTATGGTGCAGTTAATATTACTGTGAACAGGAGAGTGAAGTGCTCATCCTTTGTTGTTTCTTGACATGCCAACCACAACGAAGTCTGTTGTTGAGAGACCTGTAATAGAGAAGGAAGGTGTCTATTGAATATTAAAGAAGCATATGTAGCCAGTTGGTGTTTGTATTTTATTTTTGCATGTGCAGTGTGTGCACCCTATGTATGACAGATTTTGAGATAAACCACTACTTTAAATAAAAAAATCTAGCAGCTAAAGTTTGTGCATCTTACCGATGATGGTAGTAGCTCTGCACAAACTGGACAAAGCTGAGAAAAGCTTAAAATCACAATAATCTGTATGCACATTTACTGAAACCATTTTCCCTGAGAGCTATGGTTCCCTAGTGAAATGAATTAATGATGTGACAAATCTGCTTTAAAAGTCATGGTTATTTAGTGGAATTCGGAGAAAACAATGTTAGTATTTATACTCTAAACTGCAGGTTCAAAGCTAGTATTAAAGGTGCTTGGATACTAGTATTTCTAAAAGAGTTATAATGTGTAATAATTGACACAAAACTTCTCATTTACATCAGTGTAATGGAAGGTTGGTTCTTTACTTGAAAGAACATTTTCAAAGGTGTTGCACAAGCATAAAGAATGCCAATGATGCCGCTTTAACATAATCCATACATCCTTGACAGTGTTGTGGATGTCATTACATTTTAATCAGTAATTATGCCTTGTTTTAAGTGCTATATCATAGAAATTTAATGTTCAACAGCTACATTTATAACTTTAAAATGTGAAGCATATTAATGGTATGTAGGTTTATTTGAGTGCTTTGCTTGTTCTAGGACATGCAATCAGGCTCATCTGAGAAAGGAATCATCACAGTTGGGCACAACTTTTGCACCACACATGGCTTTTTCAGAGAGATCAGGAATAACAAATTTGCAAATTCTCGACACTGAACTTTATGCAGACTCTGTAGAGTGGTGCCCTTTTGATGGTCTGCAAAATGTTCTTTTGTGTGGAACTTACCAACTTTTAGAAAAAACATCAAATGAGTGTGACAGCATAAAAAATGAGGTCTGATTTTATTCATAATGTTTTTTGTAAAAGTTTTTGCACTGCATTTTAATTGAAAATTGATGCAAATGTCAAATGTAACTTGTGCACAATTATAAAATTCATCTTTCATGTTTTGCATTTTCTAATAATTTGGTAGTATTTTTGCCATAAAAAATTTTTTATTAGAAAAGATTTTTTTAGCTACCACAGTACCAGAATGGTTTTGCTTTCATTAAAATTTATTATCTTTCATAGTATAACTGATGGCACTGACAAAAACAGTATCACAACATGTACTAATCTTTTGTGTTTTTCTCAGGCCCAAGTTAGAGTTGGTCAGCTGCAAATGTACTACCTTCGTGAACCTTTACAAGAAGATGAGGACAAATTACCCTCTCTTTCTGTGTCATGCTGTGTTGACATGTCTGGCATTCTGGACGTCAAGTGGGCACGAAATTTCAGTAGCTCTCTGCCACTGTTTGGGCTTGTTAATGCTTCAGGAGAATGTCAACTCTGGAAAGTCAGTGATAAAGATGAGAACACAGCAACAACACAGAATGAATCATTTCTTAATTTGGCTGATACTTTGAAGGACGATGATTGCTTAAGAAAAATGTTTTTACCTTTGAGGACCGAAAAGATTGGGGACTGCTTGGCACTTTCCCTGGACTGGACAGGACCATTAGAGAGGTACTCTATGCATTTTTGAAAGATTTAAACAAGATCAGAGCTGGCTGAAAATGTGCATGCAGATTATCTTATTGTTTTCATTTTTAACAAGAACAAAAAATATTAAATAGAATTTTATAACATCTATACATAAAACTTGTAAGTGCCAGCTCATTCAAAATTTTTTAATAATTCTGACTTACACTGTTAATATCTAGACATTAAAGGTTAAATTTCCTTTTTTAAGACCTTTAGAAAGATTTTACGAATTCCTTGCAGCAGCTCACCAAAAGTAGTGGTGTCAGACTCATCAGGAAGTCTTTCAGTGCTGGAAGCAGGAAATGATTTTAGGATGACATCCCACTGGCATGCCCATGACTATGAAGCTTGGATCTGTGCATCTGATATGTGGAATCCAGAAATTGTGTACTCAGGTTAGCTGATTTCTCCTTCTAAGCTTTTACACTTTCTGCAGTCATTGTAGCCTTACAAACACTGTTCCAAGACTCCAGTGGTATTATCCATCATTAGTTGTGATAAATGTTTTGATAAAATGTTGGAATTTTTTTGAAGTTAAAGAAAAAGAACTTTAAAATGCCAAATGTTCAGAGTATATTCAGCTTATTTGTTAAGTCTATTAGCTTCAGCATTAAATCTGCAGTGATAACACATTATTAGCAAAATGCAGCTAGTCTTCACAATGTTCTATGTTTTACATTATTGTCATTGTTTATTTATACTTTTTAATGCAATAAGCTTGTCTGTTGGATGGGATAATGTGCTACACAAATTAACTTTTAATATCATTATTTCTCTGGAAAAGTCTGAGCACTGTGATCAATATTCTGTTGGAAAATAAAGATTATACTTTTTCATTTTTAAGATTTACTTGACTTCTTGGGACAACTTTATCTTTACTATATCTATTTTATGCGTAATCACAATCTGTCATTGTAAAAATAAAAGGTAATTACATGTATTTATCAACTATCTTCTGGTGTTGTTTTAGGAAGTGATGACTGTAAAATGAAAGTCTGGGACCTAAGAGTAGGAAGCCAGCCTGTTAAAACTAACTCTGGGTAAGAACATAATACATCAAGGTTTTATTTAATAAAAGTATGAACTATAGAATAAAATATGCTATAAACGAAAAGATTTAAAATATTTCTTTTATCTGTCACTTTTTAAACCTGTGCTGTGCTTTCAGCTTTGACATGGGAGTGTGCAGTATACAAAGTAATCCTGTCAGTGAATCACTTCTTGCTGTTGGAAGGTAAAGTGTACTTCTGTTGGTGGGTTAGTGAATTAAAATACATTTACCATTCTTAGAAAAATTGGAAGGAAATATAAAGACTCTTTAAGTTTTGTTTTTAGCTTTAGCTAATTATCAACAGTGTCCTTTCTCACAGGACTGTAAAGTTATTGTGCACCCTGAAAATTGTTTTCATACTACAGTGGAATATAAACATGTTTAATACATTAAAACATTTGCCATATTAAATTTGGAAAAGCTGCAAAAGAGTACTTGTTTGCAGGTTAAGTTTATTATCAATAGTGTCTTTGTTTTACCGAACAACAACATTAAATTTAAAATTATTTTGGTTTCTTACATTGTTAAAATAGCTACACTGAAATATAAACAGATGACATGCGAGGAGAGATTTTATGTGCTTTCTTTACTTAGAACGCTATTTTTGATACCTTACAAAATTCCAGTTATGATGAAAACCTGAGGATATTTGATAGAAGAAATATGAAGCAACCATTATCAGTGTCATCACTTGGTGGTGGGGTGTGGAGAGTGAAATGGGAGCCATTTCAAGCCAACAAAATTTTAACTGCCTCAATGCATAATGGGTTTCATATCCTTGATTGTTCATTGCCTGGTAAGTATGGGTCATTTTACCAAGACAATTCCATTATCTAAAGTGTCTTGTTTTGGATGAGTCATTAAAACTTTAAAGGTACAAATCAAGTACATTTGCGATGATATAGGTTATGATTGGCACACAGGAAAATCTAAAATAAAAAAAAATTAGTATTTCAGACTTCCATATCTTCATTGCACTGTTTTAGTTACAGAACTGCTTGTATGAGGCCTCATTTTAAAATACATTACAGTATATTAGCAGGCAGACAGTAATTAGACTGATATTGAGTGACATGAAGTCAAATTACCCTCCCCTGCTTATTTCTTTGACAGATTCAGAACCCCTTCCAGTCCTTGCTCATTATACACAACATAGCTCTTTGGCCTATGGAGCTGATTGGTGCAGACTGTCTACTGGATCCAGGAATGCAAGAAAAGAAAATGATAGAGCACCTTCAAATGCTGAAAACACAGTAATTGCTACAGAATGTTACCTGATCTCTACCTGCTCATTTTATGACCATTCTTTGCACCTTTGGCAGTGGACAATTTAATCAGTATTTTTTTTAATACAATGTTTATCACTTGCTTTGTAGATTTGTGAGCATTTATGTGTGTGTGTGAGAGAGAGAGAGAGAGACAGCATTTTTCAAAAGTAAAGCAATATCCTAATATCTGACAATATGTGAAGAAAATAAAATAGAAAAAACATTTTGTCATATGTCTGTCTTCTATTTGAACTTTGTCAAAAGAGAAGCATTTCAAAACACAAAGAAAAAAAACCTGGAGCCCAGTAACTTTTACAGTTAGATGGAACAATGGATATGAGTGATGCACAAATCATATACTCATTATCAACAAAAGTTTAAAAGAGGTTCTCACTTGTTTATTGAATCTGTTTTTGTTTTAAAAACTGGGTGTAGTTTATTCCCATGACTTCAGGTCGATAGCTTAGGGTTGGGTTTGGAGGATTGAAGTGATACAATATTTGATAAGAGGCAGGGTGTACAATATATAGGTAAATCCATGACTTTATCTGTTTATGCTTGTTGTTTTGTATAGGGCAGCATTTTTAATGTGTTTGTATTGAAACAGAGAGTTAATTATGTTCACGAAAAGCCCCATCAAACAGCACCTAGAACAGCTTCACTGAAGTTCAAAGATATGAATGAATGTAATTCCTCTGCAAACATAAAGCTGAACATTGTTGTTCATAGTGGCACGCAAGTGGGGGGGGAGGGTCGGGTTCAGCTAAATGCATTCCTCTTGAAAATTCCGTAAAGGTCCGCATTCAAGTCAAAGTTTGGCAATAGCGCAGCTGTAGAAGGCGTGTGTGTGTGTGTGTGTTGGGGGGGGGGAAGCTGGGTGGTCTAGCAGTTATGGTTGTGTGTGCAGCAAAATCTTCTGTGCTATAATTTTGAATAAAAATCATCAAAATAATATTTAAAAAGTATAAATACATTAACCTAGTCTACATTCAACCTGTCATCAGGTGTTGCATCCTTCCCTGTCCGACAATATTTATCTTCACACACACACATACACCTCGACGTAAACAACTGTGACCTGGGCATGCCGCTGGTTTCGAGTTCCCCCCAAAAAAGGGGGTCGCACTTAGTGATACGGCTCGTGCTGTACGTTCCATGAATGCCGACCAACGAAGTTATGCAACGAGGTATTTTGGCAGAGAGCGCTATGTAATTAGCGGATGTTATCTCAAATCTTTGGGACGTGAGGCTATTTTCGTGGCTCTGTGATAGGGGGAGGCGTCGCACTTTGTCCGACTTGTCCACACATGGTATACACGTAAACACCCACGTACACATACACCACCACAGAGAAAGGGAAAGCAATACACTATAGCAGTTGAATGGATATAAATTCTACTATTCTGCGAACATACTATATCAGTCAGGGGTTTTGCAAGCGAAGTGAATATGATAGAGATAATAGGTTGGATTGTCGACTGAGTGCTTTGACCAAAGGTAGCAATAATATGCTCTCCAAGAATTCTGTACAAATACGGATTTAAATTTCTTTTCATAGTGTAGGCATAACAGTTCCCATTTTCTCTCTTCCTTTGCCACCTTCCTGTCTTCTTTAATGACTATTTGCATATTTTTTTTTAGTGTTATACACGTGTTAGGGTTTGATGGCTACACTACCTTTTTATTAGAACTTTCGCTGTTTAGGGGGTGAATCTAGGGTTTAAAAGACAGTCAAAAAACATGGTAGCACACGCTTGTCGCAATAATCGAAGGGAAAAGGCATTGATGAAACGTCCAGTTCGTAAGAGGTTTTCAACTTTACTGAACAGGCCTGAACTTTGTTCGGCCTTCTTACCACCCTCTACAGGGTCCATAAAATTGTGTAAAGCGTAACAGCCGTGTTGGGGGTGTACCCCGTGGTAGCTTACAACTGAGTTAACTAATACCAATTAGCGGGCATTCACACATGAGTACGCCTACTGCCACGTGGACTTGGCGAACTATTACAAAAGGGGCGTGAAATCCAAGAATGGGAGTCGCGTAAACAATGTGTTTTTAATGCAAAATAGTACGTTGTGTATATTTGAGACATAACAGGATTTTTGAAAAGTGAGACGCAGTGTTGAATTTGAAACTCAACGACAGTCCTACTAGCTAAACACACGACTTCAGCCATTGTGTGCAAACGTTGCGTATTCCGAGTCTTTTGAGAAAGTTTATGTTAGCGAACCAGGCGGCTTTTAAAAAAATGTCATGCCATCCATAAGGAACAAAAGAAAGCCTTGCTTCTTTTTCTTCCGTTGTTCTTCCACTGGCATCCTAGGATGTCGCGAGGAGAGGGAGAGGAGGGGTCGAGATGGTTCGGTGAGGCCTATGTAACAGTGAGATTATGCAATGAGGACATCTCTCAACCTCCACGTTTTCAACCCAGTGTCCGCAAAGTTGTCTCTTTCCCAGTTTCCAGAGGATCTCTGATTGTAGGCTCTGGATGTTGGCTGGTCAAATGGAGGAAGCTCTTGACTTTAAGCTTCTGGCGATGTGTTTATGGATGATGTGCCCACGCCCCCTCTACCTATCATTTCTAAATTTCTTTCCATATTGTGACCACATTGCCCTGCTTACTGTTCTTCTGAGACAGAAATTCCCATGACGCTAGTATATCATACTAAAACTCTAGACATCCAGCACATTTTGGGCGATTTTTTTGCTTTTAAAGTGTGTGTGTGTGTGTGTGTTGTCTTGAATGAGAACTCTCCAACCTTCCTTTGTTCTTCTTCGTTCCAAACAGCATGCCTGTACGTCAGACTTCACATTTTGTTGTGATTGCCAAAAGACTATTAGAGTGTACTGTCTTTTCCATGTTTGCTTTGGTGTCTTCGTTTTGAGTAGAGGTTATGGAATGCCTAAGTTCTCAACTTTTTTTTTTCTCGCACCTCTTCTTCTTTCAGTGGTAGGAGAGGCCTTAGGGTCGACGCGTCATCCTGTAACGTAAACTCGAACACCGATCACCGCCGGTAAAATTCGTAGCAGGCTCTCCTACTAGGAATGAACAGCTGCAAAGCAACACCCTTAACGTTCATAACGAAAGGGTTAACGTCAGGACAGTTTACATTCTGTTATCTTTGCTAGCCCCATGAAATTTTATCAGATTTCGGATTTGAAAGTTTGTAATTACTTCTCATTGTCAAAATATGTTGTTTAAAGGATTTAGAGATTGATTTATTTGCTTATATGCTTATTCTTGAAGGATGGTGGTATAATGTCTTCCCGTTCGGCTTAGATTAGAGTGCCAGATTGATGAAGCTCCGTAAGGGTTTAAGATGACAATTAACAGTCATTTAAAATATTCAAAATTTGTCTGTTAACTGTCTGAGGTTATTAATCTTTAACACCCCCTGTATTTGCTTAAATATACTTGCATTTCTTTAAGTACACCTTTTTAGCATTCAAGTGAGCAATCTGTCACTTAAATGGGGTAAATATTGGCAAGCAGACTCCACGGAAGCACTAAAAGTAAATTTTGAAAATGGAAGGAGAGCAAGTAGCTCGATATGAGAAGGATAGTTAAAAGTTTCAGTTTCTAATTGTCACATAAATTTGAAACACATGGCATTACCCATTAGACAAACGTCTTCCTGAGGTCATCCTCATCCTGTTGGGAGAGTGAAGAACCGAATGAGCTCTAGAAAAAACAGCTATGAGACGTTTTTGTTGCCAAAAGACTATTAGAGTGTAATTTTTGTTTTTTTAATAACTGGGTAAACTTCAGCGAAAGTTATTACTTCCCAAAATCTGGATGAACTCACCCCCTTCCGTTCCCGAGATATGCATCCACAAACATCACCATGCACAGAAAGAGGTCGAATTCGTGACGTCACGTGTGTACACTGATTGCGCCTCCGGGTATGACGCCAGTGCTCTAACCTTGGCTATCTGCTTCACAAACAACTGACGTGCGCGTAGGTATTTACAGCGGTGTATGCTATAATATTTGTCACCTCAAATCTGGGAGCAAGCAGATTGTATTCGTCAAATGATCGAATTCCATGTCCTTTGTAATAAACTATAGTTTGGCCACTATCTCAATTTTCGTGCACTGAGGCACTTTGCAGCTACTCTTCAGGCATTTCTATCTGTACATACACTGTTTGAAAGAGGAGTCATTTGTGAATGTACTACGAAACCAAAGACTGGAAGAAAGTTTGAAGATCTTGCAAATGCATTGCTGTTAGTTTGGCTTTGTGTGGCAACAGAACGAAAACGAATTTGAAAGAGAAAAACTACTTCAATATAGTTTGTAACTGTGCGTTGTTTGATGCGTGATTAAATTTGTTTTCTTGTTTTGGTCTCCCTTCTTCTGCTGCTTACTATTGAAATACCGCCTTATTCATTCCAGCTTTTATACTTTAAGCAAAGTTCCAGCTTTAATTAAGACATCTGACACCAGCTTATCAATTGTCACGACACAGCCGTGAATATGTTGTTGGATTATAACACATGACGTGGCCACGCTTTTGTACTTCCTCTCCAACGAACGTGTCATCGGCTGGCATTGCTCGTCCCCGTTAAGCGACATCTTTTCAGTGATTGATAGAATGACTGTCCACACACACACACACACGTTTTAGTAAGCGGCTACCATGGCTTTCTGCAGTTGTGTGAAGCGCCGTCTCTCACAGATGCACTTCAGGCAGAACAATCCCCTTCGACCGATCTACGGGATGTCACCAAAGAAGATTACTATGCAGCCAGCCGCACGGGATGCAATTGGATTAGGAAAGCATCAACATGTCAGTTGTTATAATACAGAACAAAAATCCCAGAGGATTTGTGCTGTCCAGGGACTTAATGTATAATTGAGAGTTTTAATATTCTGTCTGGTTTAGTCTCGCTAAGCGTTTCCACGTTAAAATAGAGGGCACTAGCCACTATGACATGCAAATGGACATAGCTGTTATAGACTGGAGTGAACATGCCGATAGAGATTCTACTTCGAGTTGCTCCAAAACAAGGAAAATGGCTGTGGAAATCAGAAAAACTGTTCTCTCTCTCTCTCTATTCCATATGCCGTGCCCTGGAGTCGCTGTTATTCACTTACTGTTCCCCCTCTAACCCTACTTTATTATGTGTAGTTCATGTAAATATGTGTTAAAGATGTTTTAGTTGAAAATACTTAGAAAATTCTAGATTATTTCGAATTAGAAATGACTACATAGTTACAGAGTATAGCTGTTGATCCCAAACTAGTTTGAGCCGTTCACCTCACCAACTACAATTACACACAATCTTTAATTAAATGTATTTGTACTGCGAACTATAATAAATATAAAATTCTTGAGATATAATTTGCCAAATCGTTCACACTGCGAAATGTGTCCTTCTCTTGCACACCTAGACAACACTGGATATTTGAACGTGAAAGATACATCATTAGTGATGGATAAACTTTGTTATTGTTGTTGTTAAAAATAGGCTGAATGGAAGAAAAAAAATCGTTTCTTGAGTATGTTCCGGATCAATGTGAGATGTGTACAGACTGTTTCTTTAAGAGCGTGACTTTCTTCTGACTCTGTTTAATGACACGCACATGAAACTCGAGATAAGTACGAGACTTCGTATACTAGTGTTTTACAGATGACAGTAATGACCGCTGCCGAGCAAAACGTATGCAGACAAACCCTCAGAAGAGGGAAATGACGCTGCAAACCGGTAAACTGTAACCTTTCGTGACCCTCTTCCATATTCTTTAGTGATAAGCAAGGAATGGAGCAAACCAAACTTCAGTGGTGTTCTCGCAGTCTTAATCCGTTGGGAGGAACGTTCATGAACGTTTTGCGTAATTAAAGTTTGTTTTTGTGACGGATGACAGCCTTTGGCGACAAGAGATAAACTCAAAAGCTGCTAGGCGCTGCAATTATCAACGATCGAGAGACATAGCCACCCGCGGATTTGCTTCAATACCTACATAGTAGACCTGACACAAGATGGGGACGAAGATTATCAGTCGACTTCTTAAATCTGTTTTCGATTACAAGACTCTTCACCGCCTCAAAGGTCCATATCTAACCTTCAGATAACCTTACTTTGCTTCAAACTGCAGCGGCAGAGATAAATGGTAGCAGCATTTCAAGGCTGTCGATGGAATGTATAGCATTTAAGCTTGTTTTGCATTACTATTGCGTTTTGTGCACAGCATTGATCGGCAGATTTTATTGTAAGAGGACGCACGAATCTGGCAAGCATATTAGTTTGTTTAATCAGCACAGTATCAAATAAGATCAACATATGCTCACTTCTGGGCTTTTCTTGAGTCGCCATACACGCAGATGTACAAGATTTCGTTTTTAACTATGCGGCTTAACCATAAGGAAACGTAAGTGAATCACATCAGATGGTCTTTGTGCTTTGAAAAATCTTTGTAACACCTTCAAAGTAGATAGATATGTCTTTTTCTAGTCTCTGGTTTCAGGGGTCAGGTGCACGGTGTACTGCTAATCCCCGGCGGGGTGGCTAACGTCGGAGTGGCTATCAGCGTTTGACAAACTATCAGTTAAAATGCTTTTAAACTAAAACCCTTTTAGCTACGCATCAGCCTTAAATTTAGCAGCTAGCAACGTGCAGTTGTTTGTGCAATTGACATACTGTGATATTTAAAAACAATTGAATATTCATCGGGAGCTATCGCAATATATGGCACGTCTTAGATGAAAACTGAACACAAATAAAGCAGTCAACAGTATCAATACTAGTACACCTCAGATACAGACCGCATTTGTAGTAAAGAGGACTACACCACAAACAAGATATTAAGGTTAAGGCCCCAAAGATGGTAGGGCAACAGAAATGGCTTGTAGTTGTAAGTTAAGTCTTAATTAGCTGCGACTAGCTGCATTCAGTTATCTCGACGGCTGTGATAGCTTAGGGAGGTTTTAAAACCCTTTCAGAAATAGGTAGGTGGGTGTAGCGTTCGATAAAAATTAGCCACTCCAGTGTTTGAAGCCTCATGCTGAGAAATAATTCAGCCAATGAAAACTCTACCAGCAAGACAGCTTGGTGATTAATAATAATGTTTTTCTAAAGGTGTTGCTTTATGGTAGATATAAACCACGCCTTTAAGTGTCTTAGGCCAGTATTAAAAGGAGTTTTCCGGAGAATTACTAGCGACCAGTAGTACACATGGGAACTAGCTAGCTAACGCTTCATTAAAAAAAAAAAGCGATAAAAATTCGTCCTATAAAGGACACCTGTATGCTAAGTTCTGGAGGAGGACTAAAGATAGCTTGGAACCATGAAGAAACTGCAGCCTGGCCCACTCACTCTGGTACTGCTCGTGCTGGTTGTCCATGCAGGTACAGCATATTTAATGAGATCAATGTCTTTATGCTACATACAAAATATACAGCGTGATCAAAGTTTTTTCGCACTTTGGTGGCTAATAATTCCTCAGAAATTCTCTTTGCTGGTAAATTATATACGAGCATTCAACAATCAAAGTTCGATCCGTTGCTGCTTAACGCTTAGGTTTAGTCGCTAGGGTAAAAAAATCTGTAAAGATGTTCGGCCTTTATTGAATCCTTGCCTCTGAAATCCCCTCCCCCCCAAAACTAAAAAACCACCACAACAACAACAACAACAAAAACAACAAGAAAATAACAGCATTGATTACATTGAGGAGGTGACTGCATATTTCCACATCGGGACCTACCGAATCAAGAAGGAATTAAACATTGTTTGACCAACCATCTAGAGACTTTGAATTAGTCACATACATTAACATTTCTTTCTTTCTTTCTTTCTTTCTTTCTTTCTTTCTTTCTTTCTTTCTTTCTTTCTTTCTTTCTTTCTTTCTTTCTTTCTTTCTTTCTTTCTTTCTTTTAGAAGAAGTCAGATCAGCCAACGGTACGATTCCCGCCAGCAACCAGTCCAACAGCAAACACGACAGCCCTCGCAGTGACGGCAAAATGACTGATCCAAGAAACAAAACTGACAACATCATAAAGATAAACACGCAGGCTGTGAACAACTTCATGGTGGGACAGGAGGCAGACATAGACGAGTCTGGACAAAAACCATTCTATGGAAAGGCAAGGAACACTTTCTTACCATCCCAATTGATTATTTATATATATGTATAACAACTCAGCTCTCTGCTTGTCCCAACTCAGATCATCCTAATTCTAGAACAGAAACACAATACTTTGAGATAATTACAATCACTGGACGATTAAGGTTTGGATGATTTGTAGTTGTTATGTGTAATGATGCGATTATACATGGGTGAATTTCCGTTCTCGAGAAGCACACCTACAAACACAATGCACAGAAAGTGAAAGTCGTAACGGCATGTTTTTGCACAAATAATCTTAATTAACATATGCTCCAGGTTCTTCCACAGGCCTACACAAAGCAAACGCATCAAAGTTTTTGTGCAGGTGATACTTGTAGGCATGCAGCAATTCACGGAAGACAGGAAAAAAAGGGTGCGCAATTAGACATTAAACATTTATGGTTTCTCAGTTTTTTGTTGTTTGTTTGGTTTTTTTTTTTGTCGAATGGTATCGGCTCTATAAAGTCGACGTTACATCTCTTCCAGCCTGGAAGATTTTCAGTTTTCAGAGTGTTTAAATCAGAACATATATATATAAACATTAAAAAAAAATTCACCGCCAAAGCCAGCAAAGACGACTTTGAGATCTCCAGTAAACAAAGCAGATAACACCAAATTGAATTGTAAATTCGTCGACTTTTCAGCCTCCGCGATCTAATACAAGCTTGCCGTATTCAAAGTGGTTGGAGAGGTGGAAGACTTCGCAAGAAGGATGCGGTGTACCCGGGATAAAGGGCTCCCTGCGACGACAACCAAGAATAGCTGGAGGAAGACCTTCCGAGACAGGAAACTGGCCATGGATGGTAAGCGTCCCACAGTCTATATCGTGAGTTTAGTTTTTTTTGCGAGAAACGAGTATGTGTAGTGAGGTTAATTGGAAAGATTTGTCTGATGATGAGGTTTTCTCTGTCTAATGATTTTAGATTGTGTAGTCTGTGTTCACACTGGGGAAATGACAGAAAACTACCTTGAAACTGAGGTTCACAACCGCATTTCTTAGATGGCAAGGACATAGTATCTTTATAGAGCGCATGATCACACTAATGAAGGAGCTTGCTCTCAGTGCCGGAGCCAATAACGAGACATGGACAGCATACCAAGAACGGAAAAATAAACAACAATATTAATGAGTAATAACAGACAAAACAAAGAAGACGCAAAGAGGAAACGGGTAACAAACAGTAAAGGGTGAGAGTTTCGTAAATCTGCAAAGGAAGAGGACTAGTCAGTAGACGAAAAAGTGAAAGAAAGGGTTGGAAAATGGATTAGCATGATGTAGCTTGTTAGGAATAATGCTCACAATGTTCATATCCACGCAGGTCAGCTTGAGCCCTAAGCCAATGAATGGGCAGCATATCTGTGGAGGAACTCTGATAGCCTCTAACTGGGTCCTCACGTCGGCTCATTGTCTATTTGCGTGAGTACTCAAAGGCATAACACAACCTTCCATTTAGACCGCGACGAACATTATAGAAAGTCATGAGATGATCTCTACATTTATGCAGTGATACCTTAAGGCCATTGGCTTGCATGTCATAAGTAAAATTAAGCTCAAATTTGAAGGGTAGTTAACAGAACACAACTGATTTATTTATTTATTTGTTTTTACAAAATGGGCTTTGAATTTTTTTAAAGTTGTTATAGATTGACCCAATTTTAACGTACTAAGGGCTGCAACTTGTGTGGGATCTTCGAGTAATGAAGCATTGCTTTATTAACGAACCTATATATATTTCGTAATGTCGCGGAAAATAGGATCTTAGCCTTCCTAAGCCCTTTGAAAAAATGTTGCACTCGACCTAGCCTTTAAAGACGCCCAATCATCGCTTTCGACTTTGTGGATGATGTTTATCTTTACTGTATGAGAATACGTATTTTTATTTATGTTTATTTCTGTATATATTTATTAAACATTAAATTTATTATATATTTATTAAGCCACCTTCCTACAACTGAATCTTTCAAATCTGCACTGAAAACGCACCTCTTCCTTGAGCATTTCTCCTAACACAGTCCACACAATGCTCGTCCTTCTTAACCCCGCCCCTTCCCTCTTGCTACTTTACCCATCTTTCTCGCAGAATCACTATATTTTTCTGTTCCTGTTACTTGATGCCTTTTGTTTTCTGTTTCGTCAGTACTGTCGTTTTCTTTCGTCCCTTTGTTCTGTGTCTACTTAGTCCACGTCTCTTCCTCGTTTTAAGCGCTAAGAGCATGCTCTCTATGAGTGTGAATATGCGCTATAAAAATCTTCACTATTATTATTATTAAACGAAAAGGAATTCTTTTAACTGTAAAATGACATATTTCTTTTACATCTATCAGGATTCCTTTCCTTTATGGCGAAAATAAATGGCTGATGCGGCTTGGAAAATGGCAGAGTGGTCCATTGAAAGAAGAGACGGAACAGGTATCTGACGTTTTTTTAAAACGAATTTATTGCAAGTCTATCTGAATGTGCTTCCCTTTAAAAATCATTGCTAATACTGTGTTAAGGGGCGATGATAAAATATTACATTTAGAGACAGAGACACAGCTGAGAGAGATAGAAAAGACTAACATATTTTATTAATATGTTTGTAGCCAGAGAGAGAGAGAGAGGATGAGTGCACGGTGGTTTGAGAGTGAGAGAGTGTCAGAGATCTCTGTACAGTGTACAAGAACGTTGGTTTGAAAGGAGGAGAGGTAGGGAGACTACTGTACAAGACCGCTGGTTGGCAGTCCATGCATTTAATTTTGAGCATGAGTCATCATCTTTCTCTCTCACTTCCATGTTTTCAATTCAGACTTCAATGAGCTCTCGTTTCACATTTCTGAATGAACCATCCGTCTCTTTTTAGGCCAGTTAGAGATGGAAATTCTATTCGTAATAATTGAATGCGGCAGAGATCCAATATGCATTAAGGATCCTGAGTGCTACTCATTTCTAATGTTCGGGTCATCCAAGAGGAGGATATATAACTTAATCTCTCACGAATAAAATTTGTTCTCATGTTGGGAAAAACTTAGAGTTGCGGAGCATAAAATAATTATAATTTGGGGATTAAGTAGCGATGCGTTGTCACACGGTCCTCTCTGTGCAGGATTTCAATGTCAGCTTGATTGTGGTGCACCCCCTTTACGACTTCCGTGTCTTAATGCCAACTGAAGTCCTTGGAAAGCCTTCTGACCACGATCTAGCCCTCGTAAAGCTGAGTGGTGACGTGACTATTACGCCATGGGTGAGACCAATATGTTTGCCGTCACCCCAGTTTAAACCCCAACCTGGGAAACTCTGTGTCATCACCGGTTGGGGTCTCATCGACGATCCTAGTGAGTTTAATTTAGTCCATTCTCGGGAGCTTATCTTATCAATATTTTGAAAAACTATCTAGATACGCTGCTATAGTAGTTTCCAATAGATTTAGGTTAAGGTGGTAGAATTAGAACATGAAGTTGACAAATCCTTGACGCCGAACTGGATTTTTAGTAACGTATTATGAATATACACTGTGTGCTCCAAAAAGAACAATATTTTAAGATCGGAATGCATGGACAGTCTGTAATGGTGCCCTCGTAAGTCCCTATTGACCTATGTGAGCTCCCAAGCTTTAACTTTACCAGTGTATGCGCGTTCTCATCACCACCACCAATATAACTGTATTAAAAAATAGTTTAATAAGTCTCAGTCTAACTCCAGTTTTAACATCGATGCTGGTCTCCTCTGTATGCAACTGATTTCACTTCAGCTGTTTTGATTTCTGTGAAGCGAGCAACGCATCCTCCGCCCGCGATATAAGAGCGAGATTCCTGCAGGAAGCAATGTTGCCGATTTGGGAGTATAGCGAATGCAAGAATCTGGATGGCTACAAGGAACTATTAACCCCCAACATGCTGTGTGCTGGCTTTAAAGAAGGCGTAGTGGATACCTGCAGCGTATGTATAGTAAAGAAACTTGAAGGCCTTTGACAGTGCACACACTATCAACATGCAATCAGTCTGATCGTGACTTTGGGCTCTCAGCAAGTTTTGCCAACGTTGAAAACATATCTTCTCTGTTGACTTTACAGAAAACTTTCTAGTTAAATAAAAGTAAAAACCTCATCATCTGAGATACAAAGATTATTGTTTATTGCTCATTCTCTTTCTGTGTTGGACAAGATAATAAAACGTAGGTAGGAACGCTATTGAATGAATGGCTGGAAAATGTAATGATAAATGTTGTGAAAATACAAACAAAATCAATCTCTTCCTGTATTTTATTTCTTCGATCAGATGGATAGCGGTGGTCCACTGCAGTGCAAATACAACGACACATGGTCTCTGATTGGTAAAAACCCATTAACTTCCATCTTCTAGGCTTCTAGCACACACGTCATTTTGGTTAATTTCAGAAGCAGGAGCGAATCAAGCATGTGTGTGTGTCTGATCAATTAAGCATAAGCTTGAAGCAGCGTGGATTCGTCAGACCCAGATCATATAATATATTGGCAATGTTATCACAGAAACTAGCATTTTCTTATCACAAGTTACTATGCCAATTTTTACATTTGCAAGATAATTACGTCGTCGCTAGTGTGTCCAGTTTAAAACATGCCAGCATGATCTCATACTTTTTCATGTAAAAGGTGTGACTTCATGGGGAGATGCCGGTGGACGGGGATGCGCACGGCCGATGAGACCAGGGGTGTACAGTGACGTAGGAGTTCACATGCCTTGGATTTTAAAAACAATGTATTATGATGATGCTAATATACAATCTCCATCTTGGAACATGCTTATGATGCTTAGCAGGCTTCGAGGAAATTAAGAATGCCCGACAGTTTACATCTTGTGATTTAACATCCTTAGATTTGAGATTCCCCCTCCACATTTACATGTAAGAGGAAGCTTACTACTTTCTAGTGCCTAGATTATAGGATGAAATATTTTTCTTCCACGTCACCTCTCATAAAGATACTCTTGAAAATTTTAATAAGGCCTCTGTGTCTTGATAGCAGAAATGCTCTGTCCTGTTTGAATGCAAGCTGATTTCTTTCCAAGAACCCTAGTAATTAAAACATGCCATTTATACCATAGCTTTTCATCCTAATGAAAATTAAAAAAGTGGATCTCAAAAACAAAATCCCTTTGTTAAATAATTTCTCGTGTTCAGTATAGGATTTATTTTGTGAACAAAATGAAAATGTTGCATAAAAAACTATAGATATTGAAGACACTAGTAAAGGAAAATGGTTTCAATCTTAGTGATTTCTAGTTCCTGCCTTGTCTGACAGATTGTGAACTAACAGTTTGTGTGAAAATAATATTGAACAAATGCACTAACTCTCTTTTCTTCAAACAACCAAAGCTGACAGAATACTTGAATTAACTTTACATTTTACTTTCTTTCAAAAGGAGCCTTCTTTTTAGATTATGAAGGCAAGTTTAGCCTTATTAATTTAAATATTTATTCTATTAATCAAACACCATGTTAAAAGCTACTATTTTATTTTAGTTAAAAAAAACTACAATCAAGAGCAATGCTTCTATAAGTGCAGAATTGTACTGTTTAAAAACAATGACATTGTTGAATGAAAAAAACAAAAAATTCAGTACCACATGCTGACTTAGGCTGTGATCTGAATTGAGCTCTGAACACAAATTTGTTGGGTATTAAAAACAGATTTTTGACATCAATCATTAATCATCACAGATGTATACTGGATGAACAAGATGCTGAAGGAGGAGGCTGCAAGACTGTTGAAACAGAGACAATACTGCTGGAATTTCCAGCATTAACTCCATTAATATTACAGGGGGACAACTTTCTATGACAGTTCTCTGTTGGCTCCCACTGAAAAAAATTGCAGCCTGCCTTTTTGCAGTTGTTAGAAGATGGTCTTCCCTTTCCACAGGAGAAGAACCAACGTCCAACATTTGGTCCTGGATTTTGAACGACTCTTCTCTTGGCCCTTCTACCACAATGGCATAAGGGAGGAGTATATTTCAACCAGCTAGATCCTGGAAGACGCTGTAATGGAGTTGGTTGCACCAGCTCTTGAGGCCATTTCATTATTGGTGTTTGTACCATAGGTAATGTAATCTGAATTGATCTTCTGGGTACCTTGTGTGTTGTTTTCTGGCTTTCGGTGTTTTGTTCTGATTTAGCTGCATTGGATGACCTTTCACATATGTGAAAAGGCTTCAGGTTATGGGATCTTCTGCTAAGAGGAGTTTCTGCTGTAGAAAACATCATTTTACGACCCAGGGTTTTATAAATCATTTCTTGCTGCAAACAAATAGGAGTAACTGAGTTTGGAATAGAGGTTTCAGAAACAGATGTAGTATCACATTTCTTTAAAGGACCAGTTGCAGGCTCTGTAGATGGAGCTAATGTGACTTCCTCTATTTTAGCAGTCTTACGGCTGAGGCTTGTTCTGCTTTCAGCTGATGAGTCACAGAACGTTTTTTCTGGACTTCCAAGTTTTCTCTTGTTGCTGATTAAATAATTCTTACAGTTTCCTGCCATTTGCATTTTACTTGAAATCCATGATGATGTCTGGTTTGACCCTACTGCATTCATATTTCTCAGCGAAAGTCCCTTTTTGGTCTGCACATGAAATTTAAACCCGAAATTCTGGTGTTCCACTGGACAAGACACTGCTGCGCTATTGTCTTTTCGATCTTGATAGCATGTTATAGGCCTTAATAATGTCATACTAGATAAGTTTTCTTTCAAGTTATCACATAACTTCTGAGGGGTAGTGAGAGATATGTGGGAATTTATTTTAGTTTTTGTTGTCTGAGGTCCTGGTTGCAGTGATGCTGTGACAGACTCCTGGAAAAATCAAAAAAGAAAATGAAAAAATGGACACTGTAGCAAAATGTTGTGAACTGTTTATTTCTTAGTCTGACAACAATGCACAAAGAAGTGTAAGTTAAACTGTCGAAATTTTTCAGAACTTCATAAACACAATGGCCAGTAAAGCATTTTTGACTTTATGTAACAGAACTAAAAATATTAACATACACTTGACAGAGACTTTGTGATCTTTAACACACAGCCATCATGGATCATTTTCCACACCAGCTTGGCAGTGTTTCTTGAGTCATGAAGACCTGTCAAGAAAATAAAATGAAACTCTAAGGCATAAAAATTTGTTAAAAACTAAAATGACAGTTAATTAAAACATACAACCCAGCAAGAAATACTCTGCTAAATTAATAAACAATGCGTTCTTTTATCTCCTTTTCTGCATCCTCTTATTATTCATGTCAAAGTTAAACTTAGCTTTCTTCTTTTACATAGTTGAAAGTTTCTACAATGATTTTTTGATATTTAATATTCATTAAATATTATTTAATATTAATTTAATATGTCTTTTCAATATTTAATATTTTGTTTCTTGGCTTCTTCCAAACACTGGCTTGTAAAATCTGTTCCCAACAATGAAGGAGGAAGAGTAAATCAGAAGCATTCACTATACTCACCAGAATGTTCTCTCCCTTCAAACTTAATTCCAACATCCTGAAGTGCGCCGTTAAGCCCTTTGGGTTTACGACCATAAAATTTCTGTAATTATGATCAAAGCATACCTTAATTTCTTTGCTTCTGCTAAGATAGACAGTACAGGGAAAAAAATTCTCATGACATGACACCGAAGGAAAATGATACAAACACCCTTTTGCTAGCATCATTCAATTAGAAAGACAATCAGTAACTTTAGAAAAGATGCTTACCACATATGTGATTCTGAGATCAATCCAATGGTTGAAAATGGGTGCCTTGGAAATCTGCTTCCGCCTGAGCTCATAGTGAAGACATACACCAAAGTCCCAATCTAAAATGCCACATACAATATAAATGGTTCTTCAGTTTCAAAGATTAATAAAGAATATGTCAATCTTTACTTTGAAAGTCAGTTTAAGAAACATGTATAATGTGCTAGGTTAGGTTAATGGTGATTTAGAGCACATATATAATGCTCAAATATGTGAAATAAACTGCTGAAGTGGGGTGGAGAAATTATGGTTTATGCCAAGCCAGCATGGCAAGGTAGTCAGCCCTGTAAACAGATGCTACATGTAAAGAACAGTGTGCCCGAGACGGGAGTTGAAGAAGTGAATGACTATCATTAGCAATAAAGTCAGCATTATAAAAGTGAGGGAATTTGGTCAAATAATATTAATAATAAATTTGTACAACATAATATCTCAGCTGAAAGGCAAACTCTGATGCAAGATAATAAAAAACACACTCACCTGACCATGTGACAAATGCTGCACAATTCAGACTTTTTGCTGAAGGGTTACAAACACTTCCAAACATGTAAAAGCCTTTTTCTTGTTTTTGGTGCTCAAGCCAACGATAAAACTTTCGAAGGCATAGACCAATTGGTATACCATTGTCTATTTGATCCTGATTGTGGAAGACAGGGAAACAAAAATTTACAAATAATTTATATAGAATATTAATATACACATAGTGATAAAAATAAAAATACAAAATAAAACAGGGTGACAAATCAATGTCACACAGCATTATAGAATAAATTATTTGATGCCAGTAATATGTAAACTGTTTGCATGTGAGGAACTAAAACTGAAACTTCTACCACTAGGAAATGGTGAACTGCAAGTACACATAACTGACCTGAGTGATGCCTGTCAGCTGCTTGCAGAAATCACTAAGAGTGGGATGTTCCTGTGGTTGTATATAATAGTGAAACTCACTTTCTATTTCTCCTGTCTTAGTGTTTAAAAGAACAGCTGGAAATTCAACTGAAAAGCATAAGTTAGTAGATAAAAGTCCACTGATAGTACTGTTTGTTCAATAAAGATTAAAATGAGCAGCCACAATGAAAAACATGGGAAATATACACACACACACACACAAAAAGAAAAATATATGTGAGGAGAAGGTGGAAGAGTGAGAGAATGAGGTTAAAGTATCTCTAAAATGGAATATACATGGGATATTACAAAATGGCATTTCAAGTTTATATTTGTCACTGTATACAAGGTTTTAATTTTATCTCACATGGGATATTACAAAATGGCATTTCAAGCTTATTTTTGTCACTGTATGCAAGGTTTTAATTTTATCTCAAATGTCATTACTATGCCTTCACAATCACATGAGAACTATGCTAAAGGTAGATATTTAGGCTACTGCATGTATGATCATGATGATGAAAGAATATACATGAGCAAAACATTAAAGAATATTGCATAAATTATGAAGTGCATGTACACCATACACCTCTTTTCCTTAGGGTGGTCTTCAGGATCCAAATAAGAGACACATAATTTTACATGATTTTCCTTCGTTTTAATAAAAACTTGACATCTAAAATGGGATTACCAGATGCAATGGTAACTAAGAGGTTTGATGATATGCAATTGATTATGAATCACAGACTTGCAGTACTCAGCAGTTACCTGTGTAACGTACAATACACAGCTCCACATTTGCAAAGACAAATGGGTGAGTATATAAAGGAACATGCTTGCACCTCTGCCTTTTTGCAAGTAAATGACATACAACTGCAGCATACTCCAACTAAACAAAAAGAAAACAGGTTCTTACTGATTCCCTGGGTTTTAGTTTTGTCATTGTCCCAGCAGGTGGATTCAAAATCAACAACCACTAAATGTGAGAAGGACTGGTCTGTAATAGTTTTTAAAAATTTGTTAAAAGCATGGCAATAAATTATTCTGTAGTGGAATGCATTACATATTATTAAGAAGGCCCTGGCTCCATTGCGCTTCTTGTTTGTTACAGATCTGGATCAAAAGCTTTCACACTGATTTCATTATTATTTGCTTGTGACTATCACCAAAAAAAAAAATTAAACAGAAAATGTGTAATCAGAGGGAAAATCCCAGTTAACCACAACAGCCTGAAGCTTGTGAACAATCCATATTTACTACTTACAAGAATTAAAAACTACAAAATTTGAGCATACACTGTAACTCACATTCTTGAAGTTTGTTTGTATTTACGCTTGTACTCGCAATGCGCCGTTTTCTTAGCAGTCCAAGTTCTCTGGAAAAAATCCATATAACTAGTTCATAAATATTGAAATTCACATTACAACCTGCCCGATACAGACTTCTATGATCTATGTATTGCAAGTTTGTGTTGCCCGAGATGTGTGCTTTCGTGAAAGAGGGACCGATTTTACATATACATGTACAGTGAATGGTATGAGAAAAACAAAAGCCGTTTTGCAGATTTACTAATTTAATTAATAACCTTGCTAGATTTTTCGTGCTTTTCATTGTTGTTACATCAACGTGGTCATCTCGAACATTTAAGATTACCGCCTCACGTGACTCCAAGTCTCGCAGAATACGAGATTTTAGCGACAGGAAAACGTGGGTCTGCTGGTTACGAAAACAATGTCGTCGTTAAACATTCCCTTGGCTGAAGAAGTAGAAAAATGCAAGAAGGACAAGCGACTGGAGTCAAAAAAGAAAAAGGCTATAGCTTTACTGAATTTGATTGAGCTGAATGTACTTATTAGTTGATGCTCTTTATATTTATTTATTGGTATAGCTATCGCTTTACGTAATGGTAGTAGTAATAGCAGGACGATCAGCATCGCTGTCAACTGTGTGATGTGAGATTGGAAAGAAGAAGAAAAAGGAGAAGACTACAGTTTGATTTTAAACGAAATGCTGAGACGGGAACAAAGTAGCGTAAAAAGAGCCCCACTTGTCAACACAGAACGAGAGAAAATGACAATTCTTTATTAACGAGGCTGATAACATGAACAAACACTGCATAGACACTGATTAAGAGAAGATAGTATATGATATGATAGTATATGACACATATTGAGACAAGTGATATGCTAATTATACAGGGATTTTTAAAACTTGATAAACCTAATGGTATTAATGCAATGAACTTCCACGACATTTTGTCATCGGAAATGATCATGGGAAATGAATGTCCAAATATCGGTTCATTTTAACAAAATTTGCTATCATTTAATATCTTAGCATTTAACTGTGTTAAAGACTTTTGTTATTTGTGCATTAATATTTTATACTCATGTTAATTCAGCTTATTTGATTTTTGCCAGGCTAATGATGCACACCCAGCTAAAAGAGTCAGGCTTCATCAGTCAGATGTTGATACTTCAAAGAAAGATGATGCTGCACTAACATCCACTGATGATAATAAAGCACCCAGCACACAGGAGAGTATGCTGACGGATGATTACTATGCTAAAGCACGTGCAATCATCAAAGAACGAACAAAAGCAGCAATGGTAATTTTGAATATTGTGCATATTATTAACACAAACACTAACTTGATTCTTTAATTAACCTTCACAAACTTTCAAGATCATACAATCATTGGACCTGTTTTTGACATTTCCTCATATGGTCAGAAAGAGTTATAATGATTCACAAGGTGCAAGTTTCACCATTCTCACAATATACAGGGTTAGATGTGTGCTAGATGACGGATATGCTTATTTATTTTGAAGCTTTTGTATACTGTTAAAATATGGTTTGTTGTATTTCATTTAGCAAATAACAATCCATATAAACATCTTGTTCTAGACAAGATTACTTATCTATTGTTCTCATCGTCATTGTTCAATGTCTTTTTGAACAGGAGAGACCAAAGATATTTTTGACACTTGAAAACCTCTTGCCTTTCAAAGAAGATAGTGACACAACCGGCACCAGACTGCAAGATTCAAAAAATGTTCTGCCGCTTTATATGACAGATTTGCAGCACCTCCTTTTATATGCACTGCTAAAAAATTTGACCAGTTACATGCCAAGGTCTGTGTAATCCTTTCTTGGATTGGTGCTAGACCTGTTATACCTGGTTTATTAACGTTTGTATTTCTTAATCATGATCAAATTTACTTAATATATATATATATATATTCACAGAGGTAATTCTAGGCTGCGGCCTTGCGGGATTCCCGCAAAATTTTGCTGAGGGGTGCATAGTCTGAAAGAAACGCGCGACCATGCGCCCGCAAACATACCGTGGCTGGCGCACTTTTGAACACGCGATGCGGCACTTCAAAAATAATTTTTGTCATTCTGCTTGCTGGTTTGAAACCGACCCACTAGAATGGATGCTAATGACTGGACAGTTTTCAAACTGACGAGTTGTTATCCATCTGCAACCTGCTCCAAATTTCGCACCAGGAGGTAAATTGTTGACGTGGCCACAGCGAAAACATTTGGGACGGGAGAGATCAAAGGGTATCGGAAGCAAGCGAGTTGAAAGCGAAGTTAACGCGACTGTCAACTCTGTTTGACTTTTCATTCACGACAACAGAAGATGTCCCGGAAAGTAGAAATCGACAAGGACAGGAAGAAACAGAAATTCGTCAGAGTGTGCCGCACTCGAAAATGTAGACAACAAAATAGACAAATTGAGACAGAGACCGCACGTAAAAAACCACTCATCCAGAGAACCTGTCAGTGTGAATGGCTGAAGAAATGGCCTTGGCTAATGAACGAGGAGGAAGGCATGATCATCTCTAGATGTAAAGTTGCCTAAAACAATCAGAATAACGCGTTTACAACCCCGGGTGTGTTAAGTACCGAACGAGGACGCTGCAGAGACATTCAGACTTCCAACCACAGGCACTTGATCTTTGGAGGCTGAAATTCTTCAGAAAGATTTCAATTTTCAAACTATTTTCAATTCTAATTTATTTTTGTCCTCATGACCTTTTCGGAACTTATGCCGGCGGTATTATATAACACTTCAAAATAACGTGTTGCGAACTTGATACAACATCACAGGACATAGAAGCTGTCAGGGTTGGTTTTGCGACAATCTGTAAGTAAGGTAAAAGGTAAAGGTCATCCCATAACCTTTTCAGGTCGTAGGGGAGTGAGGTGTTAGAGACCCCACTTTTCTCGGGTCCAGCTTTTACATGAGGGTGGTGCCAATCTCCTCTCCCTCGCTGCCTTACCTTCCCCAACCCTCTATGGAGTCAGGTACCCATTCCCGTCAGCTGGGTCGACTGGGGGAAGTTTGCTGCGCTTATCGGGAATTGACCCAGCGCGCTCTCGGTTCGGAAGCCAGCGCTCTAACCACTTGGCCATCCGCTTTCCCGCGACAATCTGTGCAAAAACATTAGTGACAGGTTCCCAAAAGATGCAGGTGATGTTGCCTCTGGATTTTTCAGTTCTTTCCATGCGCCCCATCTTTTTCTGTCTACAGAAGACATAACACCCTATGGAGACAAAGAATTAAATATCTTAACAGATTTCTTTGGAAAACCACCACAAGTGGGCAGCAAATTCAGTAAAAGCTTGCTTGACAAAGCAGCATGTTTAGAGGAATGGATTGTGGTCAAAGAAACTGTAACGCAGAATGCATATCGGAGAGATTCCACAAGCTGTTTAAACTGTTATTTGATTTTTACAGGTATTCATTTCCCAATTTGCTGGTTCTTGGAAAGCTGTGCCTCCTTATGCAATACCACAATGCAGGCTGTGAGAGGGGGCTTCAGCCATCAAAACCTAATAAAGTCTTCTCGTAGAAGTTGCCTTGAGGAGAAACATTTAAACCCCTGCACTAATGAGACATGAAAAGTGTCTAAACATTAGCTCATAGCCCAATGAGATGGACACAAAGACTAATTGGTTTGCAAATTTAGGATACTATGATCACACCAATAATGATGAAAGAAAATTTATCGATATAGAAGAAAAAGATATCTATGTGATTAATCTTCAATTTCTTGTGATTAATAAAGTATTTTGTTGTATACCAAACATTTATCAGAAAAAGCAGTGAAAATGTGTTTGTTTCGAGGGACCCCTTGTTTCATTTGAAGGGCCCCTTTTTTTCAATTGAGAGGGCCCCAGGGCCCCTCTTTTTGAAATCCTAGAATTACCTCTGTATTCATATTTATTTAGTAATTTCCTGCAAAGATTGTTGACCATTGGTAAATATTTATTAGTAAGTATGGATTTATTGATGAAAAGGGATCTTCTGTAGCATGATGACTAAAGATGCTTGTGCCCGATTGTGTGACTAGTGATTGATTATTTTGTTTGTTTCTTCTATTGAGCAGATGGTGTCGTCTGCTTAGACCATGTAAACTGACATCAACTGTCCTCATAGTCCTCCATGATGTTAGCATCAAGGACTTTCAAGATCATCTTGATTGTTTTCCTTACCTTAAAGAAAATTTTCCTATCGTAAGTTATGCTTCATAACCATCTTCATCTTTAATGACCAATTGTGTTTTCTTATTGCTTGAAAAAACACATTGGGTCCTTCTGTCCTTCTAGCATTGAAGTAACATATCTATATATCTGCAATTGGCTGGTTGTATTAATGGTTATAAATCTCTGAATAATTTAGCATTTCTTGGCAAAAGTTACCATTAGCTAGCTCTATTATTGCAGAAGTTGAGGCATGTGACTGTAAGTGGACCTGAGTTTACTTGAGTAACTTCTAAGCCTTGATGGGCTTAAGTTAGAGTATACAGCAGCAGAAGAAACGGGCAATTTCCATGAAATGCTTGATGATGATGCACCATAAGAAGGAAACCGGCAAGAATGTCTTAAAAAGTGTTGTGAACCCCAGAGATAGACCTTGTGGTAGAAGCACTAATGTTACAGTCTTTTATATAAACTTATAAAGGCTTATCCCAAAGGGACTTGGGCATACAGAGAGCTTAGAGGCTCGTGTGATGCCACATGATTTCTGCATGCACTGAGAAAAAGTTTCACATAGATGAAGACATGTTTGGAGATAGTCTTTGCTACTGTTTGAAAGCAAAGAAACTGATCCTATTTCTGGATCAGATTTTGACATAAAAGAAAGAAAAAAATACTGTGTGATCACAGACAGATCAAGGCAATTGCTTGAAGAAAAATGTACCTGATCTTTGAGAAAACTTGTACAAACAGAAGGTTATGATCACTGCTTAATGGTCTGCTGTTAGATTAATCCATTACAACGTCCCAAGACCTGGTGTGACAATTCTCACCATGATAAACCCTTAGTTGCTGACACAACGTAAAATATTAACAATGGTGGGACAATTACAGTGGAGTCATTACTTAATGAGTTGGAATACTGTCAACCAAAACCTGCTTTACAAAAAAGTGTGACTATTCTTCAGGACAACAACAGAGTCCACATCACAAGAATGATCCTGCAAGGCTATTAGCTAAATATCAATATTTTATCAGTGAGAAATATCATTTGAGAGTAATGCTATTTTAAATGCATCTCAGATTTGATGTCTAGAATAAGGTTGGACATTGCAGAACCTGTTTGTGCGTTTAGAATGTTTGAATACATCACTTAATAAAAGAAGAAAGTAATATTTCCAGTTTATGATGTAATTGACAAAAAAATAATTCAATTTAATGTTTTCTGTTTTTCACTGATAGAATGTAGAGATGATCACACCAAGTCAGTATGGTAGTACACTGGACCATGATGTGTATGCAGTGCCTCTGACCACTTCACAGTTGAGGTATTACATACGTGAGTTCACAATTTTGCTTACACCCTTTCTTTGTTGATATGTAGATTCCTTTCAGATGTATATAAAGTGAACATGTAATCATTATTAAATGCCTTTTTCTGTCTGTTTTGTTAATTAGCTATGTTTCATTGCTTGCAGTTTTGCAGGGTGTGGATAAACTAAAGTTCAAGTGTAGTACTAATAGATTAAAAAAAATAAACAAATAGATCTAAAAAACCTGAGATCTGTAACTATAAATGTCAGGATCTTTCATACTTTTTCTTTAGCATGAACTTGTTTTTGTTTTGTTTTATTTTAATTTATGCTTTTTAATTTAAAAAGGCACATTGGCACCTTATTTATACATTTTCTTCATAACATGGAGGTTGGGGGGGAAGGTAATGATCGTTTTGTGATCTATGAGCTGTAGGAAACTAAGATATTAGATCCCGCACCAATCTCTGATCCAGCTTGCGTTGGGCAGTGTTCACTGTCTCCCCCTTATTAGCTTCCTCAACCAGGTACCCACTTCACAGCTGGATGTCGAACCAGCAAGTGTGCCCACCTTCAGGTTAAGATGCCATTTCTCTAACCTCTAGGATTTCCACTCCCCATCTTTGGAAAAACTCAAGATTATTGATAATTCTTAACTGACTATAATGGTGGATGTATTTTTGGTACCAGAGTAATGTACACACCATTGAAATAATATTTTTCACTGCAGACAATCCTGAGGTTCAGAGGAAAGTTATAAAACTAATATCAGGGAGTGAGCAAGATGAGGCTAATCAACATGCTGTAGAAGATATTGAGAAAAACAGATCCAGTGGAGAGAAAGATAAGATGAAAAGCGATGATGCAGTACCCAGGACAAGCCTTCTGTTAACAGGAGCTCAGATGATGATTGAGGGTTATCCAATGCCTGTTGCAACCAGTACAAGTTGGTCCTGCATTTATTAAAATTACTGTTAATTACTGTTATAATAATAATGATGCACTTGACTTAGGTTATATGCAAAGTAATATCCGTATACACTGAGTCTTGTAATGCCTTTGGGTTGACTATGCTGACCTGTGAACTTGTGGTCATTTAGCGGGCACTTGCTGGCCTGGTACTGCTATTTTAGGCCCTCAAGATACTTTGTACAAGCTGCATGAGCTGTAGCTCCATATATCATAACCTGCAACCTTATGATTAATCATTTGCTGGGTGTTCCACCCATGTCTAGTTTGAGATGAATCTGTTGGTGGTCATCTCCACTATTGATATGGGTGTATCAACACCACTTGTTATTCTGCTTTACCTTGTGAAGAACATCTCCAGTTCATCTGTGGCTCCTTATTCATTTAGGTGAGCCAGGTTTGGTTGCATCTAACCCCTTAAACTGATGCTCATGTTACATCCTGCCATCTGGTAGGTTGCAGGTGGCTGCTTTTGGTATTGAATTTTAGGTAGGTTAGTCCCAGGTGCTGACTTGTGAACAAAGACATCATTACTAACAGAGCAACAGGCATGTTGTACACTTGTTTGTGTATACATATATATATGTATAGTTCTTTGTGTGTGTGTGTGTGTGTGTGCACATATTTAAATGCATGTTTAATGAGTGTTATTGACAGAAAATAAACTGTTGTTCTGACTATAGTAAGTGACTATTTCAGAAACATACGAGGATTTTGTCTACAGCAAAGACCAGTATTCACATGTAACAGACAACAGCCCACTGTTTGCTTTGGATTGTGAAATGGTAACTAATGGTAGCAGACACCAGATATTACAAGACATCACACTCACATTTGCTTTTGGTAAAAATCAATAAAAAAAAGAATGTTCTTTGGTTTCAACTCACAACTACATGTTGCCATGGGATATGCAGCATCAGTAAAACTTTACCCTAAGAAAGTTTCCTGTCAAGTTATTCTGATAAAATTTGATAATTTTATGATGAGGGCTAATTTCATTGTGAGAAATCACCTTCACTGGTATTGGCTTAGAATGTTTATTGTCAACAATTTTATTATTTTCGACAGTGCCTTACAAGCATTGGATCAAATGAGCTGACCAGAATTTCTTTAGTTGACGAGCATAATAAAGTACTCTATGACTCGCTCATTAAACCATACAATCCCATAGTCAACTACCTCACAAGGTAAGTTGTCTGCTGTGTGCTTGTATCTGCAGCAGTGATTAGCCAGGAATGGATAAATGCAATGTAAATGAAAATTTAATGTGAATGTTGCATTTTTAGCATAAATTTATGTAAAAAAACTGGTATTATGTATAATTAATATAATCTATACTTGATAGAGCTGATATATGAATGGTTATAATATTATTATTTGATCTGCTTGTGTATGCTTACATGAACTCTTAGGCACATATCAAAGCAGTCCTTCCAATTATTCGCCTAAGGATATTCTCATTAATTCCAGGTGGAGTGGCATCACAAAGAAAATGCTAGATCCAATTACCACACGCCTTGAAGATGTACAGAAAGTCATCCGTTCCCTTTTGCCTTCTGATGCCATTTTGTGTGGGCAGTCTCTTTGCAATGATCTGTGTGCTTTGAAAGTAAGCTACATATTGTGTTTAGAAGCTGGATTTTAGCCTTTCCCAGAAGATTCTTTGTAGTTGGAAGAGACTTTTTTTGTATCAGGATGGTTACTTAAAAATCTGGTATGCAGTGAGAATGAAATGCTGTAAAGATGAAGATCAGCAGGTTTATTTTAGTTCTGTGAACACTTGAGGTGCATTTTTTCACTTATTAGTGAACTGTACCATTTCTCTCATTCTAAACAAAGTATAGGATCTTAGTAATGGATAAAAATGCGTATTGTATATGCCTTTTCAAGAAAGTGGAATGCTTATGTACATACCGTTGACAGTATAAAGGAGAATTTCACCACTCTTTGATGAAAATTATTTTTAGCCTTGAGCAATGCAGAAGTAACGTTGTACAGATGAATGCATAAAAATGTGGCCTAGCTAGATGTTTTCTTGCAGATGTTCCACCCTTATGTCATTGACACTAGTGTCATCTATAACACTTCAGGAAACCGACGAATCAAATGTGGCTTGAAAAAGCTATCAAGTTGTTTTCTTGGGTATGTATATGTAGATCAGTGCTGTAGTCAGTATTCTAATTCCCCCTCCCCACCCCCATTTGCTGCACTAGAATTAAAGGTGTCATTTTTGTTTAAAATCTTGTGTATCTCTGAGCACTACTACATTTCTCAATGTCATTTGTTACCTTTTTATGCATCAGTCTGCAGATGCCACAAACTAATTTATGCATTCAACAGATCTTTTAGTTTTGATGCTAAGAAGGGTTGGCTTATTCTGGCACCATGCTTTTCAGGCTTACACGGCATCCCTGTGGCCTGGTCATGAAGTAATTTACAGCTGCTTGTATTTTTTGTCAATTCTGAAAATCATTCCAAGTGTTGTGAAATTATGAGTCATTTTGAACTCTAGGCGACAGATCCAGGAGTCCAAAGATGGTCACTGCTCCACAGAAGATGCTATCGCTACTATGGACCTAGTGAAGCTGAAGCTGAGCAGAGGTAAACCTGGCTTCTGATCCTTTAATAATGTGTGTGAATGGGGGCATCTTTGGGCTGATTGTTATTGACTGAAAATATCCCCTGTGCCAAACAGGCACCCTTTTTTTTTTAATTGATGATAAATTATAAAAGAGCACTGGAAAATTTTGCTTGGTGAATGAAAATTAAGAACAAGAGCGTGCAGTATTGTAAATAGGCAAAAGGCTTATTACAGGTATAACTTTAGGCTGACATGATTACCAGACACTGCCTGCAATGATTATTGTTTACTGGTATTTTTTCTGTTTTAAGATTTTTCTGCAGATCTTCACTAGTTTGACAGTGCTTTAGTGGATTTCTTTTTAACAGGTCTTGACTTTGGTGATGCAGCACTGGGTGGAGCATTCTTTCCAGATATGAAAACTTTTTTCATGGGTTCAAAACCCGTCCAGCCTATCCAGAAAAGACATAATTCTTCTCCAGCACCAGGTAAAATTGAGCATATGAACATGCAGTAAAAGGCTTAGAGTATGGTATGCTTTATATTTTTCTTCTGTGTACTAGATTCTACAGTATGTCATGGATACTGTTTGTTGGGTTTGTATCTCTGCATGTGTAGGTATGCCCATTTATGTGTTTCCAGTCCTGACTAGATATTCTTACATTCCAGATAAGAAACCTTGCTCCAAGGGAACAGCAGCTAAGCAGCCCATCAAGAAAGTGCAAGTGTCTTCTCCCACACCAGGTTGATTTTGTAAAGAAAATATTAGTATTTAAAAATGTTATTTATTTTTAACATTATGTCTAACATTATGTCTCCCTCTCCCTTTCCAAATCCGCCACCTTCCTACAACTGAATCCTTCAAATCTGCACTGAAAACGCACCTCTTCCTTGAGCATTACTCCTAACACAGACCACACAATGCTAGACCTTACCCTCCCCCATTCCGCTCTTGCTGCTTTTCTCCCCATCTTTCTCTGCAGAATCACTATATTCTCTGTTTCTGTTACTTGGTGCCTTTTTGTGTTTTCTATCTGTTTTCTGTTTGTTGTCAGTACTGTCATTTATTCTTCCGTCCCTCACGTTCTGTCCATTTAGTCCATGTCTCTTCCCCGCCAAGAGCATGCTCTCTATGAGTGTGAATATGTGCTATAAAAATCTTCATTGTTATTATTATAACCAGTGAGCAAGAACAGACAAGAAAATAACTGTGTAAATATTTTTCAATGACAGATTTTGACCTTGGTCCAGGAATGAAAGGTTGTTGTGTCAACCAAAAACATGTGAAGAAGGTATGCAATACGACACTGAATAAACTCACGAAGCTGGAGGTAGACAAGCGAACAGTCTTTTTCCAGGAGCGAGGCAACACATTGATTCACAGCTTTTTCGAACTATTGGCTGAGAACAAGGTTTCAAGTGAGTTTTGCTTTTTTCATGGGTCTCATTTGTTCTAGATTTATGGGGACTAAATTTACATGGTGTTGTCTCACTATTTCCACTGATTTGCTATGGTCTATGTAATGTCATGTTTGATTGATGTGATTAGAAAATAAATTTCATTTAACGGCCAGGGAAAATGAGCAGCTTAACTAAGGTTTCAGAACTAACAACCAAAATTTTGACTTTTGCTATTACTTCATAATCAGGAATACTTTGTAGTATTATTTACCATTAAAATGTAGGGAAATCAGGTTTTGGTTTTGGTTTTTGTGTTCTACTTTTGCAGTTAAAGAAAAGTAAACATCACTGATGTGAGCATAAGCAGATAATCACTGCGTGATTGCTTTAAAGTCTTACCGATGACGTTTAAACTTTTAAAATGTTTCAGCATGCATCATAGGCAAAAAGGAGCTAGTGTCACAGTACACTTTGGAGGAGAATTTGATATGTGTTGAAACCAAACGGGACAAAGATACAAGAAAGGAAGGGGTGACTCAGAGTCTGGATAAGAACTTCACCTGGATCAATCTTCATGGCTTTGCAGACATGTTATTTGCAGAATCAGCACATGAAGAAGAAAGTCAAGAAACAGTGGTGGAAGCAAAGAAGGTACTGAATTCATCTGTTTGCTTAGCTGAAGTCCAGGCTAGAATGTTTGCAGGTAGAATGTTTGTAGTAATTGCTGATAAAGAGTCATATTTTCGTAACACCGACTTTTTTTCTATTTTCTTATCTCCATTTTTTTAACGCAGCACAAAGGCTACTTTAGCTGGGGTTTTTTGGTACCTACCTATGATTAAACAAATATGTAAAAATTTACACAAAGTTCCCCATGTTCCATTATTGGAACAAAATAATTTTTCTGTTCAAATTCTTGTTCCTTGAATATCTGTAGATCACATACATGAATTTCATGCACATATTCAAAAATTTCAACCTCCAGCGTAAATGGGTTAAGAGCCCTGCATAAGTGCAGTGTTTAAAAAAGATTAAGACTATTTTTGCTTAAACACTGTTTGCTTGCAGAAATTGTTCAGAAAGATGGATAGGCATGTGATGAAGCTCGTTGATTGTCAGCCTCAGAAAGTGTTGGCCCTAGTAGTCTTGACTGGACGTACCGAAAGAAGCGAGCACAAGAATGGTGCCACTTTTGTCAAAGTGACCTGAGTGCTTCAATTGTTACTGGTGATGGTGTAGTCTGTTTATGTGTATGTGTGAATGCATGGTGATGGATGCACAAACAATAAAGTGACCAGAAGCTCTGCAAGTACTGTTTGTGGGTGATAATTAGAAAATAAAACTACAGGTGTGTAGAATTTGCTGAGAAGTTTTCAACAAGAATAATGATTATGAGATTATTCATTTTCCTAAACTTACTGCCTCTTGGCATCAGGATTATTGGCTTTTGCATGAACACAAAATGCAGTTTAAAACTTAAGAGAGGTTTTGAAATGATCTGCTCAGAAAACTATATAATATTGATTGTATTCCCCTCAGAATACAATCCTGTAGCAATTAATGGTAAGGGAATAAGTTAATGTTACAAATTAAGTTTTCTGGGTGGTAATTCCATGTTTATCTGGGCAGCTGGCATCTGCTATGCTGGTTTGGTCTAGTCCCCAGCTTTAACTCATTAGTTCTCTTCTTGAGTGCTTAAGCACATGCTGTTAACTGACATGTTCAGTGCAAGAGAGTGCAGGTTTGAAAGGTAATTGTATTCTAGACTTTATGTAATATGCAAGCAGAGAAGGGGTGCAGGATGATATAAAAGAAACAGAGATCATACAAGGAGTGTTGGCCATGTTGCATTTGGCAGCTGTTACGTGTAAGATGCGATCTTTAACATAGTTGTGCTGTTTAAGGTGTGTATTGTCTTTAGCCAAAATGTTATTGAAGATTTGTGTCTCCGAGTTGTCTCCTTTAGCTAGGTGGTCTGCTGAAATAATGTGCTAACTACAAGATAAGGAAGTGGTGCATCATAGGGTGTGCCTTAATAAAAATTTGAATCCTATGAATATTGACAAGCACGTTTTTACCACTGCACTACTGGGCAGGAATATTTTTCCACTTATGATTTCGCTCTGTTTGGGGAAAGGGGAGGAAACCCTTGACAGACAGGCCTGTGAAGGCATCCAGAAAGAAATATGCAAGGCTCTGAGATAGTTTAAACCCATGGTCCTTGCTACATTGATGATAGCATTTTACCATTGTACAGCCAGATTGCTCCACTCCAGCAGGCATTTACCATTCACACATTTATATATGCACACAGCACCATGTACAAATTCCACACAATAATAAGATATGGCTGACATTTATTTTAGTTGTGCAAATACAACCTGATGTACATAAAATCGGCTTGTATATATGCATGTGTTGCTGGGCGTGCATGTGCATGCACATAGGGAAAGCACAATATCAAATAAAATTAACATTTGCAACAAAAATGGGAAGATTATGAGTGGCATGAAATATAACAGTAAGGAAATCATCACTGATGATGCAGCAGAACAGATTTTTATAAGGATATCACAAAAAACCACCCACTACGCACAATGCAGTATGAAATCCACACAAAATTTAAAAGAATGAGTTTGTTGTTTATAGAGTGCTCAGAAGGAAAGAAACGGCTGTATGAACTAGATAGGAAAACCAAAGCTGTTGCACATTTACAAAGTATTTCTTAGTCTTTGGATGTAATTATTTATTCAAAACGGCACTTTGCAACCCCAGGAGTTATATCAAGCAACGGACTGGTGTCACGATCTCCTGCCTTTACGAGACCATGATTTTAGGTCACACAGTGCGCAGGCACAGGGGTCAGCAGGTCATGTCCAGGTGACATATCATTGAGCTGCATTACAACACATCCTCGATCCGCAAGTCTTCCACAATTGACAATGTTAAATTCAAGACATATACTGTCCTAACACATGGTAAAATCCTCTTCTTGTACTCACACTCATCTCACGGTATAAGATCGCATATTTACACTCTCAACCCATGAGTCACCTGCTGACGCCTGCGCACTGTGTGACCTAAAATCATGGTCTCGAGTGATGGGTCCAAAAAAACTTGTAGAACTAAGGGGCTCATCATATCTAGCACATTGTAATCAAACTGGAAAGACCAATGCAACTGGTGCATTTGTGTGAATTTCTCCTGTTTGGTAATGCCTTAGTCTTGCTAAAAAACCCTTACCAATTTTTAATGCATGCAGCATGAGAACCACAAACCTGCTGTAGTTGCTCTGTTATGCATTTATAAGTTTAATGCACAGTCGTTTTGACCAGGTAATGTTTCAGAACACTTTAAAAACAATCTAACATATAGGCTGGAAGAGCAACATGGATGCGAGGGCGGAGAAAAAATACCTTTAATTATAAGGGAACAAACTGATGTCCAGTAATTGTAATTTATTGGACACTAAAAGATGTTTACGTGAGCTGTTCATCACACTTTAATATGAATATGATAATAAAGGAAAGGAATGCCAGATTCAGCAGAAAACAAACTTGCATTGTTATGGGAAACAAAAAAAATAACTTGATTTTTATTTTTGAACTAGTGTTTGCATATTAACTAATCTATATGTTATCAACAAATAATTAAAAGAAACAGCAACAAATTATGAGTACATATATTCCCTTATTAAGATAGAGGACAACATGATTCAGTGTGTAGAATAGCAGCCCCTGCAACCATTAATTGCTTCACATGACATGCATGCACACCACTCATTCACAAAGTATTCTGGATAATACATGAATCCACAAAGTATAAAATAATTGAGCTTACGAACATAATCAAGAGTTAAACATGCATGACTATTTTGTTGGGGGTAAGGTGTGGATGTGGAGGTATTACTTGGCAAGCAATTACAAATATAGCATGATGGATAAGAATATTTTTACTTGCAGAAATTTAAATAATTCAATCTGCAATCTATCAAATAGTAAAATTGCACATTATCATATCACAACCATTCACTTGTCTGGCTTTGTCTACAATTCTCACCAAGAATATGAATGTTAGGATGTTGAGCAGAAAATGAGCTTTATTAAATGCTTTTCTCTCTCACTCTCAAAAAAAAAACCAACATAAAGATTGTCAGATGTTAGTTTCCTGGTAAGCTGCAAACTTTAAGGTATATGAGAATGTAAGAGAAAAACCTGAAAGGAGCTGTGCATAGATTTATAAATCTACGAAATGAATATCATTCACCCTTTCTCTCTCACAGGCATGTGTGCATGTGTAAACACACACAAATCCACCACTCATACACGTCTACTAGTACTTCATTCACACTGTTATTACACAGCTAAAAACATTTTAAGAGTTTAAACAGTATGATCATTAATAATGGTTTAAAAGCCAGGGAATCAAAATATAATCCTTCCTATCGAAGTGGTTACTTTTTTTTTATTGCTTAACGTACTTAACCATGTTTATCTTAAGACCAGCCCTTTTGAGTTTCTAAGACAACCCATCACTCTCATGACCTCCTTAGGCCTCTGTCAAAAGGGTGAAACAGGCTCTTAAAACTGATTCTCAAGGTCTACATCTGAGCATAGAAATTTCTCACCAATTTTTGTAATGTTCTTTTATTCTTGTATCTAAAATTTCCCCACACTTAAATTTCTTCACTTCCCTTGGATATTCATGTACATTTTACCTGAGCACTATAAATTACCTAACTGCTGGTTGTGCAATAAATTACTTCTAAATGTTCTTGCTTTATTGTTGTGTAAGGGATCGTACCTATACCCATATTTTTCTGAGTGTGTTGTGTTTGTCTGCATGTTTGTTGGGCATGTGTCATGCTTGTTCTATGCATACAGCCTTGGTGGGAATGGTGCTCTATAAAAGTGCGTTTTTATTAATTCATTTAAGAGACAGACCTGCAATGAACAGAACATAATTTACAGACTAAGACATAACAAATATACAAATACACAACAATACAGCATTACAGAACAGAATCAAGATCTCTCTGTCAAAGCAAGGTGGAGAAAAATTGGTTTGAAAATTAGTTTGAACAATTTAAATCATATTTTGAATGAAATTTTGGGGGCACATGATTATCCATTCCTAGAACAAAGGAAGTATTAGAAGACATGATAGTATAAAAAGCAAAAATGTCACAAAACATACACATCATTCAGGTAATATCATCTGCACATTTTGGTACACAGATCTGAATGCACCATACTGTTGCTTTAGTTTATCTAAACACTCCCCCTTACACCTTACAACCTCACTTCTATACTACCCTTACCTTAAATCCTAACCTCCATCCATTCACTGCCAAAGTTCCTCATAAAGACATGCACATCTGCACATACCAGCAGATACATACATGCACCCCTTTACCCCAACACATATACCCTTGTTGTCGCTTAGAATGTTGGAAACTCGTAGACATGAGGACATCTGAAACTACTGTCTACAAGAAGCTTCAAAAGCATGACATGCATAATTAGAAATAAGTTGCTATTACTATTCCTGTTCTATTCTCTGGGATATAAAAACAAGTCAAATGCAAATAAACACTTAATAGTTTCTCAAATTATTTTCATACTTAGAGTTTTGAAAAACATGTTAAACCTGTTTGAAATGAATCAAGCAAATATTTTTATTTTAAAGGCAGAAAACAACCAAGAAAATCTTTTTTAAACTTTCAGTCTAGTGGTAATCATGACAACAATCTGATGCATGGAAGTATATAGTGTATATATATATATATAAATGTAACAATAACATTATAAAACTAGGAAACAGGGTCATAGGGAAGGATTGAAAGACCCTCATTTTGCCTCAAGAGACTGTATATATATTACCTGTCATTTAAGTTTCATTAAGGATGGCATTCCAATTTGAAAGCAGCTTTTAAAATATGTTTTACTAAACCCTGACATAATAATCATCAGAAAGAAAATGAGAATGACAAAAAGAAGTTTTAACACTAATACACCCTATGATTCATATCTTACAAGGAAAATTTTATAACTTTTCATAATTTGTAATTTGTGAAAAATGCTGATTAGAGGGCTAAAAGTTTCTGAAATTAAAGTAAATAAATAACTGTTCATAAAATTGCCAAAAGGCCAAGAAATGTCAGAAAACAAGCATAATATCAAAGCTTGGATATTTTGATCTTCAATCAGCATATCAGATGATCACAAGCTTTATGTTCCCTTAATTTGATCTGCATGAGCTGGGTGTATGAATTTCTTTGCTAGCACACTATGCTTTCAGTTCTCTTTTAAATGTTGTGCTTGTTTGGAGATTTTTTTTTTAAATATTTAGAATGTGGTATATCTGTAAATTTCTAAGAAAATTATTATTTTGTGGTCTAGTCGGCATAAGAGGAGTAGCAGAAAGAGATTCTCTTTTCAATTTCACTTACGTATCAACTGCTAGGAAGAAATACAGTTATCTTCCAAAAGCTTTCATGAAATGCAACTAAATCACCATCCTTTGTGTTATCAGCAATGCACTATGCCTTCTGCTGTCTTTCATTTACCAGTAAACCAACACTGTTGTTACAACTACATGCAAGTAAAACTGCCCTCAAAGCCAAGAATACTAGGAGAGAAAATTCTACCTGGCCAGCAGGCCAACAGAGAGCAATGATTTCCCAAACTTTGAGTCTAACTCATTTAAGTGCAACATTTGATAGCTACACATTTTCTCTACATGAAACACACACGTACACAAACACACACATACCACTCATAATGTTTATAATAATAAAAAAAAGAATGTGAGCTATCCCCAGACATAGACCTTGATAATTTCAGTGGGATAGAGACTAATTGGTTTAAATTTTCTATAAAACACTAACTGCACAGTCCCTTCTGGCTGGCTGAACAAAACTGAGCAGATCCTTGAGAATGACTAATTTCTGAATTAAAGAAAGTTCCTGAACTTTAAAAATACTATGAAAAGTACCTGCAATCCTAGAAAGCTCACTTATTAAAAACAGTGAAATGTCATTAGTTCAGACAAAAAACATTATTGGTAACTCATGCATGTTGCTTGGTACTTTCTTTGTGTTTATCTTTTTTGTTTCAAATAAAGGATAAAGATTTTGTATGCTAAGAGTTTATGTTTAGAAAATTTACAGTACAGGTATATAGCTCATCCAGACACATTAAAAGCTGTAGTTATACTTCTCTGTAGAATCAATATCTCCATGGATATGGTTACAAATAAAATTGGAAGAACAGCTAAAGAAAGCTACTAAGCACATTCGATGATAACACTGATCAGTGGTATATTTACATATCCACTGTTGAAGCATACTGTAAAACCTAAATAATGTGCTCTCAAATGGTAAATTCCTCAAGGATAAGATGGTTTTTAAAATAAACTGCAAATAATCTACATATTTATCTATAAAATATCATCCTACTGAACCCGTCACAGATGAGCACAAAAAGGTCATGTTATTCACTCCTACTCTACAGCTTCTGTATAGTAGTTCTAGCAACAAAAGAGCAGCATTTGGGGTAGAATTTTCTAGCACTGGCAAGGATGAAAACACTTCTTGATAACTTATCTGGGAGAAAACCAGCTCAGTGTATCAGCGGAAGCACAAAAAGCAGCATTCAACTCCCATAATCAGTAGCTCCTAACACAGGTGAGTTTTCTTAAAACAAAGGTAACAGCCTTTATATTTTTTAAATTAAGAAAATGCCATGTCAAAAAGCATTTATGAAATTTTGCATGCTAACAGCTTTTACATTATTGCAAAAAAAAAAAAAAAAAAAATGCTTATACACATTATGAATTATATAAAGGAATGTCAAAACTGACTTGTCCCCATGCATTACATATATAACTGACATACTTTTAGACAGAAATGCAGTCCTTCTCCATTTATCTTTTCTGACAGACAATTTGCATGAATCATTCAATGATATGCAAGTCAGAGGTGTAGAGTATTCTGCTTCACGTAATTCATTAGTTTTTGTGCACTAAACAACCAGAAGTAGGAGCAAGCAACTACCTAACAGTCTGCTTTGTTAATTCTTGATGCTGTTTTCATGATTTTTTACAGTTTTATTGTTTATATAGTTATTATACCATTTTATTTAAAGTAGGCATAGGGTTCCAGGTTACCATTTTATTTAAAATAGGCATAGGGTTCCATAACCTAGTGACCATGTCTAGTAACCCAGCACATTGAAGGCAGAGACCATCCCTATTTTTCTGCTGCCGTTTAGATATGGTACCTTTTAAATTCCTAATAAATCAGGTAAATGGCTACTGTGTGGATAGCAGGATTTTCCAGTTACATAGGCTAAGCAATCAAAAATCTTCAGCTTAAATGTTGAGTGCACTAACCATGAAGCTATGCCAACACCCTCCAAGCAGCATAAAGGAAACACGTTAAAGTTTAAATGTTGCATACACTTGTCTTTCTTATTTAAAAAAATAAATAAAACCCACCCTTAACATGTTACCTTCTCCATTAGAATTCTACTATTAACTAAAATAAGGGGAACCCCCAATGTTTTTGTATACACAAAATCATCATGTAATATCACAATGTTCAACATTCAGGACGTACTTAAAATTCATGAAACACACCCCACATTATCACAGGGAAAACCTAATGTAATGGTAGTTACTTGTTTTTGCACACAAGATATAGGGAAAATACTATGTCACTATGTCCTGCTTGTGCTTGCTGCTTGACAAGAACAGGACGTGAATGTCAGTTTCACACCTAAGCGCCCACCAGCTTCTTAGAGTACTGAGATAACCATGGTCGGTTCCAGGCTTTGGGTTTAAGTACATTGCGTTTTGGTGCTTTTCATTCACTGGTTCTTTATCTTGTGAGAGCAGTGTAACGTTAGCCACCATAGTTAGGAGGATCTGGCAAATGAGGGGAGATCACACAACTGGCTAAACAATTTATGTTTTCACTTTATCCTCCCACAGGTAGTAGACCATCACCTTTCATTGTGGCTGCTTTTTGTCATAGCATCTGTATTACATTCATGTCAATCTAATAGCATGTTACAAACAAACGCAATAATTTAAGTTTCCCATATGTCATATAATCAAATAATGCTCAGCTACTGTGGGAGACTTCCACTGGTGGTCGGGATAGAAATCGTTGGACCATGTTTCGAACAGCACGGTACAGTTGTCGAGGCAATCCACATGGCTGGAGTTTAGAGATCAAGCTTCCACAATGAGCAATGTAATCTGTAAGCAATGTTAAGGAGAACTAGAGAGCATACACAGTAGTAGGCACATGTGTAAATCACATAAAATGGATCCTAAACAGGTAAACAGCAATTAGCCTAGGATGACTGAAAGCATAAAACGATAAAGAAAAGTGGGGGAAAGGGGCATCTCAAAATGTTAAAGAAATTAAGGCAGACATCTCACCCTGCATGAACATGAAAGGCGATACTTCCTTTTTACTTATCAAATTTCTGTGACACGCTTGTATATGCATTAAATAAAAATATGACAATAGGAGATAAAGGTCATGATAACATTAGCAAATGTACATTGCTACTTTTTTCTGCTACTGACTGATAATACCTCTAACATTTTTACTGGGTGAAGTAAGGGTTACAGCCCCCAAAAACTTTAACTGAGGGTTTGATTGAGATGGAAGTTTGAAAACCCATTTTTAATGTAAGGGAAACCTGATGCAAAAAAAAAAAAATAACAAAAAACATCCACATAAACTTATGCATAAAATGTTGTGGCTGATTTCAAAAGAACAGATGAACAGCTGCCCTTTTGAACTGTCTGCTGTAAACTCCACATACATCTGGCAAAAACACAGGTGGCCTAAACAGCACTGTGCAAAAGCATGCCAAGCAAACCAGAGCATACTTCTTAAGGTTACCAGCCCTTCACACACAAAACAAACAACTAACTAAAGGAGAGGGAAAAAAGCATGTGATGGTTGCATTTACTAGAGAAATAAAGTCTATTACTATTAAACAGCGTTACTTTTGGCATCATCGGTACATCTGATAATAAGCAAACATACACTTTGCAAACAGGAAAGGATCAACAGTGCCAACCATATGGAGAGAGAAACTACATTTAATTTTATGCTTTTCTTTTACCAGCCTCTCTTAGCATTTGACACAGAAAGAACCTTGACACCTACTAATACACAAATATATGCATATATTAGAAAAATATTGTAAAGCAAAGGATATATAAATGACCATGGTGGCTGGCCTCCATTTATATACAACACATAGGAGTAACCATCTCGGGGCTTTCCTTGAATTGAGTAGTAGAATGGAAGAAAACTGTGAGGTCGAAAGTTCCGACGCTCATAAAAGCGAATGGCTACAGTGTTTGTTGCAAGTACATGAAGATACACAGCCTTACAACCTGATGCCTCTTTTGATGTCAGATATGAAAGAAGGCTGTCAAGAAGCAGGGAAGCTGTAAAAGAATTCATTTTCTTTTTTTACAGAAAATATTGCATACATCAGATATAAATATATTGACATTAAGAGTAGTCTGTGGTTGTTTGCTAAACTTTCACACAAGCATGCACACGATAAACCAAGGAATACTTATTTCTCAAGGTTAAAGCAATGTCATATATGTCATTAATATATGGGTTAATGTGTTTACCATTTATATTTAACACAAAAAGTGCTAAACAGTTCTGGGCATCAGAAACTAAGGGCAAATTTCTCACCAATCCCATTTCTTCGGAAATCATCTACCACACCCAGACTAAGGATATATGCCACCTGGATGCTGGAAGGATAATAGCTGGCAAGGATATCGCCATCCTAAGAAGCAGTGAATTCAGCAGTGTTACAGCTTACCATGTCATACAAAGAACCTTTCCAGTATATGAAAACAATATATATTAATTAAAATGTAATATGCAAAACAATATGCACAGCTGCAAATACAGATATGGACAAAGTCACCTAGGTGTCACCCAAAAGACAAAATAAAGTTTTTTTTTATCAGAGCTTTAAGAGCTTTTAAAAGTTACTTCTTTACAGTTCTGTCAAACACGGATAGTTCATTACCAGACTTATTTCTCTGTGCATGAGCAAAAAATCTCAAAACTGTAACGAGTTAAAATTAGTGCATACCTCTTTATTCAATTTAGATTTTGCTTTTAGTTCAGCTACAATAAGACCAACAATCCGTGACTGGTGCGTGGCAGCCAGAGAGTAGAAACGACTGCTGGATGTGATGTCATCATACCAGGAGTCAGGGTATCTATAAATGATGCATAAAATATCTTGAAATTGTTAAACATTAAATACAGCTTAAGTCTTGTTAAATGATCTGAATTTTTCCATCTTATTCAACTGATCTTTTGATCTAAAGGGCATATATTATATTTATAAATATATGCATAAATTATACCAACCATTTAGTGTGTGTCAACATTTTAAAGCTGCTCATGACTGCAATAAAATCAGTTTTTAACTTACTCAATTGGGAACCATTCGGTGCACAACTTCTTGACCTCGCTAACATCTGCTGGGCAGAGAAAACGCAGCTGTACTTCTTGTTGCACTTGCAGGGCCTTTGCTTGGTTCATCCCCTCCTCCAGTGGCCCTTCAGACCCTGTGGCAGCCACCGCTCTGTCTACTCTGACACGCTCATTGATATGAAAAGAATACTTGTGCTGGGAGTGTCAAGCCCTGCTCATTTTATCTTCTCTTTCTGCCATGAGATAGGATGTTGGCATCAAGTCTGTGTGTGACCTGTAATGTTACATTCACCTATTACTGATAAATGCTGATGTAATAAAAAAGCAATACATTATTATTACACTGTCAGGAAGGGACATGATTGACAAGTATCTTGGAGATTATTACTAATAAATCTAAATGAATGGAGGGTTTCACACATGAATATGCAAAAGAATTAAGATAAACATATTCTTTTGCCATGATAATTCATACTCATTCAACATGTAATACTAATGTGTCGACTCACTCTTGTTAATACATAATAAGTATATGCTATTAAAAATGGCAAATATTTTACTGCAGACATTTTAATGTAAACATAAATATCTCATTCAATATTGCTATCTGGTCATATGCTGTGCACATTTCACAATCAGGAACAAGTATTGTATTAATCAATCACCATGCAAAATTTACAACTGCTTTTTTTTTCTTGTTCACGTTGTATAATATGAAGGGATTTCGTCAAATGAAAGGATTTTTTTTTTTTTAGCTGCCTTATCTATATATTCTTTTCCACTAAAAATGTGCTTGCACTGTGACTTTTCTAACAGATGAAAATCGTGTCATTTTTTTCATGTCTCCAAAGAGCCCAAATTGATTCCTTAGTCACTTGATGTCATTAAGCTGGATGTGTGTGAGAGCACGTACATAGCAAGAGAGGCTGAGAAAAGATGACACACAATTCATAAAATGTCTTTTTCCCATTTATACTGATAAGAAACTCAATAAAAGGAAACTGTCGGAATATCGTACTGGCATGACAAAAGCCAAAAGGTGAACAGGCAGTGAGAAGACTCGACTCTTGAGTAGGTTGTTTCGACGACAGCCAACAGTTGATTCAGTGCATTTGACAGTAACAACGCCACAAGTCAACGAAGTCACTTATGCTTTCGAGACATCTATAATTTTAAAATTGCAAAATTTTCTATGATACGATGGTGTGTCTTCCACCGGAAGAAAAATATAAACATCTCCAACTGGTTATCTTGCGTCATATGATAAAAAAATTGTCCACAAAAAGTAAACGAGAAGCAATGACGTCATCAGATTGTGACTTGTTCTTCCGTTTATACAAGTTAGCTCAACGTAGGTGATCCATACATGTAAAGATTTCCAAATTAGTAAAATTTAAAACATGGAGTTAGTAAGTTTTAATGTAATATAACGGCTGAAGCCCCCTTAGGTGGACGTTTGTTTCGAGCGACCTTGACCCGAGCATGTAAGAACTATAACCACTGATCATAACCTTTCAAAATGGCGACGATAACAGAAGACCGCATGGTCGTCGAAGATTTTTACGGTAGGATCAAATGCACACTCTCATGTACCCTTTTACACTATACGTACGCAGAATTAGACCATTTGGCAGAACTTTGATATGGAGTAACTCGCTACGTCATAGGCCGGTCTATGTTATTTTATCAGAGGTTTGGGGTAGGTTTAGTTTATTAGCTACATTTGGGCAATTGAGTGGAGCGAGCAGACAACAAATGCCGCTAGGCATTTTTGTTATGGCCTTCGCGAGTTACTTTATATCAAAGCTGTGCCGACCATTTTTAAAATACGCATGCATATTATAATTAAGTATAAATACTAGTAACATGTGTAGAACAATATATGTATATTTTGCGAGATACGCAGTTTTGTTGGGGTTGTTAACTGTATTCGGAAAGTTGACTGCTAGTGCATTGCACCGTTAACATCTTTTCAGCCAGGCAGATCATCATCAGTTTTTACAATAATCGCTTGATACTATTTAATAGTATACAGTGTTAACTTGTTCGATTGTTATTTGTTCCAGAGGATAATTAGGAAGCAGTTCACACAAGTAGGCTATAATGAATAACATCAACACCACCACCGCATACTCTCCACTCAGATAAACACCAGCTAGACCCTCATACAGTCACAATTCAGACCCGCATACCATAACATTTTCCACTTTTCAGAAGTTGTATGATTTGAACAACAAAAGACAGCTTCCTCCTTCACACAGAAACGCCGACCCATAGTGGGCTGACAGAATTTTTTTGACAAGACATGCTTATTATCAAATTTGTTATAATTTGAGCCAGTATTGTATATTATCTGCACACAGACTAATTTAATTTACTCCAGATGAAATTTAATATGGAACAGTTATGAAATGTGAAGGTTCGTATGTAAAAAATAAAATGTTATTGAAATTGGCAAAGATGTAATACTCCTTAATGCAAATGCTTTTGTACTTGCTTTGATTTGCAGTGATACCTGTCAAATTTGATACCAGATGTAATTATCAGCATTACCTCTACCTAAAGAAGCATGTGACACGAGAGAATGACGAAGCAAAGCCAAAAGACACAACACTTTTTATTGTCAATATACCACCCTATGCAACAGAGGTAGTTCTGGTTTTATCTGATGCTGAGTGAAATCTTCCTATATCCAAATTCAGTTCCTGATGCACAATTCAAAAACTGATTGTTCAGCTTTTTTGTTACTATCCCTCACCTTGTGCTAAAAGAAAAAAGACACTTTGAGGTGAGAGTGTATGTGGGGACATGCACCAATATTTACCAAAGAGAAACAACATATCTGTATGTTCTTCATTATTTTAAGTAAGGTTTAATCATTCAGCAGTTCCTAAATGACAGATTATTATTCACTGTGAATATTCATGTTCATAAGGCGAGTCTCAGACGAGTGTTCAGCAGCTGTGGAAAAATCCTAAAGGTGTTTCTTCATGAAAAACCCACAAAAGGTGAACCACCTCAAGAAAAATCAAAGTTTTTTCCTGTTCACAGCTCTCCACAGGTACAAACTAGAATCTTTAATGCAATGATATTTTGTGCCACTAACAATCTCCTCCTGTCTCTCTCTTTTTTGTAAAAAAAGAAATTTAACTTGTTTCTATTAATGCAATACTATTGCCAATTTGCATGTGTATGTGCTGGATCTTTTAAAGATAACAAAGAACTCCATGTACCGAGCACTCTATAACTGTATTCCATTTGTACTTTTTCTGAAAAATGCAGCATCATCAAAAGTGGTTTATTTTCTCAAATTATTCATTGGCACATCTCAACAATTTTTAAATGCTTTTATTTTTTAAACATGGTCCAGTTTTATTTATGGACTATATAAAGTCAGAAATTTTTGTATTTAGCAATTAAGTTTATAAGAAAACATTATTTATAAAATATGAATAGACATCTCCTTTCTATCAGCAAGATACAAGAATGAGAAAAGCATAATTATTCTCACCTAATTTTAAAGGATTGAAAATTCCGGTTAAAGCTCTTTATCTTTTTTGCCTGATTTTTGTATATGGTTACTTTAAGAAAATCTCAATATACAAAGGGTTAAAGAATAACTCTTTTGCAGGGATTCAAAGTGGGTTACATTGTTTTCAAGCAAACAAATTCTTTGAACAAGGCTTTGAATCTGCCCTACAGCAAACCATTAATCTTGTCAACATTGGATGCACCAGTTGTCACGGGGATTGCAAGTAGGTTCATTTGTCACAAAACTCGTTTCTAGTCGTGAGGAAACATTCATCCTTTTTATCAGTAATGATTTTAAAAACTAGTTTTGTAAATATATAAACTAGTTACCAGTTACCAACAGATTAAACAAAATTGTACAGATGTGTTTTCTGCATACTGAATTTTGTGGTACTTTGCACGTAAAAAAAAAAATTACCTAGACCAGGTATTGAAGTGCATAATTATATAAGTAATTTACATTAGTACTCAACAGAAGTATTTCGAGATTCTTAAACTTGTGTTTTCACTCAGTCAGCATGCTATCACTTGTGACTCATAAATACTTATGGTAACTATTTAATTTAGTTACAGACAGTGTTATAAGAAATACTCTTTCAAAAATATAAGTGCTTCTCTTTTGCTTCATCAGATTAGAAGAGGGAGTATGGCAGTTACATTACTGAAAGTTAGCATATCATGATGTCATTCAGGGCTTCTATCAGATTTATGAGGTTAGCTAGTTTTTCTGTATAAAAGGAACATTTGACATTTTATCTTATAGTTTTACTGATGAAAATATTTAAATTTCCTGAGAACAGAATTACTGATTTACTGGATGGATCACATGTATTTAAAAACTTATTTTAAGCACGTTCAAATTTCTGAGAATTTCCATAAAGTATCTTTCTTTTCTTTTTTACAGAATGGAAAAGAGAATACTTGGATCGAAGATCTATAGACATTTCAGAGATGAAGAGAGAAATTGATAAATTCATGAACGACTTTGATGAATTAATTGCAGAGGTAAGAAAATTAAGATGGTAAGCTTTCTGTTAAGAGGCCTTGCGTGCAAGGAGCCTTGATATACAGTCAAGCGATAGCCATTTAAATTGTGCCTAGTGTCTTGCATGCATACACATTCAGCACTAGTATCTTGTATCGTTTTGAGGCGTGTAGGTTTTGATGCACACTATTAAAAATGTTGGGTAGGTTGTAGCTATAAGAATTTATGGAGACATATATACTAAGTTTTAGGCATACAGTTTTACCCATTTTTTTTTTTTAAAGAAAAAGAAAAAGGCGAAGGAGATGGAAGGACAAGCTAATGATGAAGGATGGATCACCGTGACACGTGTTGGTAAAAACAAAGGAGCTCCTCGTACAGAAGCAGAAGCTCAACGAGTCACAAATAAAGATAAAAAAAGAAGGAAAGAAAAGGTTGGAATATTTTTGTTTTGTTTTGTTATTGATTACATTATGACATAATATATAGTTTCCAGCAAAGACCATGCAAGAGAAAAATAAATCTAGTTTGCTTAAAAGAATTGTTTTGCACTTACACATATCTGTAAATAATGTCATAACTAGCGTTTATTGAATCTCATGAAATGCTTTTAGAGTCATAGCTTCGATTGCAGGGATAGTTCAAAGACAAGATCACGTTGATTCCTTACATATATTTCCGTACAAATATTTTACAGTAAGAAACAGTTTATAAGACCGTTTCTTTGCTAAAGAACAAGAAATAATACTGCAGTGTTTACCTATTTAAAGACATATACATTACCATTTGCTTACACTTAACATTTTTCTTCAATAGGAGCTGAAAAATTTTTATTCTTTCCAAGTTCGAGAATCCAAGAAACAAGGTATGTATGAACACTTGGGTCTTCCTTATGCGTGGCCAGTCTTATTGTAAACATTTTCCATTTCACTTCATTTACTATGTCAAAGAGCTGAAGACATTTGTATCTTGTGAAAATACAATGAAGTATGCCACAAAACAACCCTTTTTTTAAAAATATTTACCTCATTGGCAGCATGTCATTGACCCTAGAAATTTTAAAGAACTTTGAAATTTCTAAACTCTCTAAGTAAAGAGAATTGTTGAGAGGCAGCCGATTGGTTAGGGCTATCAGCGCTGATTGAAGTGGGCTTACGGGAGCTCTGCGAAAAGTTTAGCCCTGCAAGGTGTATTATAATAATGATTATGATAATAAATGCAAGATTTATATAGGGGATACTCACACTCGTAAGGAGCATGTTCTAAGCGCTTGAGACAAAAATGAGACATGGATAGCATAGGAAGGACTGAAGGATAAACAACATATGGACGATGAAAGGATATACAACAGTAGTGATGGCTAACAAAGGACAAGTATACAAAACACAAAGAGGAACCAAGTAACAAGAACTGAGAGTACCGTGATTCTGCAGAGAGAGACAAGTAGGGAAAATAAGCGGGAAAAAGGAGGAGAGGGGTGGGAGGGTGAAAAAGGATTAACATTATGTGGACCGTTGTTAGGAGTAATGCTCAAGGAAGAGGTGCGTTTTCAGTGTGCATTTCAACCAGCGACCAAGGAGTTGCGGTAATCAAACCTAGAAGGAACAAACGCACAGATGAGTGTTGGTAGCGCGTAGAGTGAATGTGATGGATGGCGCTTTTATGGAACTCAGCCAGACTGACAGACAACTCTTAATCAAGAGTCATGTCTGCATTGACAATGAATCCCAGATTCCTGATTGATGACGTTAAGGTGATGTTGGTTTCGCCCACCTTGATGCATGATTAGGCAGACTGACGAACGATGATTGATCTTTTTCTCAAGCATAGGAGGGATTCTGTTTTGTCATTGTTGAGTTATGTCTGTTTTTAACCGTCCAGTCCTTGACGTCGCTACTACAGGTATGATGCTAGTAGCAGAGTGAGACTCAGCCGATGGAGTGGAGCAGTGCAATTGCGTGTTGTCAGCATATGATTGATGAGAAACATGGTGAGATTGGATGCATGATGAAAGTGGTTTTGTGTACAAAATAACAGAATTGGACCAAGTACTGAGCCTTGTGGGACACCGCAAAGTGGAGCAGGGTGAGATGTTTGACTGTGTACGAACACAGTTTAGGTTGTATCAGTGAGACAGGAGTTGAAACATGCTAGTGCAGGTCTAGAAATTCAGTAGAGGGTGTGGAGTCTTTGAAGGAGCAGAGAGTGGTTGATAGTGTCGAATGCAGCAGACAGGTCCAGTAGAGTTAATACAGAAACATCACCACCATCAAGGGCAGATAATATATATGTGGTTACTTTAATTAGTTTCGGTACTATGAAAAGGTCTATATGCTGACTGAGCTTGGGGGATCAGGTGGTGCTCTTGTAAGCAGACTCAGAGCTATGTCAAAACTACTTTCTCTATGATCTTAGACACATGCTCTTGTCACCTTGCTGTTTAAGCCAAGTCTCAGTGATGCTGAAAATATGGAGGGGCGGTCTGTGACAAACTCTACAATTTTAACGTGCTTCAGTGACTGTTGCGTTGACAATATAGACTGAACATTGAAAAGCCTAACATGGAAACGAGTGTTCAGTTGTCGAGTGGGGACAACTTGGAAGTCTCCTCTTTTCAGACAACCATGTTGATTAGGTCGCCGACATCTAAAGTCATTCGACCCAGTTGGTCGGTCGTGTTTCCAGCTGGTGTTATGGGTGATGACATTAACTGGTTCACTTTCGTCGCGCCGAAGTTGGAACGGGTGGCATTTATTCTTTTGAGAAATATTACTATTGCTATGGATGGTCAAAGTACAAAGAAAGCTGCAAAACGCTGATGAGTGATCAGTTATCTTAAGCTTCAGGGATAAAAGTTCATGCCTGCCATAAACGATGGATGAGGATGCACTATTATGAGAGCATCGTCTAGTGTGGTGTGCCGGAAGCGTTGAAACAAAGGCCCTGAGAGAGAATCAGTAGACGTGTTGGAGCACGTGGTGAAATAGGCAGAAGGTCCAGCAAAGAAAACTTTGAAAATATCCTTTTCCATGGGCGAGTAATCCAAACCACATTTCAGAATAATCGTTCTCACAAGGAAGCAGAAAATGGAGAACATATAAGAAAAGAGTCGGTCAATCGGTATATAAGGGCAGAGCTGAGATGGGATGACATGTGCTGAAGATCGGAGCAGTGTCACGACGCAGAGCCACATCATAGCATTGATGGCATAAAACTAAAATGGAGGGATGCGCCCATGGCATTTGGTGAAGTCTGTTGAATAATGGACGAGACATTTGATAGTGTCACTCGCTCAGAAATCAGCCTTCACGATGCGCATACGTCATACATAGTTACATGCATAATACAATAAATAGAATGAAAAAAAAAACACTTTTAGAACATTGTCACTGTCAACCGTCACCTCAGCAACCACGCTTTGGAAAAGACTGAAGACTCATTTGTTTTACTAAGATGAACTTCAACAACCAAGGACCACTTCTGTCTTGAATTTTTTTTTTCTTTCCCGGTGTTTTATTTTATTCTTCTTTTCTGATTTTGCTGCGGAATGAGTATTCTTTTGAATGGATACCTGCGCATTATAAATGGACATTCCACAGTATCGAAAGTGAGATGCTGCTTATATTTGAAATTGTGCACGTGTACATTATTAAGGGCTCTCAGGTGCAATTTCTTGGGGGAAGACAGCTTTGTCAAAGTGAAGATCTAAACACGCATGTTTTTAATGTGTGAGGTAGATATTGAGGCACATGGCTCCGCAGTTTTTAGATCTATCCATAACACATGCACATTATAGAGGCGGATTTCTGAGGCAAGGGCACATGACACAGGGTGTATTCACGCATTTGGTTGAGTGCATGGGAGAATGTTTATGCCTCACATGATATGGCATCCCCCCACCACCACTACTCGTTTACATTATAAAGAAATTATGAAATAAAAAATGTCCAAAATTTTGTAAATCAATTTTTGCCTAATTGCATTTATTTTTAATTCAGAAATCATGGAGCTTCGAAGAAAATTTGAAGAAGACAAGCAGAAGATTGCACAGATGAAAGCTGCACGGAAATTTAGACCATACTGATCTCATCCCTGTGTTTTCACTTAAAAGTGCCAAATAGAGATGGCTGTGTCAATCATATCCAGCAGATATTTTACAACTGAGAACTATGGTGGACAAACCCCCCAAATGGATATTTAACCCATGGAACTACCCACATGTAAAATAAATATTGTCTAATGTAATTTTTTTAGTTAGCATAATTTTTGTTCCTGTAAAATATTTGAAAAAGATGGAAGGATAATTCTTTTCACCACTTGGCAGTACAAAAATCAAACCATTGCAGCAAAAGAAAACTAAACCAGGCACGTCAATTTCAAGAAGCTACTGCCTTGTGACATGATGCGTTGCAAATTGAAATGATTAAAAAAAACTTGTACATTGTTCTTCACAAAGGCTCTTATCAACTGTTTCAAGATTGACACTGTGACAGTATCCCTGGTCTTTCAACCAGAACGTGAATAATGTCCCCGGGGAACGGGCACGTGGGCACTAGTTACTCCACACTAGCCGCCCACATCAACATAAGCTGCAGGGGAAAACACGATAATCACACACCGCTCCTTCAATTACACAACTTGCCTCAAGAGCCCCCACCCCTGCTCTTCCCGAACACAATGCTCAACGACGTGTGATTTTAACAATAATAAGGAAACGATTTATTCATACAAAAGCATTTCAAACCAATCAATCCTCTTCGTGCTATTTGCACATAAGGCCTCAACCAGAGCCCTCCACTGATGTCGATCGGCTGAAACCCGCTCCAGGCGACCCCACGTCCAGCCCTTTCCTTTCATCTCCCTGCATTTCAAACCAAATACAAGCAAATGGACTCGTCTAGGGGGGTCCCAATACTATCCGTGCTGAAGCGTACTTCTGATGTTACAGTGCTGTTACCTCTCTTTACAAATACCATACACACTTGCAAGCGCACCAACTTAGCTCTGTTACAGCTGGTTTGTTGTGAATCCAATACTTCTACTGACTGTCACGACGCACTGACGATTTCCTTCTAAATGATGTCTGATGGTCCCTCGAACTGCCACCCCGTCAGAGAGCGACGTCTGCTTCTCCCGTTGACACAGATTCGAGCTTTGTACCTCTCGCGGGTACACACGTGGGTTATTCGACGACTGTAATGCCTCGTAAAGCCGCCAACGAACACCACCACAGACGGTCTCAGTCCTTGAGAACCAACAACTTCTAGCGGCCTTAACGTTGAACGTTTACCTCTCACACCGGTAGAGCGAGCCCACAGTCAAGTAGCCCTTCCTTCCACGGCGACAGCAGGCAGTCCTGACAGTACGTCGTCACTGACTTTGCCTCCTCTCAAGGTTCTCTAACCCAACTTCTTCCCTCCCGAGTCTTGCCCTCGTGGCTAAGACTCGGTCTCAAAGCAGAAGTGTAGCTAGCGTTAGGAAGCTGAAGTCGCTTCGGCTATTTGACCCGTTGCTCCATCCACTCCGACGTTTTGCCGAAAAGTAAGTGGACTGTGTTCTTGTCTCTCTATTTATCTCTCTACATTCTCACAGATACATACATCGAGGGATGCCATTGGTCACTCACTCATCATCCAATCAGCAAGTATAGCCAGCAATCAACAGGAGGAAATCTCTCTCTGGCCACGCCTACGGGTGGCCGCTGTTACATGTACCTTAGCCTCCCTCCCCCTGTCTACTTACATGGTTTGGCGGCAAACAGTTGCGCGCCTTCGAGGTATCTTTCTCTCTCTCCCTAGACTTTTGTTGACGTTTAGCCAGCCATCGGTCACGCATGGCGGCCGAAATCACTTAGAGCCGTCTGTTCCACGCGCCACTTATGTTTCCATACCAAAACATACGCCCCCTACTTTCTCGCCAAAGGGCCTCAGGCTTGTCAACAGCCACTCTGGACACTAAGTGGGCTGATTGTTACCTACCCCCTACAGTTATCTCATGACAGACACATCCAACACTTATCCACACACCTTAAGAGATTTACAAACAAGACCTTTAATCTTAGCAACAATTCAGTTTATTTTACAGTCTGTTGATTAGCTGATATCCATAGGTGTGTGTCGAGACGCTGTTCTTTCAGAATGCTGAGCTAAAACCATGCAGAGAAGCCTGGAAAAAGGCAGATACAATAGTATGACAGAGTATTTATTCCGACAGATGTACAATGAAGTTTATTTCTAAAAATTTGTCACCCTATGTTCAGGGAGGTTCTTTGAGGTTCAATATATGTAGAGAGTAATAAATCTGTTTCACCTGGAATAAAATGTAGTGCCATTTAATCTTTACTATAGTTATTGAAGAAACTGGAATGTTAAAAGATGTAGCCATTATTAATAATAATGATAGTGATGAAATAATAAAGCCAAAATTATATTTTTACCTGTTGTGAGGCAAGTGCTTTTTGACTACTTTTCCTAGTTCTGGCAGCTGACCTGAAGGAGAAAGAGAAAAAAAAGAGAATAGTTTATTGCTCTCTTTGGACATCTTTCTATCACCCAGCATTATCAGTAATACACTTGAGTGAGACTCAGCAACAGATCTAGGGTACTAGTTTTGTAGCTGAAACCTTTAATCATCTCTACAGTGCATAGAATTGATAATGTCATTTGATATCAATACTCCAGAGTATGTCCATAGGAGAAAGAGGAGGGAGGAATTAAAAAAAAAAGTCCCACTCATTTGGACCACAGTGTATGTCCACACTTCCACTCCTGCAATTTTTAGAAACTTAAAGATTAAGACCAAAATACCATTGTACAATCTTTTATCAAAATAAGTGCACTAGAGTTGCTAATTTATTGGCAGGAACAATAAAGTTGAATAGCAGCACTTGCCTAGCTGTGCCCTTAGGCACCCAGCCATCTTTGCTACCTGCAGTACTTGTGCCAGCCTCTCCAACGTTACATGAGTTACTTCATCTTCTTCAACCTTTACACCAGTGTCACTCTGACTTTCCCTCACCCTGTCTAAGAGTGTTGAAAGCTGTTTTACCAGACACATAGCATCTGTCACACTGAGAAGGCAATGTGACAATGAGCTTGACTGACAAAAGTCCAAGCTCTGGAGTAAACCAAGATGCAATTTTGATAATGTTGTCATTGTTTTTGTTATTGACGGTTTATACATCTGGCTTTGGGGTTTGTTGGAAGCCGAAGCTGCTGAAGAGGCTGGTTTCATCAGGTGTGAACAGATGATGGGTCCAAGGACACACCAGCCGAGCAGGCCTGGTACAGGCGATGAGCAAGTGCCATGAATAGCAACTTGGCGGACAGACTCGCAACACAAAGTGCAATCTGAAGTAACCCATGTTGTCACGTGTTCCAATAAACTTGCTGGTGGGACTGACTCAACATCTGCAGCAGATTTATAGGCAAATTAAATGAGTAATTGCCACGAACCAAGTGTCAACAACGGTGGAAACTACGAGTACATATTAGATAGTATGAAGAAAACTCACCATGAAATGGAAAAAGAGATGTAACAGATGTGGTAAAGTTACAGACAAATAGTGGAGAGATGGATGGCAACTTCTGAAACATATTTGATGGATCTGGAAAAAGTAGGCAGTAGTCTTCAACCAACTGTTTAGTCAACTGGATAGAGTCTGAACTATGGCTGTTCCGATCCTTTAAGGAAAAACAGAATCAGAATATGAGAAGCCTTTCAAACCCAGTATCATTAAGACATTCTCATTTTATCACTGCACACAATGTTCAGCATTAGAATATTTGCTAGCTATTTACAAAGTGTAGATCTATTAATACACAATGCAATCATGAGTAACCTGAGAAATTGCAATCAGCTGTCACGGGTCAAAGTAGAAATAAATATGGTATACGTATCACATAAAAGCTGAAAAATCGAATCGATTACCAAAAAAGGCTGATCAGTAAAATAGGCAGCTTTGATTCATGCTAAGCATGTTTTTTTTTTCTTAAAAAAATGGGGAGGGTAATTCCTCTTGAAAATAGCATCTAGAAATCTGTTCCATTTGGACCATGTTTACAAGTCATCTTAATACTAACATCTATGAGAGAAGGTGAGAAAGAGGGAGAACTGTCCATGACTGGCATGAGTACTTTCACATGACACCACAATCAGCTTCTATTCCATTATTCCAATTTCTTTTCCCAGCTTAAGTCGGATGTCTGTCAGTAATACAACAGCCCCCCACCCCACCTCAAGATTTTCTCCAAATTATGCTTCAGCCAGCATGGTGAAGATGTCATTGTGGTACCTGCATCCAGATAGCTGCACAATCCAGTACTGATGTACAGCTGACTGAGAGTGCCATAGAAACCAATTTAGTAAGCAGCGTGTTGGCTTGTTCATCACCTCTTGCACCAAACATTAAGTTGAAGATCTGATACTTGGTCTTTTCCAAAGCTGTCCTGAAATGCTCACACAAGAGCTGTAGCAGCTGAAGCTCTTGGAGAGCACTTAGTTTCTATTAGGAGAGAAATGTTGAAATTGATATTGGCAACCTAACATGTTATACCAAGAGAGGCAAGATCAGACAATAAAAGATATGAGTGGCACTAAAACAAACCATCCAAAATCATTCCTAAAATTTGAAATTATGTCAACAAAGCATGAGTAATACAAGTGAAACTGTTGTCATCAAGATTAACATATATTACCTATAGTTTTTAAAATGTGAAATCAAGGGTTATTCTTAAGCAATAGGGGAAGGACATTAATCTACACAGTTCAAAAGCACTCTTTAGTTGACTTTCCAAGGAACTATGTGTCTTTTCAGCTGCCCATGGAGTACTTCACTGGGATGAACCTCAGTATAAGAGGGTCATTGCAGCCTGGCATATTACACAACTCAACCAACATCTGCAGTAGTAATGGTGGTGCTATTAAAATAAAGGACAGAGTTTAGGGTTAAGGTACTGATAAGATAATACTTTATTTGTCCCAGATTGCAATTTGGTGGCAGCTCGATTAAATTAAAAAAAAAAAAACCACACACACAAAAACACACATAAAACACATGGACATGCACACAAAACACAAAGCACACATGAAACACACACACACACATTCGTATGCACCAAACAGACTTCCACATTCATGTTTCATTCATTCACACAGCACCATTCAAAAGTTGCACGGCTGAAACAACGAAGGACAGCCTCAGTCTGTTAGTCCTGCATGCGGGTATACAAAATCGGCAGTCCGATGGTAGCTGGGCAAACTCTCTCGACAGGACTAGTCTGTCATCACGAAAGATTGCAGACACTTTCAGAAGTGTCTGCCTGTTATATAGAGACTGAAGAGAATTCTGGGCTGCCCCAATGACTTTTGAGCAGGTGGATACCACACGATGTAGGCTGCTCTTGTCCTTCCCCGATAAGCTGTTGTAGAAACAGATAAACGAGAAGGACAGCATGCTCTCTATGTGCGATCTATAAAAAAGCTGAAGAAATTGGTGGGAGGCAGAAAAAGACTTCAGCTTCCTGAGAAGAAAAAGGTACTGCTGAGCCTTCTTCACGACAGCTTTATGTGTTGACATCCCAACTAAGTCGCCTGTTGAAGATGGTGCCCAGGTATTTAAAAACAGTAACCATTTCCACCTCCTTGTCGTGGATGACACTACAGGACTTGGTGGAGAATCAAAAACCATCTCTTTGGTCTTACATTAAGTTCTAAGAAATTGTCATCGCACCAGGCAATAAATTCTTCCAAAGCTACAACGTGGGTATCTGCTGGCCCGCTAAAGAGAGACAGCAGTACCGTGTCATCAGAGAATGTGATGAGGTATTGACCCTCATGGTTACTGCGACAACTGTTGGTATACAGAATAAACAGAAGCGGGGATAAAACACAGCCTTGAGGTGAGCCGGTGCACATTGTGATTAAGTCGGAAAAGTGCCATTGACCAGTACTTGCTGCTGCCTGTCAACCAAAAAGTGAATGATCCATGACACTAGCTTATGATCAAAGGAAAACTTGTCAAGGAGTCTTCTAGCTAGGATATGTGGTTGGATGGTGTTGAAGGCTGATGAGAAGTCAGCAAAAAAACAGTCGTGCGTGGGCTTGTGGATTCTCCAGGTGTTTGAGTAAAGTGTGGAGGATGAACAGTTTAGCATCATCAACATTTCGTTTGGACTGGTGTGCAAATTGCAAGGGGTCAAGACAATTGTTAGTGGCTTTTGAAATCAATTATTTGATGGCATGATTCGCAATTTTGTCACATGATCTCTCTAAATCCACTGCCTGCTTAACCACATCCATGATGGAAAGCACACCTTCCCTCCTATATTAAAGTCATTCCTTTCTTATTTTCACAACTCCAGCCTCGCTTTCATAAATTAAGAATCTTAAAATTCATTTTAATAAATCTTACCTTTGTGCTTCTTTTAGATCCAAATAGGACAAAGGCCTGACACACTTCTGCTAAAATTGGTTCTTTATCTCCCCCAAGACCTGGTATTGCTGCTCCTTCTTGTGAGGAAAATGTTTCAGTGATAAATTCTAGAGCTTCTTTGGTGCAGTCTGGAAATTCTAGTCTTTGCAAACGTTTCATTATACTTCCATAAGACATTTTACTTTTAACTTTCTCGAAATTCAATCCTTCAGTACAACAAATTTTGCTCTTGGTTCTGTCACATCCTAAAGAACCTGCAGAAAATCAGTCGAAAAGGCATTAAGCAGACATACGTTTTCATAAATTAAGCAGTAATTACAAAGAATGGAATATATTGCTAATCGGATGCTAGTTGCAAGTGATGAGTAAGATATATTTGGTTCATCTGAAATCTCTTTCGCCTCCAAAGAATACCGATTTTGATCATTGTTAAATACGGCTAAGTCTACAGTTAATTGTGGGATAAATAATATAAATTAAAATTTACTGTTAATAAATATTTAGAGAAAAGTAAGAACAGCTCCTGGACAACGTTTCCAAGTTCAACAACCACTTCTCTCTCTCAATAACGGTAAACATAGCATCAGTATGTTCTGGAAACTTTGCCTAGTACAAGTCACGGAGCATTACACAACAAGAAAATATTGCGTAAAATAGTCTTCTGATATATAATACCGTAAATTCATATAACAACTGAGTGCGACAAAAAAATAAAATCGCGTTCAGCCTCAACAGAAACTTTTTGCTATGTTGAAAATGGCCCGTAACTTTATCATTTCCGGTTTGATGGCATTGCCTCCCTTAATGCTTTTACCCACACAAAACACTAATTTTTAATATTATAACACATAAAATAATCAGATGTCATGAAAAGTAGCTCAGACATTTATGGTAAATTAAATTAATAAAAAATTTAATGATTCATTTTTCTTTGGATGCAGTTACTGCATTGGTTACCAATGTAAACCACTGAACCTATAAGGGTTTGTATGCATTATTTTCATTGGGTAGTTTTTTCACTACCCAATAAAATGCTGGTTACATTTGAAGGAAACACACTTTTGCGTCTGCGCAGAATGCTACATATTTCTGGTTTTAATGTCAGTGCAGTGATGACTGTTTCGATCTGATTCTTCACCAGGCTTAAACACAAAAATGGTAAATCGCCTATTGTAGTTAAGCTATCGTTTATATTTGTACTCAAATTGCCCACTAAATTCTATTGTAGGGGATTGCATAGGTATTCTAGTATGTCTACGAATTTTTTTTAATTTTCAATTTCCACTGCTCTGTAACAAGCGCATTGACCACAAAGTGCTTTCGATTGCACAGTCCTGCATGTTTAAAACTGCTCCTGACTGTTTGCAAGAGATAGTTCCTCCTTACCAGCCGTCACGTAGTCTGCGCTCTGGCTCCCAGTCACGCTTCTGTCTCCCTGCAGTGGAAGACACAAACAAGAAGCGCACTGGAGCCAGAGCCTTCAAAAACGCGGCACCTAAACTGTGGAATGCTCTGCCATCGTCACTGTCCACCATCACCTCACCAACCACGTTTCGAAAAAGACTGAAGACCCATCTGTTTATTTAAACTTAAACAACCAAGCAACACTTCTGTCTTTGTTTTTTACTTTCCTGGTGTTTTATCTATTTATTTACTTTATTTTTTTCTTATTTTTTATTTATTTTGTTTTTTGCTGCGCAGTGAGCATTCTTCTGATTGGATACCTGCGCATTACAAATGGACGTCATCATCATCATCATCATCATCATCATCATCATCATCATCATTATGTGAAGGGAAAGCATTAACAGATTCCCCCCTCCCCCGTTTTATTAGGATGTATACGTGTCAGTTGTTTCATTTTCATATGTATGATTTACTTTATATAGTAGGAAAGTAATATGAAAATATATAGTCCTTGGGCCGGCGATTTTCTGTACCAGTATGCATGGCAAATAAATTGAGGCTGTCCTTATATAGTTGTTTAATTCGGCCGTGAGACTTCTGTATACTACTGTGCACGAATGAATATATATTATTTGGGAACCAGAATCATGATTGTATGAAGGTCTGTTTAGTGGAGCAAGTATAAATGTGTTGTGGTATTGTTGATTGTTGTTGTTGTCCTGTGTGGCTTTAACCCTAAACTGCTTCCCTTAGATCTGCTATACTACGTGCCCTCTGATAAAAGTAAATTTGTATCTTATCATGCTTTTCCTTAGAAAATTATACTTTAAAAAGTTACTATAATTAGCCAGAAATTGTGTAAAGTTGTCATCCAACAAGTACTATTATTCATCAGACTGTTAAAGTATAAAGTCATGTCACAAACGGACAATAGTTACATTTTTGTCTTGTGATTGCAAGATGCTCTCAAGGACAAAGCCGGCCATTGGGCTAGGCGCAGGTCAGCAAGCAAAAGATCCAAAGAAAAAGAAATCACTGCCAAAAGTGGAAGATTTTTTGGATGCCAGAGACTACACAGGAGCTATCACACTTTTGGAGGTATGATTGACCATTTTTTGTTTTTGGTTTCATGATAGATTTTAGAGTGTTTTAAAAAGGCTGCCTAGAGATTATTTGTAAACTATCTGAACTAGATTATTGCTATAAATAGATATTAAATATAGCCTAAAAAAAGAGCAAACCTACTTGGTAGTCTAAAAAAAACCTATAAGTATTTTAACTGAAGAAGAGAAGAGATAGAAGATATTGTAGAGAGAGAGGGAGTATCAAGGAGAACCAGCATCACTTAGGACTTTAAATCATATTATGCAAGATGTTTGCCAGAGGTATTTATTTTAAAAAATAGAATATTTTATAATTTTAATTTAGATTCACAAGTTAAAATTTATGCCTAGTTTAACATTGCATTAAGTCTACCATTACAAGGTCTACCTACAATTCATTAGGTGTTTGAAGCTGCTGTTTTGCATTCCAAGGTTTTTGGATTGCTACTTTTATAGTTTGTTTTTGCAGTTTAGCCGTGCCAGTGGTAAAGGCAACACTGATACAGACATGTGGATTGCCTACTGCGCATTTCATCTTGGTGACTATAAAAGAGCTATGGAGGTTAAAGATTTTTTGTTTCTTTGGGTAAAAAAATACACAGTATACACAGTGGCTGTTTCAGTGCATGTTTGGACATGGTTAATAAAAGCTGGATAACCCATATCGAATAATTTGTTTGCTGTCAGTGTATATTTTGTCCAGTTAATGATATTTTTAGCTAAAGTATTATTTTCAATGAGAAATGTTTTCTTTAAAAGTAGTGGCTTATGTCCAAATGTTAGTGATTTGTCCACATTTGATTTTATGGTCTTTCTATGTGTTTTTTTCATTTGAGTCGAGGTTAGGTTAGTGAGTAATTGACATTCTCAGCCTCTGTGTAGTGAAATAGTGAGACTCTTGGACTAGCTGCACTTTTGATGTCACTTTCTTAATACATTGAGGTTGACAGGTTATTTTGGGCAACAGAAGGGGAAGGAGGGGTTCTGATATTTCATATCAAGGGCAGAATAACAATGCAGTGTTGTGGCTGAGGGATGTCCCATCTTAATTTCCCAACAGCTTATAGGGAGTGTGGGTGGGAAGGGAAATAGAAGAAAAACCTGCCACTTCTAGCGAAGGGGGAGATAGAAGTTGCTTCCACGTAACTCACTGGCTCATTCCCCTCTCTTTCCCTCTCTGCTATTAGTACAGTTTCAAATTACTACATCCAAGTTTGCTTTAATGCTGAGTGCTGAAATGCGTACCAAGTGGTTTACTAGTAGATTTATTTGGAGGCACCAATAATAATACCTCAAAACAGAGCAAAATAAACATGAAAAATAAACATGCTGTGAGGCAGTATGGATCTAAGCTAAACATAACCTGTGACCAACCCATAGATCACAGGAATATTCCTTCAAAATTTGATAAGGATCAGATGAAGCTTGTGGATTGTGGATTGTGACCTTTTTGAACTGCTTCCACAAGCACACACAAGCATCATCACACTTTGCTATAATTATATGAGATACTACCTGTGTTGTGCCACTGTGCATAAGTATAACATTGTTTTGTTCATGTGTGACACAAATTCACATTGATAGTAAATTATTATACATGGATCTGTCAAGACCTGTAGTAAAACATATAGATAAGCACAAACAATGCTACATAAAAACACTTGTTTTTCTTTCATCTAGGAGTATGAGAGACTCTTTAAGAAAGATGGATCCAATCCAGAATTATGTCTGTACTTAGCCTGTTGCTACTTTTTTCTGGGCATGTATCCAGAAGCTGATGAATTTTGTCAAAAAGGTAAAAAATGCTTTCAAGAAAAGAGTAGATGGTGCGTTTTGGGAAAAAATGAGTGATCAAGAGTAGCGAGAGAAAAAGTGATGCATATATTAAGATCCACATAATTTAAATCAAACTACCTTGATCTGTGGAAGGGCTCAAGACAACATTCGGTAACACTGTTTTAATGATAAGTGTGCTTAGACTGGTGATATGAGTCTGATCAAGTAGCGAAACAAAATAGAATGTGTCATAACTTTTTGAGCAGACTATTGTTGATGAGAGTGAAAAAGTTGCAATGAAGAAGATTTAAAAGCTGATTTGTTTACAACGAAATTCCTAGCTCCCAAGGGTAGATTGCAGAACCGACTGCTGTTTCACCTTTCCCATAAGTTTGGAGATGAACGTCGATTGATGGGTTACCACCAACACCTGCAAGATGTGATAGAAGATCAGCTAACCTTGGCCTCCATTCATTATCTTCGCAGTCACTATCAGGAAGCTATTGATATTTACAAGAGGATTCTTCTTGACAACAGGTTAGTCTGCAGCAGTTGCAATATAAAACTTTGTTGAAATGGGTTGAGATTACACTGGCTGTAGAAGTTAAGAAAAGAAAGGTGGTGAAATTTTAAATATTTGCCTTTTAACCATTTTAAATCAAACTGATAAATGCTTGAATACAAGGACCTATTTCTGTTGGTAAAGTTTGTAAGCCTGTTAGATATAGCTGTAAGTATTCCTATTTTTCTTTCAGAGATTATCTGGCTTTGAATGTTTATGTAGCTCTGTGTTACTACAAGCTAGACTACTATGATGTTTCACAAGTGAGTGCAGTTTGGAATTTCTTTTGAAAGAGTGTACTGATAAGCCAATGTGGTTAGATTTAATAGAAGAGCTTTGTTAGTTGTGTGAATGTATTGCCTTCTTTGTGTATGACTCTCAGCTGCATGATGATTCATTTGATTCCTTTTTTTAACTGAAAGGACAAGTCATTGCAAAATATTACATGGATCATTTTGTGTATCATAATTGTGCTCAGATGAATCCTTCAGGAACAGGAAGATAATAATCAAAATGAATAATTTTGCCATACAATAATAATTTCCACAAAATAAAGCAGTGAAAATCATGCAGAAAAATCTTTCATTTGCAGGAGGTCTTAGCAATCTATCTGCAACATTTTCCTGACAGTGCAATTGCTCTAAATCTGAAAGCCTGCAACCATTTCAGGCTGTACAATGGCAAAGCTGCTGAGGTATAATTAATTTTTGCTGGTTTTAAAGTATATTTAGGACTTTTCTGAAGCAGGTTGGGCTATGCAAGGCTTGATGAGGAATTGCTTAAATAGTTATTTCTTTCTTTGCCTGATCATCTTTCTGATCCCTATGGGCACACAGTAGGCTGTTAAATAAAACCCAAGCTACTTATTTCAAAAAGAGTAAAAACTAGTCACTAACATTCTTGTCAATTCATAATCGAATTTGCAACAACAGGGAGGCATTTTAAGAAGAACAGATGCATACAATTTTAACTCCATGAAGCTAGGAAAAAACTTACTTCTTCTTCTGTCTTGCAACAGCCTGAACTACTGTAATAAATGACATTGCAAAGAGGATTTCTGATTTGTTATAAGCCACATTTTAAACATATTTTGAATCTTCTTAAATTTCTTAGGCAGAGTTAAAAGCCCTTCAGGAAATGTCTTCACAATCATTCCAGTATGCTCAGGATCTCATTAGACATAACCTGGTAAGTGGGAAAAAAAGTTGTTCAAAAAAGATGCCTTACAATTGTTTACTGTATTAACATAATGCCTAAATTTTCATAATTTTGTACAGAAGTTTCTTTTCTCTTAAAGTTTGTTTAAATGTTTGGTGTTGGTTTAAAGTTAAGGGTTAAACTAGCACTGAGACTTTTTCAGAAATGCAGATGAGAGTTGGTTTCTTTTCAGCTGGATATTTTGTACACTGAAGTCTGACTGTTTGAAGTTGTCATTTAAATGAACATTGTAAATAAGTTGGTGATGATTGTTAGATAGTGTAGAGGAGAGTGGTTGTTGCTCTATGTACATATAATTGTATTCTGATAAATGATGTAATGTGATTAGAAAAAAGTGAGCATTTTAACAGTTTTGAAGACATTAGGGTGTTTTTAGGATTATTGAATATTATTCATCTTTTATAAATAACCAAAATGTTACCAACAAGGGTTCTATTTTTTTCAACAGTGTGTATTTCGCAATGGAGAAGGGGCCCTGCAGGTGCTACCACCATTGATTGATGTTCTGCCCGAAGCCAGGCTCAACCTTGTCATCTACTACTTAAAGCAGGGTCAACAATTTTTCTCTTCAAGTGCATTAGGTGGAAGAAAGTCATGCTCATGGGGTCATAGATATTTGATCTATTCTTCAGTAGTAGTTAGGGGAGTGAGGAAAGGCAACAGGCTTAACCAATGTTTACTGTTTTGCTTAAAATGACAGATGACATTACGGAAGCTTACAATTTGATCAAGGACTTGGAACCCACCACACCTCAGGAGTACATTTTGAAGGGAGTTGTGAACGCTGCTCTAGGGCAGGAGCAGGGATCTGTGAGTGACTGGTTATGGTCCTGTCTTGTTTTCTTCTTTTCTCGCTGACTCTCCAATGGCCCTGTTGCCATTTCCTAAAAGTTTTAAAAATGTTTATGGGCATCTAGGTTGCTGAGGTTCTGAACAACTTGAGGATGGTATTTTAGCATTAACTCCTTTTCCTTAATTGTAGAACTTTGTTTTCCTGTGTCTTTGCAGAAGGACTAAAGTGGTTTCAAATTATTTCTAAGTGAAATATTGCAAAAGAAAACTTGTATGTTGCTACTTAGAAGTTACATTTGGTGCTCCATCTTTTGCATATTATTTTATTTGTTAAATAAAAAATCCACAGAGTAAAGAATTTCAGCATTTTTTGGATGCTTACAGATAATTTCCAAAGTACAATATTTGATTTGAAATATTCAAGTGTAAGAAAGTTTACTTATTTTTATCTTTTTATGTAAATTTGTCTTTTAGAGAGAGCACCTGAAAATTGCACAGCAGTATTTCCAGCTTGTTGGTGGCTCAGCCAGTGAATGTGGTATGTGATAACCATTTTATCAAAACAACTGTTATTTGCATTAATTAAAGAGTTGGAAACTGTTTACTGATAAACATTTAGTTCCCGATCTTTAGAATATTCAGCTTCATTGACAGCTACCTTGATGTCCAAGACATTTTATAACGCTGATGGGCTGAATTATTGTTATTTATAATGCTGATGGACTCCATAATTGTCATTTTCAGACACAATTCCTGGTCGTCAGTGCATGGGGTCCTGCTTTTTTTTGCTGAAGCAGTTTGAGGATGTACTTATTTATCTTAACTCTATCAAGGTAGGAAACAATAATTGCACTCACTTTGTACTTTGTGCTGCTATCTTAGCCTTTATCTTGGCCAGAAGTGTCAGCAAAGTGAGAGTGATGCTTGGAAAGATCTGCTTTGAGCTTCAGGGAGACCAGTAACTGCTTTTGGATACATATATTTGTTATAAATTTACCAGAACTTCCTGGTGGAGTCTTTGTAAGTTGATAAACAGAGTAGGAGATCATTGTTGCTAATTCTTTTGTTATTGTTATATTTATCATATTTTTATATTTGCAGAGCTATTTCTACAATGATGACCTTTTCAACTTCAACTATGCTCAGGCAAAAGCAGCAGTTGGCAATTTCAAAGAAGCTGAAGAGGTATGACCTCTATGGTTTATTTATAAAATAACTACATAGACGATTATGAGATTACAGTTATTGTTTGAACTGAGCAATATTCAAGAGTCTGCCAGTCAATTTTCCTTTAATAGCAATCTAACCCATAGCGGGATATCTTATTGTACAATTATTTTGCAATTGTAATAATTTTTAATTAAATGAAAATTTGTTGAAGATTTGCCATTGAGTGATTGTTTTGCAGTATGGCAGTTAGTAACATAATTGCATGTGCTTGGCATCGTTTGATATCCTGGCATGAAGTCAACTACATTTTTTGTTGCTGGTGTTTCAGGTGTTTTTGTTGATACAAAGTGACAAACTGAAGAGTGACTATACCTACCTCAGTTGGCTGGCTCGATGCTGTCAGTGTTGTGGATACCTTCATTTGTTGCATTTATTCATGGATTTAACTGTGGTGGATAATATAAGGCAAAAATTTGCATGAGACTTGAGCATATGTAGAAGACACAACTTGAAATAATTTAAATGTAAAGATTTCTTTGTTGCATATTTATCTAGCATAGATTTGTGTAAAATGCTAAGCCAATTAAAATATTCAAAATATGAAGTTTAGAAAAGGTAACTGTTTGCTTACAGATATAATGAACCGCAAAGCCCGGCTAGCCTGGGAGCTTTACCTGAAAATGGAGACTTCTGGAGAGTCTTTCAGCTTGTTACAGCTTATTGCCAATGATTGCTACAAGGTATAGTTATTTTATATTGTTCATTAATTTTTTGGTTTTCTTTCATCCTTTTGTATAATATAATGGTAAATTATAATCATGATATTCTATCTTCATTCTGTAATGAAATGGATTGAAATATGCATTTAATTTTCATTTTAAATTTATTTTTGTCTTTGAATAGATGGGTCACTTTTACTACGCTGCCAAAGCATTTGATGTATTGGAGCGGCTTGATCCAAATCCTGAATACTGGGAAGGCAAGCGTGGTGCCTGTGTGGGTGTCTTCCAGCTAATCATTGCAGGACATGAACAGAGGTTTGTAAGCAGGAAGTTCCTCTCACCTCCCAGCCTTGAACTTCTACCCCCATGCTTGTTTTTTACGTTTCAACACATATGTTTGAAACCTGTGACACTCACATCTTCATCACAGTTTACTGAAATTTAGATACATTATTTTTTGTCACTCTACCTTTGAAAATGTGCCAATATTTTTTATTTTATTTCCCCTCATGTTTTGTTGTTTTTGAAAATAATATAATAATTATAAGTATTACAATATTATAAAATTATAATAATATAATAATATTACCATGCATTATTAAAGCAAAATGATTGCTCTCAGTGCTAGCATTAAGACAGGTCAATTTTGAAATAAACCACAAAAAGCAAGGCTTAAGTAATAGGGATCAGCAGACAGGATAAATAGAATCAAACAATAGTAAAAGAAAGACTGTTGTCAGATATAAAGTTCTTATAGAGTATGAGAGAAAGACATTGGAGCAGCATCCAGTGTCTCTTTTTTTTTGGTCATACCTGTCTGAGCTACTGATGCCTTGCCACCTGAGTTTGTCTCCTAGGTCTAGTTGTGCTGCCCTTCTATGTATCATGCATCAGACAAGAGAAATTCGGCATGACTGCCCTTTACCATCTCAGGGCCCACTGTTTGAATTCTTTTGCTCTTTCTTTTCAAACTCTGTTTATATCTGAATGCTTCAAATCCAGTATCAAATCCTATCTCTCTAAGAAATATCTTGTATAATCAAGAGTACAACTCTGCCCACTCCTCAATTCTTCATCCATGCACATTTTTTTTTCTGTCATGGTGTTATCTATTGCTGACACTTATGTTTATTGTATCGTTGATTGTTGGCTCGTTTATGGTCATTGGGGAAATACACTGTAGACATACTTTTATTGTTAATATAAAGCAGGACGGGACTAAATAAATCAGGAAAAGAGTTAAGGTGGAAAGTATTTGATGAAAAAGTTGAGCTTTTAGGTGAGTTTTAAAAGTTACATGTAACTGAACATGTTGAATATGCAGGGGGAGGAAATTTCATACCATTGACCAAAATACTACGGATGATCACTTGCCATAGTTGACAAGTACTTTGGTTGTATAACTTGAAAATTATTTTGAGACCTCAGTGTATGTTGAATATTAGTGAATAATATTATAAAGATGGTTTGGAAAACTGTTCTGGTGTAGGCATTGAAAATAGATGAAATTACTTTGTAATCAATACAATCCCCAACAGGAAGTAAATGAAGTGTTTTAAACAGCTAAGTAGAACTTATATGGCAAGAAACTGGAATTTTTTTGTTTTTTTGGGGGGAATGAAGATATGAAAAGAGATGCTTACATAAGTTAAAACTTAGTTCAGTCAAATCAAACCCTGTGTAAAGTCAATTCGACCACAGTCTTTAGTCAATTCATTTACATCATCCATGCAATGATGTGGCAAAAACAATTAATGAATTTTGATAGTCTCTTTTATTGTCTGACCTGCACACCTAGATTTTTGCCACTTTTTTATCATGTGTGACATGCCTGGAGGTCTATGTTTCACATGGGCACACGCTTTTCACACCATTTGAAGTTGCACTAGTAAATGGGCTCACGTTGTGGTCATGAGCAAAATGGCTCTACCTTACCAGTTGCTCTGCTACTGCATAAATTTAACTAAGCAAGAAATGTTCTTTCTCAGACATACCCGGGCATTTATGCACTTCATTACAAGAGAGAATGGCTATCCATACTCTTGGACATTACTTCAAGCAGCATCCATTTTTCACTTGATAATAACGATGGCAGACTTCCAGATATCATGTGACTAGTTCATATTAAATAATTGTAGTTTCTTCTTGATTACGTACAGTACCTGAGCAACAAATGTGTTGGTGATGATTACTCTAAATAATAGCTGAATGTACTTGTTGGTCAACTCACCCCAGACCTGTGGTCAAATCACTGAAAGGCAGTGGTTGAAATGATTCATGTGTGGTTAAATCAACTCAGACCTGTGGTTGAATTAATGATGGAAAGTGGCTGAATTGATCCATGTGTGGTCTAATTAATAAGCTCCCATTCCAACTCCTATGCACTCAAAAGAAAGTACCAGAAAAGAATGAATTTTACTTTAGTAATCTTTTATATATGAAATTAATGAGAGCCTGCATTTGTTTGAGGTTCAGTTTTTTTTTTGTTGTGGGATTTGCATCAGTGGAAGGAGTAGATTACTAATTGCACTAAATGATTTCAAAATAAAAGCAGAAGCACAATAAAATAGATAATCTTCTTTGACGAGTGGAAAAACGTCCTTATATGAAGCTGAAGTACATTAAAAGTGCACATAAACTCTTGTTTCTGTGAGCATACATTAACACCTGCTTTGCAATTTTGGTGACAGAGAGGAGCTTGGTTTGCAGAAGGAGAATGCTGTGTCAAAGTAATTTATTTTCTTGAAATTATTTGCACTTTGCCACTTCATGCTAGCCTCCCGTGTAGCTCATTCTATAATTAATGTGGTGAGGTGGCTAGCCACAGATATTTTTCAGGTCTGGTTTGTCAAGTTTAGTTACTTTCATGGTAAAAGGATTTAGTAACAAAGATCTGCACAAATCCAATATCGATAGTTTGGTTTTGAAGCTTCAGTTTTACTTATTTTCATGTTTTGGCATCATAGATGCTGAAAATCGCAGATTTTGCTTTGGTTATGTCAGATGATAAATGTTATGACTGATTTCCATGTTCCAGCATTTAGTTCTTTTTGTCTCTTCCCCTCCTGCCATCTATTATTTCCCTTCCTATCACCATTTGCATGCAGGTATATGTTCATAAATCCCGTTTAAATTCATTAGTGATAGATGCACAAAGAAAACTAACTGTAATGTAGCAACAATAATAATGATGATGTTCATGTAGTATTAAATCCCAGCATGTGGTCAGCCTGTAACCCTGCTTTTGTGCACGTGTACATGTGTGTGCCTATGCACGCACGTGTATGCATGTGCACGTGCATTTGTGTGTCTGTGTGAGAGAGAAATATTCATTACTACCTTATTTATTAAATAAGGCTGCTTAAGTTTAAAAACTGTTTGTTGTAAAATGCATTAGTAGTTATGTTAAGTTAGTGACTGATGTCTGTTTTTCTGCAGCTATTATTTGCATTTACATTTACCTGTTGCCCTAAACTGGTACTATACAAAGCCATTGTATTGTTATTTTATTTTCAAATAATTCTGGAATATTTGAAAGAATGGAATAGGTGTGTTTTCTTTCTTTCCTTATCCTACCAAGGGAGCAACTCAAAGAGATCCTTCACCTTCTTCGTAACACTAGCAACCCACAAGTCGAGTACATTGTTCGAACTCTTAGAAAATGGGGCCGTGACAACAAAGTTCAGTTATGAAAGGGCATCTTCCAAACAGAATGGAAGTAAGGTCTTCTTCAGATCTGCTGCTGCACTGTTCTTTGTCGTCTGGAAAAAACCAGCATGTGATGCATACTGTTGTGTAACCAGCAGAAGTCCTTTTACAGGAGTGCATGTTTATGTTGGAAAGCACATAAATTGCTGTTTTGTGTCTGCAGACATGTCATTGATATATAACATTGCACTTTTTCCTGTAGTTTCTTTTGGTGTTGTGTTTTTGCTGAGGTATGCTAAAGTAAACACATTATTTGTAAACTTGCTGTTAACTCTAAAATCACAATATTTGTTTAATAAATTCTCTGTTTTATTCTAACTTTGATGTGCTTACTGTTTACATCTCTTTATCTCATTTTTTTTCAAGTGTTATTGAGGTAACCATGGGAGAGGGTGATGTAGGCAGAAAAATTTAGATTAATAATTGGTAAACATGGAGATGAATATATGAAGGTAAAAGAAGAGGCATCATTTCTTAGAAGTGGACTAAACCTTCAAAGAAATGTAAAAAGAGTGTTCAAAAATGTTGCTTTCATAATCAGTGGGCACTTGAAAGGTTGAAAAACAGCTGAATTTTGTTTTCTTCTATTACATTGTGCATTTTTGTGGAATAATAAGTGGAAAGTGATCTCCTGACATACCTGGTTGGTAAAACCAGAGAGGATGTCTCTTCTGCCCTCACTCTGCTCCGACAATGTTGCAGACCTTTTAGTGATCACTGTGCTGGACTGGGCTTGCAGAGATATCAGCACCATGATACTTTTGAGCAGTTTATTCTTTTGCATGATTTTTTTACATAGCTTCTGGAGTATTCTTTCAACAAGCTCCACCTCATCTATGTTTTTCTTAATGATTCTTTGCCATCATTAAATGTGTTGAAAAGTGAATGTATGTGCCTGTGACCAGTTTAAGTACAAATGTAGTTAAAATTTTACAGATTCATGGGATACAATGTACTTTTCTTGAAATTACTCATTGATTTGAATGAAAGACCATTACAAACTCATCAAGAACAGTGTAACTAATTATATTTGGAAGTTTTATAAGTAAGATTTTCCATTACACACCTTTGTTCTATTATAATCTCTTATATTAATGTATGAGTGTATATCATGGAAGTGAAGTAATGTGCTGAATTTTACTCTGTCCAGGGAAACACTGCGAGATGTGATCAACATGCTTCGGAACACGAGTAGTCCACAGGTGGAATATATTATCCGCACCATGAAAAAATGGGCCAAGGATAATCTTGTACCTGTTCCCTGATCTATAAGAGTAGCTTTTTTTTCACTGCAGCAGATTTTATGATGGGTGAGGTAGTAATTCTTGTTGCTGTCCACAATAAACTTTAAGTAAAAATATATTCAGAAGGGAGTGGTAGAACCACCAATACTAATTGAGTTTACCTTTGCCCATGTTTTTTTTTTTTCTAAGCAACCTCTGAAATCCGTCCATAAAAAAGATGCTTATTACATGTTCTTCTGGCTTGAGCACTTAGTTGTTATACTTAATGAAATGGCTGACAGAGTATGTGATGCCTGGGTGAATGAATGACCATGCATGTTTTAGAGAGTACATCTGACTTTCTAAAATGACAGATACCCTTTCATAAACTAAAAACGTTTGTTTAGTGTAAATTTCATACATTCCTTCTAGTTCTTTGTTCCGATTTGAAAGTTCACTGTTTTTTTGTGGGGGGGGGGGATGGTTTTTGTCATGAACTCTCACCATTGGAATATCTTGATGCATTTGAAAGTTTGATGCATATGAAGATAATTTGTCCTGCTGTTGCTGATTAATATGCTCAGAAATTAAAAATTGTTATAAGTAAATAATATGTATTCATTTGTTTTTTCTTGAATGAATATGATGGCATCATTTAAAAAAAGAAGAGTTAAATTTATTTTCCAAATGTAATAAGCAATAAGCATGCATCTGCTATGGAAACTTTTATTAAAAAGTACACGATGAGTTTTAATTGTTTTTATCTGCTGAGCGTTTAAACATAAATTGTTGAAAAGAATTTTCAAGTACCCAGACTGCTATAAGAATTGCTCTAGTATGTTCGAGGTGGGAAAGGGAGTGGTAAGGGAAAAACCCACGGGAAACTACTCTGCTTTTGCAAGTACTATCGAGAAATCAGTTACGTCTCTTGACACGGCTATCGCCTCACTGTCATCTATGTATAATGTGTTATTTTATATGTGTGTGATTCTACGTGCGTGCGTGCGCGCATGTTTGCGCGAGAGAGAGAGAGAGAGACAGTGGAACCGCAATAATAAAAGAGGTAAAGATCGTTCAATGACTTTCCCTTAAGGTCGTCAGGGATTGAGATGTTAAAACCCCCTCTTACTCTGGGTCAACTTCACGTTAGGGTTGGTGCCTATCTCCTCGATCACCATCGCTGCCTTAACTGACTCGTTAAACACAAACTGTGGGAATGTTTATATCAATTATTTGTGTCTCCCTCTCTTCTTCACTGCTTCCATAAAAGCATCCTTTTAACGAACGCATGCAAATGTACTAGCACTCATCGTTATGCACAGTGTCAACTACCGCCACTCGTATGTCTGGAGCACTATGCAGATGCAGATTTTCGCTTAACGCGAGGTCGAAAGTCTTTAGAAAGGTCACTGTGGGCCGGTGTTCCTTTTTTCCCCATCCCTACTTCTCCTACCCTGTCTGCTCTGTAGTTCGACAATGCTTTTAAAGTGCCGATAAACTGGACTGTTATTACCAGCCCCAGGAAACTCTCGGGGAAAGAAAACCTCGTTTGTCATCCTGAAATGCCGGAAGAGCGTGCTCGCACTGTCTTTGTCAATTCGTCTTTTCTGATGTTTTCGCTGTGAAAAAGACTTGGCAAAAAATGTTGCATTTTTACTGTAATTTTGCGTCGAAAAGCTTGGATCAAGCCGCAGACGATGAACACTTTCCTGAAGGTTTGGTGTTCGGCTCTCAACAATTCTTCGGGATACTACCCCCATAATTCTTGCAAAATCATAGGAATTAGGACACAAAGCTTATTTTTAAAAGTCAGCGCAGAAGACTAATAGTACGATTTGAGCCGAGGCTAGGCAATCACATCATAAAGTGAGACATCTTGATGTAGCTACCAGAATCCGCAGAAACGTCATAAAGGAGGCAATTTTCATGTAACTTCTATAGCACAGAAATATATAGCTATAGCTATAGAAAGACGTCTCCCTTTATCCGATTCATTACTTGCAGGTAGAGGTAATGGTGGTGGATGGGTGGGTGAAGATGAAAGAAGCTGGAGAAGTGAGAAAGAACTCCTGATGCCCTCCTCCCCCTCCCCCTCCCCCAAAAAAAATGTGTGGCTGGAGGAACCCCATGATCTTCATTCTTTTCCTTGTACTGGCGCGCAGCGGGCTTTACCACTGAGCTTACGGACTTCAGGCAGCCTGACCTCTGGACCCCTTTTCATTACATATGCTCACGCTATTTCCACAGTGCACCGAAGTGTGGATTGCACAAGCTTGAATGCAAAGATTGACAAAATGTGAGGGCTTGTAGGTGAGCACTCTGTAGGTCATGACGCAACCCTCGTAAATGTCTAGTCACAGCCACGTGGTGTGCGCAGACTGCCATGTCCAGCAGCGAGGATGTACTGTCATCTGATGCTGCGAGTTGTAGAGGTCAAAGGTTGCTGCACCCTAACACGTCTTACAGTTTATTGCCCGCTGTTATGGCAATCTCATGCCGGCTGGCGGAGTTCTGCCATGATGCGGGCGGCCGGTGTCTTTTATTAAATCCGAAGAGGATAACAAATGACATTTTATTATTTCTGCTGTGCAAGTAAACGTCCTGCAGCAAGAATCTATATAAGCTTTTAGAAATGCATTACGAGCCCCCATCCGGCCTTCTTTCCACCCCTCCCCATCTCTCTCTTCCTCCTTATATTCCCCCAATCTCTCCCTCCCTCTCTACTTCCCTAGCAATTCGTTCCTCACTCTCTCTTTGAGGAAATCATTTACAAATACTTTTCGCTTTCCTTTCCCATTGTGCATCTGTTGGAAGCATCTAGCTGTCTTTTGGCTAGTAGGCCGAGGGAATGGTCAACGAAAACTCTCTCATATTCTTCAGACTGAGTGGATGTTTTTCTCTCTCTTTGTCTTCCTCTTCCACCTTGTGTTCCTTCTCTTTGTCTGTCTCCCCTCTTCCCATCTGTTTTCTATTTACATTTGTCTTGTACTTTACAGTCTGTGATTCCTTAATTCTCCCTTTCCTACCTTTCAATTTCGCGCATGCTCAGTTGGCGAAGCCCTGCTATGTGTGTGGGATGTTACTAACCCGGTGGGGGGTGTTAGGTGGGTGGTACATAACATTATACGAACCCCATTTTATGCTGAAGGCCTCACACCCACCCGAGAGACCCGTGTAAAAATGAAAATTATTTCGCCTGCATAGTCTTCTGCAATCAAAGCATTTTATATGACGCGTGTGAAAACTAAAAGACATTCTCTATCGTGTCTCTATTTCTCCCTTCTGATAATACTTCTGTCCTCAAGACAGCTTGAGAACCCGGCACACTTGATTACTTCCACATGAACCGTCCAATTAGCCTTCCTTCCTTCCTTCCTTCCTTCCTTCCTTTGAATTCTTCTTAGGGGTGGGGATAATACGGGGTAAACATGGTGCAATGACAATTACCATTCTGTGGGTAACATGCCGCGTGGTTTCGTATACCCTACAGCATCACGGATACCTACATGACGTCACGATTGTCCCTAGATACACATAATTGATGTGTGATCCCAACTTTCCCACTTGCTGTACCCTTGACAACGTAAGCATATCACTGGGCCTTCTTGACGTCATTTATTTGTACTTCTTCCTAGTGGAGGGAAGTTAGTCCTTAAACTTCGGGAAAATGCCCCGTTGTACAGCATAGTCATTTGGAAAGAGATGTTTGGCAGTAATACCTGATGTCTGTGAGGAGCAGTAGACCTGTTTTGCGCTTTCTGCCACATGGCCTACTTATTAATGCTACAGTTGAGTGATTTAGCTGGGGACTGTTAACGCAGACCAGAATTAGTGTATACAGACCGTAATTGGTTTATATACTAAGAAAAAGAGATCATAAAAGAAAAAAACCGATTAGAGGGAGAGGAGATTGTGGAGGGAGGTGGCAGGAGGTTAAACTAACAGGAAAGCAACAGTTCACGATCATCTCAGAAAGAAAGAAAAAAATTGTTGCACCTTGCTCAGCTCTGAGCAAATGCTGTGGCTGAGGAATTCCTAAACGGAAGGTATATATGCGTCTCTTGGTTTGTATCGCATGGAACGTCCTCTCGCAAGAAGCAGAGTAGTTCGTGTTGCTAAACTACAAGTTATTGTTCCAATAATGGTGAGCATTTGTCTACCCTTCCTTATCTTGCGCGCATCCTTCTTTGTATCTATTTGTCAGACATTTTCTTTCTTTCTTTCTTTCTTTCTTTCTTTCTTTCTTTCTTTCTTTCTTTCTTTCTTTCTTTCTTTCTTTCTTTCTTTCTTTTCGACAGAACTGCTTATACCGCACATGACGACATGACTTACTTTTAAAAACAATTGCTTTATAACCAATTGTCCGCTTACGTACAAACTTTGATGTAATCGAAAAAACATGAATCAGAAATAATTATGCACACCCGATGACGAGACCATGACTCGAATGGCGTTCACACGGATGTGAAGACTTAGGCCCGCCTAATGCATGCATTATGAACAAAATCAAGTCCTCTACGAATTTTGACCACGGGGCGAGAATGAATTTTCCACGTATTGACCGTGCAAATTTCATCCTCTCGAGAAATGTGTTCCTTGAGTGCACCTTTAAAATTACCGCGTGCGCGCGCTTGAGTGTGTGTGTGTGTGTGTGTGTGTGTGTGTGTGTGTGTGTGTGTGTGTGTTCAAAGGGGGTGGTGAAGACGCAAAACAAGCTACTCTTGCCTACGGAGCAGTGGACAGAAACTAAAATGCATGTGCGTGTTAAAATACAATGTATGCGGAGTGTGCTTGTATATATATATATGTGTGTGTGCGCGTGATCGCATAAGTCATTATTCGTTCAATAATCTTTTGTGCTCATGAAACATTGTTGGTGTTGTGGTAGACTTCATTGTTGTTGACAACAAAACGAAGCATGAGAATTTTACACAGTTTGTGCACAAACTGGGGTTTAGGGGTTAAAGGAGTACACATGAATGAAAATGAAAGACATTCTTCCCCCTTTCTTACAAAACAGTTTTTTATTTTTTCAACAAAGGGAGAGCCATGTTACAATAAGATTATTCCTCCAAGCTAATAAGATAGCGGGAAATAAAGAAATCAAATAAAGGAGCAAAACAATGAAGTAAAAGATGCGAGGAACACACAGAAAAAAAGAGAGTACAGCCAGAAATGATTCTCTTACCACCGTATGAACATGCCGAGAAATGCTGCATGCATCAGAGGAGAGAGCAGTTTGCCCTTTAATTTGTTGACAGCCCGGATGGTGACAGAGAGGCTGGCATCGGCTGCCAGGACCCATACGTGTATAAAGATCAGGGTTCAATACCAGCACCGAGTCATGCTTCTATCTTCGGCTTCCATGAATAATAGATCCCAGAAAGCTCTCGGCCAGTCGTTTTTCTCACGTGCAGCTAAGTGCACCCCTTTCCTCATCAAGCGGAGCTCTTTCGTTTCATTAACCACTTCGGTGCTGAACATTTTGCGTACAGAGGTAGCATGGCGGTCATCCGAAGTTCACTGCGCGTTAATTAGTGGAATTTCGTTATCTGGCTGCCCGCTGTTGCCGACAGCCACTTTATTCATCGGCGCATACCTATCAGATCGCTGATGCAGTTTGAAATGGAGTAGTATCTCGCTACCACCGTAGAAACGGCGATTCGACCACCAACAGAGAGACGAGCCGAACTGTGTGCTCATTGTAGACAGAAGCAAAAAAGGTATCACGATTTGACTAGGGTATGCAGAAGACTAATGCCAATCTAACGAGGGTTGCCGATCTGATCAGGTGTCAGGAAGACCTTAATGTCAGCCTTGTAGTACACATACTTCTCATTTCTTCACAGATTCCTTCGGCATCAACCTTGACTTACCAAAGTATCACGTGTCGCACGCTGCCAAGGAAGGTAACGCCATGATATTTTAAGACTTCTTCCTGACTTTTTTTTCTTTCAGTTGAAACCATTTTAAGATATTGCTCAGTAAACATTTTACACACACACACACACACACACACGCACACACGCACGCACGCACGCACGCACACACGCACGCACACATTCATGAACTACATAATGTTTTAAGAAAACTGAAACCACTCCACGTCATATCTCATTTTGTTAATTTATTACTCGAACAGATGTCGTTTATGAAAAGAACTGCCATAAAATATGTTTTAAAAAATGTGTGCAGAGTAAAGTACGAAAAGTAAAAATAAGTGCAGATTTATTTCCAGAAACATTTCATCAGAAGAGGAGCAGAACTCATCCTTGATGTGGAAATGTTGGCGTTGAAGAATCCAGCATCGCCCTCAAGCGCCTGCTTTTCTTAAACACGAAATGTGCGTGTGTCATGCGTAAATTTGAGAAAAGGCCCTTATCCGAAAAAGCGGGTTGACAAAAGATGAGAACACATGACCTGGTCTGATGAGACGCAAACATTGCACAGTGTAAATATCTCCGTGTCCTAGATATCAATAATTATAATAAATGAGGTCTGCTGAAGTTTTTATTTCTTTATTTTTTGACGTTAGCCTTAGAAAACCACTGATCCAAAATTAAAGTTACAAACAAAATCATTTTTTTTACCTACTACAGTATTTAGAGGGATAATTGTTGATGTTGATATTCTATTTTGAAGTTGGTAAGCTAACTTTAGTGAAAGTGATATTTGTTGCTCCAGAGTTACAGAAAACCAGCTGTCAACGCACAAATGGTAAAGCGCCCGCGCACGCACACACACACACACACACACACACACACACACACACACACACACATGCACAGGATACTGATACTCAATTATTGGTACTCCCTTCAAAGCTTCATCTTATCTTCAAATGCACAATAATCTGATTTATACGATATTGGTGGCTGTAATATAGTGACTCCCGTTGGATTTTTCTAATCAAACAATTTGTTGATACACATTATCAGTAAATATCGGATGAAAACGTAGTTGGAAACATTTATTTCAGAACCACGTTTGGAATGAAAAAAGTCTGAAAATTAGGAGCAGAGCCAAGCTTTTATTGCACTCATTTCTTCTGTTTATTCATCGGCTCCGTCACAGTCCTCTTTTTGTATGATTCTCGGCTTTGTTGTCACATTCATCTTTTAACGCAGTTAATTCACAGAGCGAGCAAGCGAGAGAAAGAGAGAGCGAGCGAGAGAGAAGGGGGCAGAAGGGGTAGAGAAAGAGAGAGAAATGATATTAAAAAAGGAAAACATAGACCCATCCCCGCAAACAAACACACTTTCTTCTCTTTGGCTCCGATGTGAAGGATGTCGGGAAATATCTCCAGTGTGCGCCATATCAATCATGTTGCTGGCGCAGTGTTTGTAGATAAACGGGTAAAAGTGTCTCTCAGTGTGCGCCTGCGTGTGTGTGTGTGTGTGTGTGTGTGTGTGTGTGTGTGTGTTGTGCGTGTGTGTGTGTGCGTGCGAACAGGTGTTGGTTACAAGATTGAGTAGGTTTCAAGCTCATGTAGGTTGCGTGAGTTACAATGTGCGTAGACTTATCAGCCTACAACTTTACAAATGTCGAGTTAATTACATGGCTATGTTGTGTAGGCTCGGTAGATCACATGGTTGTGTATAGGTCACAAGACTGGGTAGGTTACAAGGATAACAAATCTAATTGCCGGTGAGATATTTCAGGTGGACATAAGAGACATAAATATCCATTCGCATCATTATGAGAGCAGAAGTCGTAAAGGCCAACACCCATTCTTGTGAATTAAATTAATAAGAAATATTAATAATGAGCACCGTTGTTATTTACTTCGCAGTGGCGTGGTGGTGAATCCCCCCCCCCGTTTGGATTTAGTGTCAACATAACTATTTCTTTCTCACTAGGCCACCTAGAATGGGTGCAGGAGAGGCTCCCAAAGTCGCGGAGATGATCGGCTCCACAGACTTCCGAGAGTGAGCTGCACATCTCTGTTGCTCTGTTTGAGGTATCGAACAGTTTCTCAATGAAATATGTGTCTTGCTGTTTGATTTTCTTAAGCTGGAGATCAGGGTTTCTCTGAAGTGTGCCCGCTATTTACGATGTGTGTGTGTGTGTGTGTGTGTGTGTGTGCGTGCGTGCGTGCGTGCGTGCGCTTTTGAAACAAGGGCTCCTTTCCGTACATAAGAGATTCACTCCTGCAGCCGTAAACTGAGGCCATATTGGCGACGCGCAGCTTTCTTTATATCTCGCTTTCTGATCATCAACTGGAATCATGGTTTATTTATAACCCCCAGGGGGGCAATCGCACCGCTTAAAGCAGGCGGCACCTTTGCGTTGCCTGTGGTCCTAATCACACTTCAGGACCAGTGGAAGGTGTGACGGACGATTCTCATGATAACAACACACGCGCTCTCGTCCCCCAGCCCGCCTGCTCTTCGCCTGACAGAAAATGAAAGATGCCTTCACCTGTTTCCTTCCTCGTCGTTGTCCAGTGACTGGCGCCGCTTGTGGTGATTTCATCACATCATGCTTCCTCTCTCAGCCCCTCCACCCTTTCTGATGCAAATTTAATTTTGCATGAAGGCTACGATGCTATACTGTGATTTACTCTGCAGTCGGTACCACAGAGTTCCAGCTCTGTAAACCTTTTTTTGGTTACTAAAACTTCACATTCTTGTACGTGTCTGAATGCATTCTAGGGTGTTGAAATTAATATATTGGAATAAGCACAAATTTAGTACAGGTTTGAGTATACTCATATGTATGTACATTATTTAAATTTTGTATCCCCAAGTAAAGTAAACTCTGACGAGCGCTGCCATTTAATCAACGTAATTTATAAACTCGACCAATAAACTGAAACTAAGTTTGAACGAAAACTGTTTGTTTAAAATTAAGACACCACTCTCCTTGGCATTTTAATGCTTTAGCTTCTTTTTCGACCATTTGCCATGGTAAGTAATTTGAACTGCACCGTATGTGCACTGACAAAAAAAGAAAGCGCATCCAATGAGACCAGTGTATTCTATGAAGAACAGCCAGACAGAGAATTCGTTGTTTGAAAAAGAGTTGGGCGGGAGAGTATATACGAAGACAGGACTTCTGGCGATGATGCAAACAGTGCTTCTTCCACTCGTTGTCATTAGCGGGATCTGTTTCGCACCAGCGAATTCACTCAGCACTGCAGCAGAGCAGTGTTTATAAGTCCAGATTCGGCATATACGGGCAAAAAAAAAAAAAAAAAAAAAAAAAAAAAAATTAAAAACACTTAAAAACCCAAACAAATTAAAAAAAAAATGAAAGAAAGAAAACAGATAGAATGTTGGCAAGTTTGGCTTGAAGTTTACTTCTCGTCTGCGAAGCACATGGAGAGGCTCTTTATATTTATATTTACGTAATAAATTTTATATTACAGGTGCAGTCGAGAGAGAGAGAGAGAGAGAACAAAGGCTAAGAAAGGGCTAAAAAGAGAGAAAAATCCTATAGACAAAGAGAGGTTACTCAGTGATAGACACCGAGGGTGTTAGGAAGACTAATCCGTTGCAGTCCATCTCGCACACACACACACACACACACACACACACACACACACACACACACACACACACACGAACATACACAATGCTAAAGCGCGCACACACGCACAGACAAAAGAATGTATATGCCTACCTATCCACACATGCACACACACAAACTTACACAAAAAAACGTGGACACACACAAACATGCACACACACACACACACACACACACACACACACACACACACACACACACACACACACACACATGATTTAATAGGGTCACACAATTGTTCTCGTTAACATGTCTGGAAGAAATTGACTCGATGCGAACGAAATTGATATTTTTATTACAAAATGCTTGCAGATTTCAACAACAAGTGGTACATCTACTGATACAGTGTCGATTGGTTTGATTTGAAGTCACATTTATATCAACCGTCAACACAACGACGTACTGGTGTAGGTTATAATGAACTGACCGAGGCATGATGGGAACGAACTCTGACCTGAAGCCCAGGCCTGGGCGCCAGCTTCCACAGTCGTGGAGATCTATTTCTTGCTGTATGTGCAGATCACACCAGTGTGCATAGACCATAAAGAGTTGCGGAACTAAATATGCATGCGTGCGTGCGTGTGTTTTTGTCGTGTGTGTGTGTGTGTGTGTGTGTGTGTGTGAGAAATCACAGGTGACTTGTACTTCCTATTTATAAAAGGGTCAAACGTTTTTGTGTATTCCGGCATTTAGTGCAACTGTGTCTCACATTTACACACGTGTATTCATGATGACAATCCACAGACCTTCGTTTACTGAATATAAGTAAGACAGTGAAGAACCAGTCAAGAAATACTAAATGTAGCTAAATATATCCATCCCTGCATACAGATAAACACACACACACACACACACATATATTCACACACATACACACATTCACACACACGTGCATAAAAAGCAAGAAAGAGAGAGGAAGAAAGAGCAAAAAAAAAAAAAAAAGACAAAAACTTTGGTTTTTCGAATCAAAACTAGAAAATAAAAAGTGCAACCCCCCATGAATACAAGTATTTGACGATGCATATTGACTTGTTATTCGTTACTATAGATGCACTTATTTCAGCGGAGTGAAACATTTAGTCATTCAAAAAGAACATGCTCGGCACAGGTCTTCGAGTGAAAATTCTCAGTACTTATATTGTCAAAGTGCAGTGTGCATATCAGCATCATCTCTCTACACAGCAGTGTCTACACCACGAGGCTCACACCAACACTGTAGTTAATTACTGTAAACAGACCAGTTTACAGTCTCATCTAAACACAAATTTGATAGAGAAACAGATAGTGCGCTATGGTTGGTTGTTTCGTAAGGTTTCTTTACCTTCGTGTCTTGTTTGTGGTGGTATTCCATGTCATATTTGAATACAATAGAAGAGGACACTGAGGAGTTTTTAGCCTGACCTTTGCTCCTTGTCGACGTTTCGAATTTTTGTCGATGAAAACAAATTTACAGTTTTTCTTGCAAAATACAAAATTGTTACTGATTAGTTATTAAAGTTTTGTGGCAAATTCTTCGTTCATTCAATAGTCTATCCGCTTTCCTAGATGTAGACACGAAAGTGAACATTCAAGTCGTGAATTCGGTGACAATTGATTGATCAGTGTGCAAAATGGTCGACTTGTGGCTAGAAACGGGATCTAACTATTGCAGAAATATTTTGAAGTGACAGTTTAATAATCAACAGTCATGGAAAGGTGCCAACGTGCACATTAAGAATATTGTGTATTCTTTGATAATACTTCCTCGTGCCGTTTATTTTTAGCACTTAAAAAAAGGAGATAGAAAAACAATATGAAATGCGTTCTCACAAAGAATTTTCCGTTTGTTTTTTTTTGTAATAGGAGAAAAATCAGTTGCTCAAGGCACTCCGCTAATCCGACACAGGTTCAGCGCAATACTCATCAGGAGAATGATAAAAACTGAATAGAGAAAGGAACAAAGAAAGGAAGAGAGAAAGGAACAGACAAAGGGATGAGTTTGGTGGGGAGGGGGTGTGGTGAGGCTGGATGCGTTAGTTAAGTAAAAGTAAAGATAGCCAGGAGAGATTTTCAAACGAGAACGCCTGCCGGTATCTAAGGAACCATCCTTGCAAGAGTCCATTGTAAATTTATTTTATTCTTAGGGTTAAGTATAAGAAAAACAGTGATTAACGTCAGCCAAGAAGAACCAAGTATATATAGCATATGCAGATGCAGGCACACACACACACACACACACACACACACACACACACACACACACACACACACACACGCACTTTTCTATCTCTGTCTCACACACACACACTCTCTGTTTCTCTCTCTCTACTGCACACACACACACACACACACACACACACACACACACACACACACACACACACACACACACGCTCCTTGCAGACTCAGGCCTACATTCCCTCTTCCACCAACTATAGCAAACACACGCATGATAGTTTGCAATGGTAATGTCCCGTGAGTACAACGATAAGGGAAGGAAGGAAACTGGTAGAGTACAGTGATGGGAGATATTCCATAATTTAGTACAAACTCAACCATACACAGATGCACAGGACTATAACAAAAATAATAAGATGTTCATTTTACATTGACATAAGAATGAATATCTGTAATACCTGTAATAAAAACAATAATGCAAAACATGTCCATATATATAATTAACAACACACACACACACACACACACACAGCTAGCTAGTAACTTGAACACTTTTTGCTACTGAGAGCTTGAAATTCTCTTTCTTCTTATCTTTCTTATTTGAAACTATTGAACTCAGAGACTCTCTGTCTCAGAATTAAAAAAACTTGTACATGTTTCGAACTTGTGGAAAACTATTTTGTCGGCGTTCGGCAGAAACCGAAACCAAATAAAGATTTCCTGTTCTGACATTCGATCGTGTCTGGGAAATAACAAACCAAAACTGTTTTGGTCAATTCCTCTTTTCACTAAAGAAAAACATCATGAACTTGTTGTACTAATTTTTTTTCACCTCTTTTGGTGGAGAAATGTATTATAGAGACGTAAACAAAATAAAACTTGCTTATTGCTTAAATATTCAATGTTTCTCCTAAAACAAAATAAAAACCACAAACACACATACACTCAGACACAAACACATGCACACACTGTCGCACCCTCGCGAACACACACGCATGCAGGCATGCACGCCCATTTACACAATAACTCGCTCTTACACACATGCAAAAGATCCGGGTACGCTACTAGCTATATACAAAGTTTGAGTTATTACTTCACTACACGAAATAACTGCAGTCTTGCAATTTGTGATTCGAGCTATATACACACATTTGATTTTACTTTTTACACATTGCCTTGTAATGTAAGAAACTCTATAAGTACATCAAACATTCATTCATCTCGCAGATGAAGGTTTGTCTCACTTGTGGGGTGGGGTGGGGTGGGGTGGGGCGGCTGATGAACAACATAACAACAAAATCACAAGTCACACACAGTTGTGTAACAGTTGAAAGAGGCCTCGCCAGGACCACTTCGTAACATTCAGAAATAAACTTCACGAGACAGTCAGGTGCAGCCACGTTAGCAGTCGGAGAAACGTTAACAGCACGAAGACCTCGTCAGCTTAATAAGGACGACCCGCAGATATCTCAATCATTGAGTCTAAGCTCTGTGACTCGGCAGGGGTAAGAGGGTGGGAGAGGAGAGAGTTCTGCCAACGGCTGGGCGAGAAACCAAGTCTCCAAGGATGTCTGGTCCAGATCCCATGGGAGGAAATCTACTTTAATACCATAGAGTCTAAATTTGTATTGTCTCTTTGTCTCCCTCCCTCTTCTTCTCTATCTTCCCATCTCCGTTTTATCTTCCACGCAGTTTTTCTCCCCCCCCAATTCTTTCTTTCTTTCTTTCTTTCTTTCTTTCTTTCTTTCTTTCTTTCTTTCTTTCTTTCTTTCTTTCTTTCTTTCTTTCTTTCTTTCTTTCTTTCTTTCTTTCTTTCTACAATTATGTCGTGCTGGTGGGCTGTGATACCATGTCCTTTAATTATCAAAATAAAACTTGCCCAAGCACATCACTGACACATTTTTATCACGGTGACAATGACACCTGAAGACGAAAGATTAGTGTCGTCAAAGTGGGGGGAAAATACGCTGTAAAGTTGCAGCAACTGCGGTGTATACCTATGCAAGACATAAACCCATCCATAGGTACGGAAATGCATGCATACACACATCCATGAATACATCCACACGACTGATCGTCAGTCACGTGAACTTCAAGACTGGTTTGAGTAAATGTTTACAGGAAGGACAAAGGCATAAGTAGCAACGAGAAAATTGACATCACTACGAAAATAGTTTGATTAAAATAGCACACGCCACTTACCAAAATACCCTTAATGAAAAACCTTTAATAAATAAATAAAACAAACAAACAAACAAACAAATAACTAACATGAGAGCAGTGCGCAAGTCGCATAAAAGGCAGAAAGTGACCCAAACCCAAAAAAGGCAAACAGAAACACAAAAGTGATGAACCGTCAAAGAGATCAATGCTCTTTCTAAGGACAGCAACAAAGAGAATTATAGATGAAAACGATGAACCAGAAAACACCCGTGTTTGCCTTGTTTGTTTCCGTGTCCACGTTCTTCATGCTCAGCATCCATTCTGTTCGTGTTCAGCATCCTTCCTGCTCATCGTCCGTTTCAGAGTTCTTCGCGCTTGGCATCCTTCCTGCTCACCGTTCCTCTTGGCTAGCGCTCTCCTTGCTCAACATCTCTCCTTGCTCACCATCTCTCCTGCTCAGCGTCCATCCTGGTTAGCCCTGACTATGCTGTGTCCCTTCTTTCTCACCTGCGAGAAACTGACCGTATGCAACCTCCAAGAGATCTGGTCCAAAGATCGATGGTGATTATGCAACAGCATCTCAAAAGGCTCCGGAAAGAATAAAGTGTTTGTTTCAGTCGGTTAAGCACACTACATTTTTTTTACCTCTTCCAACACGGCGATGGGTTTGTGTAAACTTAAGCCAGCTCTGGAACAATATCGAAACAAAGAAGAGAAGTGGAACACAAGTCGAGTGCCAGTTCCCTTAGGTGTATCGCGCAGTCCACAAGAAAGGACGCTTTCGCCGAGGGTTTAAAAACAACGCAGATTGGACAGGTATAGTTTTTAAGAACGTGGCTTCTACTCGTAATTTAAAAGTAAGACTGTGGTTATGAATTTGTCATCTCTCGATAGTTTACTGCACACTGAAACCCTTCCGGAGACGCCACAGTTTGTGGTTAACGTGGGAAAATGTTTGGGAACACAAGTTCATACTAGTTCCCGAACTGAGGCTTCCACAATTGCGATCATGGGAACCTCAACGCTTACATAATGTATAACGTACAAAAATGAGCTGAACAAACACGCGATAGATAGATAGATAGATAGATAGATAGATAGATAGATAGATAGATAGATAGATAGATAGATAGATAGATAGATAGATAGATAGATAGATAGATAGATAGATAGATAGATAGATAGATAGATAGATAGATAGATAGATAGATAGATAGATAGATAGATAGATAGATAGATAGATAGATAGATAGATAGATAGATCATGTTCAAGGTTGAAGAATCCATCCTGTTGTATTCACCCGCCGACTTCTAGCAGTGGTTATGTACATCGGATCCTCCGACTTCCAGAATTCTGCTGTTGAGAACTGACCACTATGCTAAGTGTAGAAGAGAAGTGTCATTATTGGAACAAACGACACTGACTGCCCACCCACCCCCACACTCTCTCATTCCCTCCCCCCTGAACCTGCATTTTCCGAAATTACAATCTAAATAAAGAAGAGGTGAGTTAAACCTCAGATGAACATTTTGTATGCGATGTGGATTGTAGGAAAAGAAAAGCGCGCGACTCACTCCTCTAACCTGTACAAGTGATACATTATAAAGCGGAGAGAAATAAACAAGAAGAGAATGTCAATACTGGATAACAATATCGCGTTATTTGTCAATAGTGTGAACTTCTGAAAAAAAATCAACCTTCGACTTCTTGGGTTTTTCGCTTTTATAGACCTAAACTGAAAACAGAAGATAACAGCAGATGGATACGCAATTTTGTCTGTTGTGTGACTAAGCGATCCTGTACATAAGAAGAGTAATCAGGTTTAATCGTATTGCACAGGCCATGATAAGAACTCAAAGGTATAGACGTAATATACAACAGACCGAAAGGTATATAAACAAATGTACAATGTGGACAGAATAAGGGAGAAATAGAACACTAGTACCACGTGTGTATACTGCGAGTCCACGCGACACCAGAGAACCGCTCCTTTGGTGAATAACAAAAATAACTTTAAAGTGTATTCCGACAAGTTTAAAAAAAAAGAAACAATATTGTTGAAGGAAAACGCTGAGTCACAAACAAACAAGTTGGAGTGGCAGGAAAGGTGTGCAGTGAACTGATGGAAAGGTCACGACGATATATAACGGTTGATTTTCGAAGTGAAACCCAGACGGCGTTGCTAACATCTCATTCCGCTGGCACTGGTCAGTGTTCCGGGTTGTAACGCTGACAAATTCCAACACATTTCCCAGAGGAACATGAAAACAGGGCCGTCCAAGCAGCTACCATCATCTCCCTGAAGTGAACCTTATAAGACACCGCACTGCTGTCTGCTAAAGTGCCACATAACAGGGGAAATCTTCCTTGAAAGACGGAAATTCTCGCATCACAGCTCTTTTTCTTCTTTTCTTGACGACGAAAAAAAAAATTAATAATATGTCTTGCATAAAATGCGAGGATTTTCTCATTTTGCATTTTCCTCTTTGTTTTAGCAGTGAATTTTCCCCCTTCTTTTATTCAGTCGTCGTACTCTGGGTGTAGTGTGTTCATTTCAAGACAAAGTGTATTCTAAATGATCTTGCTCCGGTTCAGGGAGGTAGCTTTCTGCAAGGGCGAGGGCAAGGTCTCTATAATGGCCCTGCTCTTTTTGGTTTGAACAAAAAAAGTCGTGTTTAGATTTTAGGTTTCAACGCACCCTAATTGTTCTCAAATGTCCCGTAGTATTTATGCTGAGCTTGATGTCGTTGCCTTCGCCATGCACAAGAAGGAGTTAACATTTTCAAAAGCTTCAGTGCCTTTGACTGACCACAAAAAAATGTCTGCGTTATGTAAATTGGTGTCAGGAATTCAAGACTTCTGCGCATGGGGGCTGCTCGATGATTACACGTTCCTGTGCCTCTGAATAAATGGCTCAAAGAATGTGACATATGCTAAACTGGACGTTCCTCCTGTCATTTTGCCATCGATTTTCCATGCAGTTGGCTTTTAAAAAAATCACCCCACGGAATCAGGAGAGGCTTCTGTGAATGTACCCGATAACTTACCAGACGCTGCTGATTCTACATCTTTGTTAACTTCTTTCTAAACACTTTATTCTCAGCCGAACTGTCGCATTGTTTGATCTTTTAGTTTTCCTGGCAGGTGTTAGCGAGAGATTGAGAGAACATGTCAAGCTGCCGCGTCAACCTTCACCCTCGGTCTTACACTCTTTAAGGTGGGTTGCACAAACATTCGTGTTTTCTCCTGAAGACACCTGTACACTCTGCTCACTCTACGAAACGTATGGGCAGTTTTATGTGTGGAGGGTGTGTGCAGACGGTTTCAAATGTTGTTGTGATGTCGAGGACAGGCGCCTTCCCTAAGGATTTCATTTTGCGGAACAAGATGGATGCGAGAGGAAGAAACAAGGCAGCTTGGTTCTTCTTCACGCCTTTGACGATGTCTTGTTGGCTGGCTGGCTGGCTGGCTGGCTGGACAACCTCTGTAGACACCGTTATCACGCCGGTCCTTTCTCAGGGAAGAAAAGCTTGGCTGACATCTGCCCGCCAGGCGGCGAGATATATGGCAGAGCCAGGAATTGCCGAGAAGGGAAAAACATCGTCTGCGACTTGCCCTCCGGACGCATTGTCTTGACCAGCACAAACATTACTGTCGACAGCGGAAATGGAAGAAGGCGTCGCGACTCGTTTTGAACTTGGTCAGCCTCGCCGGCTGCTGTTGTGGGCCCACAACTGGTGAGGTTTTTGCGTCTGCGAGGTGTCTGTTCAGAATTTATCAGCCTTCGCCGATAAGACCATCCTGTATTCTTGCGGAATCGTCTTTGCAACCATCCCCCCTCCCAACCCCGCGATGTACGCTTACAAACTTACAAACAGCTGAAACGTTGTGAAATAAAATAACCATCCTTTCTTCAACGTTCTTATTTCCTAAGGGATTCAATCGAAGATGGTGGGAAGAGAAGAGGCGGTGTCCTGGAACCAAACGATTTTTTTCCAATCTCGATCGCTTGCCGTGACTTTGAACCCGTGAGTCCAGGGAGAAAGAAGCACAGTATCAGTTTCAAGCATACACAGCTTGGTCAGCGGCAATTTCTGATAATGTTGCGAGACCCAGAATTGTTCGAAAAATGAGTCAAGCAGATTAAATCCCCCCACGACAAAGATTAGTCCGAGGCCTCGATGTTTATTTACTTTGCCAGCACCAAAGATGGGTTAGCTTTGAGATTTCATAGGGTTTTGAACGTTAGTTTGGTAGTTTGTTTTTTAAAGAGAGCATCCTTCCGAATACATCACAAAACGTCACAAACTGGCGCTACTATTCGTGGCCAGTGGTGATGATGGGCATGACCACGCACAGTGATGTCACAATGGCCGTCAAGTAGATGAGGAAGAAGATACGGTCGAAGATGAGGCCGGCAGCCTTCCACTCCTTGGCCGTACGTTCCTTGCGGTCTTTCTCCGCGATGCGCTCTCGGTAGCGCTTGATAAAGTCCATCAGCTCCGACAGGTGGTAGTTGATGAGCGCAAGCTGGCTCGTCTGGTCGTCTGTCCCACGGTTGACGTGCACGAGAATCTCGTTGGAGGAGCGAGAGTCCGTGGAGGCCCATTTGCTCCCGCTCTCCCCGTTGACGCCCAGCATGCGGGCGTGGTCCGCGGTCGTCGGGCGGCCCCCAGCCAGCCCTCCACAAGGAGGGCTTCCGTATGGTGGTTGCTGTTGCTGCTGCTGATTTTGCTGTTCGATGTGGGGGCGAACGAGGTTGTCCATACACAAGATGCGCCCGAAAAACTCGAACAAAACCTGCAACAGGATGGATGGTGTGAAAGGGAAGTGAACGAGACAGCGTTGAAGTAGAGATTCTTCAATGTTTGTTATGCAATGCCTTATCTCTCTTGGAGAGCTACACAAGCACACACGATTTGTCACTTCTGTGCGTTGGAGCTTGAAGACATGTTTTGCGTTTTTTTTTTCGTTAAAAAAATACGTTAAAGCGATTCGTTCTTTGCTAAAGCGCGTTCATAGACAACTATTTCTTTGCATTCACAAATACACCGTTGTTATCGATTGCAGAACTAGGATAAACAATTAGTTGCTCCCAAAGGAAGCATGCATCTTCTAAGAAACTGTCAGAAATAAATGTATGGGGTTCTTATTTCACTGGATTAATGCATTTAAACTCAGATCATTCAATTTTATCATATTTAGACATTTAAAGATGTCGAAACTACCTCCCACAATGTATCTTAGTTGTGACAGTAATGGGAAAACAAAACGAATAGGAAGGATAATGCTACATGCTGACCCTGCAACTAAGGTTACAGTAGCAAAGCAGAAAGAAAACACAGGTCGAAAAATTAGTGTAAAGCTTTGTGAAATATAACACCAATATAAATGAAACAAAGAAAAAAAAGCAACGGTTAGTAAAATTAAAATTTGAAGGAAGAAAAGGAGAGAGAATGAAAGAACAAATTAACGAAAGACAGAAAAAAACTAATTACAGCAAATAAGGCTTAAAAAATGTACGAGAGAAGGAAAATGCTGACGATTGCCACCAAAGAGGACGTGAAAGCAAGAGATGCGCGCTGTTAACCTTTTTCATTATCCTGGGCACTGGGCGGCGAGCACCGTAGAAAGACATGTACACCACGAACGCATTGAGGAATGAGGACAACGTGATGAGGATCATGTTGAGGCAGTAGTACGTACCTGAGGAAACATTAGTTCATTAGTTAGTTGATCAAGCGCACGTCCAGTATATAAAACATGTTGTGAAGGAGTTGACTATGGACTTTACTAGCACAAAGACATAAAGTTCTTGAAATTATCTACAACATTTTATTATATGACAATCACGTGTGTGTGTGTGTGTGTGTGTGTGTGTGTGTGTGTGTGTGTGTGTGTGTGTGTGTGTGTTATAGTGTAGTCTTATGTACGTGCGTGTTGAGATTATGTATGAGAATTTCTAGTGTCTTCATAAGGAAAATGCAGAAGAAGAAGAAACCAGAGCAAAGGGACGAAAGCAAGTGGAGGGAGAAAGAGAGACAGTGAGAGTGAGAGAGTTAAACGTTAATAAACGGAGATGCCAGAACGTAATCCTCTCTTGTTCCCCTGACACATGTGAATAATACAACTATCTGCCTGAGGTAAGGAACTGAGGACACGATCAAATCTATCTCAGGTCTCAGCTGAAATCAAGAGGGACGTGACCTGACCAAAGACATTCGTATAACTGAAGTAAACAAGTCGTTTAGTGACCTAGTAACCTTTGGATGACTGATCGGAAGACATCTGTGTAATTGACCTAATAACATTTTTTTTACGGATGCAGTTAAATGGGTAGCATTAGCATTTCTTACTAATAACAGTTGTTCGTATAACTGACCAACTGATGTTAGTTTTTGTTGACCTTGCCAATCACACAGATTTAAGCTTTTGTGGTACAGAGGTACCTTGGGAACTTCAAGCACGAAATAGATTATTTTTGTGAGTCCTGCTTCCACTGTCTTGCTGCTGTTTACTCGAGGCTAATACAAAGTTTTCAAGTTATAATTTACAAGTTGCAAGTCATTATTTCAACGTAACCTCGAAATACATCACTGTTCATTGGTCTTCCTCAAGGAGAGGAGATATTAAAAGAAGTTCATTGTAACACGTTCACATGAATTCTTATATACAAGGCATCTGAGAATTCTAAACCGATGGTAGAATTTTCTTTTAAGAGATTCTTGAGTAGAGTGGTTTCTGCGCCTGGCTGTAGGACGCAAACGATTGCCTGTTCGAGATCCATCGGATCCTGTGGGATGAAAACTCATCTGCCCACCCAGTACTCGATATGTCAGAAAAGGAAAAGGGGGTAGAAAGAAAAGGGTTGGGCTTTGCGGAGATGGTGGTTCGTCAGCAAAGGACCCTGAAGGAATTGAACTGCATTTTGTTAACGAGAGTAAAGCTGACGTAACGTAAATCCCATTTGTTTCAGATTTTTCGGACATCCTCTAGAAACACATGAAAGACCCCAACTTAGCAAAGCATTTAGCTTTAAATGAGAGTTTTTCCCCTCCAGTCACGCTTTTCATAGTTGTTCTCGTGAAGTTAAAGAAAAACCTTTTCCCTTAATCTCGCGTAATGACGAGAGCAAAAAGATCACGTTGTGCTCTTAATGCACCGCGCCGTCAGATGTGTGGGGTTTATTTTCCCTTCAAAGGTAGAATGGCACAAAATGTTGGGCTCAGGGTCTCAGCGCAGCAGTCTCTTGTCCGCCGGCTACTGTTATGAAAGCAGTTGATGCCACATTAAATTTAATAGCCGTGGCTTTGCAGCAGCTAACTCTGTCTTCGGGGCAAATGATCTGACGTCATTTCCGCATTAACTCGAACCTTGATATTACGCTTATCAGACTGAAGGGAAAAAGATGTTTTGCAGCTGAAGCCTTTACATTTTTTCCTTCAATTTATTTTATCAGAAAGTCGTGAAGGGATAGAAGTCACAAAACAGAACAAAGATCAAGGACGTAGGCGTCCAAGAGGATGGTGAAGGGGAAGTGGCTGGGTGGATGAGGAAAGCAAAGGGCAGTGAACAGTATCTTACATTTACGCATGCACAACCACGAGTCAAAATCATGGCCTTTCCGACTTCCGTCAAGGTCCCTCTTACGCCTTCATATCACTCAGCCATGTATGCTCAGTCTTCTGCTCAAGCAGAGGAGCCGATTCTTGCGAGATTCTCATCTTTGGCCAGGGTTTTGTGAGTCACAATATTACTGAACTCTATGTCGTAGGCTCCAACAGTCTTATTGACAGAAGCTGGGCTACTGCAGGGGGCATGAAACGATCTGCAGCTCAACGAGAGAGGTCTTCGGGAAACGGGGACCAGAGATTAGAAGTGAAAACGCCTTTGCTGTGCAGTCAAGGCTAGATTGGTTGATGGCCAAGAGGCCACTGGATTTAGATCTTTTGTTCTTCTCTATCTCCTCCCGACCCCCACCCCTACCCCCACTACCACTACCAACTTTCTCCAGTGCTATCAATGCACTATATTTTTGCTCGTGTGTCTACAACCCTTGAATGTGAACGAAATCAATGGCCAAATCGACACAGTAAGACCATAATTCTAGCCCCATGATGGTTTTTCCTCGTATTCTAGGATCTGGGGAGCCGTTCCATCGGATCTTCTTGCCCGTATATGCTGCTTTATGAGGACAGCAGCCCAACCAGCTCCCTACGTTCAGGTCGCATCCATCGCTAGAGAGTCCAAGATGACCACAAGAAACCGACAGATGTGGGTATAGGCACTTTACCGCCTACGACAGACGCCACTTAGTCCGTCCTGCATTCTCAAAAGTTAGGTGGAGGAGGTAGGCAATCCACTTTAGTCATGGGCTCGTCATGGTCAGTTAAAACTCGTGTGTCGTGGCTGCTGTGTGACTTTCAGATGGCTTTGAAGACTCGGGAGGAAGAAGCAGAATTCTTTTTAGGCGAATTTATTGGTAGTCAGCACACAGATCAGGATTAGTGTACTGAATGCAGCCGTGGTAATGTAGAAGTCTTTCACCTTTGAGCAATAGTCAATCAATCATCTACATTTTTCTTAATTCAATATCTACAACTTAATTGCATTATAGTCCGTCATTGATAAAGAAGGAAGTAGGACAGGCCGTACGAGCAGAATTTAATAAAATCAAGGGTTTAAAGAAAGAAAGAAAGAAAGAAAGAAAGAAAGAAAAAAAGAAAGAAAGAGGAAAGAAAATTGAAACGAATGAAAAAAAGAAAAGACAGTAGAAGAAACGAAGGAAGGATGACAGCAAAATAAAGGAAGGAATAACAATGGAAGAGAGCAGTTAAAGAGAAGGGTACATGATATATAATTTATAAAATATATGATATGTATAATAAATGATATTCAATGGAAACTCACTATTGGTAATTAAGAACACCCATGTTCATTCCAATTTGCCAATTTAGAATAACTTTAACGAGCAAGCAGGGAATTAGAGCCTCTTTCAAAGAGCAGACAACTCACCAAGAAGGGGAACGTTAGCCGCGGCAGGGGGCAGGTTTGCTTCCATGAGGAGCAGGAGAAGGAAAAACGCAACGAAGATGCTAATACCTGCAATAAAAAGGTGAAGGTTAGGTACACACAAAGTAGAAGATGAGAGGTGACCAACTTTGCTGTCACTAACAATATCGTTGTATTGAGTCTTTTAAATGTACTGAAGTCGTCACATTTCTACTTTTTTAAAAATAAAAAGACAGAAGAGTCAGCGATAGTTGAAGGTTGTCTACATTATCTGTGAAGTGATCTTGGTGATTGTTCAGAGTCAGTGCTTCCGTCATGACAGTGTGCTCGGCGTTTTACCTTAATGGTCGATAGATATTATTTTCTAATTGCCCCATTTTCCGAAATAATTACAATAACCATGTTCTTACCATTTCATCAGTATTGTCTGAGACTGCAATCCATAAAAATTAGCTTTAAAGCTTTGACAACCAATTAAAAATTACAGAGCATAAACTATGTCGTATAGGCAAGATCTTTTGGTAAGTCTATAAATAATCATTATTAATAATTTCAATCGTTAGTAACTTTGCTTTGACTATAGTAAGCGCGAAAGTTTGGGAATTGTTTCTAGGTAGCAAAATATGCAGTAATTCCAATACATAGGAGAGACTGTGTAGACTGTATCCTGATATCCGGTAATATCGAGATGATGATTCTCTTTTTCATTTGATCTTCAGATGGGACGTTTGTCATTTTAGGACCCCTGTACACGAATGACTCGCTCATGCATAATAAATGTATAAACATTTCTCGACACCTCGTATTGCATGTCCATACGTTTAGATGTACATATAATTTAAAGGCTATAGGGGAAAACAATTTGGAGTACAAGAATCTCTTGGAGTCTAAACCATTACCTCTGATATCTCCTATGTCCTGATATTTCTTCAGCTTCACAGAAACAGATCGTGGAAACACAGATATACAGTTTTCGTATGACTTAACAAAAATACACCTTAATAGTTTGCCTCCCCTTTTCCATACTACTTCAAAATAAACCAACAAAAGAACGTTAATCACAGGCAATTAAAAACTGAACTTCAAATTTCAAATTAAGCTTTAAAAACTCGCACTCATTCAAAACAAAAACGCAGAAGTATTTTTTTAAATATCAGATGTGGTCCTGTAATACAGACAGAAATAGCCAGGTATATCTCCACAATTCTCTTACCGACGAAAATCGTTGGCTCTTTAAGTGGACGTACGTGTGTGTGTGTGTGTGTGTGTGTGTGAGGGGGTGGGTGTTACGCATAGGTGTTGCGTCGAGAAACTAATTCTAATAATTGAAGGTCTGCATCTCCTCGATTGCCTCTGTCAACGCCAAGTATTTTTTTTTTCTGATCTCACTTCGCATTTCAAACGCCTATCCAATACCAAACACATTGATCCCTTTCTCCACCCTTGGCAATCATTTTGTGAAGTCCGCGACGATCCAAGTGGATATTCCTGTTCTGCGAACAACAGTCACTAAGACGGTCAACAGTTATATTTCGTTGCCATCGTGTGCCTCAATGCCTAATAGGAATAGATGCGTACTTATCGATCTTGACCTTAAAAGGTTATTTCGACACAAAAAACCGGAATAAGAAAGAAGTTGAAAAGTGAAAAAAGGTGGAAAAAAAGATGAAGAGATGATGTAAACTTAAACGGACATTCTCTAATTTTTTATAATTCTTTTTTTTATATTCCAATTTCTTTATTTGGTAAGTACAGTTTCACAGAACACAATTGTTGAAACATTCTCTAATTTACTGTAAACATTCAGGGGCCAGTTGCACAACACATTTCTAATTTTAAACACTTTTAAGCCTTAACTCTATTTAGGTAATTAGTTTAAAGAGCACACCACAATTTTAGAATTTTTAGAACTAACACTGCTTTAAGTAAGATAAAGTTGTTTAAGTCTAACTTTCCGTCCTGTCAGTACAATTTTTTGTATGTTTTTCTGCAATGCATCAAAATGGCTAAGAAGAGATTTTGCTTCTTTAGAACAGTTTTAAGGTTTAGACACGTGTTGTGCAACTGGCCCCAGAATACCAGAGATTTGTATTTTTTTAAATTTCATTTTATTAGAGTGTGCCTGAAAGTATGGCTTCAGCTCCTAACACACCATCGATAGAAACTGCCTTTGTTTTACCCTTATGTTTAATGTACGTCTCTATAAATAGCAGCTGCTATCATCATCATCATCATCATCATCATCATCATCATCATCATCATCATCATCATCATCATCATCATCATCATCATCATCATCATGAAAACAAAAACGAGAAAAAAGGGCTATCATGACGCCTTCGAAGAGCAAATTTTGCACAAGGTCTTCCCAAGCTTTTCCAACAGACAGCTTCCACCTTCGCAGGTAACCGGCGTTCCTGGCGGTCGGGATGTGGGGGTGGGGGGCATATTTTCCCCGTGACACAACAGCACGAGAACTGTTTGCTTGTGATCCCCCCTGCGCCGACCCACAGCAGTTAAGGCAGTCAAAAGATAATGTCGAGGCGTTGAGGGAACGAAATCGCCGTCTCTTCCCGTGGTTTACGGCAACGAGTGCGCCGAGTGAGGAGCCGACCCCGGTTCGTGTCTCGTCTCGCATAAGAGTAACTTTTCAGATAAAATGTTTTAATGACACCGAGGGTCTTACACAATATTCAATTAGTCCAGTAATAGCTATTTAGTAATGTCAATGTTCCCTTGAACCCATTCCCCCCGACAGAGATAGAGAGACAGAGATGTTGGTTGAGTTTACGCCGTGCCAGCAACTAAGGCTGATTCACGGCAGACAAATAAAGAGAATGGAAATGGCTGTAAAAATGATGTTACTATAGCAATAACAATTCTTAATATACCAGATTGATAGAATAAGCAATGCAGTGTGTTTATTTAACCTAGACTTCGTCCTACAGAGGGTAAAGTAGAAAAAACTGAGAGACTGCATTAACAACAGTAAAAGTCATAAGATAAAGAAAGTAGCGAAATGTGGATACAAAATTAGAACTTGTTTAGGAGGTTTATGAGCGTGCAGTCATAAAGTACCTTAAAAAAAGATTGATGCCATTCAGTACTTCTGCAATATCAAGGCAGGTGCTCATGCACGATCTGCGTGTCGATAAAAGACCTCATCAAGGGATAATATTTCAGCTGTTTTACTTAGAAGAAGCATGCACTTATTCACTTATTTCGTTTGCTGTGTGTGTGTGTGTGTGTGTGTGTGTGATAGAGGGAGTGATGGAGTGATAGAGAGAGGGAAGGAGTAGAAAGGGCAACCATGTGTGAAACCGTTTTCTGAACATGTAGTCCCAACTAACTTTGCCAAACACAACACCGTTTCACAACATCAGGAAATCTTTGCTCGTTTCCACCATCAACCATATAAGAAGCCGGCTCCCTTCCTGCCCCCTGGCCAAAGCTGTGCACGGCTAGAACGACCGCCAAGGTATCCTGCACGCCATCTTTTCATTGGAATCCCAGTTCAGCCCCGTGACAACTGCTAAAGATTCGCGCAGCGTCCAACCCCTCGACAATCGGCGACAAGAGAGTGGAATTGAAATCTGTCCTTCTGGGCTTAAGGCATTATCCTTGCGTGGTCGCCAACCTCCCTAATCTGACCGCGAGGCCTTTTACGAACTGTCATGGCTGCGACAGCCTGTTTCTGTATGCATGAAGAACGCGTTCTCTGGCCGACAGCCGCCCTGGACCACAATGCTTCTTGAATTGGAAATCAGTGAACAGCGGGGTGGGTTGAGGGACCGTTTCTGACCAAGCGTAGGACAGGCATTTGTGGTCCGACGAGAAAGAGAGAGGGTGAGCCTACCACAACCCCCTTTGCTTGAGAGTTCGTTCGCTGTAAACCTTTTCTTTGCATTGCTCCCTGGACGTCCATCGTGAGTTGTTCACGACAGGAGGGAAATTCAAGGGAGGCTATCTGGCTGGTAAGGTAAATAAATATCGGGAGGGGTGTTTGCCTGACTCAATAAGCAGAGGGTCTACACGGTAACCAATTAAAGGAGCAGGGATTTATTTCCGGAAGCATCAAATGGCAGGCCCACGAACATCCCGGCAGCTGCGCATGAATACACATGCAATCACTTACAGGCATGAGTAAATGACGGAAGACAGAGAGATCGAGGGGCAGGCATTGATATTTGATAGCCGTGAACACAAAAATAATTAAGCTGATACACACGCACGCACGCACGCACGCACGCACGCACAAACACACACACACACACACACATGCCCATACCTACGCACGATCTTTCTGTCAGAACTGGCTTCCAACTGTGGTAACAGCACCTAAGTGAAACAGCCATCTACACTTGTTATCGGTTCATACAACCAAACATATTGAACAGCTATAATAGTTCTACCAAAGTCGTTTCATCGCATGAAGGAAGGTAAGAAGCTACTACTGTGTCTAAATCACAGTAAACTACTTACAGTTTGCTTTTCATGGACCTGTAAGTCATTAGAAATCGATCTTTTACAAATTATTTCGATTTATGGTTTTGTTCGCATTCTCCAGCAAATATATATGAATATGTGAATATATATATATATATGATATTTTATTGGTTTTAACGTATCTCGAGAGTTTTATAAAGTGCCGGAAATAATCTTCTTCGTAATTTAAATTTTGGGAAAGTATTACTATATTTTTCAGATAAAATGGTTGCCTCAATAATTTAGCGACGTGCACATCAATAGAGTGGATATCGATCCCCACACAAGAGGCATTGGAGCAGCTGGACATTGGGAGCAGAATATCAGAAGCATTAATTCTGAAATAACTGAAAATGTCTGTTAAGTGTTTCTTAGACAGTTGAAGACGATATCAAGCGCTATGCCCCATTAAAAAAAATGTGTCTCTTTCGATGCTTAATGCATAATGAAGAAAACTCTGCGAAAACAAAATCCGACTAATCCTTCTTTGTAAATTCGAAGGAACCACTTAATGTCTCCCATTCCTTAGTTAAATCCAAAATTCTTTATTATGTCCATTCTACACTTAAAGTGTGAAGTTTCTGAAATCTTTTTCTTTGCATATCTTGTCACATAATTCATGAGCACTTTTCTGTCTGGTTTCTTTAGGTATTTTAAAAGTTCAAGCCACTAAAAACAGACGGAGACAAGAGAACTCTGAATCATTTTTATAAGAGTAGTTAACTAAAAGTGCATTCAACCAGCAGAAAAAAGAATGATACAAGGCTTGTTTTGGTTTATGTAAACAGTTTTTTTTTTTGTTTTATAGTTTTTCCAACAAGTCACAGTCAACACTTGTAAATGAGATCATTATTTGTGCGGAAAGAAATTCCAACAGAAACTGTACAATGCTTAATGACACGTGTAAAACAGCTCCTTTGTGGTACATTGATTACTCAGAGAAACACTGGTCAAAAGCATACAGCCGAAGCTCTGTAAAGCTAATGGGCTCTATGCTTCGGGTTTCTTTATCCAGAGAGACAAATGGTCAAATAATGGACTAAAATTACAATCTTCTAATGATCGTAACGTAAAATTTAGCTAAACATAATCAACAAACTGTAGAATTTGTGACTATGGTACTTTTGTTCATATAAAAATTTGATAAACGTGATGGCACTTTGGACAGCATGCGTCTGGTGCGGACGGCCCATTAGGCTTGACTGCGCACCATGCAGCACTTGCTCAGCTAAAATCGACGAAAGGGTGAGCGCGGGCACAGACGGAACTAAATTTGGAAGTTACGGGGGATTATTATAGGGCCCGACTTTTATGGCGATAATGCCAGCGCCTGGGAATACAGGCTTTGCCAGTATGCGTTGCATTGCTTCAGTTGAGGCTAAGTGGCTGAAAAGAGAAACAGGGCAAGGGTCGAGTTGGCCGTCTCTACCTCCCCTGTGCTGCGGATCTCTTTTTTCTTCCACTTCTACCACCCGCCACAAGAACGACCAGAGACCAAAAGGAAACGTTTATTAGCATTGTTTTTATGTACACGTTTATTGTTATGAACAGTTAGAACCTGACATAAATTTGATGAGACGAAACGCAGCATAGAGACCAAAAAAAAAAAAAAAGAACTGGCTGTATACACAAGGCACTAACCATGACTTTGGCAAGCTGGGGCCGTGGGCTCAGTCGAAGTAGCTGGGTGCTCACTTTTAGCATTTTAGAATTTTAGCTGACTGCTAGACGACTGTGCACCCTGCCCTAAGCCTCTGTAGACCTCGCCAAACATTCGGGAAGATATTCATTCTGTCAGCAGTTAAATGAGATTTCTAAGGGAATACGCAAGAAGCCACTTTTGAACTGCCTGCTCTTTGAACTAGACGCTGATAGGGAGTTGGCTACCGAGCAAGATGAAGGATGATGTCTAGATTCCTGAAAACTGGATGCACTCACAGACGTCTATTTCCCGCCATCTAAAACTCCCTTCCTACTCTCTGTCTCTATCCTTGAGTTTTCCATGTTTTAAAAGGTACCTGTTACAGACACATCTGGCATACTGATATATATATATATATATATGCTTATATAACCCTGCTTATGTCCTCAAAGGAGGTACTGCATCAATTTCAAGTACTTACTGGGAGTTCTTTGATGGGACACAAAATTCTAAACAACGTCGGCATTACATAGCGGTGTTTGAAAGTCTGAAGACGACTTTGACCGATAGAGGTATAAATGTAATTGAGAAAAAGGTGCCCAGATAGCGCAGTGGTGGTCTCGCTTGTTATGCTGCAATGACGATCATAAAGTCCCCCCTGAGTTCAGATTTTTCCTCGAGGCACAGGTATCTTTCTTTAGATGAGACACTTGCTCATTTTGTTATAGTGGAGGAGTGGAAGCCCTTTTGGTACTCCAGTTTCCTCCATCCCACTTAATCCCCTCTCCCCTTACAGTGCGAAATAACCCCTAAGAGAAAATATTTTCGGATCAAATAAACCAACCAGCCTGCCTCATATCATCTGCGACCATAGCACAGGCGCTTCTCGATCGAAACGAGCCTTCGCACAACAAATGTATTGGGAGAAAAGACGGAGTATCAGTTTTTGTGGAGTTTCAGCGTTTGTGGGAGTTTCGGTGTTTGCAGGTGTTTTAGTGTTTGCGGGAGTGTTAGCGTTCGGTAGAATATTTGGACGTTTCATTGTGTCACATCACTTTTATCATCCTCATAGAGGATGGAATGGCACGAGGGGACAGCAAAAAGGCCTACCAGCTACTATGGACCCTCACTAATACAGATCAGCACAAGACCTCAGTCATCGAAGACAGAAATGGCACCCTTCTCACAGAAAGCTATGCTGTACTCAACCGATAGACTGACTGACTGACTGACTGACTGACTGACTGACTGACTGACTGACTCACTCACTCACTCACTCACTCACTCACTCACTCACTCACTCACTCACTCACTCACTCACTCACTCACTCTTTGCATACATACACATAAGTTGGGGAGGTAGAACGGTAGGGGTTAGTTGTACATTAGCTTAAAGAGCATGAAAATTTAAAAAAATTGGCCCAATTGGAAATATTTAAACTAGTGTAGACTGTCCCAGTTGCCATTAGAAATCTCTGTATGCTAATTTGAAATTGTTCGCACGATGGATCAAATGAGTTAATGTACCTGCAAAAATGGAAATGTTAATATTTTAAAAATACCTAACCATAACCCATAAAATTAGTTCAACAATATCTCTTAAGGCAGTAGCTTGCTTTAAACATTTTTTAGGATTTTTTTTGTTTTTGTGTTTTTTACTTGAGCATTGTATTGGTCTGTACCGGACCCATCCCCTACGTTTGCCCTTCATAAACTTTAGCGTGCGGAAAGCAGTACTTTCTTTTCGTTTTGATTGTTTTGTTTGCCAAGTTCACGTTATACAAGTCTACTGTGATATCTAAACAATTCTCGGCGGATGAAGCAAAAGGGAACGTCTCGATGCAGAAGACTTCAAAACGTTGAAAACATTTTCGAAATATTCAAACTGTCTTTCACTTTCACCTGGCAAGAAGCAGAACTGTGCAGAGGTCAGCGATTTTCTTACTGTGTTATAATATTTTTATTCTTAGGCTGAAGATGAGACAGTAGACTGGCCGGCGCAAACCAGAGCCACCTGGACACAGTCGTCTGGGCTCGGAAGAGGTCCTGAGACCACATTGACACTCAAGTAGGCAAAGTCGCAGACAAGCAAGCAGCGATGAAAAGATAAAAAAATTCTCAGAACGACAAACGTCCTGTTTAAGAACACAGCGGAGAAAGGGTCGAGTGGAAGAAAAGATGCTGCCGCCGCCGCCGCCGCTGCTGCTGGTGATGATGATGAGGGGAAGGAGGAGGAGGAAGAGGAGTAAGTTTAGGATGACATTCTAGTGCAGTCTTATCCATTGACAGATGTCAATATTTGGCCAGCTTTCTGCCAGCACTGTTTCCCCACCCCCTCCCCCAAAACAAAAGTCTGCTAAGTCGATGTGCTGTCGTTTCACTAGCAGTGCCCACTACAGAACCAAATATATAAAAGACGAAACCAGTACTTGGCTATAATTCCAACTCCCAACGCTCACACATTCCTGGTAACATATGAAGCAAATCTATCAGAACCGAACATGCAGTAATAGGGAAACAGTTTTTTTTTTTTGGACCCAACGCGCGTGACCGTGAGCACTGACACGGGCCCACTACGAGGACGCATTGTGACTGTGAATCCCAACCCTAAGTGCAGCTCGCTGTCATGGGCGGTCGCCCGGTGCAGGCTACTTGTTCCCCGTTTTTTCTCACCCCCGTCTTTATACCGCCCCGGGACCCTGAGCGCGCGGGAGGGGCAAAGGGGGGGGGGGAAAGGAGGGAGCTAGGGGATGATGTGCGTTTGCAACGTTGCAGCAAGACCTCCTCCGCCACGCTCCGCTTCTTCCAGCACACGCGCACAGTAAGATCGCTCCGCGAGCACTTTGTTTCTTAAACGTCACAGACTCCCATCCACCCGTACCCCACCCTACATCCCTGAAAAGTGGTCAATGCGCGCGCACTCTGCTGGAAGTGACCCGGTGAGGGGCGGCTAAGCGAGCAAGCTGCCCGACCTGGCGTGAATGGCGCCATTATTGGTGATTAGGCAATGCGGTTTGCTACTCGGAGGAGGCTCGGCTCCCAGCAGGCAGCTTTCTTCCAAGCAGCATGTCCCTCCCCACCCGCCTTTCTTCCAGCGTTGAGCCGTGAACGGGCAGACTCCCGGTCCCTACCCACTGTCCTCCCTTTTCAGAGGAGTCCATATTTAGTCTTGGCTTGGTGTGGATTGGAAATTAATGGGACCAAGACCATAAACAGAACTACACGGTGTTTGGCATGGCGTAGGGTCCTAAGTAGGAGCACTGAAATTGTGATGAAAAGGCTAAAGCGTCAATGATTTTCAGAGCAGGCGCACTGCAATCCCATTTAAGATCGATGTCACGAAATCTAACATCTAACGATGTGCTTATGTAAAGGATTAACTACAAGAAAGTTGTTAATCTAGTCCTTTCACAACTTGGTCCGAGTGTTTCCAAGCTTTCAGCAACAACAAAACTTCAAACACCTGAGGTGCCAAGAATAACAAAAGATTCTCCAAATCCACACCAACTGTATGGGTCGTACCGCCATAAGGTCTTTGTGCATTGATGTGCCAGGGACAGGAGGAAGGTTGCAATCTGTTCAGGTTGTGTGTGTGTGTGTGTGGAGGGAGGGGGAAGGGTTCAAAGATACCTTGACCTTTGTCTCCATTTAGCACCATGTCAGTGGGTAGATTAGTTCGCTTATTAATGCAGACGTGTCTTAAGCAGCCAGAAATCTCGAAATCGTTCATGTAGTCGGTGTAGATATGCAGGCAGCCAGGGATAAATCCATCTTCTTCTTCTCGTCATCATGATCATCATCATCGTCGCCGGTGTTAAGACACATCCCTTTTCAGAATGAAGTGCCCCCTCTGAAGACGATCTCAATCTCCATTTCTTGTCCGCCTAGTTGATTCTTCCTTGTCTAATGGCGGGAGACGTGCAAGCCATACCGCACTACAGATATCTATGGCTGGTTGGTTTATTTAGTAGGAATGTGCTTCCACCTTCAGGGGATTTCGCAATATGGAGGCAGAGGGAGGGAGAGGAAACCGGAGTACCCGAAGAAAACCCCCGACGCCCAGCCCTGTGAACAGGTGTTACACACACACACACACACACACACACACACACACACACACACACACACACACACACACACACACACAGAGCAGCGAGACGAGATCTGAACCCTGAGTTTCTCACTACAGGGATGACAAGCGAGTGTTTTAACCACTACAGTGCCAGGCGCCCCAATATCTACTATAGAGTCTTATTCTCGCTCCTATTTCATGTTCCACTCGACAGAATCTTGCGCTTACCTTGCACAATAAGCACAGGTTTATTTTACATAAGCACACGCTTGTATTGTAAGTAAAGCAGAGTGTGACGATGCTTGTTTGTAGTGGGAGGCCACAGACTGTAAACTCACACCACTTATCTGATCCACACTGACTTTGGCAGGAACTTAGTTTTGATTATGGCTCGCTGTGGTTTGTTTGGTGGTTGTACGCTGCTCAGGAGCATGTTTATATTTTGTGTGAATGTTCTCGGTAATGTTACCGGTGAAAGATGAAGCATTTCTATGCAGAAGAAATTACGATATATGTATACTACTCAGAACAAATGTGGACATAGTCGTAATTGAAGACGGTGCTTATACGCGAGACAGAGGGGTGGGGTGGGGTGTGGGAAGAAAACAAGCTAGCGATCATCTTGGAGACTTTATTAAAACTGTCTTGTATCCATTGCCGAACATAAGTTGTCAAATTAGGGAAGGGACATCAAGAGAACAAGCGTTTCACTAGTTCGCTCCACTGAGGGTCGCGCATAAATACGCTAGACTCGAGGAAGCTTGAGAATTGACAATAACATCACAGCTGGAAGAGTCAGCGACAGAAATTATCACGGAGGAGTGCGAGTACTCCAGTAAGTCTGGCATAAACACGTTTGTTATACGTACATGCCGAAAATCGAGCCGAGTTTCTGCCATCTCTCCCCTCCCCCCCCCTTACTCTTTCTTCTGGCACGTGGCCCGCAAATTTGTCTGTGCAAGCCCTTCTAATCACGTGACCCGACGAGACCAGCCCAGCCTGGCTTCCGGGTCTGGGTCGTAGATCTTCACAGTCTTCAGCAGCATCGCTAATTAGGTCGACACCGAGCAAAACATCAAAGAGACTAAAACTCTAGCAGTATGAGAAAACTGCTGTTCAGTGAGTGTTGAAAATGTCAGAAAAAGGATGACATGTGCTAGAACACAGGCAGTACCCGGGCTGAGCCATGAACGAGGTGTCACAACGAACACTCATTTAGAAGTCCGAGCTACTGACCAATAGTTGGCAGTAACGAACGCGCGAACTCGTTTGTTTTGCTATTATTATGCTTAAGATGTTCTAAGGTATTTGGACGTGCTTCTGAAATGTTTTATGAGGATGGAAAGGTAAGTATATTTGACTAACTGATGCTGAAGACCAACATAAAGTGCCACCACCCCCTACCTTTGGATAGAAAATCGATTTAAAGAAGGTCTAAGTAACTCTTTTGTAACCTGTAGAACACATGTACACAGGTATGTTGAGAGAAATTTTGAGCATAGGAACTTGTTTAGTTAATTAATATTTTTTGTAAAACACGTTTTTCAAACTGCCTGAATTTAACACACACACACACACACACACACACACACACACACACACACACACACACACACACACACACACACACACACACACACACACAAACACACTCATGCACGCACAAAACAACTAAACTGTTCCTGAACATTGAAGTGTCCCCCATTCGGGTCTCCCGTGATTCAATGTTATTTTTAAACCACTGGGTCAGACTAATTGCCATTCCCTTGCTACGACAGTCGTTGAGCGACTTTCAACCAGTGGCGTCTAACGGACTTCCTGTGACAAAGGAGGGTCGAATTCGCAATACGACTTCGTTAAAGTACTAATGGGGTGCAAGGTTTTGCTTCTAATGATGCGGTAAAGCTCTGTACTACTTACCGTTTCCTCAAATCTGGATGAATACCCTCTTACGTTCTCCAGATATACAAAATACATTTACAAACATGACTCTGCACAGAAAGCGGTCAAAACTGTGTCATCGTATGGTATCCCAAATTATGTTTCCAGCTCTCCCATTGGTTGAGGTTTCACAAAGTAAACGAATTTATGCACCATCCTGATGTCATTGATGTTGACCTCTTTCTTGTGGGAGAAAGATGTCATATGCTGCATATCTGGTTGTAACTTTGAGGGAAATCCGTTCTGTCCGCGAGAGGTCTGATGGCAATGTGATGGATGGAGAGAGAAAACGGGTTGAGACCTTTGTGAATGGACACAAGTTTCCGCAAAACAGTATTTGACAGAAACAGCTGTGTAAAGCACTGACAGACGCATTTTACAGCCATGCTTTAAAAAAAAATTGTCTTATAAGTAGACATATAAGTCTCAAAGAAATTCTGTTATAAATTGCTTATTTTATGAGTTTCAAAGTGACAGAATGGAGCAGTTGAGACAAGGTCAAGAAGTACACAGAGTTCAATAATCTCAGGGGTTGGGTGGGGGGAGTAGGGGTTCAATTCACGCCAATTTTGTTCTTAGTGTTTCAGATGTTTTTCTTTATATTCTCCCGTACTGCGATAATGATTGGCAAGAATCTAATTTCGACGTTCCTAACGGAAAGCTTCTGTTTCACAGCTTAAGCAGGTTCTCGTATTCCAATAAGATCTTGCAATGCTTCAGTTCTATTAAGATGCAGACTGAGGGAAGAACGAAAAATAGAACAGACGAGAGAGGGACACTAAGTGAAAGGAAAGGAAGGTGAAAAAGACTGTAAAGAATTAATTTCTCGCTTCACTCAAAAAATAAATAAAACATGAGTGAATTAAGGTCTTAATCTTCTGAATTTTGTCCGACTTTGAAAGAATGCATGAAAGCTGAAACATTTGAAAAAGAGAGACGGAACATAGAAGCTGACATTTCAAAGTGAGTTATTGAAACTAGGCAAAAGAAGTAAATTCACTTCTCTTTCTGTAGAAACTGTTTCATCCCACTAACCTCATACCAGAGAAACATGAAGATACTAGAATTCCAACCTTCAATGATTTACCTAATGACCAATAACATATAAGTTCAGAAACAGCTTAACATTGAATCCGTCCGCCTCCAGACTAGTCCCTAAGCTCTTCATGGCAAGTTGACGTTTCTATGGTCGCGATAGACATAGCGGGTTCTTTCGTGACCAGCAGTGCTTATTTCTCCCCTTGTACTTTAAAGAATATTACTACGAAGAATGTCTGTGAGAAAAACAAAACACGTGAAAGGACCCTTTTCACGTGCCACGTCACTGGTAAGGCTGTGAAATAATGCAACAGTATTGGCTTTCCCCAGCCAAGATGGCGCCGTTGACATAGCACCACGGCAGCGGATTGTCGCCACAGCTGGAAATTTTCTCTTGTGTCAACAAATCCGTACCTTTCAGATTTTGTTTTTTTTCCCTAAGTAATGATGTTTTTAGGGGGTTGTTTTGTTTGAGACTGACGTTTTTTTTATCTACTGATAAGATATACGAAGCGCTGAGCTGGAACTAATAAGCAGCCAACAGACCGATGAGAAATTGCGTCTGGAGAGAACCGGAAATAAACGTCACATCTCAGAGCTGCCTTGCTTGTACACTTGTAACGGGGGAGCTTCATGACAATGTCTTTCCTCTTAAAAAATATTATAAGACTACACCAGTCTCATGACCACTACGACGGAATCGTACGTTGTATTTGGAATACTTATTAACTCAGCACTGACCAACGGAATAACTTATCATATCGTTGTCCTGCAGAATATCCTTATCCTTCATTCTCCAGGCGGGAGAGTTAAGAAACCAACTATGCAGCCAAAAGCATCCTTCCCAAGACACCAATGAATCATATAAACATTTAACACTGCAGACAAACCAGCACCGGAACAAGATCGCGTTCAAATATGTTAACACTCTGCGCCACGCATCCTACGCGCAACACGCGCTGTATATAAACAAAACTGATGTTGGGCGGAAGGCCACCGCAGTTTTGCGGAAATTCAAGCCATCTTCATCCAAAAAGCTACTTACCCAGCATCAGCTTGGCCGGGGACTCAGGCGGAATCCAAAAGAGAACCAGGGTGATGGAGGTGAGCAGGATGCAAGGCAGGATGAGGATGTAGTTGTACAAGGTGGAGCGGCGCTGGAAGATGAGCGTGAACTTGAGGTCGACGAAGGGTTCCGGGCAGCAGGTGTAGTACTGTACATTTCGACGCGCGGGCGCTGCCATGATCTGCCACGAGTTGCTTTTGACATATTCGGAGAGGTCGATCTGGTCCCCGGCAACCTCACTGTCGGCCAGCACGGCGAGGTCCAGCTTGTTCCCGTCGTAGGTCCACGAGCCGAACTTGAGCTCGCACTGCTGCTTGTCGAACGGGAAGGTGGACACGTCCAGCACGCACGAGCTTCTGTAGATTGCCTGCGGCATCCACAGGATTTCCCCGTTGTGGGTGATAACGAGCAGGGCGTCCCGATGCTCTTGCAGTCGGCTGTCAGCACTGGAGAAGTTAAACGGTGAAAGGAAACACATCAAAGTAATAGGCTATGAAAATGGCCAGACGCTGATTAAAGTTTTCGTTTCAAGGCGGCAAAGAATGAACTAAAATACATTTTATTTGGCAGAGAATTAAGAATGTAAACAAACACTAATTGAAAACTATCAGGTAGTAACATCTATTTTAAACAAGGAGGATAATACTGTTTATAGAAAGATTCACCAGTCACCCACAATTACTTAAACAGTGCTTCCTAGTAAAGGAACATTAAGGGAAGGATTTTAAAAACAGAAAATTGAGTTTTGTGCTGGAAAGGTGGATGATACGATAGATAAAAGAGTGGATACTTGTGCATTCAGGCGATGATGATCATAAGACAGAATGCAGCCATGAAACAAGACTGTGAAAGATTGAACAGCAGTCACCCCTTAAAAAAAACAGTACTTACTAGTTGTACAGCTTTAAGTCTGGCACCCACAGCTTTTTAGACGGCAGCCTGATCGTATCAACATCACCCCAGTCTTTAGGGTCCCACTGCATGTGAATATCATTCCACTTCTGCAATGAAGACAGACTTGTGTGTTACGTATGGGTGCCGAAATGATTAAATAGGTGCATGATACCTTCACGAGAAACCAGTAAACAGCATAAATGCATCTTAGATAAAATACATAAAAAGATAGTAAACGTGATGATAAATAACATGATATCCTTCGTCGTATTGTTAGTTTTACTTCGAACTGGGTTTGTACTTTTTGAACATTGAACCAGGGTTTTCAGTTTTCCTCACTTTTTCATCAGCTAAAAATTATAAACATGTTACACCCTAGTCATCACCAAAAACCTGCACCGCAAAACATCCCTTGATGTCAACAATAAATAGATTAAAGTGACTGTCAATTCAAACTGTTCAGGGTTTCGCAAACTGATATCATTTCAGTCTTTAGACGTATTCACTGCAATTCACAGCAACAAAACACTTAAATGAAGAATCGTCTTTTCGAGACAAAATGCACGACACTCTTTCTTGAAACACATTCTGCTTCCACGAAGTCACGTGACCCTGTGAGTATCATGTAGTGGGATGCAGACCAAAAGTGAGGACTGCAATACTTAGAGAGACCAAGCGTTTCCCTATTGTCAACAAAAATGGATAAAATGTGTGGAGAAGTAAAATACACTCTCCCTGATATTTTAAACTACAAAACTAACTGAGAGAAACAAACGATGGTTGCTTGAAAGAAAAACAAGCGAAAAGAACCCAAAATTATGGCCGTGATGTGGTGAAAGCAGGAGAAGAAAGCAAGCAAATAGATTTGTATTTCAGTGCTGAGCACAGTATCAATAATTTTTCGGACCTAGTAAGATCAAAGGAAACGTGATGCTCCAGATAGAAGATACGCCGCAGAAAAATGGCTGTACATATACATATACACACTCTCCTGTTATCACACACACTGAATTGTTATCAGAACACGTTATTTTCTGCTTTGTACACACGCAGGGTTGAACAATTGCAAAGCGCGGACAAAGGTGTTTTTAACGCCTTTCCACATAAATCTAACGAATGGGTAGGATGAATGGAGAGTTAGAATTTGTATGTACGGAGATATTAATTACGGGTGTAGGAAGCAAATAATTTCACTTTCTTTGACTGTGAAACAAAATGTCTGCACTGAGCATAGAGAGAAATGTGATATTACAGTATTTCAGTGTAGATTCTGTTTTGTGAATTTCAGTAAAGAATGTCTCCATCTCTGAACATAAAGCCTTCAAAGTATAGGGCAGCTTTTGGTTTCAAAGACCACCCGTACATTAGTACTTCTAACAGACTATGATGTTGAGGACAATGCAGAACTTCAAAACTATGTTTTTATAATCCCGCTAGGCACATCTAAAATGTTTCCACAAAATGGTCACCAGCTCACTTATTAATAAAGTCAGTCTCTCTCTCTACCCCCCACTCTCTCTCTCTCTCACACACACACACACACACACACACACACACACACACACACACACACACACACACACACACACACACACACACACAGAGTTTATGCACGTGTGTGTTAGTGCGTATCGCGGTGTGAATGTCAGCTGACAGCTGATTAAGTACTTATTATTGTAAAGGAAAGTTTTTACGTATCTTCACACGTACTTGGTGCTTACTAAACAGCTAGTTGTGCAGGAATTACGTGGGGGAGACATACATCGCCTGAGTTTCCTGTAAAGAATACTCTGAGCACTCTGAGCGCAGCAGTGGGTAGCACGTACTCTCCTCGTGAGTCGCCTGGTCCTGATTGGAAAGCAAACTCTTGAGTGAGTGGATTTCTCTCCTCCTTGGTATTTGGCTGATCAATCACCGCTCTGGCCAGTACGGAAGACCCCGAGCACTTTCCCTGTTCTTAGATATAGTCACTGGGAGATTTTGCTAGTTTCGTTGTGAATTATATTTGTCAGTAAATTACTAAGCGTTGTGGTGCTTTTTTCTGTGCTAAAGGGAAGTAGCTCTCAACTCCGTATAAAGAAATATATACGTGGTGTGTAAGTATTTGTGTAAAGAATCTGTGTCTGCATGGGGCACTGCCGGATTTCATACAACCTAAGTGCTGATCATTGTCTCTTTTACACGTCACAGTGGTCGGAAAAGTAACAAGACTGGTGTCACAAACAATTTATTTCAATTCCAAACAGCAGACCACGACAATGCACCTGGTCACAATGTCCTGTGCATCCGGCAGTTCCTGGCCGAGGAGAACATCGCCGTACTGGAGCTACCTCCCTATTCGCCTGCTCTTGTTCCATGTGGCTTTTTTCCCCTCCAAGCCCAAGGGGATCATTAAGGGGACCCGTTTTGAAAGCATGGAGGCCATCAAGAGGGCCGTACAGACGGAGCTGAGGGGCATCCCAGAAGAATCGTTTCAGCAGTGCATAGAAGCATGGCAGAGAAGGATGGAAAGTGCATTCGACTCGAGGGGGATTACTTTGAAGGTGAAACCATGTAATTTGTTATTTGGAATTGAAATAAATTGTTTGTGACACCAGTCTTTTTTACTTTTTTCAGACATACCTCGTATTTGTCCTGAAAGACTGTGAGGTTGAAGTCTACTTCGCTGTGTATCCTCGTCAGAAATGTTCATACAGAAATTTCTAACGTAGAAGCAGTATGCATTAGCAGTACCTTCTGTTTATATTATAATGTTAGTACTGAAGTCTCATCATGATGGAATAAATAATGTCTACAAATAAGTCTTGCAAGTCTTGTTTGTAAGTCCAATTTTTGTGTCTCAATCCTCAGAAGAGAATTATACCAAATGGGTTATCCAATAAACCACGAAGAATTATTTGCCTTCAAAGTTTGCTAGCTAAAATATGATTTTTAGTAGGATGTTAAACCATAGCCACATCGTTAAACCCTTACCACTTTGATTGTTTGATTTTTTAAACTACTTTGGTAGTACATTTACGCATTCATAGTTTCATAATGTACCGAGTTTATACTTTTCAACTTAATCATACAGGATTATATGTAGATATAATTGCCAGCATCTAACAATGAACAGGCTCTAAAATACTTGTGTAGCAGCTACACTTAATTCATACAAGCGACCAGAAAATGCCAAAATAGACTTTTTTGAAAACAAGCAAATACAGCTGTGAATTATCTACTGCTAGACGACGAACGGTTTGTTACTCGACTTATGATACTAATCCGATAACACCAAACTGAACATACTGAATAAAGTAAATCCTGCATTGGACCTACCAGATCACCTATTCAAATCTGTTAAATACTAGTGTGAGTTTGAGAAATTAGATTTTTCAATTATTAAATAAAGGAATCTAAAAGATAAACTTCGGGAGGCCAACGGGTTCGAAACACACGAGTAACATTGTCTGGTAAATGGCGTCAAAGCTAAAAAAAACAAAACACAACAACACCCCAAAAAAAAGAAACAACAACAAAAAACCGTGAAGCAATAAAAACAACAAAACAAAACAAACACTAAAACAAAAAACAACAAAACATAACCAAAAAACCTTGCTTAATTTGACGAAAAAAGTTCGATACAAGCGACATTGAGATTCGATATAGTGCGAATGAAAGTTCTTATAGGAGAATTAGTTTCTGCTGCTCAAGTGAACTGAAATCATGATTATGAGACGTTTGCCGACGGCCTTTTCTAGGGCACAGTCAGTAACTTCTGGTGCTTGTTAAAGTAATTTGCTTTCTACATTATCATGGATAGCTAGATACTGATGGAGTTCACATGGGTCCAGGGAATTGAAGTCGCTGTAGTACGTGAACTTGTCTGATCAAATGCTGGCAGTGAACCCAAAACGCGCCTGGCTTGAGATTTCTTTAGAGGGTTCCCTAGCGCCTCTGTCTCAGGGCAACGAATCTGTAAGTGCTGTCTTAATATCTGATAAAGAACCAAGAAATATTATGCAAACAATGTCAAGTGGAAGAATTTGTCTGCAGGATGCATACTACCGTTACGTCATGAATGGCGGGAAGTTTAAGCTTACAGTCAATGTCCAATATCGAACAATGTCTGCATGACGATCACAAGCTGTTTACGACATGAACGGCTACTGTCACATGTACATATGTGTGCCACGGACTCACGTATCTGTCCCAGACATTTAGGGTGAGAATCTGGTTCTTTTCGTCCAGGTCCATGATCTGAATCAGCTGCATGTTGAACCGGATGAGAATGGACTCGTTGTAATGCAGGACAGGTCGCCCATACTTGCCGCGAATGCGGTACCGCCCTAGCAGGTGTTTGATCAGCTTGTCCTCCCACGACAGGTGAACATCCTTCTTCTCTCCTGCCAACAGATGGTGAAGCGGTACAACTAACAAAATAGATGATGATGATGATGATGATGATGATGATGATGATGATGATGATGATGATGATGATGATGATGATAACGCTGCGACTGAGGGTGGAAAAGAAGAGGAGAATAAGGTCGAAAAGATGAAAAAGAGGAGGGAAAAAAGGACGAGGAGAGATTCAAAAAGGAGAAGAAAGACGATGTCAATTATAGACGAGGGCTGTTGTCATGACAGTAATCACCAAAAAGTGATTAAAGTGAGACACGGATGAGGATGAGGAGGAAAAGGAGGAGGAGAAGAAGGACGAGGATAAAATATGCTTATTGAAGATTACAGCAGAGTTCATGAGATATTGTTGATCTAAGTTGTTGTAGGAAACTTCTGTTTCTGATGATTTGCATTGACCACGAGGTTACAGAGCAGATTTTACAAATGGTGCATTTCTTGGTGATTCAAAGTTTTACGAAAGACAAAAAAAAGGAACAGATTCAAACTACATTATGCACATCAGTTTGCTGAAGGTTATTGCTATACACCAGGAGCTGTGAAGAGCGCTAACAAGCGTTCCCTCGCTAGCCTTTTTATCACGGTGTCTTATCTGTCTTCCCCGCCGAGAGCCAGAGCTCGTATTGCCTCGCATGTTGTTCGCGAGTTAAGTGCAGAAAACCGAGAAGTTTGAAGACAGGAAATGGGACATGACACGACACGGAAGACATAAGCTCAGGTAGATAAAACAGAGGGAACAAAAAAAAACAAAAACAAAAAAAAACTCGAACACCGAATGGCACCCGTAGTACACCTGTACTCGTCTGTTAAAGCGATCGTCAGCGGCGTGACTGAAAAATGTACCCGGAGTCGGCACCACGGCGACTGCGCATTGTCGCTACTGTTTCCTGCAGCCAATCATTTTGCTTGCAGCAGGCGATAAAAATGGCGGGGGCTAGACACACTTTTCTCAGCTGTTGCTCGGAACGCAATAACGCGAGAAACGTCTTTTCATTTTGGCTGCGGGTGTGTTTGTTGTTGTCTTTAACGGAATAATCAAAGCTCGTAAAACATGCAGCCAAGGTCTTCACGAGGAAGGGGAGGAAGTATCCACCTAAACATGGAACAGGCTTTGAAAAAAACGGTCTAACTACTGCTTAAGATATTCCACCTGTCTGTTGGCTCGTGAAGACTGAATCTATGCCATCATTTTGCAGGTAATACGTTATTACATAACAGATATGATGCACGTCAGTCGAGAAAATAAGACATAGATTGTATCATCCGTACGTCTGTGAAGTGCCTGGCGATCATCATGCAAACCACGAAATGGAAAAAGAAAACGGTTCGGTGTAGACTGTCACACGTGTGCGGTAAGCATTCAGTTAAAAACCCATACCAAACCAAGTCAAACTAAACTAAAACCAAATTTAACCTGAGTAAACACAACCTTACCAAATCTATCCTAACCTAAAAAAAAAAAAAACAACCTACCCCCCAAAATATTCAATCCCTGAAAACTACATCAATAAAAGACGATTACACAAATACAGAACCTTCACACAGCTTCACAGGTGTGTGCGTGATCCTGCAAAGTGCAAGGGATGATGTACAGCTGCACCACAGCGTGGATGCTGATGGTGGCGCGCCGTCCTCCTAGTGATTGATGGCGAACAGCAAGTCTGTATCACACGCACAATCTGCCCAGGATATCTCGGCCGACTTCCAGCCGCCAGACGATAGGAGAGATCGGAGCGAATTGTGATCAAGCATGAGGGGGAAGATACTCTTACTGCAATGCCCTGCACGGTCAATATTGTGCACGAAAAAAAAGAGGCCTCGATTTCGGGCTACGCTTACCCGAGGCTCGTCGGAACAACGTTTGAGAAAGTTCCACCAAATACAGCAAGGGTCGGGATGTTCTGGTTCAGGTCTCGTCTTGGTAACGATATTTTTTTTCTCTGTGTGTGACACCTACTTATATGGCCGGCGTCTCTGCCATAATCTGCAATAGTTTCTGGCTCGGCATCTAAGAAGGAACCCATCCCACACTCCTCACTCACAACTGCACGCTCGCACGCACGCAACCCCCTACACATTATTTTCCAATGTTGCACGGAAGTCAGATTCAGTGATGGTTCGTAAAATCAAATAACACACACATCGACGACAATGCACGAGTCCTGTGTGAATTCGTATTTAGTCAGCAATTCCTCCAGCAACCATAAGGATCTTTCGAGAAATCTGTTGGTGAAAGCAGATTAAAACCAGTCATCCATCCCCGCTACCTTTTCCATAAAAAAATTCATTCACGCAAATGCAAAGATAAAAAAAAATGCGCTGTTAATAAAAAATTAGTAATGTGTGAGAAAATCACTTTGGGGTGTTGTTATTCTGCTATTGTCATGAGTTAAAACAAGTGGTGATCATTTGAGAAGTTTTGTAATGCGATCTGGAGCAGTGATCCTCTACAGTAAAGGTACTGCTTTATAGTGTCAAGAACTCAACAGAACTACTATCGAGGTCACAGGGTAGAAAGCACACAACACATCAACGGTATAGAACAAAGCAGTATACAGGGAAGTCAAGAAAATTACGAGCAGTTAAAAAAACTGACAAAAAGTCACGCGCCTGCATTTTGCTTGTAAAATATATTAAGCAAGACTTTGAAGAATAAGCACTGAAGCCCAGGAAGCAGCTATATAAATAAGAACTAGAATTTTGCTGCATGGGAGAGAAGCCGACATCACGATCCCTAAAACTGTATCCTAAAATCGAAGTGACTTTCAGAGTTTTCGCATTTCGTCGGGCGGCACCAGGGACACCAAATCTTTGGAGATTGGAAACACGAAGAATCAATCACAGGGGGAACTCTCAAGCAGGCGTATTGAGCGGACACTGGGCCATGAGGTAGGCACCTCCATCGGCCACTAATCAGACTGTTATATAATGATGCTAGAACACAGAAAACACACATTACTCTCACCTGTGCTTATGTATGTATGTATGTATGTATGTATGTATGTATGTATGTATGTATGTATGTATGTATGTATGTATGTATGTATGTATGTATGCACAAACTGTGTATTTAGGTGCTCATGTCAATGAAGTGGGTTTATGTGTGTGTGTGTGTGTGTGTGTGTGTGTGGACGTATGTTTATTTTTACACTCATGCGCATGGCAGCTACAGAATGTTACACCTGTAGGACAGAGGCGAGGACGAATACCGTTGCACGAGAAAGAATACATAGTTGATATAGATAGGGAGATTTGGTATGACTATGTTCTCGTTCATAAACACTTCATATAAAATTATTATAAGTAGCTACGACCATAAGACTAGAATATTTAAGTCCCTCATTGTCTGCCTATCTCGCGCGCGAAAACACACACACACACACACACACACACACACACACACACACACACACACACACACACACACACACGAGGAAAGAGAGGGGAAAGATAATGTATACGTTGATACACTAATTTGGATTTGAGTAAAAAAATATTTGTTCTTTTCGTGTTTGGTTCTTTCTTTCCCGCTTTCTTTATTTCTATATCCCTGTCTTTATATTTTTCTATACACTTTTATTTCTTGTCGTTTAATTATTAATTTATTCATGCTTCGTTTACCATTCCGCAGTCGTTCAGCAAGTTCGCGTCAGCTGACTCTCCCCATGCGTACCGATAAGGAAATGTTCATTTTCATTATTCGATTATTACAGAACCTGTCATCACTTTCGAATGAGCACATTCGTATTGAGTTTTTGCGGTCAGACGATGCAAGCCAATTGCTCCATTGGTATCTCCACGTTAACAGAAGCAATTGCTTGCGAAACGTCTGCTCATCCAGCCGTGACGAGCGCTTGGTCGTTCCGCGCAGGGTTCGCGAGCGCCCGCGCCGAGCTGTTCGTTGGGAGACGCAGATCTTGACACGATATAAATGTATGTACTCGTGTTATTAACGTCTTGTGCAAGGCTGACTAACCTCCATGTTGCCTGCAAGCTTGTCTTGATGCCTTCCTCGTGTAATGCCGCGTGCGTTATTAGAGTTGGAAGTGGTGGTGCCCGTGTGCCCCCGTGCTCAATGCCCCGTGGTTGCTCGGATTTACTGTCGTTTGAATATTGGTGCGAGAATGCGCTGTAGCTTCTAGATTTTACTGTCGTTGGAGTATTGGTGCAAATGTGCCCTGTGGCTTCTACGTTTTACTGTCCTTGGAATATTGGGCAAGATTGCCAGAGTGGTGCCCCGCGACTCTTGCCAGCTATTCATTCAGCTCTAGTGCCATCTTTCGTAGGCATGCTTTATGAGAAAGAACGAGAAGGAAAAAGAGAGAGAACAGACGTGGGAAGGAGGGAGGCAGTTTCAACATTATGAATCCGAAGATCAACAATATGACCCATCTTACCACTGCACTCTTCATTCTTTTACATCGTTTCACCCCCTTTTTTTTAGTTTGCTTTTCAAATAGGTGGAAGACAAATGTCATTGCTGCGGCCCAAAAGTAAAGGGCTAGGCAAAGGTTTTTCTATCGAAGAACAACAGTCGTGACATGCAGTAAATATTGCGCTGCCAGCCACCACAATGCGCCAGTGTATTCATTACTCAACAAAAGTCCTGCAGGCTGGGGTTGGCGACGAAGAGACTCACTTAAAGATATTGCTTGCGGCCACGCATTCAATAGCTAAGCCTCTAGGGGGGTCCTTTAAGCTTTGGATTTCGTTGCTGCAATGAAAGGGTTGTAGCAGTGGGTAGGGAAAAGCCAACGATCGGCCAATCCAGTAGATTCCGTGAAGGACATGCCCCAATATCAGACCATTTTGAACGTCGGTGCCAGTGCTGTGACACTGTGCAAGTTAATGTTGTCAAATCCTTTGTTGTTAAATGTCAGTACCAGTGCTACATGACACATTGCAGGTTACCAATGTGGACTAGTAAACCCGTTGTCATTAAGTGTCAGTACCAATGTTAACTGACAATATGCAGATTACAAAGGTGGGTTAGTATTGGTGTTAAACGTCACTACCTATGTTACATGAAGACGTGGACTAAAACCTCTTTGATTCTGAAAGAAGTCAAAATCAGTGTTATGTGGTAATGTCAAAAGAGCGGCAACATAAGCTTCTGTCAAAGGAAGATGACACAAAATGAATGAAATTAACTATTCACAAATATGCACGAACACGCAACCAACCAACCAACCAACCAACCAACCAACCAACCAACCAACCAACCAACCAACCAACCAACCAACCAACCAACCAACCAACCAACCAACCAACCAACCAACCAACCAACCAACCAACCAACCAACCAACCAACCAACCAAATAATTAAATTTGGTTTGCACTGATGAGCGTCCGTGAGAAGGGTTTTTGCTGATTTGAGACGAATGAAGCAAAACATTTCATTTTATTTCATTGGCTATAAGCCCAGGGATGGGGGCACTTTAAGCCATAACATCATATAACAACAATTACACAATAACAATCTCATATGTGTAACATATGGTGACAATGTGGCAAGATATATAGATAAATACATGATACTAAATACATATACGTATATATGTATAAAAATTACTTAAACAGTGATAATGCAATTGGAATAAGTTTGCTTAGATTAACAGCATGCAGTTGTTCAGTGGTTTGCTTGCAGACGGGACTTGATTGACTGGCGATAGAGTTGAATGTTCCCAAGTCAAGTCAAGGAGCCGAAGCAAATAGTGAACAACAATGACATCATGTCTTTATTTTATTTCTTTATTTATTATTTTTTTTAAACCCGTGGCGCTCTTTTGCATAGCTCTCAAATCAAACTCGATGGAAAGGAGGCAATATTTTGAACATCAATCGAAGCATGTGACCATGACCTAAAACGGCCGACCAGCAGTGTCTGGAATGTCGAGAGGAGCAATGAGTGGAATCAGTTGATGAACCTGAAGGCAAACAAAGTCCAATCCATCATACTTCGTTCAAGAGGTATAAAAGGAGCAGGAGCCAGGATTACTCACCGTAGCTCATGTATACTCAAGGTATTTAGACAAGACGAAAGAGAATGACTGCCTTATCCCTGTACTCACGGAAGAAGATGGTTCAGCACGTCGAAGCTTCAGTGTTTACTTTCCATCAGCCGCCATTTCAAAAAGAGGCAGCACCTCCTACCCTTGAGAAATCACGTGACCTCAGTCACTTACCCCTCGTGAGAAGGAACAGAAATGGCCATGTCGAGAGCTTTGACAACGTTTCGTCAGGCAAGGTGTCCTGAAAACATCGTGGACGACTCAAGAAGGGAAAGAGTTGTCTTTCATAGCCTTCACAACTGTTTCTTCGCGGTCTGGACTGATCTGCTCGAAATCGTAAGCCAAACATGAGCAACAGGTCACGGTTGTTAGTGACTGCCTTCAACTACCACATAAAAAGTGTTCAATATTTGATGTCTCAGCATCTGCGAAGCCATGCATGTGTTCTAAAACGCGCCTTTAATATTAATTAGCCTAAGTTAATAACTTCGATCAATAAGGAAAATATGTTCCAGCAGAGATATCGCTCCCATGTCCCTCCCTGGACTACAAGGTTCTAAGCGTTGTCACCCTTGTGATCTTCGTGTCCCATTTATGTCCCACTCGGCGTAAAACATCAATTCGCCCCCCCCCCCCAATGATGTCACTTAGATTTACACTTGGCAGTTGCATTATTTTTAATTGCTTTTCGGTTATCAGTCTATATTCTCGTTATAAATTTTACCCGAGAAAAAATTTGATTGTTTTAACATGGATGTGTAAAAACGCTCCTTTTAAGCATTCGTTAGATATGAAAAACAAGGTCATAAGAACAGCTCAAACCAAGTTTGTCAAAAACTTTTTATTATCTGGAGTGTTCGACAGTTTAAAATAGACATGCGACTATTTTGCCCAGGAAAGGACCTGAGGTTGCTTTACAAAGAAAGGTAACGTAAGCAGATTGTCTAGAAAAACGGATTGGTGGCAGCAGGCGAATATAAGACCAGACGTCTCGATTCATTGCAGGTCAGAGTTCAGACTGGCAAAGGGCATTCGGCTTTGAGGGTTTCTATCGTTGTGTCTATCAGTTGCTTTGATGTTTATATTCCTTTAATATCTGCTTTTCTATCCCCCCCCCATGCACCCAGCCTCTTCTTCTCCCTTTCCTCCCAGTATGTATCTTGAGGTACGAGTTTCTGTAGCAGTGCGGTCATATGAATCTCTATGTATCTGGGTGTATATGTGTGTGGATGTATGTGTATGTAGGTGTGTGCGTGCATACGTGTACTATGCACTTTTGTTCCTTTCTTACTCGATTGGATACATTATATGAACTTATCATCACTGATTTATGGAATAATTGGGTTTCAATAACACTGCTGTCCGTTTGTCATCCTCCATTTTCCTCATGCACTTTTTCTACCATCCGATGGACTTGTTGACGCCTTCGTGCAGCTCTCAAAACATTGTACTTTCTCCGGACTTCCTCCTTTCTGAGCACTAACATCGACTGTCTTTGCTTTCCCTTTCCATCTCCGTGACTTCAGGTGAAGGTCAGACGTCTCCACTGTTCATCTCAGCTACAACTGAAGACCAACAGTCTCTATTTTCCTTCATCTTCATCTGCGGGGGATCGTCAAAGGGGTAAGCGTTTGTAGTTCATCGTACGTATGAGGGGGGTAAGTGTGCTTAGGACTTACTAGAAACTGCAAATCTTTGACATGGGTAACTCAGATAGTCGCTCCCTGCAAGAAACTCCATGATGAGCATCACTTCATTTGAAAAACAAATGATGTAGTATTCCTCAAGGAACTGGCTCTGGTTCCAGACTACAATACGCCAATCTTTTCTTCACAGGCGCTCGACTTTCTAGAAATATTGTCTTTGTTAGGTTAAAATAGCGTTACTACTGGCGGATGGGTGTACATTAACAATACTAATTAACCCTTCTAGACAAGCAAGAGTCATACGGAACAAGGTTGCTTCCCATGAAGACAAAAACAGGTGAGAGCGGAGCGTGAAATTGAGAGAGGGAGAAAGGGAGGAAGGGTGGAGTAGGGAGCTAGAAATAGAATATATAAGAGAGAATGGAGATAGGAGTGTGTGTGTGTGTGTGTGAGTGTGTGTATGTGTGTGTGTGTGTGTGAGAGAGAGAGAGAGAGAAGTAGCAGAGAACGTATTGTGCGAGTGCAAGATGAATGGTTGTAAGTGAGTAAAAGGGAAGAAACAGAACAAACTGCATGTATATATGTGCTTAAGTAAGAACGATAACAAGAAACAGAGAAAGTAGCATATGCACGAGTGTATGCATGCGTGCGCGTGAGAACAAGAGAGAACCACAATAGAGAAAGTAATGTGTATATGCGTTGGTGCGTGTGTGAGTAACTGAGAGACAAAGCTTCGAGGAGACGAAATATGTGTGTGCGCTCCCGGATGTATGTGCGGGGTGTGTGAATATGCACGCGTGCGCGCAAGGGAGGGAGAGAGAGGACAGGAGAAAGAGAAAAAGAGAGAAAGTTGTGAACAACTCATCATCTTTCGATCAATGGCGCGTGTTTGGGAGGCGATCATGTGCACGCCCATGTCCCTTGCCAGACCACAAAGGTCTGGCCGTTGTCGCTCTTGCGGTCTCGGCCAACGCATAGTGGAAACTTCATCAGACGGTCAAATTTATTGTCCGTTAGCTTTTACACTCGGCAAACGAGGGTAAAAGATGAGGAGTACTTAAGCCCACTTAGGAAATACCACTCTCTAGCGAACCACTGCCGGCACGGGAGTGGGAAGCGGGGTCTCTCAGTCCTACGAGCTTCCGTGCGACGATGTATTTCTTAATGAAATTTACCCGGAAGTGTTCTGCCAGACGACACTCTACCGCGAAAGTCCCAAACGCCGACAACTTTCGTGAAAGGTGTTTGACGTAGACAATGCTGCCGCAGCTGGTTCACTTCTCCTACGCTGAGTGCGATCGAAAACAGGTGACATAAAACATAGTGCAGGGGTGAGAACCATACACCAGCAGGAGAGCAGTGTTCACTGAGACTGAAGTCTCTAAAGACCTCGAGTTACGAGACTGTGACGTCAAGGTTGTACGCAGAGAACGCCTTTTATTTTTCTGCCTCTGTCTTTCGCCACAGCAATAACAACAATCCAGTCATAATGAAGATGAAATCATGCGCTCTTTCCAGCAAGTGACTAGCAAGGTACTCAAAATCCAGCTCTCTGACCAGCATTGATGGCAAGAGTTTTCTGGGGTGTAAATGATACCATCTAGAACGAACCAAGAAAGAAGTCACATCTTGTACATTACAGTAGTAATGTTGACTTGTAGAATGTTTTTAAGGATTGAAGAAACCTCATAAATACTTTAAAAAGATTGACGAAGTAAACACATTCTAATTCCTGATATTTAGCAAAGGGTGTTTTAAGGTACGCTTGTAGATACTATAATAAAAATACAGAAGGGGTAAATCAATTAGTCAATCACAAAAATTCATTTTGTTAGAAGAGAAACAGAAACTAAAATAGCAACTATTGATGCAGAGGGATTATCTCGATAAAGACGAAATTCATCTCTGAAACGCATAAAAACAGCAGGACCAAGTCTGAAAGCAGCAAATTATCAGGGTGAGTCCACAAAAACTAAAGGAAAGTTTCGTTAAACAAAATAAAGTGAAACATCTTACTCAAAAGCATCTAAAAGTGTGACTCTTATTTTTTATCACTTCTAGATAAAATAACTTTTTCTCGTATTTTGGGAGCATGATACTGGCTGATATTTTGCAGAGGGGCGATGATAAACCAGTTTCCTCCCTCATACATTATTCCTGCTGTAGATGTGATCTTAAAAGTTGTGATAACTGAAGTTACACGGAGGGCCAAACCATCCGCCTAAGATAAGTAAAGTGGAAGATGGTGGTTATGGGACACACACACACACACACACACACACACACACACACACACACACACACACACACACACACACACATATACGAATACATTAAAGATGATCAACCAAGTAAAGTCTAGGAATATTCTTTATATCTTGGAGTTACGACGCATGGGTGTAGCGGCTAGACTTGACTTTCGCCTGACATATATTCCTTTAACGATCAATTTACAAAACCAAATTTGATTTTTAAAGACGATTTGCTTACTCCCTGTGCAAGCAAATGTCTTCATTTCCATAATCACGTTCTAGAGGCCATTTTGCACTGCAAGAGAAGAGACATAACTTACAGAATGCAGGCAGGGTGGTATAAATATATCTTTCTGTCTCAAGGCGCCAGGGCAAGAAATGATAACGTTCCTTGAAAGAGAGAGAAAGAGACTAAAAGAGGGGAGTGGAGATAAAGAAGAACAAGAAGAGCGAGTAGAGGAATATGATTAATGTCTCGAAGGTGTGCTGTAATTTCTTTAGAAGGACATAAGCAAAGATCTACTCATCATCATCGTTGACATCATAAGAGTTTTGTTTTTGCCGTTTGACAACAGGGAGAAATTATTCATTTGCTGTAGGCTTAGCCCTGGCGAATTATGATTCCCGCTAGTGTCTGCCACAACTTCAGATGACCAGGTTCACACTGGAAACGCCGCTGTGTCTGTGTTCTTTTGAGTACATTGTGCACGCAGCTTTCCTTAAACTTTTTTTTCTCGTACTGAGTGCTCAGATTTTCCGCAGAGCCAGTCACAGTTCATCATGTCAGTAGATGCAAATAAACGAACAACAACAACAACAAGCAAATAAAAACGAGAAGGCAAGAAATAAGTGCACCAGACATCTAGCCGGGCCCCGCCAGTCAGATTTTTGGACTCTACCAGGAGTCGTCAGCAATCACCTCCCTACACTTGAGGCAGAGATACGTTGTCTGGAAGTAAATGGGAATAGGCAAAAGATGGGTAATCGTCTTCACAACCAGTATAAAGATGAAAAAAGATACTGGGCACCTGCTGACAGGTGTATGCGCTGAGCTGATGGCTGGCCGGTCAGAAAGTCTCGACATAAGAAGGGCGTTGACACTGAGTGGGCTTTTGAAAAGACAAATCATGCTGAATGTCTAGGTCACGTGGTGTTGGTGGAAAAGCGGGTTTTATCAACAGGAAGGGCTATGGTAAATAGTAAGTAATAGAACACATTTTTTTTGGTTGCTTGTTTGTGCTTTTAATAGGGAATGAAGGACGTTTCAAGATGTTTGTTAGATGTTGTTGATTTGAGAGAAGGAGGAAGATGGTCTGACGGTAAGCTCTATTTATTTCTCAGTGAATAAAGTAAAGAGTTTTAATCAGAGAAACATATATCTTACAGCGGTGCATGGTGATGATGACTAGTAATAACACAGACAATAGGGAAAAGAGGAGATAAGCCACATCGTTTTCTTCTACGGCTAGCTGGTGATTATTCCTATGACAAGAAAGAATAAAAAAAATTTAAGGAAGAAAAGGAAAAAGCAAGAAAGAAAGAATTCAACTTAAGAAGGGATTCAGAAGGATCTAGAAAAGCTTCTCTCATCCTCACGTGCGTACGTACCTCCCTACTTGACTACCTGCATGCATACATTCATAATACATACGTATATAAAACATAATACATAGATAACATAGACATAGTTCGCACACACACACACACACACACACACACACACACACACACACACACACACACACACACACACACACACACACACACACACACACACACAGAAAGATGCTCAGGATCAGACCTATGCAGAATCACACGGGGTTGTGAAGGTCAGATAGCAGTGGTTCGAGGCTTACAGATCGCTTTTCCTGAGCAGATTACACCCATCAATTACCGTTAACAACTTCAAAAGGTCTTGAAACTGAGCAATGAGGAAATAATATTTCCAGGAACCGTCAGAGAAGAAAATAAAATCCTTAGATAAGTGTGTGTGTGTGTGTGTGTGTGCGCGCGCGAGGTGATAGTGGTTCCAATAAATATTATGCAGTGAGCGCCTCTTGCCCCTTGTCGTCATGGCAACGCTTCCGTGTGCATGGTACCCGAGGAGGTGCAGCAGCACGCGGGAGACAACCCTCCCATCCTCCGGCTAACAAAGTAATGAAAACGCACACGCCAAAGTCCTCCAGCAGGTACCTCTTTCCAGCCACAGTTGTCTTTCTTGACAAGTGCTCTTCCTCTACCCGTCTTCCCCTCCGCCCCACTTTCCCTGGGAAGCGAGGGGCGAGGCGGAGAGTAGTTCATCTCCTCCCACATCCATCTTTTACTCTCCTCCTTCCCCTGCTGTCTCCCAGATCTTGGCACACCTCCCTCCCCACTCCCCACTCCCACTCCTGTCTTTATTTATTTATTTATTTTTTTGTCTTTGGCCTCCTGCTACATGCGCCACGGTGTTGGAATCCGCTTCACACCTTCGAGCACCGCATGATGATTTCACCAGAAGAAACTCTGCAGTCTGAACAAAGGCGAAGGCGTTTTTATACCAAAAATTTCGTGGGAATGAAACGATGAGCTAGAAGCGAAAGGGAGTTGGGGGATGGGGAAGAAACACATCTTTAAATTGACGTGAGATCCCTACCGTGTCTGGCCAACGGATCAGGCGTCTTGTGTCTCGTTCAGAGGCTCCTCCAGGAAACACAAAGTACCGGGGCACATCTGATAAAGCCAAGCAGATACAGCAGTTTCTTGTACACATAGGTAGCTACATCTGGGAACGCATCTCTTCTTTCCCTTTATGTTTACTGCTGTCATGTGCTGACTAGTCTATGTGCTTGAAATTGATAGAGGTTCGCAATCGTTTCAAGCGATAAGGCTAACGATTCCGTAATGAGTTTCTTTGAAATACATGCGTGCGTGCGTGTGTGTGTGTCTGTGTGTGTGTGTGTGTGTGTGTGTGCACGCATGTGAGTGAGTGTTGGCGGGGGGGGGAGATTATGATGTTTGAATGTGTATGTGTGTGTTTATATGTGTGTGCGTGTGTGCACTTAATGCTCGTGCTTATAAGTCCGTAGTAGGACGTGGGTATCCGTGCATGACACGGATCTGCGTGTGTGTGTGTGTGTGTGTGTGTGTGTGTGTGTGTGCGTGCGTGCGCGCGCGTGTGTGTGTGTGTGTGTGTGTGTGTGTGTGTGTGTGCATGTTCAAGTCTAACTGTATTTGTTCCGGGAAATATAAATTAGCTGATCGAATTCTCCCCTCGAGAAACAATTTTGGACGTACAACCAATTTGAAAATATCCAACTTTCTGCCTAAAACATCTGATGATGCGTAGCGTGAAGGACTTACGACATCACAGTAGGAGGCAGAATCATTAACAAACCGCGCTTGGCTGATGAAATCGATCAGACACAGAACCCCAACAACGAAGTGTCACACTCATCACAAGTGCAAACACATATGGAAAGGAAGAGAGCTGGGAGAAGAGCAAATTCTCTATCCATGGTTAACAGCACATCTGATACAGGCCAGCGTTATCAGGAATGGAACCCAGTTGAATGACTTGATGCTTTCACAAATATAGTGCATCAATTCACATAAAGAGGACGAGTTCAGCGGAGAATTCCAGACTAAAATTACTCAGACAATAATAGCAATGACGAAATTCAACAGAACGAGAAAAAAGTAGCAGCGCCATCTTCCTGACCACGCTCTACAAGATCTAGGTGATCCCCTTTTCCCCGACAGCTGACCCTGAAAAGAAAATCGGAGCTTAGATGAAGTGCTTCTTGACTATTTCGTGGACTGATCACGACCAACGTTTACTTCTCAGGAGAGTCAACACCCTAGCCAGTCTCCTGGAGTCAGTTCCTACAATAATCAAGATGAAGAAGCCATACTCATTTGGACATACGATACCCCACGAACCTCTTGCCAAGAATCTCAAAAAAAGCAAGCTGGATGAAGGTAGGAGGAAGGGGAGGGAGCACAATCACTAGTTCGGAAACATCAAAGAGTGGATCCATCTAGACGTCCTAACTTTGCTGGACCTAGTCTTCTCAGCTGTTTCGCTTCTAACATCTATCCCCTACATTCCTTATCCCGAAGAGAGCCAGGGTCGAGGGACTCAACAAAACCATCTCGCAAAAAGCGCAGCCATATTAAAAAAGTCTCTTGGTTTCCAAAACGGCGCTGACAGACGAGTCTTTTGGACCAATCAGAGCGCATAATAGGCTGGCGTCGCATTCTATTTTCTTCTCTTAGTATTTACAGGCGGGACGCCATGGCAACCCTTTTGGAAGAGCGGCATCGTCTGACATCATCTTAAAATAACCGATCCAGCACATCTGCACAACAAGGCGTCGTACCTTGGCTCAGCCTTCATCGTCGTGATTATTATTTTTTTTTCTTTGGATGAAAACCTTTCGGCTCCACGGATGAGCCAAAGCGTTCCTTCACTTCCTACTCTAAAACCGCTTCTACGCAGTCAGCGCCAAAGTAAGCGACCAGAGGTGGTATCCATGGTACCAAACTCAAGAAAAAAAACCCGGAGAACCTCTGAGGTTTCGGGGGTACAGGACAACGTATCGTTGCAGTCCATAACTATCTCCGAGGTAGCTATACTTTCAACCCTCGGCTACGTACTTTGATCATCATGGACGAGGTAAAGGCGGTGTTTATCGTCTTTCTGCATGGATGGAGTTTACAGTATGATTATTGCAAATGCCTGCCTCCAGGATGAATCTATGACAACCGTCATACATCAATGTCATCGGTAAAAAAATTTTTTTTACAGAATACGCTGGCAGCGCACAGAAGGGTTAGAGCTGGTAGCACAAACTAAGCAAACGCACCAACAATATAGTTCCCCTAGCTTGAGTTTCCTATCTTTTCATTCAACAACAGTATTGCGTGCTGCGAACATTTTAGACGTGTTTATGGAGGAGATCGTATCTGATACACTGGTGTGGGCTAAGGATGCCCCTTATTTACCGGTAAAGCACGACTTTTCCCAGAAGACCTCAAACATCAAACGTGGATGAACTAGTCATCAAGCAGTCATCAAGCTATGCGCATTGTCATACAGTGCCTTCATAACTCTTCTCCAACTCTTCTTGTTTTTCTCCATTTACGAAACAATTTTTGTGTGGCTTAAATCATACATCATATACAAGTGATATACAATATAGTTCACTCTAGGTGATTCATATATATAATATTTATGGTTCTGGTAGTACCGAGATTATCAGAACGGATAATTTACTCAAGAACCATGTAAAGATGTCTAAGCTACACGTTTGATTGCTAGGCTGTCTGTGGGGGGTTGCTGCACGACAGGCCTGTAATCACCGGCAGGCGAGCTTAATTTTTATGATCCGTTTGTTTCGTGTAACCATCCAGCCTGTCAAGGAGTGCCTCGCCAGGGACCAGGATAGAAGAGGTTAACGAACTTCCGGAATTCAAAGACCTTTAAAGACAGTGTAAAAACCGCATTTCAGTGCACTAGAAATTATGCGAGCTATGATTACGAGTGTCAAACAGAGTAGATATTAGTACGATATGAAGGTAAGTGTGCAACAGAGAAGGGAATTTAAGCCGAGACGAATTAGGCAGATCCGCGACCAAAAGTCAAGCTCGTGAAAGCTCAGTCGTAAATGTGGTGTGTGAGAAGATGAGAACGTTGAGAGTTACATGATTCATCTCTTTGGGAAACTTAGTAAATGAGAATCTAAGCTGAAAGAAGGATGAGGGCAATTAAAGAGAAGAGAAAGAACATCGAAGTCTACGTTTGTTGTGCAATACCTTAAATTAAAGTATGTATCTATATGTCATATATTTATATATAATTATATACATACACACATAAAAAACAATGTAATGAGTAACAAAAGAAAGGAAATGGTAAGAAAGAGGGAAAGTAAAAGAGATAATAGAAAAAAATAAAGATGGTAAGAAATAAAGTTAGGACATGTATAGCACGAGACTGACATGCAGACAACGAGATAAAGGGGAGATAAGGTATGCAGGAATAAACAGAGTCCATGAGGTCATAAATATATTTATAGTGGTGCGATGCTTTACATTCTTTTACGAAAGATGAACGAAAGAGGCATCTATTTTTAAATTCGGAATATTTAGAATCAGCCTTACATCAGGATCTTATCGTCTCCACGGAGGCCCATTTTCGGAAAGCATGCTCACCAGGAACTGGGAAACACGCAAAGCTAGATAACAACTTGTGTTGTGACACGTACAACATTCACAACAGATCCGATGCGAAGGGACACATGGTGCTTGGTAAAGATTTTTTCCCCCTGAAACTTTCAAGTCTTTCGGCGGAAGCCTTGGAGGTTTCAGATGGTGAATAAGAACTCGAAAGGAGATTGCAACGAAATTGTGAGACAGTCCACGAACATCAAATTCCCCGACCCTTTCGATCAGGCCGAGATTGTTTTCAAAGTTGGACAACGGCCGAAACAGTTTTAGAACCCCCCAAGTGTGTTTGTCAGGTGTTTAAAAAGAGGACAGAATGAGGCTCGATTTTTTTTTTTTTTTTTTTTTACAAACTCTTGCGCTTTTTACAGAACACGTAACTCGTAGGCAAATTGGGAGTGGGATTTTGAAGACAATATCGCTCTAAAGCACATAATAAATTACTTTTAATATGTCTTCAGTTCAGACAGACACTACCAACATTTTTTCTGTAAAACAGTCTATTGTAGTAATGGGCTATATATACTCTCAGCCTCTTTACGCAGAAGTATGCTTAATTTTGATTGAAAGAGTTTAGTTCATTAGAGTTCAGCAGAAAATAAGGAATAAAAGTGAATGCCGATTTTGAGCAAGACGTATGAAAAGGATAAGAGCTATTGACCCCTTGATTGCAGGAGAGACTTGGGAGGAGCATGCTGGCCATGTGACGTCAAGAGAGTTCACGGATTATCGTCCTTCGCAGTCCCACTTGTTAGGAACATGGCTCGAACATCGATTAACGTTAGTCAGTGGTAACAATACGAGGGTTCGACAGGTGCTGCGGACCATCATCGGTGAAATACGACTTTAAAGGGCAAATACAAAAAGAGAGACAATCATTAGCAACATTTTCATACGGCAATACTGCAAGATTGTCCTTCCTGTCGACAGCTACTGCATGTTCTAAATCTTCTTACCAACAGACTCACACGCATGCACACGCACGCATGCAAACAAACAAAAGAAAGTTGAATTCTTTTCTCAGGACAAGTTAGAATAAGCTGTAGTAACTTTTCGCCAAGTTCATGTAGGACCAGTTCATACCATGAAATTTATGCGTACTCCTACGTACTGAAAGTCGATACGAATCTTTCTGCAACCTTTTTCCAAGAATAGTTACTTTTTGTCAACATTCACCTCCATTTTAACTCAGCCGTAAGTCGCTACAACTCTCTCCCCTTAGCGTCAACAAGGATAACTGGCAGCAGTCCGCGGACCAGCGAGGACTAACACAACTCTGTGACAACATCAATAAGAAGGCCAAACAGAAAGATTAAGAGGCAGAAACCCAATCTGGAAACCCAGTCGCCATATCGGTCTGACCACCCACTGTCCTTTAAGGATAGCGTTTCCGCAGCCAGTCCGCCAGACACCGGCTCCCCCCCCCCCACCATCCCGCACACCGGCTGCCCGCTCGGACACAGACTTTGATACGTCGCCGCTTCTGGTCGCGCAGCTTCTCTGACGCATCCGTGCAGTCTACGAAGGCGATCAGGTCCTTGCAGTGTAAGTAAACAATCTTTATTATAGCGGTCTCTGTGAGTTAGTGCTGACGTCACCAGTTTCCGCGTAGGCTGAAGTTCCGCCTCTTAGTCTTTGAGGGAAAAACTTATTAAAATTTTACATCTCGAAAAGGTCAAAAACAGAGGCGCTATGGCTTAGCAATCGTCGAGACAGTGAGATGTAAGTGGTTCACCGGATCTAGGACATGGCACAAGGAGCCCATTGCTGGTGGGCTGTGACTAGACAGCTTCCTGTGACACATCCAGCAGTACAGTTGATGAGGCGCAGGGAAATATAGATGTCTAGTTACAGGACGTGCCCACCAGAGAGATATCGTGGCTTGATTTATCTTTATCTGAAGACAAGTTTTAACCCTCTTGGTTCGAGATAAAAATGAACATTACAATGACTGGCTTATAACTGAAGACTGCGAAGACGACAGTAATGAAAGTAATGAAAATCGCCTTGCCCGTGCTACCCGGCAAAGCCACGATCGTGAGCTTTCAAACCAAGAGAGTTAAAAGATAAATTTTATTTATTTATTTATTTAGTAAAGGCAGCAAAATGAGAGTGTTGGGCTCCACCTTCCATATCCTAGACGCGATGAACCTTTTGCATTTCTTCCCCCAATAGCCATCAGACCTCTTTACTTTTACCAAATAACAACACGCTGAGTTGGAGGGAACGTACTAAACAATTATTACAATCATTACGGTCACCAAGAGAGCAGCTTTCTCCTGCTGATGCTGTGTACTGTGAAGAAAAAGACCCAATGCAGTAACAATCAACGCTCATTTTAGTATGCCCCTGGAGACTCTGCCGCCTTTGTAAAATTATCCCCCTTTCCCAGTAGACAATGAAGTCTTATTTTGCCAGGCCTCTAGAGCTTGCTCCACCTATAAAATTATCGCCCCTTCCCACCAAAATGACCACTCATTTGACAGCGTGTTCCCCCAACCTTCTCGCTCCCGACCTTTACGCACAGCTGGGGATGCTATCCTTATCTTGTCGGATAAGTGGTTAACTAGGAATCTAACACTGATGAAGGTTGCAATCAACCTCGTCTGAGCAGCTTCGATCCTATGCTGCCCAGGGCACTGTTAGCCGTCTAAACTTTTCCTCACTCTCCCCCCCTCCATCCATCGCCAGCTCCTTAGCTTCACTGGGCCAAGACTCTGCCATCATGCCCAGAGTAGGTGATTAAAACTCATCGAATCGGAGCTAACTTCTCGCCTCTAAGCGACTAAAACCAAGTTAGCGTTCTGGAACCGATATAGCGTGAAACTGGACCACCTCAGTCAAAGGGGTCCGTATTTAACGATGTCTTTGTTTTATGCGTGAACGATACAATCATCTAGAAGGACAAGGGGCCTTACGATGTGTATTCTATAATTATTTTTCCGTGTTCTCCGTTATAGAGCGCAGCCACACCGAGTCTCTCACTATGGTGTAAACTAATTGTTGTGCTCTCCATGACGTTAGTAAACAGAATGAAAAAAGTGTTGATTACGAAATAGTAGATATTAAATTTAATTAGACACACGCATTTCTGATTTCCGTTTACCAACTTAGGTACATGTCGTCAACAGCTGGGGAAAGTTCTCTGCGCAACACGGGGTTCAAAATTAAAAATACGAAAATATGAACGGTAGGGAATTGTAAGTAACGAAGATGTATCGCCTTACGAGTACCAATATGGCTGCTAGCATCTTCAAGCAGAGCCAGGCAGTGCCAATCCATTAGATTCTGCTCAGCGATGCAACCTGGCGCTAAACATAGCTCCGTGTACGAACTAATTAGCCCATCATCCCGAGAGGCCACAGAGCTGAATTTTATCTCGCAAAAACTCGCGAGATTTTCAGACCGAGCGCGAGACAGGAAGACAAATGAAAGCGACATGGTTTTCCAATATTAGCCAAGAAGCTATTTTTCGCGGAAGGAACTGCGGCTCGTTAAAGACTAAACGCCAGCGAGGCACAAGACGTCAGACCAAACATACGTAGGACGTCATGCAGATGACTCTGCGGTTAAGGGTGCATGCTGGTTGTCGGGGGAGGGGCAAGGGGGAGGATGGAGAGGAGATGCTGAGTCAGCTGGAGAAGAACGCCGCAACGCATGCTCATAGGAGCGCGTAATGAATACTCCCTCGAGGCAAGGAGGCTCATTGGCTGACGAAGAGGTGGGAAATGGCATCGAGCTTTTGCCTTCTTCTCAGCACGTTGTCTAAACTATTTAGGCATACCTTGCTTAAAACCTGGAGTGTATTTACAGTCCCTGGTTCAATGATGATTTACTCTGACGGGATCTTCATTGAGAGTCAGGATCATCTGCTTGGAACTACCACACATGTGGTGTGGAGGAGGTGAGGGGATAGCCTCCACACGGTGGAAGTGGATGGTATCGAGTAACACACACACACACACACACACACACACACACACACACACACACACACACACACACGCACGCACACACACATGCAGCAAGTATTCAAGAACACAGAGACACAGGCAGAAGGACCTACAGTATGATAAAACGCTGCACATTAATATGAGTTTTCAATGTACAACAACATGACATAAATTGCAAATGTCTTTCAGCAGTGGTGTAGTCTGGAGATCTCGATTTTCGTTTACAGATGTTCGTCTGCAGCTGCCCTTTTATTATTCTCCTCACTAAGTAAAAAAAAACCCTGTTTTCTTCAAGCTCATTTTTTTAAGTTTACTGATATTTATATCAACGTGCCAATTTCTTTCTGTGAACAAATTGAAATCGATTGCTAAACGCAGATATTTTAGGCGTTTACACGTGGTGCACTTTTATCTGGTCGATCGTTAGTCTAGCCCTTCCCTCCTTCACTTTTCTTTTTCTACAAAAATGCTCTTATCTCATCTACAATCACATAGTAACATGCTATAAGAAGTACGTTCTAATGTTTCAATCAAGATGCCACACCTTCACTTGTTGAAAGAAAAAAACCCACATTTTCTATAGCACATTTTCTATTGAAATTTCTACATTCATTTCCATGTCACAAGGGTGGATGCTATCGTGAAAATAAAAAGAACAGACAGCACTTCTGTTGTTGTTAATAATGATTGGGGGGGATGTTCTATGAATTTTAGCCTTCGCAAGCAAAAGTGACAGGGTTGGGGTAGGGTAGGGCTGAGAGTCAAGAAAAGCGGAACAAAACAGAGGAAAAGGCGTTGACTGAAAATGAGATAAACATACAAAAGTCACGGAGATAAAGTAATTTCTGAAAATTAGACAACAGAAATGCAAGCAGTCGGAATGACCGACAAAGTCTAGAGAAGTCAGACAGCAAGAAACCCGAGAGTCAGACAGATGAGTTCGAAAGTCAGAGAGGTAAGAAGTTCGAAGGTCAGACAGGTAAGGAGTCCGAAAGTAGCAAGACAGACAGATACACAGACAATGAAATAGCGAGGGAGTCAAACATCACGCAAGGGGACAGACAGACAGACGGGTTTCACTCAGCAAGAGACCACATAGATGCTTGTTCCGGGTAGCGGCGGGAGGCGAGCACTCACCCTGAGCGAGGTGGAGCAGGAGGGCGAGGAGCAGCAGCACCAGATGCAGGAGCAGGCGGTCCCGGCGCATCTCCGTCGCGAGCCGCGTGCCAAGGTGTCTGTGGAGCAAAAACAGAGCACTGACGTTACCATGACAACCGAGGCTGGTACGCGAGAATCAACGGGCTATAGTGTTAACACGACAAAGTTGAGAGACTGTGTGGAGTAGCAAGAACGTGACGGCGATAACCTACAAAGAGAAGGAGAAGGAAAAGCAGACTATTGGTGTTACCAGAAGAAAGACCAGAGACACCAGTCAGAGCATCACTCATACCCCGGGTCCTCCGCGCTCTTAAAAACTCTGCTGGACTCAGGATGAGTAGGAGTCAGTCAGTGTCAATAACATGGTTCATCTGAACTAAGATAACAATCTTTTTCAATCGAAGTATATTTGGTCTTAGTTTTGCGTGTTTTAAAAAAAGAAAATACGCTATTTATTAATTCGTTCAGCGTTTACAAAAGTAAGCCATCCGATTTTTATTTCATCAGTCCGCTAAATATGTACCGGGGTGTGGCATGAACATTTGGAGGACACGAAGCACATCACTCAAGGTTTATAATTCTCGGAAATCAAAAGAGCATTCTGCCAAGTCGGCCCTTCACTCGAGCCACGCTTTGAAAGAGTCGCAGGAAGCCATTCAAAGGCGGCCAGCGCCAAAGAACTGCAAATCACTACCCCAGATGTATCGAACATAGCTGCTGGGTGCGGAAAGTTCAGTAAGTTTTCAAGTTTCCCTCCCATCTACACTGTCTAGATTGTCAGCAACAAGTATATCGGTGCACACTATACCAGTTCATATCCTACTTCCAATAGAAGAACGAAAAATGCGAAAGGGATGTTTCACTTCTAAATAAAGAAATTCCAGATTAACTTCTTAATCCTATTCCACACTAACTTATTTGTATATGCGTCTGTCTCTTCTTTTGCGTGCGTACTTGCGTGCGTGCGTGTGTGCGTGTGTGTGTGTGTGTGTGTGTAATCAATTTTCAGCTTTATTTCTCCTTCACTCTCTGTGATCAGCCCTTTAAAGCACACCAGTCAGATCTGTGAAAACATGCAAAGAAGATAGCCTTGAAGAAAAATATACACCTAAATATTTTAACTCCATTTGCAGTATTTGTGAGATAGGGAAACCCTCTAGATAGATAAATAGTTTTGTACTGACACATTAAAGGAAGAAACTTTCGGTAAAGTAATCTACAAATGGTATGATAATAAAAGAGAAAGAAGATGATTAAACGGAGAAAGAGGAAGACTTTCATCATAATTAAGACGATGATTCGTGATGCGAAGACGACTGATAAGGACAAGAACAACAGACACGTTGCTACGATGCTGAGGACGCGGTGAAGAAAGCGGTAGATGGAGGGGAGGAGTCAGGCCAAGAAATCAGGTAGACGAAACTGAAATCGCCACCTGGCGGGAGTTTCTCTCTTCCTGTGAGTGCCTCATTAACCAGGCTCTAATTGCAAAGCTGTTATATCTTTGCACCTTCACTGTGCAGTTCGGTATTGCTTTGAATAATAAAAAATTCCGCGGTGGACTTTCCAATCTTTGTTGACGAATGTAGGACAAGACAAGAAAGATAAAAAGACTGTTGCAGCACTAAAGGAAACGCTGACAGTATATCCTGCTGAAAAACATGCCTTCGATGATAGAGGAAAACAGTATTGGGGGAGAGACTGGAAAATATATTTATCTGTATATATATATATATAGATCATCCTTTCAGACAGACATATTATCCGTCTCGCTCGTTTTTTTTTTAATTCATGCATTCATTCAAGAGCCAGACAACTCTTAACAATAAAATAGACAGGGAAATAAAATTCACATTGCTTGAGAAGAAAGTCGTCCGCAACAACAGTTTTATCAGCCAGACACAGACGTTCGCCAACAAGTCATAAGAGAAGAGGGTTGGGTTCAGGATAAGAGAAAATTTGTCTCCGAAGCATACAGCTGAAGCAAGGTCAAATCCCTATAATTCTTTTTTTTATTTGTTCACTCGGGGTCTGAGAGCATGCAAACGGTCGAACAGACTCCCCGCCCGCCAACCAATCAGTGCGATCAGAACCGCGGTATTCTGACATCAGTGTCAACAACATTCGGGCTTGGACAGCTGATCAAAAAGGCACAGCCTGCCAGGCGTCAGAAGCCTCCACTCGACCTCCAGATAAAAAAAAAAAAAAATCCTGAACGAAGGAGGGAGGAATGAAAGGACAGTATTGCAACACATCCGCGCAGCAGGGAAGGTAACCCCCTCCCCGCTTTCCCCCCTTTCCCCCAAAAATTTACACAAAACTGAAAGAAAGGAAGAAAGAACGAGAAAAATAAGCGACAGACAACAATGCCGGTCAGCCCCCAGCGCTCAGCTCTGGAAGTCTGGGGAAGAACAGGGCTCAGCCGCCATCAGTCTCCGGCAGAACACAATAAGCTTAGGCGCTGGCAAATCGGAGCTTGCCAGCAGCCGCCAAAAAAGCATTGATCAACAAGCGGCTGTTGCGCGAGGTAAGACAGAGGCCCGGCACCTCATGACAGGCAGACATCATAGTGTTGGGGGGATGGGGGGTAGGAGGAGTGTAAAGTGTATGTGTGTATGTGTGTGTGTGTGTGGGGGGAGGAACGGGAGGGGGTGATGATGATGATGAGAGAGAGGAACCCTGGGAGACGCCAACAAAACTTTTATTGCACTCGATTAGGAGGTCCACCACCATACCCCCAGCCCAAACCTATATATCGTAAAAGAGGGGTTACTATGGTGGGCTGTCCCGCGACAGTGGTGGTTGTTGGGGAGTGGGGCTAAGAGAAAGAAAATCTAGGCGCAGTCACCTTGCACCTCGTTGTTCTGCCCAGGATTAGAATCTTCTTTACAGGTGCCACCCCAAACCCTAAGGCTCCGTGTCGACTTCCAGTCGCCAGACTTGGATTCTGGAGGCTGACAGTGGAATGTGTGTGTGTGTGATGGGAAGGTGTTGGGGGTGCAGTGTTTCGGGTGTGCCAGATTATCTAGCTGCGGGTTTCCCGTCGCCCTTTTTCACTTATTACGCGTGTGCTTGGCATATCGGCAATCAAGGTAGAACCGAAGTATGATAGCTGATGTCTGGGAGAGGAGGAGACTGAGGAAGCGGGGGGACGACGGACGTGGTATAGGGAATCTCCGCGTGACAGCGACTACACACAGTACCAAACTTTTCACTCAGGACCGCAACAGATAGTATCACAGCAATCAATGTTGACATAATAATAAAATGTGTACAGTATCGTAGCTATATATTCACTGTTAGCTAAAACTGTCCACATAGTACCATAGTTATAACTAGGTATGCATAGTACCTCGGCTATGAATGTGTATAGAGAGTACAACTGTGTACACACTCCACAGCTATCTATAGTAATACAAATGTGACGGTACACAGAGCTCCACATCTCTAACTATACAGTCATTGATGTACATCAGTGGTAGTGAACATGGATTGCTATATACTGGTCAGTGCAGGACAGCTGATATTCTTGTCGCTGCGTCAAAGAGTATATTGAAATGAAAACGTACAATAGCAGATCCTCATCATTAATTTTGAAGATCATCAGCAGCAATTTTCCCTAACAGTAAGCAGTAATATTACTCTTTATAATAAACCACAGTGTATTAATAAGTCATACACCATGTCGTTATATAAAATATAATGCTCTGTTTTTCTCTACTCCTTGTGTTCTGTGAATGACGTCACCCAACGATCAAATAAAGCAGAAATTGTTTACTGTTGCTCAGGAAGTGAAGGTCTAAAGTAAACTACATAAATAACCCATTTGACCTTCTGCGACCTGCAAAAACTGCAGGAGCACGCATCCCACTTCCCCGCCCCCCGAAAGATCTGATAGTAGATGATTGCCGAGGGAAGATGAGAGACCCAGTCAAAACATGTTGTCCCGTCAAGAGAAATATATTTAGTGGCACCGCTGCGTCTAAAATAACGACAGGGAGTTTAAAGAAGCAGCCGACGTTGAGCAAGGGGAGAGAGCTCTTGGTAGACCGCTGAGCACAAAAAAGCTTTTCTTCTTCCTAAATCTATTACATAATCGAATGGAGTGACAGACGCAAAAGGCTGTAACACGAGGGACGTTGAAAACTGTAATGCGAAAAACGTACAAAAGTTGTAACGAGAAAGGGGCGCAATCGATGTTGTGGGAGAGACGTGATAAGTTATCCCGTGAGTGACAAGAAAACGAAAGACGTAGTACGTTGTTTTGTTGGAGACGTAATCCTCGTGACGTGATGAAAATGGAAGCTGCAGGTGAGAGACGTAGATAACTGTTACGTCGTTGCGACGCGAGGGATGGCGAAAGACGTACCGCGATGTGGAAAGTTGTAATGTTTGATATATTAATTGTTATAAAATGAAGCTGTAACAAGGGAGACAGTAAAAGGTGCAGCATGTGAGTTCTGGAAAGTTACGGTAGGGGCGCTGTTAAATTTAAGTTGCGACGTGGGGAGGTGATCACTGGACCGTGAGAACGTTGGTCGTTGTAAAGTTGTAATCCAAGAGACGAACAAATGCACGGGTGTAGAATTGTATCTCAATTTCATCTTAGTACAGAGTATACTAACAATAATACCTTTTGAGGGACTGTTGACAAAGGAGATCTTGTTTACCTGTGCCAGAACAGTTGTGTGTACTTATTTCAAAACCCATTTTAACTGATCAGTGACCTATCAACTGTTCCAAGTACAGAAAAGATTTTTTTAAAGTCTTCACTAAAGAGGGACAACTTCAAATCTGGATCCAGTTTCCAAAATGGAAGCAGCGTTTCAGTTAAATGTCCCAAGACTGCGGATATGTAAATAACTTCTTCACCAGTTAAGTGGGCAGACTGTTTCCCTACCTGTCTCTTGGACACTTTCCTGATTTCTTAAGGGCAGTCGATGGGTCGGCTACTCAGACGGCGCGACTTCGCTGGAGATGATGCACTTCTCTGAATCCGTTGGTGAATTTCCGTGCTTTCATTTGAGTGCATGCGTGTACTTGCATCAATTCCTGCTTAAGCTTTGTTCCCCATTTGTGAAGATTACGTCTGCGCTTGTATTACACAGGGCAAGAGTCACCGCGCTACCACAGACTCGATTAATCTCCCTCAGACAACTATCCAGGCTCTGTTCTGACATTTATAATCCAAACAGACGAGCATCTTCCATGCAATAAACTCCGCGTCCCGTTTAACTTTTGCGAGGGCGGGAAACAAGCAAACGCTATGGACAGCACTGCATGAAGAAGGCCACAGACCGCCATATAAATAAACAATTAGAGGTAATCATTCGGATAAGAAGCCCGATCGTGCACCGCCAGCATAGGCTGGCACACGCCATAGACCCAGCTTGGCCATCTCAGTCGGTAAGTTAAACAATTTGGTAGCTGCACCGCTTAAACGAGGGCCCAGACAAGTTTATTGGGATGTCTTGAGAACGTATTGCGAAATCAACAAAGGCACTGTCACATTTAGATTCTGCGATAACCCCAAAGGTCGAGTATGCACGTGTTTCTCGTAGTTGTATAACCGATAAGTATGGTAACGTATACATCTGTAGATGAAAAGGGAGAAAACCTAATCAGAAGAAAGAAGAGAAACAAAGAGTAGAAGAAAAAAAAAAAAGGAAAAATCTTTTACATGTAAGTCCCTGGACGTAGCGGAGAAACACGAACACAAATTATTTGCCATTACCTTGTGCTGTCTTTCTCACGCGGCCGACCAGCATCGCTTCGACTGCCAAGCACCGCCACAACTACCGCCTTCTTCTGCGGTCACCCCTCCCTAAGGCTGATGCAGACACAAAGCACGTGGTCGAGGCAGCAGCAGCAACAGTAGTAGTAGTAGGGGGTACACGCAACAGCCACTGAGGACGCAGGCACGAGTGACAAACAGGAAAGAGACAAAACGTAAGCTTGAGTCCGCCGGCCAAAGGTCAGCAGCGACTCGACACAACCACCAGCACCGCCACGACACCAAAGTTCACCAGCGTGGTAGCTTCTCGATCACCACCATCATCATCACCACCACCACTACCACCACCAGCGTGGCTACACGACGACAGCGGCGACGCCAAATGCCGCATAGCCAGAGCGAGCGACGACCGCGGCCGTGGGGGGTCCCGGAGCTCAAAACGCCGAGCGCGACGCTTGCCAGAGAAGGGAGACTACTCCTAGACGAAAGAGGGGAAGCTAGCTAGCGCAAGGCTGCCGTTCTCTGGCACCGGCTTGGTAGAGCAAGTGGTTTCTTCTTTTTTTCCTCTCTGTCTTTTGCCCCTATACCTTCCTGTCCACCACCGCCCCGCTTCACTTTACTCGCTGCCTTTCGAGTAAACGCCTCCATCTTCCCCATATTTACCTCCCTTTCCCACACCCTTCGTCTAACAAAACAAAACAAAAAACAACAAACAAATAAAACACCGGTGGCTTAGCTCAGACCAAATGGCCTGTAGGTGCCAAAACTCTAACCTTTGCTTTTTTTTCCTCAGACCTTCTCACCCTTCCCCCCAAGACAGTGGCTGCAATTGGCTACAACGAGGTGAGAGCGAAAGGTTTGCATTGGGAATATGCTTGTGTCCAGTACGGAAGTGGACGTGAAAAGTTCTGAGTGCTGACCGGGACCTCAGAGGATGGAATCAATGAGCCTAGAAAGGGGTGGGGGTTAGCGATCGATGGGAGGTCATGCGGATGTTGGTTATTCCTTCTTGTCTCAATATGTCGAAGACGTTCCTTCCATCCCGCTGGTGGATTCCCGCGACGATTGGGAAGAGGTTAGGGGCCGCGGTTATCGGTCCTTAAGCGCGCTTTGAACAAGAGAAAAAAATCAATGTTCACAGCTGTTCACGAAGGAAGGGGTGTTCACTCAGCGCCTCTTGAACACTTACGGTAAGCCTGCAAAATTCAGGGTATGGTGTCAGCGCGCTTTTCAGAAACTTTACGGGAACTGATGGAAAAGTTAAGACTTCCTGTTCCCCTCCGCCATCATAACCCTTCGAACCTCTTGTCTATAAATAGATTGCAGTAATATCAACATTACAGAGGCTTTTGTTGCTGACCTTCCAGAGACCTTTGAACCCATGTTACTGAAGTTTTTCTCGCAATTCAATGTAGAGCATTCGTTGGTTGGTATGTAACGAGGCCACAAAAATCAAAGTTAAAGACGAGAATGACATTAAATATCGTCTAGAAGGAGAAATGTGTACAGCAAGCACACGTGTTGTCGAAGATATTAAAGTTTATAAGACTGTATTAAGACGCCATAAAATTTTTGATGGTGTGGGTTTCCCTTATGCTGACATGTCTTTGATTCTGCCTCTGTGTGTGGAGAGAGAAAAAGTGCGTGTGTGTGCGTGCTTGCGTGCGTCATGTCCCTAGAAATTATTTTACGGATCGTTTCAACTTTACGTTCTTATGTTATATTATACTATTATAGGGACAATATATTTGAGAGTGTTCTATTAAATACATCAACATTAAAAATGTACCAAGAATCTAAACCTCACGTGCTGTTAGCTATCTGCCCATTTCTCTGTTTATGTGTCTCGAGTGGAGAAGAACAAGGGAGGTAGCGCTCTAGCAGGTGCAGTACCGTGCTATAAGATTTCAACAGTGAGTGCTAGCCTTGTCAGCACCTGGGGGTGAACGTGATAAACATTTTCTCACCTGTTGTCGATTTCATTTTCGACTGCCACTGTGATAATCTAGCCCAGCATACCTTACCCTTTGCACCAAATTCAAATACTCGGGGTCTATTTGCTTTTCTAAAAGCAGGAAGTAGATGCCAACATTATTCAATGTATACACAACTTCTTTTAACTTAATAAATATTCTTTCAAATCCTGACTCCTTTTTCTGTTTTTTTGGGGGCTAACTTTTCAAGCTTTGTTTATTTCGTTCGTGGAACACAGGAAAGAAAGGAAAATACGTAAGAAAATGTTTATAGTTGGTCTGACAAATCACGAAGACGTAGGTGAAGCACTTTATACAGGTGCTTTAATATTTGTGCAAGCGCGCACGCAAGCACGAACGCATGCACACACACAAATACATACGCGAGCGCGCACGCACACACACACACGCACGCACGCACGCATGCACACACGCTCGTGCACGAATAGTAAAACTGACGCGTTGATCGCTTGGATTTTGGATCTCTTCTAAGTTTTGGTTCCATCTCGTTGTTTGTGTAGCAGTATCTCCTTACTAATATTTCACCTGTTTACCTGTATGATCTCATGTCATTGTAAAATAAAACTCCACGGCAACTCTTTAGAGTGCGACTGTAGAACACCGATATAGTATTCTATAATCTTACAGCATGAACAAAAACAACAATCAACTAGCAACTATACAGAAAGCGACACACACACACACACACACACACACACACACACACACACACACACACACAAATGCACATGCAAGCTAACGAATCGGTATCTGGCGTGAACAAAGCCATCATCGCGAGTATTACATCACGATACAAACAAGCATCACGTGACAGCTAACCGATACAGCATGCATTATGCGTCAGGGCTCATTCATTTCAGTTCAACAACAACCTCCCCACTCCCTTGGCCCTCCCACCTTGACTACCCCTTCCGCAGGTTCATTAGTGAGGCCATAAGACGGATCGCTTCAAACGTGAAAAAGGCGCAGCTTTATCAGACTTGTCTCCCTTTCACATTCTGACCCCCCCCCGCCCCATGCGTTGCGTCACCTACAGGAGCTTTTGTCGGAAGAGAAAAGAGAGAACAAGACGACTTCTCTCCTGACTGAAAACTCCATTTTACTTGGAGTCATCTCGGCAAGTACAATCGTCTACATCTCGACAAAGATCGACGGAAAGTGTCTTGAATGCAAGCGAGGAAAAAATCGACTTGCGTCTAATCGTGCGACAATGCATCAGAGGGCAACTGCATTACGACACTTTGAAATAAGAAAGAAAATTAAATCTTTCCTGAGAGGTCTTTTTTCACTTTTTTTTTTTTGCAAAGTGCAATAACAGACGGAGTAGAGTTTTGGAGCTACGAGTGAGACATGTTTGTAATCTGCTCTTCTTCTTTCCACAAACTCGTTAGTCAGAATCGTTTCTTTTTTTTCCCCTACGTACAAATTCTAACTTCAAATATGACCAAAAAAAAATCGCACTTTGTTTTTTTTATATCAGAAAGCAGACTAATATAAGAAAGTTTTAGACATAAAAAGAATATAAAACTTTCTCGTTTTCTCTAGATGTCTTCTGGCGTAGTTCAGACAATTTTTATTCACGCACACGTGGTAAAGATCTCGCTTTCTCACAGAATGTGTTGACAAGAGATCTGCCCTTTGCCCCCAGGACTTGGTCATGAACAGAGTCTACAGTTGTTAAAAGCCTTCAAAGATTTTACTGCATTAAAAACAGCGACAAAAGCTGCATTTGTTTCCTCCATCTCCTTTGCATCTGTTTATTTTGATGTACGGAATTCAAACTAATACTTTTTTTGCCTCTCTTAGCCCAAAAATCACTCTTTTATATTTGAAAGAAGGATACAAAAGGATCAGGTTAAACATACCACAAATGTATCGACTGAAAGGCGTAGTTGGGTGCAGTTTTGTTTCAAGCGAATGACTCCGTTGAGCTAAGTTCAAAATGCCTTTTCTCAGACTCTTGGTGAATAGTAGGCCTCAGTTCTTACCCTCCTACAAACATCGCCACGAACAGAAACAAGTCATAAACTCTGACCTTAGAAGCGTGCATGTAAAAGAGAAAGGAAAAAAGTGGACCGTAGGATGCAAACAGTTTGATGTAGTATTGTGCACTTAGCTGAACCCATGTGAAACATATTACACCCCATTAGACTTTTAATTAATCCAATAATTGTCCAACTGACAAAAAAGCTAACTAGCCATGACTAATGTTTTCGCAGATTAGAAAGGCCGGGTATAAAATATTTTTCTGACAATTAAAAAAAGGAGGGTAACTTTCTTTCAACCCGTCCCACCCCAACCAAAAATTCCATTTTTGTTGTCTCCGAAACAGAGGGAGCTAGCAGAGATCTCTACAGAATAAGGAATCGATTTAAAATAGACACAGATCCTCCCAAAGAATGAGATGAGCTCAGAATGAATTATAATGGAGCTCTTGAACAATGCATGTCCCACCGGAGCTGCTGGCATTGACCACAGCGCACTTCGTGCCTTGCCGTGGGTGAAAAAAAAAAATAAAAGATTGATGGCAAAACAGTGTGGAGAGAAGGTTTGAGAACAGTTTGGTACATTTTACACAGGCCGTCAACTAAGCAAGTATTAGACGTTGAAGACTTAGAAGCTTAGTTCTCAAGTTTTTAAAAATAAAGTTGAGACATTCATCCACACATGAATGTACAGGAGCACTCGATATTCGTACACTAAAATTACATGCGAACACAGATATGCAAGCAAGGAAGCAAGCAAGCACACACACACACACACACACACACACACACACACACACACACACACACACACACACACGCACCCACATGCGTGGGCGGAGCGAGACAGGTATAACTGCATCTTCTCAGTTACTCTGTTGTTCGATGACGGTTACAATGCTGTCCAACATCGTCTAAGATTCCGGAGCAGATCCGTTTTCATGTACCCTATTCAAATGTTTGATCGGAACAGCTTTTGGTTCCATAAAAAGATTGTGTGAGCGCTGGTAGAGCAGCATGAAGTGCCAGCTGACAACACTGGACACTGGACTTTAAAAGGTGTTTTCAAGAAGTGTTTCAACTTGGACAGGAAGGAGACTATGGTGCAGAAGAATCGTTAGCTCGAATGACTAAGATTCCCCCTTTTTTGAGATATTTGCTTGGACCCTCTAGCACAGAGACAGCTTTCAAACTTTTTTTCCTGTATACTTCCGGTGTGCACCGATTGCTCTTCAAAGGTGCAGCCAGATTCTATAAGATATGGCGATTCTCTTCAGTGTAGATAAAGCTGAAAGCAGTCTCAGACCTTTTAGTGAGTGAATATGGAACAGCAGCTTTTGTGTTGACAATGCCGGCTTTCGTGTCCGACAAGGCAGCAAACAAAGGGAATCCCGAATAGATTGAAGACGACAGTGCCGGAATTAGTCTGTATACATACAGGCAACACCAGGAGAGACAGCACGCAGGGACACCCTGACATATATAAATATATACCCTCCACACACAAATCCTCCAACAAACTATCACATACACATTCGTACTTAGATACACTATTTTATACAAGTAAACCGGGAGAAAAAGGAAGAGACAAACTAACAAGCGTTTTTTTCCGCCATTGGTTCGATGGAAGAGTTTGCATAACTCGTACAAAAAAGTAATTTTCGATTACCATAATTCTACTTACATCACTATAATAATAACATTCTACTTACAAAAAAAAATAATAATACAATTACCAGTATTATACTGACATCAATCTAAGGTTTACACTGAACAATTGCTCCCTGTCATGTCTAGTTGCATTAGCATACTGTATACTTAATGACTCTCCCCTGAATGATTGGTGTTTATGGTTGTCAGCTTGAGCCAGTATTTTATGCAGCGTACAACAATATTAATATAAAGTGGATACCGACCCAATGCCCAATAGACTGACTTATTTAGTATCTTCAGAGTGTGGACTAGTTTAGTCTGTTGAATCCTGACTATATGAAGGATATTTTGGTACTGGTTGTACTTGTGTATCAAATATTTTAAAAATAAAAGTATCATTTTAATTTCTTTTATATTTATTATTCCTTCTCTGAATACATCAAACGATAGTTTTTACCTGCTAGGATTTTTAATTCCACTACCAGAAATCACTTTAGTTTTAAATCTGTAGTCTAAATATTATTTATTATTTCTAGGGATGTAGCTTCCCGCCTTCCCCAGAAACCACACTTTGGAAGTATATTATTTTAACTGACCGGAAAATCAACTCGGGGGATAACTAACTTTAGCTATACCTTTATACCTTTCCGTTATAGTGAAAGAGTCAGTAAATGCGTTAATGTTGACCACATGTGTCCGACGGGATTCACAAGAGGAAGACACCTTAGCTACAGACGGGTGTGGGGCTAAAAATAGACTTCCGCGGGTAGGAGGGTGGGAGAAATACCTCTGCCCTGCACAGTGCAATCGACAAAATATAGGGTGACCGAATTCCTAAATTCCTACCTCACAGTTCCGAGTCCAATGAAAACTTTAACCCGTCTGTCGAAATGTGGTCACACACCAGAACAACTTTTCTAATGTCTTCGCTGGTTACAGGTATAAGGTCAAAATGTTTCCTGATGTTTCCACGAGAACTCCTTATGAGTATAAATAGTGATCCCTTTTAAGTTACTACTTTGTTTTAGAATTAGAGATTTGTTCTTAAAGAACAAATACTTGGCAACTGTTGACGAATTTGGCTTTTTGGTCAGTCTTAATACACGATTGGATACAATCAGTTTGGCAAATTGTAAAATAATTTCTCTAATAGGATCTTTAGAATTTTTTGCTCACAGTCATTGGCTGCTTCTTCATCTCCCTGATAAATCCCACACACTATAATGATGTTTCTTCTGATCTGTCATCAAGATCATCTGTTCTTCTTTCAATTTCGGTTAGCTTGATGTTAGCTAGAGCATTAGATGTTTATTTGATCACCTCCTCTTCCATACTCAAAGTACAAAAAGCCCGCTTGGTCTCACAGAGGTCGTCTTTAAGTGATTGAATTTGAAGTTTATCTAATTTAAAATATTCATCAAGCCTTCTTAAGTCGGATTAGTTTGTTTCACCTGCAAAAACTGCGGGCGGAGACGGAATCTGACATGCGTTTTGACTGCCTCATACTCAGATTCTTGGAAGGTCTGGAGTTTCTCTTTCGATCGTTGACACGGAGTAAAAGATGCTCCATGCAAATAAAGGGCCATCACTGTCTACGCACCACTGACTTACCCTCTGACACCAACCTCTGACCTCTATCCCTCTGATAGATAGATAGATAGATAGATAGATAGATAGATAGATAGATAGATAGATAGATAGATAGATAGATAGATAGATAGATAGATAGATAGATAGATAGATAGATAGATAGATAGATAGATACTGTAATTGCCTATTTGTCCTGCAAGTGTGGTGAGAATTGTTGCTTGAGACTATGTTTATCGCATACTCGTCAGTTTTCAGAATGTTATCACTTCTTTCACTTACCTTTTCATACCTCTAAGACTTGGAATTTCCGGTAGGCGTAAACGCTTTCTCTCTCTCTTTCACACACACACACACACACACACACACACACACACACACACACACACACACACACACACACACACACACACACACACACACACATATATTCTTTTCCCTTTATATTTAACTACCGATAACTTTGTTCCTTCACCTCTAATATTTCCCTTTTTTTTAAATTGCAGTTACACACCAACACAGCAAAAAGGATGGAATCAGGAAGATGGAAGATTTTCCCATGTAAGCCATAAAATCTGTGAATATTTCTAGCCGGCTATATCATAACGCATCCTTGGTATCTACCTATATAGATGCAAGACTTATCGATCTTATCTGTCTGGCCGGCTGGGTGGCGTACTTGCTATCTTGCTATCTTGCTATCTCCGTGTGACTGTGCGCCCGGCTGTTTGATAAGTACCAACAGACGCCCTCGCAAAAGCGCCCTCTGGCGAGAGAGTGTCGTCTGCGTCTTGTTTCAACAGCGCGGACCTGCTTTTCCTCCCTCCCTTGTCTCCTCACCCCATCCCAGAGTACGCGCTCGTACACCTGCATCATGCATCTTCATTGTAAGCTCGTTTGCTCGGCACTGCCGGCTTCTAAATATCTTCTTTCTCCAATTCAACTTGCTCCTTTCCCGCCAGCCGCCTGCTTGAAATGCATGCGCAGCAGCGTCATAATTTGCACAGCGCACGTGCTGAATTCGTGCTGCTGGCACCGCAGTATCACAAGAAGCAGACGGCAGAGGAACCTCTTTGTAACCTCCCTCTCGGGAGTTCGGCGCATGCGCATAGAATACCGGAAAGCACTAAACTTAAAAAAAAAATAAATAAATGAAGTGCGTTTTCAAGGGAAAAAAAATCTTCTGCTGCGTTTTCTATTCTGTAGGATTATTTGCGTCTTGCAGTCTTATCTAATTCATCTCTGTACCTTCCTTCCTTCCTTCCTTCCTTCCTATCTATCTATCTATCTATCTATCTATCTATCTATCTATCTATCTATCTATCTATCTATCTATCTATCTATCTATCTATCTATCTATCTATCTATCTATCTATCTATCTATCTATCTATCTATCTATCTATCTATCATCAGTAGCTCGACTTATTTGATTGTATTTGTTTGTCCACATTTTATCTGGTTTTTAGTACAAAACAAATTCATGTAGATTTCTTTTACAAGTTATTGCTTTTACTACCAACTTTCAATTTTCCTATGAGTGCCTCGTGAGACTAGTGGGGTGTCATTTAAAAAAAAATATTGAGTAGATTTCAAGATACTATCTCCCCACATCTAAGTAAATACCCCCACGTCTGTTCTCGAAATATACACCTACAAACATCACCATGAACAAAAATATCCCGAGGTCGTGATATACCAATTGACATTTTTCCCAGCTCTCCCATTGGCTGCGGCCTTTACAATGTAAACATATTAAGGCACAATCACAGTGTCTGTGTTGTTCCTGAGGTAAGAGACTGTCTGTCTTTGTGTGGAACTGCATATCTGTGTGTGTTTTTCCCTCATACTCTCCCTTTTGTAGCAACCTCATTCTGTCGAAGCTACAAACCGGTGGAGTTCAATTTCGAAAAAGACCTGATCCGAGAATCAGCTTGAAGCTTGGTGCATTGACCACTGGCTAATCTGCCAGGCGACCGTTCCCAAATCGCCCGGCATCTGCCATCTTAGAGGCCAAACTTGAATTGGTTTGTTTGCACTCAAACGAATTGGTCTGCTGCACGAAGCTTTGAAAATCCTCAGGATGACTGACAGGTCTGCATTCAACCTTTTGGCCGTGAAGGACGAATGACATGCAGATCCTAAAGAAAGAATGTAGCAGACAGATAAACAGACAAACAGAAAGAAGGAAGGAAGAAGGGAAAAACTAAAAGAAAGAAAGGAGATTGAAGGAGAGAGAGAAAGAAGAAAGGGAGGACCGAACGAGAGAAAGAAAAGAGTAGCCATAAACTACTTTTGGCGTGCTTGCTCCGCGCATGCGCATGCTCAGGGATAAAGCTGTGAATCATGGAGGGATGGGAGTACGATCTGACAGATTTTCGGATGATTAGTGTCCGCGAGTGTCCAGGCAAATTGCCTTTCACCGATTAAAGGCGGTTGCTAGCCAGACTTGTAGCGGTTGCTTACGACCTCTGAAAATGTTCTGGCCACATGAAGAGGTGATCGTGTTACAAAGCTGCTGATACGTAAAGTCGGCTGTTAGAGGCACATCAGCTGACCCGGCAAATAATGACGCCGTCCCACACAGCTTGGATTGTCCTAACCTTGTGCTTCAATTTCTCTACTTGTCTACCCCTCCTCTTCACACTTAAATAAACTACAAGAAGGAACTAACAGCCAAACCAACGAACAAGTGCATGCATGTGTGTGGTGTGTGTGTGTGTGTGTGTGCGCGCGCGTGCGAGAGAGAGCACGAGGGATTTACTGGTAGACCAAGCATACAACCTGGACAAGAACACCTAATATGTCAGTCAGCTGTTCTTACATTTTTATTTCCTGTGATTATTGCTGCAGGAGCCTCCATTTGCCAGTTTTTATCATTGGTGATTAAAAACCAATCCAGAAACTAATGCTGTCAACACGTACCTCATCCAGAGAAAGAAGAGTGTGTCCCAGACGAGATGCGAACCGAAGGCACCCGGTCCTCACTGAATTGTTATAAGCGTTTTAACCGTCGCGCCACCCGTTGTTCCTCCACTGCCAGAAGAGCGTTGAAAGCTGCGCTGAACGTAGTTCTTCAATATCTTAAGTCTTCTGTCCTGCTGGTGACTTTACTGCATCAGCATTTCATTACTTTTCTTAAAATTAAAATTGAATCAAGAGAACAATTTTGTTATCTTTTGTCTTGGATAGCTGCTTGTGTGTCATAATCAAGTGACCAAACAGCATCAAATGGTCGCCGAGATATTAACAGGAATTGAGAAAATCAAATAGAGAAACTACGCCATGTGCAGTGAGCCACGAGATGCTCAGAAACCTAGTAGTCGTAGTGGCGGTGGTAGTGGTTGTAGGGGCAGTGGTAGCGATTGTTACCGAATATCCTTTCGACTTGCCACTTCAGTCCTGCACCAATTTTTGTGTCCACATTTTGGTAATCGATTTCTGCCCCCTCTCCCTTTACATTACAAATTCTCCTTCGATTCTTGGCTAAATGTTATCAGATTTCGTTAGATAATTCATCGGACGTCGTCAGATAATTTCAGCCAGATGTCAGTTATTTCTTCAGAGAATTTCGGCCAAATATCTTTAGATTCCATTGGAGGATTTCAACCAAATATCGGATTTTGTCAAACTTTTTCTGCGACACGCTGATGTCAGATAACTTTAAATCTCCATCTTGGCTGTGTGTCCACACACTAACGCATACAACCATGGCGGACAGCCCAGTGGTCAAGGAGTCGCCAGGGAGGTGCACAGCTCGCAGCTGTTTCTGTCATCAGACTTCAGACTCCCTCAAACTGCTTCAGCATCTCGATGCATCGTCACACGCAGCACCTTGAACTATTCCTAAAGCACTCTTCCTCTCCCAGAATATGAACGATTCGTATGGAGTCACACTCTTCGACAGTCAGGGAGATAATTGTGGCATCTCAGTTTCTTATGGATCGTCTCGACAGCATCTTCCCTTAATTCTACAGTCAAGAGTCCTCCCGACATCCCGGCCACTTGCAATGTCACACGATGTGAATATCTATTGTCCACGAGTCCTTCGCCTGGTATAGGTACTTGCTTACCTCTTTGTATATTTGGTTCATTGCTAGAAACTAAAAGGCCCTCCTAAGACTGTAAATATATGCCGAAAGACTGAGATTTTTACTTATTTGCTGATCTCCGACGTCAATCTGATAGTGGCGACCACGATAAGATTTCAATGTTTATTTATATTTTTTGGGGGGAGGGGGAAAACTGGGATCAGTTTCTGGATCAATATTAGTACCAATATCAGTATCTTTGCACCTATACATATTGGGAGTAAGAGAGAGGTAAATGTGTACGTGTGTGTGTTTATGTGTTTGCATGCGTGTGTGCGTGTGAAAGAGAGAGGGGGGGGAAGTGTGTGCTGCACCTATATATATATATATTTTTTTCTCTTCTCTCTCCATTTCTTTATCTCCCTCGCTGTTTTCTGTGTGCGCTTTGTAGAGTCTAGTGAATGTTTCTGCTCTCCTCTTCCACGACAAGTGCGTGTTCATGCGCGCTTCGCCGCTAGAGTACCGTTGCCATCGCTCATATCTCAGAGGGAACAATAAGCTGTGACGCACGCCATTTCATAATAACAGCCCGCCAACCTTTGTATGTATAATGCCGCCATCTGGAGCAAGAGGCGGACGGAGAGTTGCAGGCAGGCCTCGGATGACGTGTGCATGAGAGAGGAGGTAGATACAGCGCGCACTCTCGGTCATTTTACATCCCCCTTCTCTCTCCCTCCCTGCACTTAACTTCTCCTCCCTTACTGTTGGAGTAAGTTGATGAAGGGGGGGGGGATGGGTGGACATTGTCCACCCTTTTCTAGGACTTGTTTTCATCATCGTTGCCTGCGACGTCCTCTGTAGAATTCCCTGGGTGTCATCATTTTTTAAAAACATAAACGTGGAATTACATGTCTAAAAATAATTACTGGTGTCTGTGACTGCTTGCAGACGATAAGAGCTATTGCATGACAAGCCACGTGGCAGAGCGCATATAAACAGAATTTTGTTTCTCCTAAACCAATTAAATTTGTGCGAGAAAATGAGCGCCAGCGAGGAAAAACAGCTAACTCACATCTAGAATTGAAATTAATAATGTATGCAGCAACAACACGACACTCTTTTATTTTGGTTTTCTCTTAGTTTCTATGGTCAGTATGATTTGAAAATGCGTGATGGAATTATCAGGGATAACTTTTTTTGGTTTTTATTCATAATTCTCAGGTTCAGCGAGTATTTAGATGGACAGTAAACCGCAGTGGTATTCATGCTCCCAAAATGTGTAACAAACACTGACTGGACACTGTCAGTCGTAAATCATGCACGACTGCGCAACATCTATGCTTAACATAGGTTTGATAACTTTCTGTGATAAAGTTTTGGCCAACAAATATCTAAGTTTATTAGAAGGGATCAGGAGATTATCATGGGGTTTAATTGAGAAGCTTATAAAGTCTATCCAGGAAGAAGGTTTGGGGCGAACATAGGATATAAACCTAACCATGCTTCGTTAAGCCTGACAGGTCAGACTGTCCTTTAGATGTATGTAAACCTCCTCCTATCCACTCTCCTCCCAATAAAGGGTTTTGCAACATAAGATTCCGAAAACACGAGGACACCAGCTTTATACTGTAATGGCGTTTGCCGAAACAAAAAGATGTAACAGCCAAGAATGAGGATGCATACTCGTCGTGTATTGATGATGATGATGATGATGATGATGATGATGATGATGATGATGATGATGATGATGATGATGATGAAGAATATGCAGGTATCCATTCAGAAGTATGCTCATATTCTGATACCAAACTCTTTAAGAAACGCTCTATAACAAATAAAATAAACAAACAATATATGTCATTTTCTACGTAAGTGGTTAATAAGTGACTCTCCCATGTTTGTATTTTATTATGTTCTTATACCTTAAGGATACTAGAATAGAGAAATGACTCCCCTTCAAAAAACTTATCAAAGTGGGGATAAGTTGAGCATTATTTTTTCCAAGTTAATTCTATTTTTTTTATCGGTTACGTGATTGGAAACAATCAAAAAGCAGATCGAAATGTAACATATTACATAGCATTTACAATCTATTTTCGTCAAGATGCTTTTTAAAACTTAGAATAGCTGTATGGTAGCCAGCAAACTCAAGTGTTGAAGAGGTAGCCAGCAAACTCAAGTGTTGAAGATAATAGAATTTCTAGGCCCTTGAAGCAAAGATGACATGCATATGCAACTTTTGGCATGGTTTGAATTGTGGGAACATATTGTGGGACAAAAAACTCCCAACACTCCCTCCACCCAAAAATAGAGTGAATAATAAATAAAAATGCGGTCCAAACACGCAGTTTGGCGTAAACAAAGTCTCTGAAAGCTGGCTCTAAAGCGTAGCATCGACATGAGCTTGGCACTGGCAGACTAAAGATGCGATGCCTGATTCCCAATGCTACCTGCGCTGGGTTCTAGCCATTCTTGCGCCATCCCAGAGAAGGGAAACACACTTTAGAAAGAGAATTCAATACAAAAAGGATTAAAAAAGAAAACAAACGAAACTAGACATATTGCGAAACAACACAACATCCCTTTTCGAGGATGGAGTCACATGATAAGTCTTTCGAGTTTCTGAAACTATCGCGACGAACTTATGGTTCTCAGGACCGGGAATCATGAAAGGAAGACAGGCGGACACCTAAATACTTGGCAGTCATTTGTCTTTTTATTTTATTTTCCTTATAATAAAGGCAGAATTAATGCCACGATGCCACCCCCACCACTCAGCCAAACACGACCACCACTTTCACAGGTGAAAATACTGGTGACCAGGGCTCCCTGTTACCAGATTACAATGCTTAGCACATTTTTTTTAATACTTTACGAACTCAACAATGAAAATCTGTGTTAGTTTATCGCTTTTGTCACGTTCTACTCCTCTCATCAAATACCCGTATCACTTGACAACACACCCTACATTGTATGTTTGATTTGGAAACTCACAGACGAGTCCTGCAACGAGGAAAGCTTTTCCAGAGGTGTTACAGGGGAGTATGATGGCTTGCGTTTGCCTCATTGTGCCAAAGTGGCCTACGTCGTAGGGTGCTGCTAAACTCTTGTCTTATGTCTGGGAGGATAACCTCTAGAGGCGATAATGATGAGTGCTAGCGGCTTGCTGGTGCTGCTGCTAGGTCGCATATGGCGGCCTGACATGACCCTGACATGACCGGAGAGCAATGTGTTTCTTTAGCCCTCGAATCGTTAAAAAGATTGAAAAAAAAACAAACTGTCTGATTCATTACCAACTGGACTTTCTCTGTCCATGTGTGTGCGCAAGCGACTGCAGGAACCGTTGTGCTAATAATATAAAATATATTTGCCTATGCCTTTGAAAAGATGAGCTTGTCTGTCTGTCTGCGTGCTCAACACTCTCTTTACATTCAAAGATATGAAGGTCACCAAACAATCGGTACAAAAGAAATCAAAAAACGAAATAACATATGCAAAGCAAAAAAGCCACAAAGAAAAACAAAAAGAAAATTAATATGGAACACAGAAATTACCAAGAAATAAAAACCAAGCAATATACACAAAACAAAGCTACACAGCAAAACAAATCAATCGTAACTAAACATAAAACAAATCAACACATAAACAACGCTCAAACACAAAAGCGAAACTCTAACAAAACAACATACACAAAAAGAACTTAGACAAAAAAACAAAGACAATCACATAAAGAAAGCAAAACACTAAATGAAATCGTAACAAAACACAAAGCAAAGCAAGACAAAAAGTCACAAAATAAAAGCGAAACACTAACAAAACAACATACACAAAAAAGAAAGTGACATACCAAAAGCAAAACACAAAACAAAACAAATCCTTTTTTTCCAGACTCAAGCAAATCTCCCTTCATTTTGTTACAAAATCTCTCTTTTGGAAACATGGGTACGCGGACCTTAAACTTGCGGAATGCCTTGCGATGAAGCCATCTTGTTTCCGCGATCGTTTCTCGAGGACTGGGCAAGCGCCACCAGATTAACAAGTGCTGACAAAACAGGACAGACGAGGCCAGAGGAAATGGAAGGGAATGGAGGGAGAGCCGAGGGGAACGCTGTAAGTGCAGCGAAGAAGACATTTCGCTTACACTGCGCACCCTGGTTATGTCTTCCCCAGACATGCAAAGCAAATCAAAACAGGAAACTGGCTGCTGCTGTCTGGGTAACGGGGGACGACGGAAAGAGCGCAGAAGACGTTGACCACGGGAAAGGAATCATGTCCTAGATGCAAAAGAAAATAAAAGACTCACATACCCAGCGTATCTTTCACGTTTATATTGAAAACGGGTAGTTTGGATGTTCATGCTTGCTTTGACAAGACCATTGCTCATTCTGGGGAGAGCTGTGCACATCAGGAAGGTTCCCCGAATCGCACATTACGGAAATACCCCGTTAGGTACGCTACCCCGTTTGACAGGTCCTCTGCAGTCAGCGTTGATGAATTACATAAGGTCATGCGAGGTCACGCGAGGTCACACGGCGATTTCAAGGCTTGCAATTCACTCTGTAATCAAACTGAGGAGGGGTTTGATGGGGACCGATGACGTCATTTCATTCACGCAATTGCTTAGAATTACTCTTTTTTGGAGGAAAAAATTTAATATGATGGTTTGCGTAATGTTTTCACGTGAGGTGACAACAATGAGAGTAAATGAACACGCGAGTCAGTCCCGAATGACAGTAGTTAGGAAGGCGGTTGGAGATCCTTTCTTTTGCGCTGAAGACAGTTGACAACAGCACTACTGCAAAGCTTTCACGTTTGCTTGTTCGTTTTTGTAATCGAATAATGGAATCAGGCATCAATCTAATTTTTCTACGCTTTTTTTCTTTGCCTACAATAAGTGTAGGATTTTAAAGAGACATAAAGTGATATCGAAATACACTTTTTGGGTTATAACAAATTAAGCTTTGTATACCTCAACTTTGATTATTTAAAAGTATAGTATTAAACTTTTCTCAGAAACACTTAATAAAGACCCTTAGAAGAAGCTTGGAAATGCATTCTCTAAAAATTGAAGCCTTCCATTTGGTTATTTCGTTTGATTGTGCCTGTAGAGTCACATTAGACATGTATCCTCACTGTTCCTCTCACCAGAACAACAACATATGGTCACAGGATGTTTGGTTACTGTGCTGCAAAACAATGGAACTCTCTCCCTTTCCATATCCGCCACCTTCCTACAACTGAATCCTTCAAATCTGCACTGAAAACGCACCTCTTACTTGAGCATTTCTCCTAACACAGTCCACACAATGCTCGTCCTTCTTACCCTCGCCCCCTTCCGCTCTTGCTACTTGTCTCCCCATCTTTCTCTGCAGAATCACTATATTTTCTATGTTCTGTTACTAGGTGTCTTTTTGTGTTTCCCATCTTTGTTTTCTGTTTGTCGTCAGTATTGTTGTTATTCTTACGCCCTCGTGTTCTATCCATTTAGTCCATGTCGCTTCCTTGTTTTAAGCGCTAAGAGCATGCTCTCTGTGAGTGTGAATATGCGCTATACAAATCTTCATTTATTATTATTATTATTATTATTATTTACCCCTGGCTTAAACCTAGCACTGCTAAATTTTGGTTAGTCACTGTTTGAGCATCTTCAAGAGACAATGAAGACCACTGACAGGAGAGCATGGGGACTGAAACAAAGCTCGGAAATCGAGAGCAAAGTCTTTTCTTAACTTGAGCTGGAGGGAAAAAGCTAAACGTACCGTCGGTTTGCGTACTATTATCTGTGCATAGATTTATATATAAAAAATATAACAGTTTGTCTATTCCGCAAGGCTGTCTCTGCCATTTAACAAATAGAGTACACGTATAATAATATGGAATGGAAACCAGCACCGAAAAGAGTAAAGTTATGATCAATGGCAACGGCAAAGCAGAGATCTATATGAACGGCGTACAGCTCGAAAAGGTAAGCAGCTTCAAATACTTGGGAGCCACCCTCTCCAAGGACGGAAGCTCCACGCTAGATATCCGCATCAGGATCGCAACAGCAGCAGAGACAATGGCTAGGCTAGATAGGATCTGGCATAGCCACAAGATAAGGTTCACTACCAAGTACAGGCTATACAAATCCCTGGTAGTGCCGATCCTGCTCTACTCGTGCGACACGTGGACTGTGCTCGCCGAAACGGAAAGGAGAATCCAGGCATTCGAGAACAAGTGCCTGGGGAGGCTGCTCCGGATCTCATACAAAGAACATAGAACCAGCGACTTTGTAAGAAACAAGATTTCCACACTCGCAGGACACAACGAACCTCTACTATCAACAGTCAAGCGACGTAAGCTGGTCTTCTTTGGCCATGTGACCCGGCACGACACCTTGCTGAAGACTATCCTTCAAGGCACCTTGGAGGGTGGCCGACGCCGCGGTGGTCAGAGAAAGAACTGGCTTACGAAAGTCAAAGACTAGACTGGTCGTCCTGTACAGGACCTGCTCACTATCGCCCAAAATAGAGAAGAATGGCGAGTCTATATGTATATTTCTTTGAGTATATATATATATAAGTATATAAAAGCCGACGATCTTGAGCCATTGGCTACAGGTAATTGAAAAATCCTTAGAAAGCGATGACGCATTGGTGTTCCCAAAGCTTTGTGATTGGTTGAATTGCTGAATACGTCACACAGGTCAGTTCTCTTTGTTCTCTTTGTTAGGCTAAGACTTGGGTCCGAGGGCAGAAGAGAAGAAACATCATTTCGCGACCCAAAAATTCACGAAACCCTTTTTGTCTCTGCAAGAAAGGCAGTTCGCTTTTGTTAGCTTTCACCCCCCCCCCACACACACACACGCTACGTAGTCAGACGCCTGCTGCTTTTGTCGGCCGACTCTGCCATGCCCGATCTTCTATGTGTCCGCATGGGGCTGATGGGTTTCCTGGCGCGCGCATTACACGTTCATTGCAAGAGCCTACAGGCGGTAACGTGGCGCGTGTAAAGATTCCACTCCTGTAGGTGGCGTTGCTCAACACGCCGTAGAATTTGTGCGGTGGAGTTCAGACTAAGTGTCGGGCAAAACTCCAACCGTTCTGCTCTCTTTGATGTACTCACACTGATGTCTCTGTCTGTGAGGTCAGTTACCACAGCTGTCTCTTTATGACATTACCAACTGACGTTCCTGCGCCTGACAGGCTACCAGTGCTTTGTACGCTTGCGGACAAGATCAAAGGCCAACGGAGAAGGAAGGACGAGGTCGCTGGTCATTCTGGTGACAAAAAGACATAGGCATCTCTTTCTTGTTTTCTGTCTCTTTGTCATAGATGAACAGTTACATTTCTTTTTTCTATCGGTTGTCAATCAAATTTTTAGCTCCTTTCTGTGTATGTTGCTAGCAGGCGGGGTAAGGGTGGTGAAAGAAAACTGAGAGGTAGAGGGATAGAGCGACAAGCAACAGCTGCTACTCTATAACTCCAGATTTCCGGTGGTTTTTGTCAGAGTTTTCGCATTAAAGTGACTGGTAATGCTACTCTATTTTTTCTTCTTTACCTGAGATCAGTATAAAAGCAATGTGTGTATGTGGGGGGTATTGGGGGAATATATATATATATATATACATTTTGAGAGCGAGAGACAGAGAGAGAGAGACAAATCAATACAATACAAATACAGTATAATGATTATACTGTACAATACAAATCGACATATTTAATGTTAGGTGTCACTTTTCTCCCCGGAATGCTTACGATACACCAAATAAACATATCAAACATCAAAAGGATTTCTTTTCGAGACATAAAGGAAGAACAAAAATAGGCTAGTTCAAGTATGAGTAACTACATTTTGAATGTTATTGGTCAGGGCTCACATGAAACTGAGAGCAGATTGGAGACAAGTGAATGTCTTTGTCTATATTACTGCCCTATATGACGAACGGGACGGTGCGTTATGTCCTCCTTCTTAATATCCTACAAGATGGGCCCGGTCTGTGTGTGTGTGTGTGTGTGTGTGTTCCGGCCACTGTCCTCGCCTCTTACTTCGATCGCGATCGGAAGCAGTTTGCTTGAATTACGATGAACTCTGGCTGATTGGCCTGTCCCGGATTCAGACACAAAGACGTGCCGTCGAATAAAATAAAACCTGTTTGGACCTAACGGGCGACGACTGAAAAACATTTCCCGTTCCCACATTCCTCTCTAGTCCCAACCGCTTCTCTAGATGCAGAAACGTTACTAGTTACAGACAGCTCTCTAGTGATGGGGGCTTCAGAGTAATATATCAAACCCAGAAACCCCTCTCAGTTGGATAAACTTAGTCACTGAAGCTTCTGTAGTAAAGAAACCTCGTTAGTCACAAGATCTCTCTCATTGCAATGACCTCTCTAGTCCCAGAAGCTTTGATAGTCGCAGAAAACTCACGTCCTAGAGACCTCTCTAGTCACAGAAACGTCTGTGGTAGCAGGAATCGCTAAAGTCCTAAAATCTTTTGTGGTCTCAAAAATTTCTCTAGTCCCAGAAACCTGTTAAGTTCCGAAAGGTGGCCAGTAAAGAAAGTAAGGGAGGGAGAAGCGGGTTGGCAAAAATCAAATGAACAAACAAACCTGATCAGAGAGGACAGGGCCAACCAGTCTACGACACTGAAAACATATTTCATATTCCTTTATGTTGCAATATTATGGCAAAAATAGAAAAGACGTGTGGACGACTTTAACCGGGCTTCGCAACTGACCAGTGGGCTCAAAGAAAACACCAGACATTGTCAAGCCTGGTGACGGCAATAAACAAGAAGCATGCACCCAGTGCAGTTTGTGTGTATTGACAGGGAGGGCGTGACGAGGAAGGGGGAGAACTCTTTCAAGGGATATTCAGTGACGGCATTTCAGCAACAACTTCAACATTGCACGTCTGTGGAATCTCTCTGAACACGGATATAAAGGCAACTTAGGTCCGATGCTTTCATTGGAGTTGAGCAGCATTCAAAATTGTTACAGTTATAAACATGGATTTAAAAATTGTAACGGCAAGGTGTGCAAGCCACACCAGTGTTGTAAACAAGAGCCACAGACTACATAATGTATTAACTGTTACAATGAGATACACAGCATGCTAGTGTTACAGGGGTACTTTTTGCCTCAGTAAAAAGCAGTTTTACAAACGATAATAAGCCGAATACATCAGTGCTGCGATGAAATTCAATAATAAACCATAGTACTACAATGAGACAAATAGGATACAGAACTCATGTCACAAAATACGACAGTATCCTATTGAAAAGCAGAAGCTACAACGGCGTAACAGTGCCACACTATATACCAGAGTTACAATAAGATTTTCAAGTATAACATTAGTGTTGGGTACACTCTGTATCCTTCAGTAGTAAATGATGACCTCGTCTTCCAAGGTGTTGTGTCTTTTTACTGCACATGAAGCAACCTTAGTTGTTTATAGTGGATGCAATGAAGATGTTTCAAACAGTGGGTGTAATAAACATGAAGTCTGTGGGTACAATAAACATGTCTCATCCGTGGGTAAAATAAACATGTTTCAGTCACGTCGATGTTGATGGAGAGAGGAGCGCAAGAGCAAGACTCGGATTGGAGGGTAAGAGAAGAAGACAGTAAACACAAAAAAGAATACCGAAAGGAAGGGAAGAGAGAGAGAGAAAGAGAGAGAGAGAGATCTATGTGCTACAACATACCTGTGTGCTAGAACATGTCATCATGTAGTACCTGATACTCCTGGGTGAGGTGCGTGTGTAGAAAGCAATCAACATGCCGGCACTCTTGGAGAAGACTTTGTCATCAAGGTATGATATCTTACTATGCACCGTGCACAAATAATCTTTTCTTTCACCCTTAAGACAGCGAGGAGTTCAAAAATCGTGTACTATGCAGCATTTTCGTGGCGCCCGTGCACCTGTATTCTGAATCCAGATCTTGACGACTGCACCTCCCTTCTGTTCTCGAGATACACGGCTATAAACATCACCATAGATATAAGATATAGATATAAGAAAAGTTCAAAACTGTTTGTCAATAAATTAGCATATTGTCCCACCTTTTCCGTTGACTGAAGCCTTGCCAACCTGAGCATATTCATGTACAACCCTGAGGTTTGTGTTGTGGAAGACCTTCTGTTCACGGTGATGTTTTTAAGCGTGTGTCTAAGATCGGGAAAGAGGCGGGTATTCAACTGTCTATGGGGAAATAGTATATTGCTCCGAGCTTTTCCCAACTCCTTGGAAAAAAATGATTGAACCCATTCTCATGACCTTTAATGGAGAATAAACTCGGGCACACGTGACTTACTGGGGGGGGGGGAGAAATGCAACGTGCAGTGGGCGACAATAAGCTGCTGTTCCCTCAGCAGTTGGCTTTCCAATGCCGTTCGTTTCTTTTCGTTTACATGCAATTGATATTGACTGGTTGTGCGAAAAGAAGGGATTGTATGAGGCCAACAAGAGAGACATATCACCGAGCTATTCGGCGTTTTATTGCCGTGCTACAATCAAAATTGTCGATAAAATCAATGAATTAGAACAACGAAAAAAAGTATAGGAAACGATATGAAAAACGAAAGCAAAATAAATAAATAAATACGTAACAGAAAATAGTCATATACATGGGTTAAGTGTTATGTTATCGCACAGAAGTTCGTGCACTGTGAGAGAAAAAAAGACAAAGACGAGAAAGTGAAATTTGGAAGCCCACGGTAATATTTAGCAAATAGTTTTATATGATCAAAGAAGCCGTTCCCAAAACGAGGGCTCTAATTTAGCAAGAAAACGTTCCGTTCCAACGGTTTAAATCTAGCTTAAAGATATTCCATTCTAAGGTTTCAAAATTAGCAGGTAAGAGTTCCACTAACAAGCAGTTAGCAATTAAGTGGTCCGCACCAAAGGTTCAAATTTCTCTGTTCAGCGGTTTGCGCAAAATGATTCAATTTAGTACATAATCAGAATGCGAAAAATGGTTAACGGTTATTAGTTAAGTGGTTAAGCAATCCGCAAAAGGATGAATTTTAGTAGCTAAAAGTTCCAAGCAAAGGAATCAAATTTAGAAAAGAACTACATTACTTGTGGTCGTGATTTTTATGGTCATTTTTGTACTAAAACTGCCTTCATCTTTTCACTTTGCTCATTCTCTTCATAAAAAAGCCTGACGACATACGTACGACTGACTGATGGACGCGGAGGCATATTCGCGCAAGCACACACACACACACACACACACACACACACCCTCTCTCTCTCTCTGACACACAAACACATTGGCACGCACACGTACAAATACACACGCACTCGCACAAATTAATTCTGCACTCAGGACAAAATCGTCACAAGAATCTACAAGAGGCTGCGTTATGAAACCTTTGCAGCCAGCAGGTTATCTATATTTCACAAGTAGCGATTCTAGCCGTCTCGCTCCCCTTCGCTCATCAGGAATGAAAAAGAACTTTTTAAAACAAAACCACACAAAAATATGGTCATCAGGGATGCAGCAGACAACAGTGCGGCGGAAGTGGTAATGAACGGAAGTCCAGTAGAGATTCTAATCATCTTGATTAAACAGCTACAAAAAACTCCATCCATCCCACCACCACAACCATCACACACACACACACACACACACACACACACACACACACACACACACACACACACACACACACACACACACACTTTCTCTTTCACACTCTTATACACACACACTTCTTTCTCTCTCTCTCACTCTTACACGCACACACACACACACACACACACACACACACACACACACACACTTTCTCCCGCTCTCTCTCTCTCTCACACACACACACACATGGTTGGGAATATGTTCGAACGTTTCTGGAAGGCCTCTTGGCATGCACATGGAACACAAAACATTAGTTTGGAGGTTCATGATGATGATGATGATGATGATGATGATGATGATGATGATGATCCAGTTCCTACAAGTTCCTTTCCCCGGGTAGAAGGGCACATATAACAACCTGGAGATACCAACACTGTCTCACCTTTTCCATCGTTTCTGTTGTCATGAAGACCGGGACCACGCCCCAGGAACACACCTGTGCACTAAAGCCTCTCTAGACTGACGGCCAATACCCAACCGCCACCAGTAAGGCACCTGTATATGTGTATGCTTTAAAACAGTATTTGGAGGATACATAGGAAGTCACTTCATTGACAATTTACGAATACTATTGTTAAATCTCACCACCCCCACACCCCCACACCCCCACAGACACACACAATCTCCTGGAAAAGCAATAGGTCTTTGTGTGTTGGCCATTATAAACGCTGATCAATCCCAACTCCTATTTCATTGTATTCCTGTTGCCGATAGGCATCAACATTAAGCCTCGATGGCAGAAGTACACGGTGATCAGCAGATAGGCGTTTTCTGTGCAATGTTTAACCACATAGCTTTGATCAGGGTTAGAAACCAAAGAGGTTCGGTGGTTCTCAAGCTACAGTGCTAAACGTCGAAGCAAAATATTAAGAGTTTGAAACTCTCTTTGGTCAGCGTTTTGAAAAATACTGTGTTAGACAGGCGTCTGATCTTTCAAGGAATGTAAAACGCGCTGGTAGCTTGGTTCTTGTCTCCCAAAAACTTTTATCTAATCTTGTGACTCAACTACAGCTAACCTTCCTAACAGTCACCAGGCCGTGAGTCATCATGTTTTACGCGCTTAAAGGGTTGTAAAAAAACGAATACGTTTTTCAAGACATTATTCGCTGGATGTAACTTGTATTTTTTTAATAGATGACGAAGATGCATATGAACAAAAGTCTGGCTGCATTTCACCATTCACACCAGCCCATTAGCTCTGCACCGCGACGCTTGATACTTTTCTGTCATCTGTCAGAGAAAAGCACTTGTTCACCTTCTCTTCCTAAAATTTTAGACGCACTGACATTCTCACTGATGAAGAAAAGCATGGGCGGTGATGTTAAAATGACAAGCATACGCTGCAGCACATTCTCACTAGATGATGCTATTCAGGTTGCGCAAACGGAAACTTGCCTGCCCACACCTGAAAGTGAATCTTTCAGAGCATAGATGCACATTACTGGCACCTTCAAACAGGAGTGCTCACCTGTAGCGTGCGTCCTCTTTGTAGTGGAAGTGTCACCCTGAGAGTTCAGTTTGGTGGCAAGGGAGGGATAGTACTTTCACAGGTCTCAGAAGTAGGATGTGCCAAACTTGGACAGTACAGTTGTGATGTAAGTGCATAGCATAATAACATCCCAATGTTCCTTAAATGAAGTATTCATTACGGAACTGTCATGTAAAGTTATTTTATCGACATTCACAGAGGGGAAAAAATGCTGACATGCCTTTGATCTGTGTTCAAGTGTCTATTTTTTTTCTTATTTTTTCTTATTTTGTTTTTGCTGCGCAATGAGCATTCTTCCGAATGGATACCTGCGCATTACAAGTGATCATCATCATCATCATCATCATCATCATCATCATCATCATCATCATCATCATCATCATCATCATCATCATCATCATCATCATCATCATCATCATCATCATCATCATCTTTTTCACCTTATGTTTTCGGAGAGATTTTTCGATTTCGTCCATCCGCCTGTGTAAAGAGCATTCAATTAATAATTGACAAAGTTTCTATATTATATGCATTTTTTTCTTCTTTTTTTTTCTCTCTTTCTGCGCTGTTGGATCCCGTGACACAGCTTCAAGTATGGGGAGGACATGGGCGGGCTGACACCTGTCCAATCAGCCACAAGCGGACTCACCTCCCCTCGGTCTGAAACTTGTCTGCGACTCGTTGGAAGCTGGAGAAAAACATTCGTGTGACATCACTAAACACGTCCAACGGAATGCTAAACGTTGGAGAAAGAAATGTCATATAGTGGAATACATCCCTTACTTGATGTTACAAATGTACATTGTAACTCGGGAATAGCCAGTACGAAAGTGGAAGGAGAGAAGACAGAGAAAGAAAGAAGAAAAGAAAATATATTAAAGAGGTAACTGGTAATGATTGAAAACGACAGAATGACGGGAAAAAGATAAAGTGAACTGGAAAAACGAAATGAAAAGTAAAAAAACAAACAAACATTGTGTCCTCCAGAAAAACACAAGAAACAATATAAAATAATGGGGCAGAAATAGGGAAAAATGTTGCTCAACGGCAGAGACATTTTTAAAAGTTGCCCTTGTCAAATGTGTCAAGAGAAAGGGAAATAGATATCAAGAAATGCAGTGGGTAGAGGGGTTGATCACGAAATCGTATTATACTGCTGGGTAATGTTGTAGATACATGCTGCTGAAGCGTGTAGTGGGCCAACGTATATGGCGCGCCATCAAATCTTTCAAAGCTTTGAAACTGCATTCAGGGGTAACTTTCAGTAAAATAAAAGCAAGTTAGATAGTTCTGCTCACCCACGCATGAGCACACCAACCTGTACACGTAGATGTATGCACACACACACACACACACACACACACACACACACACACACACACACACACACACACACACACACACACACATATCAGCGCGCGCACTTGCACACGCTCTCTCATACAACACACGCACACACAGGTGCACACATTGGCTTGCACGCGCTTCAACATCAGCACAAAATGGCAACCGCTTCTCTCAGTTCATGACCTTTAAGTACTAAATGATAGAAATACTTCCCTTCCTCCTCCCACAGCCCACCCCTACCCCAGCAAGCGGTTAATGGCCGCAGCAGACAATTTTCTATTAACGTGGCGGAAAAGCGTACTGCCCAGAGGCAGGCAGGAAATATGAACTAGAATAGATTCATAGGCAGGCTTGGCTTTCTTTTTTGCTTTTGTCCAGGATTCTTTTCACTGTCAATGTTAGAAATGCATTTTCCTGCACCCCCGGCCAAGACGGATTTTATGTTTTATGTTTTAAAAAATACGAGCTTTACCCTGCAAGGTGTTCCATTAATTAGAAAAAATGTTAATAAGGGATCGAATGGCAGAGAGACGAGTGACGACCGGTGCATCTGTGGGGGGTTTTGGTATTGTTACTATTGCACGTAAAAATGCGTCCCTTTAACAGTGGTTAATAATGTGTCTTTTATACAGAGGATAACTAATACGTTACTTAACACTGGTTAATTAATGGGCCCTACAACAGGATAAATAACGTGTGACTTAGCAGTGGGTAAATGTGTACCATGCCTCTTCCTCCTTTAAAAACTGGGCCAATAATGAAACGTAGGTTGCATGTCATGCCACTTCAACCTTTGATAAGTAAGTAAATAAAAAATGACTATTGTACGTCTCTTGGTGTCTCTAGTTGTCTGTCTGCTTGTTCGACTCTGCGATCCTATCCCTTGGGCTGTGCCCGTGTGTGCAGTTCGGAGTGAGTGTGTGTGTATGTGTGTGTGTGTGTGTGTGTGTGTGTGTGTGTGTGTGCGAGAGAGAGAGAGAGAGGTAGAGAGTGAGTGTGTGAGAGAAAAAGTTTATGTGTGTATGTGTGAGCGTGTGTGTGTGTGTGTGTGTGTGTGAGAGAAAGTGTGTAAGAGAGAAAGTTGTGTGTATGTGTGAGCGTGTGTGTGTGTGTGTGAGAGAGAGAGAGTGAGTGTGTGAGAGAGAAAGTTATGTGTGAGAGTGAGTGTGTGTGAAAGAGAGAAAAAGTGAGTGTGAGAGAGAGAGAGAGAAAGTGTCTGTGTTAGTGTGTGAGAGTGTGTGTGAGAGAGAAAGTGTATGTGTGTATGTGTGTGTGAATGTGTGTGTGTGTGTGTGTGTGTGAGAGAGAGAAAGGGTGTGTGTGTATGTGTGTGTGTGTGTGCTTGTTTGCGTGCTCTCGCATGTTAGCTCTCTCAATCTCCCCCTCTCTCTGGTTACTTCCCTACCCCAGCTCCATATAAGTGCGCGTGCCTGAGCGTGTGTGTGAGTGACAGTGAGTGAAAGACAGAGTGAGAGATACTAAGACTTTGATTTTTATTGAGATCAGCAAATAAAGAAATACATAAAAGCTTATTATATGCACAATGCAGTTAGTACGTAGTCAAAATAATGACCTGTCACATGCATATACTGTATCTTAACAAGTAAACTTCCATTCGAGAAGATATTAGAAAGAGAGTAAGAGAAAGACTTAAAGGTTCAAAGGTACCGACAGCTAATACATTGCAGTTGTACATGGATGTGTGTGTGTGTGTGTGTGTGTGTGTGTGTGTGTGAGAGAGAGAGAGAGAGCAAAAGATCAGCCTGCTTTTATGAGGCGCGCATAGAGGGGGAAAAAAATCTTACACTGACATTTGTCAATCTCCAGTAACATAATATAATTCTCAGTCTTTTTTTTATAGCGGACGTCTGACGGGTATCTCTGCCACCCCTCTAACCATTACTCGTAGACAAGCATCCATTCAAGCATAGCCCCCGCCTGCCCCCTTCCTCCATCTCTTTCTCTCTCCACCCTTCCCCGCAAGGAACTAGTGTCATTCGTTTCCGATCTGATCAGCCAGCACCGCCTCGTCCAGGAGCTATTGATGTCCAGCCAGAGTAATTTAAGTTGAGCCCAAGCACTACAGTGGGATCGCCAGCTTTCTCGAACTGCTCCTCCAGGCAGATATAGGAAATGAAAATGGCGTCTATTTTGTATCAATTACCCAGCAGTCACCAGCTGTTTAACCATGGTCTTAGCGAGAATCTGGTCCGCTCCCCCGAATACCAGCCAGTCTGTCAGGACTTGCCGGGCGGCCTTTTTGTGTTTTGAGCAGATGACTAGAGAAAGTCAAGATTTTTTAAAGGACGGAAGAGGACGAGACTTTGGCTCCTATTCCGAAGCTTGAACATGTTCCGGGAAGCTTTGTCGTTGCCAGGAACTGCAACTGATCTTCGGACTTCGAAGTGTAGTCAACTAGAATATCAGAACGTTAATTAACATGAAAACTCTTGAGGTTAGGAAAGCGACTGTAGTAATGTAGTAGGAGAAATCGAACAGATGATTAAAAAAGCATAGAAAGTGTAGGTTGTATATCAGGTACACGAAGGCAGCACGACAAAAATCCTTTTTTTGGCGTCAAATAAAAAAGCAAGGAATAACTATCATTCTGTTTGATAAGAAGTGTGTTTATGAAGAAAATTTAAAATAAATGAAAGGCTTGTTGATCGTATGATTCAGGTGTAATGAGACTTAGTGTTCTTCCATTAGGTAACGGGTAATCCACGAACCCAAGTGCACTCAGAAAAGGCACACACACGACAACACACACACACACACGCACGCACGCACGCACGCACACACACACACATATAGACAAACAAACACGTACGCGAGCATGTGCATGTATTATATATATATAGGGAAGTATATGTGACAGAGAAGTAAGAGGGGTAGTGGAACACATACACATATACAGATACAGACATACACAAAACATACACATGCAAACACACACGCATACACACAAGAAAGAGACAGACAGACAAACGGACAGGGGTGGGAAGTAGACAAACTGTGCTTGATGATTGGAAATGTCAGACAAAGTCGTATTAGTTTTTTCTTTTAAATTTCACGTATAAAGTGATATAAGTGAATCGAAATGTAAGCATCTCGCAGTCTAGCAAGGGAATTATGCCCCACTCACCCCTTCGCCTAAAAAAATCCCAAATTATTGCAGACACTATCCGTTAGTGGCAGTGATGCTGTGCCATTGTTTAGCGTGCTCGTGAAGTGTACTCCCTCAGGATCCTCCCTCATCGTGTTGATTTGAACCGAAAACATAAACGCCCAAAAGACAAACAGAAATTAAGAGAAAGGTTGGCAGCGCGCTTGTACAATAACACGTATAAATAAATAAAAGTAAAGGAAACACCGGGACTTGATGGGCATGTGAAGAATGAAAAGCAATAATCAGAAAAAGAACTGGAGTGAGCACGCGGGAGATGTGTTAAGGGCACTTAACTCTGGAAAGCGTTCCAAAAGAGTTATCTTCAGATTATATTTGCTGCACAAATTCGGAACAACCAGAAAGCTAACATTCCACAAGTGCTTGATCACGAGTAGTAAAAGTAGGCTGTGACTGTGGCTTGCTTCATGCAAAGGTCTACGATGTCTCATAAAATCGCTTTCAATTTTAGGAAACGTGCTTCGGGCAAAACGAAGCCATCTTCTTGGCTGAGGGGCTGCACGTCTTTAGCGTAACAGGCTCAAAATCTTATCCTCGTATCCCAGTCTGATACCCGAAAAAGATTATCGTAGGGATTGGTGTTGGCGAAGACTATTATTTTCCATTAATATCTCAATTATTTTTCTGCATAATATTTTCTCACTCACTCACTCACTCACTCACTCACTCACTCACTCACTCACTCACTCACTCACTCACTCACTCACTCCGATCAGACTGAACTACTTCTGACTGCTGACGCCTTACATCTCCTACCTGCGGCCTGTGATTATGCTACCCCTGGGATAGGACACTACCCAAGGCTGTTTGATGGCGTCCCTCCCCAGTGATTTGCTGACGAGGCGTTCTAACCTCTCACCTGGGAGCATGTTTAATGCAGTCACTAGCCGAAGCCCTTTAATTAGTTTTCTTCATCTGCCTCACTATTGGTTTCAATGCAGACCTTCCCCAACCTTGCACCCATTAGACCTTAAAAATGAACTCTGACAGAAGACCAGAGGATCATTCCCATGCCGGCGTTTTTCAGCTCCTCTAGAACTACACCCTTAGTCATGCAATGTCCTAATGGTGTGATTGCTTCTGTCTAACAGACACGTTAATGATGGTGCAAAAGTTCAAAAGGATAGTTTGTGTACTTTGATTATCTTCATACCAATAAAGGAACAGGGACAAAATTGTTGCTAGGCGAAATGACGAGGAATCACAAAGATATCCGGAGAAATAAAAGATATAATTCATTCCTAACAAAGACACTCAAATGGTTTCCCAGCCTCTGCACACATGGGGCCGTGAAGCTCTGTAGATAAAGTGTAATTGTCTGGCACAGCGCGTAGATCGAACGGCAGAATAGTGATAGTGATATAGATGCTCAGGAAATAGTCGACAGAATGAAGGCACAGTAGACCTTCACCACTGCCTCTTGCATCTGCATTTCGCTCTATCTCTCTATCTATGATTCACTGTCTGTATTTTTCTTTTTTTTCCCCCTGTTTTCTCACTATTTTTCTCTTTCTCTTTTCTGTATCTCTTCTCGTTCATGTCTCTCTTTCTTCCTTTTTTTGAATCTCTGATTTTCTTTCTATGTCTGTGTCAGTCTCTCTCTCTCTCTTCCTGTGGTATCAATAATGTACATTGGGTTGTCTAAGAATTCCTTGGTTTTTCCTGACTTCGAATCAGTTAAGCTGCACGCCGCTCTTTAATCTTTGAGTCGTCCAGGTCATGACGCACCTTGCTGCACCTAGTCTCCGTCTCCAAGTAAACTCTCCTGACCCTTCCTGACACACCTAGCCACCCGATGTTGCCCTGACATCCCATTCTACACATGTACCCGATGTCCCCATTCCCTTCGCATATTGTCAGTCCACCATCCGACCAAGATATGATATGGATATTAACATTATTACTTTTTTATTTCTTCCATCAAGAAAAGCGCTGCGGTCAGAGTTCCGTTTAAGACTATAGTTATTATCACCCCGTGGAAGAAACTTCTGATAACTCATCGAGAACTACACCAACTGCCACATAAGTTCAAGCATTATATGTCTGTCTTCTTTTCAGAACAGCTCCGCAACTGACTTAAGAAAGCAAAGAAACAGAAATGGAATAAATAAGTACATTATAAATAAATAAAATAAATAAAATAAATCTCCATTTCCTATTCACAAAGAGAAGTCATTAGTTCTGCTAACGTTTTATTCGTCCCTCATCCTCTACAGCCAATCAAAATAAAGATCACAAACAGGACTAGATGGCGAGAAACGGCGTATTTTTTATGCGCAGAAGGTCAGGGTACGATCCTTTAACTCGTCATTTACTGACAATCGTAACACGTGATCAGCGCTCTTCTGTAGCCCCGCTTTGAAATTTTTTTCTCCTCACGATTTCAAAAACTGTCTCGATCGTGTTCCTCGTTTCGCGCTGTGGCGGGGGTCAATGTTCACTAGTTCACGAGACTCGTAATGGCGGTGCAAATCAAGAACAGTGATTTGTCGAGCAACCACCAGGATGACGTTAAGACCAAGTCGGTTAAGTAGTTGTCGAAAGAGCCCGCAATAGTTGTATCCAAACTGCTTTAGATTTTTCTTATCCAGTTGCATTTCTAGTAAACAAAATAGATATGTCTGATGCAAAAAGGAGAAAAAAGGGGATAGGTTTTCAAGATAGGTTTGTAGATGTGTAGGTAGTGGGGAACACAATGATTTTTATTTCAAGGAAATATCTGAACATTCGTGATGGATTAATGAAGAATCAATGATTACGGACTGGTAGCTTCATTCTACTTTTATGTTCTTGCGCAGAAGCTAGGCATGTTGAAGACCATAAAAAACAATGGTTTTAGACAAAAGTTTTTGCTCTTAAAAAAATGTCGAAATTTTTATCAGCTAATTTCAAAAAGCAACAAGGTGTAATAATCAAACATGAACATCAACCCCAACCTCAGGAGTCTAACATGACATCGATGATTAAACACGCGCGTATAAAATCCCTGAAGACACAGAACATATTTTTTTTTTGTTTTCCGTTCTTTCTACATTTTATTTGTTTGGTTTAATTCCATGTCTTCTGCACTGCGTAAGCGCATGTGCAGTTGTTTTCCAAATGTTTATAATTTGCACATCCTGCCACGTCTACTGTCTTAAACATCAAATGAATTTTCAAAGTTTAGATTAGGTGTACGTTTCCCGCACGAGCCATCATCCTTTTTCTGTCAAACTTGACAACAAAATCTTCCGCTGCCTGTTGCTGTGCAAGCCGTGACGTTTCCTTTGAGCCACAGACCGGCAGAAATCTATCTCCCTCCACCTTTTCTTCTTGTTCCTCCATGAAAAAGACCCCCGATGAAACAACAAGGGGGGAAAAAAAAGGAGAGAAACAAACTGTTCTGCAAGAGAGTGGACTGTGCGAAGAATTTTACGAACGAGACTAGATCTTAGAGCACTCGCTGGTTGAGGAGCACGAAAGGATGCTACTGAACCCCGAATGTGAGTTTTCTCTAATGATCCAGTGGCAAACGACTAATGGATCCTGAAACTCCAACAGCCAGTGGGATGGAAAATGTGTGTTTCATTTCCAAAACATTGATCTGCGCGGGCACTTTCCTTCCTTTTCGTTCACGGCACGGGCTCGTCCTTTAATGTTTTTGTTAATGTCTAAATTTCCATGTATAATTTTGCTTCTTGCTATGTTGGGGGCTTAAGGATTTTAAAACAAACAGAGGCACTAAATGGGATTCACACGTGGAAGTGCCTTCCTGTCTGTCAAAGTGGTAAACGGTAGGCAAGTTCTGAAGAGCGTGTAAAAGAATAGACACAGGCAGGCAGGCTTGCAAAGAGAACAGAAAGTCAGGAAGAAAGAAAATGGATGAAGAAAAAATGTAGTAAACATCCCACACATAATTAAATTGTTCAGAAAACTAAAATTTAAAACATTAGGTTCCTGGGATTATTATTAACCATTACTTTAATTCATTACATTTAATTCATTCATTCACTTGACCGTTTGCAAATATGTCGGGGTGTGGGTGTGTGGGTGGGTGGTTGGGAATATGCTCCTTGTAATTAATGTATATGTTAATGTTATGTTCCTAACATATTTATTTTATATACTGTGACGTCAGCGTGGGCGTGTTGCACAGGTTATTTCTGACACATGCACCTCAAGATTCTCTGTGACTAAAATAAATGCTCAGAGAATGGGGAATGAAAAAAAACTCTCTTCCTATTACAGGTGATGTGTTTCTCGGGGTGGTTTCCAGCGACCTGTCGAGAGTGCAGCAGCAGCAAAAGCAACGAGGGAGAGAAAGGGCAGAAACAGAGATTTACATCACTAGTAGCGCCAGCTTCGGGTAACGACGACGTCGACGACGACGACGATGATGATGATGATGATGATGATGATGATGATGATGATGATGATGATGATGATGATGATGATGATGATGATGATGTGAGGCTGTCGAAACTACTTAATTCTTCCTCAGACCTTTCCATCGTCAGGAAAATGCGATGAAAACTCCCTCCCCATTGTGAAGTAATTATTTGTATAGCATACTAGTTTGAGAGAGAGAGAGAGCGAGAAAGAGAGAGAAGTGAGACTGAGATGGAAGCACACATATATATATATATATATTTAAAGTGTTTAATGTTCAAAGGAATGCACAAAATGCGCCTCCTACTCATTCCACGCTGTAATAACTTAGAATGCATGTGTAGTAGGAAAGACCCGAAGCTTTCTAAAGACTTCGAGATTTAAAAATGTTTCACTTCATAGCTTCCACCGACGAAAAGGTCAAAAACACTATCATTGTTCCCGTATATAATCTAATTATCTTGAACTAGTGTTGTCAGCAACGTCTGAAGACGAGGAAGGAGTATTTGGTTGAGTGGAAATGAAGATTGTCTGTGTCGTGGTTCGCACAGACAAAACGGTGCCGCCTAATCCTGAGGTTGAGGAATCTTGGTGTAATATTTGGGTCCTAGTTTCATCTACAGTAATTAACTTTGCAGCACACAGACTGAATCGATGCTGCAGTTTGCTAGCGGTTCCTGGATTAATTTTAGCATTTCGTGTGCGCCGAGGGAGATGAAAAGAGAGAAACGCTCAGGTTTTGAAGTTCTGAAACATTTTGTTTCACAATAAGTTTTCGCTAAGTTTGTGTGTGTGTGTGTGTGTGTGTGTGTGTGTGTGTGTGTGTGTGTGTGTGTGTGTTGGTATATTTCTGGATGAAGTGGCGAGTGCGATAACTTCTTTACGATGACATCTGGGCTAAAGGAAGTGACACACTGTCTGACATGTGTAGCTGCAAACTTCTCTCCTGTTCACTCGTCCGTGCTTCTTGTTCACACACTGCAGAGAAAGATATGAGTAGCAAGACATGAAATGCATATATATATATATATATTCTTAAGGTGACTGCGCAAACTCATCGTCTTAGAATATTATATAGCACTTGCTATGTCAACGTCAGACAGAAATCTGAATGAAATTAGAATGTTTTGGCTGCTTGATGCCTTTGTTTCAGAATAACAATTTGAATGTTTTACTTTTACATTGAGAACAGCTATGTTAAGCTGTTACTTTAAAAATATTTGCGCAGACAGTGAGCCCTAGTTTTTTTTTTGTTTTTTGTCAATACATACTTAACTATTATGAGAATGATCTGGCTGGTTGCTGCCTTTGGTTCAGAATAACAGTTTACTTTTTCTTTTTCCTTTACATTGCACAAATATCTTTTAAGGTAGCACCTTGCATTTATTCGCATATACAATGTGTTCCAGTGATGAAACCGTTTTATTATTATTATTATTTTGTCAAAAGCATTCTATTAAAACCAACACCTGTGGCACATTTTTACTACAAAATGAATGAACACCTTCTTTATCATGACTGTTTACAAACGAGAGTTAGAAAAATCCTTCTCTATGACAGTTTCTCGATATCTTACTCTTTCACAGCATTTTTAAAAAAGTTTAATTTATCTTTGTTGTTTTTCGTGACTATAGTTTCAGACTTTCGCGCGGTTCAGGGATGCATTTGTTAAAGCGTTTGTCACTAGTACAATGAACATTATGTATTCTGGGGTCAGAGCTCGGTCTCGGACACACCAGTTGTTCTGTGCATGTGACATTTATTTGATATTTTTAACTTTAGTTACTGTCCCTCCCCCATTTATATATATATATACCATCCCCACCCATTCCTCCTCGACCCAAGTCTCTCGTACACATCTCAATGTGGCGAGTCAGATAATAGCTTTTGTTTACAGCCACTTTTTATTTAAATTCTTAAGGAAATTAATTAAGTCTCAGAAAAATGCCAAACGTGAGGAAATTCCAGTGAGCACAACAAGATACACGCAGGACTATTCTCACATCCTTGAGATATATGTTCCGTTCAGGTAGACCCTTGGAGACCATTGGAGAATGTTTAGAATGACGTGTAATGTCGTGAACGCTTCAACACTTTCGTGAACATGACTAATCAACACGATTGCATGAATAAAGACACACACACACACACACACACACACACACACACACACACACACACACACACACACACACACACACTTTCTCTCTCTCTCTCTCTCTGACATATTTTCAAACGTTTAAGAGAATGAACGAATTATATATCTCTATGAGATGTATAATAATGGTAGTTTTAAACCTGTCCTCCTGAGTTACTTCAGAAGTATTTATACCTGCGTCATTCATTTGTTACCAAAATAGACCAGACTGCACTCAGCAGTGTTATATTCTTGCAGTCAAATCTCATATACTACTGTCATCCACGCTTATAATTTTTGGAAACATTTACTGCGTCTTTTAACCTGAAGGGCGCACCTGTCTGTATGCGAAGGTCTCTACTGCGCCTTAAATCTACAAGCTACTGTCATGGTTATCAGGTCTCACCGCATCACTATCTTATCACATTTTTCAGAACTCGACCATTAAGCGGCCTGCAGTCGTCAGCTTTCGTATCAGATTTTATTTTTAGTCTGGTCTTTTTTGGTCTAGATTTCTCGTTGTATTCATATTTTCCTGACTTGTTACTGAATCCTGACACTCACTGTGTTTTGATTCGAATACCGCTTCTCCGAAAAGCTCGTTTTGCTGACGCCATGACACAAGTATGCCTTGAACGCCTTGAACTGTGAAGACGACTGCTCCTTAATATGCTGATCTGCGGCCAGGAAGATGCACCAAGACCTTTGCTGTTATTCCTCATTCCTTCGGGACACGGCCTAGCGAGAATTCATTTGGCAGAGCGAGTAGGAACGTGGTATGATTTGCAAGTAATGGGGTCTGTTTGATCTTGCCTGGTAACTTCCGGCTACTTTTTCAGCACTTCTACTTTTTGTGTCTCTGTGAGACATTGATCATAAAACTATCAAATAAGGAAAATTATATTATATTGAAGGGGGTAGGGTACCTTGCACAACAATCAGAAACCTGAACTTGACTTGCGTTTTTGTTTTTAAAGCAAGGTAGGAAAACTCACCGGTGCTACAACAGCAGTGTGATGATATTGTTGATAAGGATGATGCTAATAATAATAGTTTTGCCTTTGGAGGCGACAATATGTAGATGGCTGTTACTGCCTCTGTTCTGGTGTGGGGGAGATTGGAGTTAAGACACGGGCGAAAAGCGGTTGGTGGTGGCGCTCGTGTTCTAATGAAATGTAGAGCACAGCTTAACGCCGGCCCCCGGCTCCTTCCTGTCGGCCTCCAGCTCCTCCTGCAGCTGAAATGGATTGGCTTGACGTGACCAGCTTCGCGATGCCTCGCGCCAAGTTGAGGGTTAAAGGGGTGGGAGAAGGGGTATGGACGGTCACAAGGCCGTTTCTGGCATTCATTGCAACGTCTAACGTCTAACCCCTTCCTCCCTCTCTCCACCGCCTTTTTTCTGCTGCGGCCTTACATGGCAGTGTTAACGAGAGGAGGACAGGAGGGCGAGATGTTCCCTCAAAAAAAGGGTTTGGGGGTTAAGGTTAAGGGTTGGTTGGCATGGCAGGGACTCGAGTACCTTTTTTTATATATTTTTTTGCGCTCGTCGAGTTTCAGCATAAGAGATAGGGGAGGTGCGCGGACACGGGTCGGCGAGTCTGTTGCCTTCACGCTTTGATGAGTTTCTGGACTGACTTGCCTGATTACTCCCTGCGCTCTCGTCCTTGGTCACGCCTGAGCTGACAGGAGGGCGGGAGGTGCGTTAGTTTGGGGTGGGGGTGGGGGAACGTTTGCAAGGGTGTCGCTGAGTGGAGAAAGCGATCTGCAAAATGGTGTCGGGTCTCTTTCCTCGAAGGACTAGGTGCAACTGCCTGTTATTGTCTTCTTTGAACGAACGCTTAATAAAATTTGAAATGATGACGACGAGAACGACGCATGACGACGACGACTATGATGGTAACGACGACGAAGACGATGATGAGGGAGACGGGGAGGTGCGACAGAACCCTCTGTATTATGTGTTTGCCAAAATCAGTCCCTAGAGGGAAGTTTTGTCTAGTGTTATCTTGTAGTTTTCTCTGTATCCTCTGAGATCTGAAGAGGACTAATGAAAAACAGACGCTTAGCACAATGCTGCATCGTTCTAATTTTGACCAGCTTCATTATACGTATCTTTCAATGTAAAATTAACAAATAAATGACTACTTGAAGACGGAGCTAATCAAAACTATCGGGTGTCGTCTGCTTGCCTGGCGGTCAAAGGGTTCAGTCGACCTTAAAGGTGCTTATCTTTTAAGTTGGCACAGTAACGGTCTGCTGACTGCCAGACTGACACACATGCTTGTAATGACATAAGCCTAGCATTGTTTTCAGTCCAGATCTGCCTCGAACAGAGTTATCAAATTTCATAATTACTCTGAGGCAGCTTTACCCCCCCACCCCCAAGTTCTTACCTGTCCTCGAAGCAGCCCCTCCACCCCCCCATCCTACACAGTTGAGCTGCCCTTGAATACCTTTACCATCTTGTCTACCTCCCGAAGCGGCATTATCCTCAGTCCTTGAAAAAAAAATAGGTGCCTCCTAAGTGACTCTGCACCCGATTCCGCCCCTCAAAATGAAAAGAAGGGAGATAAGAATGCTCACAACTTCAGCCCTGCTTCTTCCGAGTACCACGTGACGGCGCTGGTTGTGTGGAGAAGCACTGGGACGCCACAGACGATGTTACCATGATGCCTTCACCTGTTGCTGTGTTCCCGAAATAGCAGTACAAGAGCACCTTTACTATTTTCTGCCTTCCATCTTTGTTTTGTTTTGTACTATAGACCGTTGCTTCTAGAAAAAACTTTACTTTACCAGTCCTATTTCGTTCAAATCCACGCTCAGAGAAAGAAGTTTGATCAAATTAATACATGTACCCTGGGTTGGTGGACACGAAGGCATGATAATTTCTCTCTCATGGGGCTTTGGAGAAATAAAAAGGTTCAGTCAAACTCGTTCAGGGTTTAAGAAATCCAGCGCTAGAGAGCGCTTGGACCGCAAGCGGTGTGTCTTCGGCAAAGTCTGATTGGAAAACCTTACTTCGTCATATACCTGCAGGACTAAAATAACCCAAACATTTGGCTCTGAAGAAGTTTTTGATGCCAGCCAACATAAGAGAACAGCGCGTCTGCACTTACTTTACATATCCAGTCAAGCAAGGGAGAAAAAGCAACACAATATGAACAGTTTTACTACTTATATCTTAAAGGTGAAAATAAATAGCATTAAGCAATTATAATTTTTGAAGTCCAGAATGATTAGTTTTCCACAGTTTTTTCTGTTATAATTATTATTAACAGTAATAGTAGTAGCAGCAGTAATAGTTTTTACTCATTGTATACAAGGAATGCCGACAGTCAAGTGGTTTAAGTTCTTTGTGCTTGCCCGCCTACACAGGTGGTGCATTACTTTCTGACCAGTTGATGGGTAGCTAACCCTTTACAGACCCGGAGAAAGAAAAGGCAGCAAGAGGGCAAAGATGAATGCCGCCCTCATAAAAAAACCTGGCCCCGAGAAAAGGGGTTTCTTAAACATCCCTTTCCAAGACCGAAAAATGAGGGAAATACCTGAACCTATTTAAATTATAAAATAATTATATAAATATTTAATAATATTAATTCAAATTTTCTTGTAATAATTATATAATATAATATCAATACAAGGTGTTATACTACCGAGCCCATCATCCTTCCATCACTTTCACTATTTCTGTATGGCAGCAAAACTACGAAATCCAATTAGTTTCAACTGCTGAAGTAGCAGAGCTATATCCATTAAAGGAAAATTGTAAACACTTGTCAGTGATGTATAATATCTGTCTTCATGCGAGTCAAAGAGCAAATTTCAATGTCAAAGACTGTGTAAGAGATAAGGATTAAAGATGTGTACACATGTATTCGGTGGGACAATGAACATCATATACAGATGTGGAGTCAGAAAAGACATAAAGAAAGGCATTCATACAAACATATAAAAAGACAGGCTTACAGACAAGAACAAAACTATATTCTTGAATGTATCAGACACGGACAAAGTGGGAGGGGAGAGGAGGGAGGAGGAAGTCGAGCTGTGTGCACGGAATGCAAATAAAAAAATAGAGTAACTTAAGCAAACGTCCACATCGAGATGATCTGCTGTGTGTAGAGCACACATCTTCATCAGCATCATCAACAAATCGCTGCCATCACAAGTATAAATTTCAGCATGCGTTTCCATAGCTACGAACAGATCACTTATTAAAGGCACATCCCTACCATAACCGGTACCTATTAAAGGCATACCCGTGCCATGATTAGTACATTGTTTCAGTTTAATAACTGTACCATCACTAGCATATATTATCAGTATAATGCCAGCATTTATTATTCTTGTTCCGCTAGTACCACATGCACCTGTTATTATTTCAATACCGTTACCATCACTAGTAGCATAGTATCATCCTGCCGCTACCATTAGCAACACCTGTCATAACTAGAAAACAGCTGTCATCACTAACGCTTGTTATTACGAGAGCATCTCCACCTACATCTGCATCTATCATCACTAGAATACCACAGCCATCACTAACACCTATTATTAGTATCATTATCATAAGATGCTGTCGTCATTGGCGCCAACGTGTCTTTCTCTTCTACTCGGCGTGATCAGAGACAAGAAGATAGAAAGATGTTTGCTTGGAGCTTCAAAGACGTCACTTAACACATAGGCGCTACTTACATGCATAGATATATTATCAGACAGACAAACAGACAGACAGACAGATAGACCCTGAAAGAGAGACTCAAGACTTCCTAACACCTAAAACTTCCCTCTAGGGACTGAAAGAAAGAAAGAAGAAAGAAAGAAAGAAAGAAAGAAAAGCTACAGAGATAAACAAGTAGCCATACACACTACTGACTTTTATTAAGACGGTAACGCCCCTTAGTCGGCAGTAGTTTTCGCAACAATTTAAAGATAACCAAAAGACTAAACAATGTGATCCGCGATCAGTTTCAAATTATACTTGATTCCCCTGTACCCTGTACTACAACAAAAAGCCAGCTGACTGCAAAATGCCACATGCCCTACACCTGCCCCAGAGCAGTCAGTCTGGCTTGCACTCACGAGTATCACCGCCGTGACCTCAACAGACGACAGCCGATAATCGATCACCTGGTTTTCTTCGTTCAGTGACGTTTTTTCTCTCATCGGCGCTGGTCTACTTACACCCTGGTGTCTTTTTTTAACAGTCGACAAATCGGGAACAGTCCTCTTAGTCGCAATGCCTTGTATATTTTATTTACTTAGTATGAAATCAACGGTAAATTTATTGAGCAAGATCTTCCTCACCACGAAGCAAGTGTTTCAGACAACAAGAAGCATCATGTCGTATCATGCAGAAAACACATTGCATTGAAAAAGTAAACTTACTTTATGCCTCGATCTGGCTGGATCTCAATGCCAAAGTTCATAGGCGCATTTTTTTGAAAAGAGTTCTTATCTTCATACAGCCCCGTTCCTGAACGACATCCCTGGCAGATTTCTCCATGCGAACGAAGCGAGCGAAGCGATGTAGCCACTCGTTCTGCCAAAGCACATCGCGTTGAGACTGGAAAGAAAGATAGTTTTTTTTTTCCTCTACCCACGCAGCTGCCAGAAGGTATCACATGCTATAGAAAGCTAGTGTTGTTTTGTTGTCGTTGTTGTTGCTAGCTGTTGCTGCTGCTGCTGCGGCTCTTGCTTCTGCTGCTGTTGCAATGGAGCCACTGTGTGTAAAACTGCTGGTTGTCTCGAGTGAAGCAAGGAAAAGTTTGTATGCGCGTGCAGCCGCCAAACTACAAACCAACGCCTGTTGTCAGGAAGTCCGGTCGAGTTTTCCCCCCCAAGTGGCTTGCGACAGTGTCCTGGCTTCTAGCGCCGAGGGTCCAGAAGCGTTTCGTTGGTGGGTGGGTCTCTCCCCCCCCCCCCCTTTCCTCGTGGTCGTCGCTCTGCGACCGCATCAGGATCTGTAGCCGGATCCGTTGGCCCGGCGACGGCACCTGCCACCTTTTGTCCCCGTTGCGTATTCACATACTCTGCAGAGGTCAGGCGGCAAGGGTGCAAAGGTCGCAGGTCGCAGAAGGCGAGGGCGCCAGCACGTGCATATTTTCCTGCACGCTATCGTGCATGCGCGCGTGCGTGACCGAAAAATTGAACGCGTGCGCGGGGGGGCGCCAAACTCAACTCGATTCTCACATGCGCGCGATGGCTTCCTCTTGTCTGGGAGTTCCGGAATAACGTGGCGGTGTGTGCCGGTGATGGTGGTGAGGTGGGGGTGTCGGCGGTGGTGGTGGTGGTGGTGGTGGTGGTGGTTGTGGTGGTGGAAGCGATTCCTCTGTGCCGGCATGATGTGCGTGGGTGGGCGGGTGGATGCTGAGGTGCTTTGCCGTGATGCGGGGTAGCTATGCGCGCGTCAGTACAGCAAGCAGTTGCTTGTCAAAGCCATGCTCAGGTGTGAGGAGACGGGTAAACAATTAATATTAAGGGGTACAGTAGAAACCATTCGTAGTCACGTTGTTATTGTACCATCGCACTTTGAGAAGCTAGCACATACATTGACAAAGATCTTTCAAACTTTTAAATCAGAAGTGCCACTGTATATGGACAGACCTGGTCTGTCGCTCTAAGAGCAAAACAAAACATCAGTGCACGAAACTGTTTAAGTTGTACTATACATGTCAAACATCGAGACAGACCATTTAGACAACTGTCATGCTTGATGTATTTATACATTTGCGGGATGTCTACCGTAGAAGTGTAGAACAGGCTATAAATCGAATGGATGTGAATGTAAATGATTGCGGGATACCGTTTCCACTAAGGAATCAGACCATCAGCCAAACTTTTTAGGGTAGATTTTTAGCAGTCAGGACAGAAACCTTTTCCCGTAGCATGGAACTAAAGAATGTCATTTATTAAGACACTTTGATGTCCTGTTCAGCTATTACTGCTTTAATGTTGCCTTTAGAACGGAGCCCTAGAGTTTTGTGTCAAGAAAGAAAGACTCATGCGTTACCAGCAAATTGTTTCATTTGCGACCCGCCACCACAGAAGGAATCTTAAGTCGGAAATTAGAGATTTTGCAATTTTATATTTTTGAAATTTATAGGTTGGCCTTTCTCTTGATATCAAAGTTTTCTTTTAGTCTTAAAAGTGAGTTATAAAGGTTTGAAGTGTGCAAGTACGGTGGCGGCCATTTTGAGAAAAGCGGGTTCAAAGATTTTCACCGAATTCATTAGGTTTTTCCTTTGCACTTTCCACTTGTTAGTGGAGAGTCTAGTTTCAGACTTCCATCTATCTCACCAACTAACTCTCTGGATCCTGGATTAACAGACAGCAGAGAGTTTCTGCTAGCGGTCTTCTCTCAGATCCTCTTGTCACCGGTACAAGGCTACTGTTTGTATCCACTACTGTTCATACTCTATACTAACAGTTGCAGAAGCACTACGGATAGGAGTTGTCTTAAAAAATATGCTGATGACTCTTCCTTGCTGTAATTTTTGTATGATAATGAAAACGTTCACAGTGGCGCTCTTCCTGACTTTGTGTGACGCTGGTGTGACGAACACTTCCTTGTCTTGAATGCCTCTAAGACTAAGGATTTGATCTTCGACTTTCGGATGATCAAGCCTGAGACAGTCATCAGTACCATCCATGATGATGCCATCGAGGTAGCCGACTCTTACAAATATTTAGGTACCATCTTCGATAACAAGCTTTAACATGATCTTCCGTAAGAGCCAACAACGCCTGTACCTCCTACGGAAACTCAAATCTTTCTCTGTCAGCTCTGTCATCCTCACTCGGTTCTATCAGTCCTTCATTGAAAGTCTCATCATTTTTTCTTTCATCTCTTGGTTCCACAACCTCTCCCTCAAAAACAGGAATAGTCATGTCTCCCTTGTTAATATCTGTTCCAACATCACCGGCATCAGGCATAAAGACTTGGCAGCCTTATGTCATCAACAAATCCTTAGGAAAGCATCCCGTATCCTCTATATTTCTGATCATGTGTTGGTATGTGAATTTTCACTCTTACGGCCCCCCTGTAGGTATACGATGCCTGTTTGCCTGAAATCAATCGTCCCCGCCAGTCATTCATTCCACGTGCCATCTACTTGATCAACTCTACTGGCCGAGATCTTGTACTAACCTGAGGTGACCTTAGGTTACCAACTGTATCCTCAGTTGCTGGGAGTGTGTGTGTGTGTGTGTGTGAGAGAGAGAGAGAGAGAAATTATTATCACATTATCTCTTGTACATCATGTAAATTTATGTATTACTGCTAGTACGAGCACTATCCGGAATTCTTTCATTTTTCCGCAGCACTTTGAACGTGTGAACAAAGTCTGGCGGAAGGAGTTGGTCAGCCATTCGCCAAGCGACTTTCCTTTCGTTACCAAGGGACACTTCAGTATTTGATTCTCCCATTGGACAGCTTCGTGATCAACGACCAGATTTGTTTACTCCTAAACTTGTGTAGATAAATATTCTGATTAGTTAATATTTGAATCAGTCATTAAAAAGATTGAAAACGCAGACTCTGAGCTTTCTGGCAAGCTACAATACAGTGGGGTTCTGACAAGGGGAAATGGTTGCGAAATATCGTTTGAATTTCGTCATTTTCCTGCAGAAATCGAGACGGTTCGCCGTGGAGAACCTCGATCAAAATGTATTGTAAGACCATTTCTAACCTTTATTATGACACAGTAGTGTATTTTCCTGTTAGTTTAATAACGAAGGAATCCATTTTTAAAGAAAAGTAAAACTGCACAAAGTTGACCCTCATCACCATTCTAGGCCTCTTCTACGAAACTACTAATCTGTACCACTTAAGACTCATTTCGTGATGGCTGGTCACATTTAGTCCACAGACTACATAAACTACATAAACAAGGTCTTCAGTAAGTTTATCAAACAAAACAACCTAAAACATAAATGAACACCCCTGTCTCCAAACACAAAAAGCTCGGAATAATGCCGGTCCGTGGGCGAAAGCCAGACATACTGCACCCCCCCTCAACTCCAGTAGCTACACTGGCTGTCAGTGCCAACTGGCATTGATTACAAGATCACCACTTTTGTGCTTCTGCCTTCTTCACGGCCTCGCCCCACCATATCTGTCTAAACTACTGATGCCTTACTACCCAAACCAGTCTCTTCGTTCCCCTTGTGCTAACCTCTGTGTGCCAGGAAAGACATTCGGCAGACACTCCTCCTTCTCTGTCTCTGTCCATGCTCTTTGGAATTCTCTACTCCTCTCTCTTCAAACTGTGCGTTCAACGCTTTCAAATCTATCCTCAAAATCCACTATTTTAAAATAAAAATTTTCGCAATTCAGCAAATTCTTCAGCTCACTTTTCAGTTCCTCGTCTTTGTTCACGCGCTTTGTTCCTGTCTGCCATTGTGTCACGCGTTAACTGTTTACGCTGAATGCATACAGTTAATTTATACACCGCTGCTTGTGTTTCTTTGTTGTATGGTTTGCTCTCTGTTCGTTAGTAACTTTCATGCACTTCCCATTGAGAATACCTCCGAACGAAATTCTCCCTACAAATTCAATCATCATCATCATCATCATCATCATCATCATCATCATCATCATCATCATCATCATCATCATCATCATCATCATCATCATCATCATCATCATCAAGCCCGTTGAGAACTCGAATCTCAGCCATGTACAGGGACCAGACGTCAAGAAGCGGAAATCCTCTCAAAATCCTCAGACAACATGGCAAAAATTAATTATTCAAGTAACGACTATCCCCTAACCTGTACGAAAGTCTCTTTTTCAGCAAACGAGTCTTTCAATGAACGAGGCCTGTTGCAGATGAACTCAACCAGGCATCATTAAGGTTGGCGTTAAATACAAAATGACTGTGCGGATCACAATCGATAAAGTAGCGGCGGTAGGTCCCTGCCTCTCGCTTGGTGTTCAGTTTCATTCTTCCTGTTTTGGGAAAGAAAAATTGCACTTTCGATTCCACTTATTGCCCCCTGCTCCCTCAGTGACCTCCAGACACCCGTGTTCGTGCGGAACTCTTTCTCGGGGAACGGCGCAGAAGGTCAGGCGCTTCCGTCACTGTCACCCGCAGGGAGCCCCCACAGGAGACTGAAGTCCCACGGTTTATAATAGCTACAGCAACACCTTCAACTCTCCGCTTCCACAAGGTCACTATTTTCAACTGAAGTCATCTGCGGCAGATAGACGTGCTGGTACTGAAAACGAAGATGAGCCTTAGTCTGGACAGAAAAACCTGACGGAAGCTGTATCTCATGAAAACATGCACGAGACATGGAAAGAGCAAAAAAAAAAAAAAAGACTATGAAATGTGCAGCGAAGTTTGCCCAACACGGATGGCTTGCGTAGGAAGCAGGCAGCTTTACGATGGCGTTGGTGGACGTCCTTCTAAATTTCGTATCAGTCTGATCAGTCTGCTGGTCTTCTCACCTGCTTAAGCCTCTTGCTAGAACCACGGATTTTCTCGGTCTGGCTCCGTTCCTTCAGATATAGACACGGGAAATTTTAGGGACGCAAAGGATACGTCCAGACAAGAGCTAATAGGCTCCGCCAAGAAAGCAGGCGGAACGGGTTCCATCGTCAGCGACCTGGAAGAGAAATCTAGTTAGAACTCCGAGTGTGAACATATAGCACAGCCGGGGCCTTTAAGAAGTCGCCTAATCACGTAAGGAAACGCACGAAGACTAATTTGTCGCTGGAGAGTGGTCTCCCCTCGTGCAGAGATTTTTCTTTGGGTGTGTTATTGCCCTTTCTTTTGGGGTGGGGAGTGTTGTCGCCTTGTGCAGAAATTTCCTTTTTTTAAGCCTGGAGAGAATTGCCGTTTTGTACGGTCATTTCGCTTGGGAAGTGTTTTCACGGCCCCTAAACTCTCCTTTCCTAGGATATTATTACTTTTCGACACGAGTTCTTTTTATGTCTTTTGCAAAGAATTGAGAAAGTTTGTGCACTGATCTTCTCTGACACGAACAGTTCCTTCTTCTGCTGCTTCGAGGATTTTTGACGTTGTTTCGCAATGCGTCTACCCTAACAATCTAGCTTGCCAGCTTAACCAGTGGGCGCCAACTGTTTTTATTTTTTTAAGAGCTGCATGATACTATCTTCCCAAATCTTGGTAAGTACTCTACTTTCCGTTCTAGAGATACACGCATGCAAACATCATGCACAGAAAGATCTTTAACTCGTGACACCATATTTGCATACAGTACGCTAAATTAACATATGGTCCAACTTCTTCTGGATCACGTCTGGACGATTACCACAAAAATCGGCACCGCTAACTAGACGAACATAGGCGAATGTCTAACCAAATTTTGCAAAGTGCTTTTATGTCACCGTCATCTAAAAGATTAGCCATAGTTGCTCAAACCTTTGTCCATACTTGTTTGTCTGGTTAAAAATGACCTTTTATAAGACCTGCTATTGGCTACTGCAATCAGAACTGAGGGTCGCCTATTCCGAGGGCTTTAAGATCTCTATGAAATATGAGGTGTATAACTAAGCGTCTTAGAGCATTACAAGTCACTGTCATATGCAGTGGTATAACCATAACTAAGGGCATTGTCCCAATGCACACTATACAGTTCTATAAGCTCTGTAACTATACAGTCCAAATGCATTATGTGGCACAAAACATTGGCGTCTCAGGGCAGGAAGTCCCATTATAATTCGTGGTACTCTAACCAATGATGAGAAGGGAGGAGGAAAAGAAGGAACGACTAAGGCTTCTGGAACGACTCGTTCAACTATTGTGTCTGTCACGGGCGCAATACTCTAGAGCTCGACACTTCAGAAGCACCTGGATACAGTTACTGTCCAAACCACGATGGTCTATCGATTGTGGGGATTACGATTTCATTCACGTCGGTCGTTTCGTCGGCAGTTTCGTTTCCTCTAAATCCCTGAGCATATACGTAATTTCTCGTTTCTAGTTTGGCGTACAAAACAGTTGCATTGTATAATTAACTTTTTTTTAGTAGGATTTCAGTGACACGTTTTACTGTCTTTAAAAAGATTCATTGTTCGTTCTATGCAGTGTTTTCTTTTATTCAAAATTTTTGCGATGGTAGAGGCTCAGTGACGATGCCTTTAAGAATGAGTCCTGAGTGGCTCGGAAGTAGTTCAAATTTTAATGAATATTTAAGATTGCAAGCCACATTCGCTCTTAAAGGGTCACACTGATGCACTTCTCTGAAGACCGAGCAATAGGGATGATGGCGGCAGAAAAAATACTGTCGTCGTAAATGAAGGATTTTCCCACTCCTACTACTTCGTCTGTCTGGCGAAGGATGTGTATGAGCAACTCCCACCAGGCCACCCATTCTCACCCAAACCGGCTATCGCATAGCTGAGGACTTGTGGCGTCCCAGACCTTTGATAACTTAAGCAGAAACACATCAAATCCCACGGGGTAAAACATATCACATGTTACACCCATGACACCCCGGAGTTAGGTGACGATTTTGCAAAAGCCTTGCACTCATAGTAATGTGATTTCGGAAATGACTTGCTGCATCTCCCCAAACATCCAAAAACCACAGCTTTTAGGAAGGTGCGAAGGGACTGCATTATGATTCACGGGGAATCTTTCCTCTGAAGATGAGATAACAGAGAATAAAACATAAGGTGTGGAAACTGCATATGCAGTATAACTGCTAACGAAGATCAAGGCATGACGTCAGCAAGTCCTTACAAACAGGTGCTACTTTATGCCCTGTAAACATAGCTGTCTGCTGCAAGACAGAGAGGGTAGGTGGATGAGGGAGAGAATATGTATGTATGCGCGTGTGTGTAAGAGCGTGTGTGCGATTGTGCGTGTGAGAGTGTTTATATATGTGTGAACGCGTGTGAGAATATGTTTGTGTGTGTGTGTGTGTGTGTGTGTGTGTGTGTGTGTGAGAGAGAGAGAGAGAGAGTGTGTGTCATGAAAGAAAGAAAGAGAGAGAGAGAGCATGTGTGTGTAAAATCCAGCGTGTCTTTTCTCATGATAGATTTAATTAGATTAAATATTCTCGCGAACAAACACAAAAGTGATTACTTTCGATTTACTTTTGCGAGTGTATATATATATATCAGTGGCATCCAACTATTTAAAAAGATTTCCAAGGCATGGCGTGCGTGCTCAGTCTAAGTGATTGAAGCGATAGACTGACATCGTGTAATGTTTAAAATCTTCAAAAATTGCTCAAAGTACCTTTTCTGATCTGTACTCATGTATTAATATTTAAGCGAGCTTTGCACACCAATAAAAGTATATTTAGACCATTGTCGCATCCAGTTGTAATTGTTTCAACCTATTATCATCCCAAACTGCTGTGTCCTTGAATGTTTCGTCAACCTCATTTCTTGAATTCCACGGTCCTCTCTAGGGTCCAGCCATCCCTCATCTACCACCCAGAGAGACAGAGTTGGCAGCTTCACGGCAGTGTGTTGATGCTATTTGACTGAATGAAGTGTGGCGAGGCAGAGATGTGAACCAGATACATCCTTAGGTAGAAAGGAAAGGTGACAAGGAGCTTCCCACAGTTTGCTGCTTGTTCATCAAATATTTAGCCTGTGTAATTTTATTTTCCTGTCTCTGTTCCTGTCTCTTTCTTCCAATTTATCGAGTGAATAAGCTGGATAAGTTTATTAGTGTGGTTGATGTCACTGGAACTTTTTTGTGTGAGAAGAGAAAAAAGGTGAAATGAAGAAAAAAATAAAATAAAACAGGAAGGAATGAAAGAAACAAGTTAGGTTCTAAGCTACACAAAACAAGTCTCGTTGCACAATTAAGCAGACAAGGATGTCAGTAGAACTTTACCAATAAACAGAGGTACTTACAATCTGTACTTTATAGTAAACTTGATGGTATTGCAATCCTGTCAAGCCTAGCTGATGCCACTGCCGCTTGCTTCTGAGATCCCTTTATGAACATCTGTTAAGAGATAACTTCAGAGTATTTAAAGCTGTATATATCCCATAAATCTGTACTCAGTACATCGAGATCTCGGCTTTACCATTGCCGTTAACTACAAATTTGCTCTTGGGTGAGGTGGCCTCCTTTAGGTACGCAATCGTTGGTAAAGTCTTGCAGTTTGATGCTGTCCCTGCTGATCGATGTCGTCTGCAAAAAGTAAATTCCACCTGTGCTTCCCAGCGATGGAAAAAAGGTGTTAGTGGTGTTTCCCACAAAGATGTTAAGCAGTCCAGTATTCTTGTCTGACACCTACTGCTGTGTGAAAAAAGCTTCTATTTAATTATCCAGTAGTGCTGCACTCTTTGAGTTTTTTATTTTGCAGCACTTTAAGGACTTGAATAAAGGTCTCCTCGATGTTGTGTTTTTCGCATCACATGGCACAGCCCATCGTGTCAGATTTTTTCGAATGTCTAGTTAAAGTCGATGAAGTTGTGGAAGAGATCCCTATGGAATTATAGATGTTTTTCGCATGCCACAGTCGAAGATCTATTCAACTATGCCCCTGCATAATCTGAACCAGACTGTTTTTTTGCTAGCAGTTGCCCAGCGGTGCTGTTGGTGCGATTCTAGATGACTTTTCACATCGCTTTGCTAGTGGCTGCAGTTTGTATACTGGTTACTGTTTCCTGTTTTTAGAATTAGCAGAACTATTGATTGCATCCCTTCGTTGTACCACTCTTTGCCTTCCCAGATTCTGTGGTACAGAACAATAAGGGCTTTTACTGTTTATTTTTTGCTTTGCGTGAGGATATCCGCTGGGTGGATGCCAGCGCCAGGTGACAGACTGCGTAGAGGTTTCTCGATCTCTTGTCGCAGGACAGGTAGGTCTGCAAGGTCGTTGGTGTCTTTCTCTTTAAGGATGGTAGTGTCTGTCTTCAGCAGGGAGTTGCACAGATCCCTGCAATATTTAGTCAATCAAATAGTACAGCTATGCTTTCCGTAAGAAGGTGGTCAAAGCTTTCTTCAATGATTGAAATTTTGTGGTAGCCAGTCTTGGTGAGTGCTTCACGACTTGGTAGACCGTTTACCTGTCGCCGCGAGTCTATACCAGGGGCTATTGAAAGTAACACATCTGTTTTCAGAAAGGGTGTTTGCTTCACAGTCTACCATATTTAAGGTGACGAATTTACCTCCTAAGTTGGGCTTTGTACGCAATGTACGCAACGTTTGCGTCTTGCATCTTCTCCAAAGGAAAGCAAATTCTAGGGATAGTTGGGGGCTCTTTAGGATAAAGACGGCCTGTGCATGACCTTTCTGATGCTGGGCTTGAAACACCTTTGCAGAAAGAGAAAGTCAATTTGGTTTTGGACCAAATCATCTGGAAAGTACCAAGCTGCCGTCCTGGATTCCTTGTGGCGATGGATAAAGTGAATCGGTGTCTATATGCAAACTCTCGAAGTCTGAGCTCCCGGTCTTTCATTTCACCCAAACTAAATTGACCTGCCATTTCGCTAGTTGGCGTTTCAGTACCAGAGTACGAGTGGAATGTTCTTTCTCGGTGCTGCCTTAATAACTCTAAGATGGTAAGCACCTCGTGCTTCACGATCCTCAAAGACCGATTTACTTTGGTTAATAAGAATTTTCGTGATCAAGCGAATTCTTCCGCTTCCTCCTCAGTTCTTAATCTTCATCCATTCACTTATATTTGCCACGGTTTCATCTGTTGCTGCAGCTTGTGTCCCTTTCTTGCACGGTTGGCAGTCTGGTAACATGCGCAATGAGGTCGCCTCTACATGGAGAAAAATATGCATTACATTATTATTATTATTATTATTATTATTATTATTATTATTATTAACGTATGAATAAAGCTATTGTAGCAAAAACAGTTCAGATGCAGCTACTTAGTTTATATCCCCTTTCACTTTGCCGCAAAGTTCTGTCTTAAGGCCTTTGGGAAATATTCGCTATCCGTCTTTGTTAAACCCAATTATTCTCATTATAACAACTTAGGTCAGGGGTCTATTGGAAAATGTGGGCAATAAACCACCTTGTTGAGTGTATTTGTAGTGCCCAAGCGCTGGGGAGTCTCGATGGACGATTTAATCTTTGTAACTTAGACATCAAAAGTTACTGCTTTCGAAGTTCGGGACTGTCTGACAGTTACACAAACATGTACGCAGTCTCTCTCTGTCTCTCTCTCTCCCTCACACACACACACACACACACACACACACACACACACACACACACACACACACACACACACGAATACGAATACGAATTCTTTCTCTCACTCGCTCACTCATTGACACAGTCTTGGTTGCTGTAGGAACAGGGCAATGTCTTAGTTCCTTACATACTTCTCTAAGCTGCTCTAACTGAGCATCACCATTACTTTTTTCACACCAACGAAGAGTAAATAGATTTTCCGAAAATGAAGTGATGCCAAAGTTTCCTTTTAAAAAGCCGAAGGTAGATTTTTCGGAAAGTTGAGTGTCGTTGACAATGTTTTCTACGTGCAAACTTTTTCTTTACAGACCCAGGGAAATGAAGGCTTTGTGTAGATGACACCGGAACAAAATAGATCAAAAGAAAGTGATCAAGGTGTTGAGAAGTCTACATAGTTTCCCCTTAGACTGTTTTGGAGGTAAAGGATTTGTACAAAAGCGAAGATGGAAGTAAAGTGTTCGCATTTAACGAGTTAAGAACTTTTTTTTCTTTTAAGCGTTTGGTCCTTCGCTCGATATTCGGAAAGTTTACCGCTTTTACCGCTTTAGCATTCGAAACTGAAAAATACCACCCCACCCCCCCAAAACAAAAAACAAAAAAAAACAACAAAAAACAACAAAAAACCCCGAATGTGCAAGAGGCTCTAGTGTCAACTCGCAAACGTTTGTGGACAGATCGCGAACGATGTGACAATCACTTCTCTGGGACAGGGAGAGCAAGAAAGAGCAAGGGATAGAGAGAAAGTGAGAATGCGACGTCACCATCCAAGAGAACTAGGAAGAGAAAGTGAGAACTATTTTTGTTCTTTTAAGTGTTTCTTTCTCTTTATGTCAGTTCTATTGTTTTGTTCCTTTTGTTAAATGGTCTTGCATTTTGTTATTGTTCTTGTTCTTGTTAGCGTTTTTGTGCTTCGTATTTGTTTTTTATTAGTGGTCTTATTAATGTTCTTGTTCTTGTTAGTTTTCTTTTGTTTGTTAGTGTTGTTGATCGTGTTTGTGTTAGTGTTCTTATTAATGTTTTTGTGTTTGTTCCTCTTGGTCCCCTTCGATTATTTTTGTTTCCGACTCTGATGATGCCATCAGCACGGCTTGTGTCTGGTTTTCTCAGGTCCATCGTTTCAAGACGTGTCTCAGATGAAGACCTCCCGACTGTGCTACCCTGCCAACACAATGACAACAAGAATGATCATGTGAGGACGACAGGGATGAGCAAGGCTCGGATGTCCCTCTCAGTGATATACACCGAAGACTAAGTAAAGCGTCTCATTAGCTCTTTGCCTCTCATTATCTCCTCTTACTCTACCAATCATCGTCTGGACCTGCTGGCAAAAGAACATATACCAGGACAACTCTTTTGACCCTGAGCACCGAGTGTCTGACGATTAATTTCCTAAATATTTTACACTTGCTTGATAAGCCTACACCATAACTCACCCATCGTCTGATAGCTAAAAGGAAAGTTTGGTAGTTCGGCTTTAATAGTATAGTCTGTTACGGCTTTTACTGGGCAACATTGCCTGTTACGTTTGGCCTTTCGATTGAACATACCCTGATATGGATATTCCATATACATGAAAGCACATCTTCATTTGTCAAGGCGGAAACGTCAAAAACAAATGTCTCCAGCACAGCGCAAATAATGCATAAAGCATTCTTAGTATAAGTGGTCATAAACATTTTGTTTTCTCTTTTAAAAGAGTGTAGGCTGTGCGTGCTTGCGTGCATACCTGTGTGTAGGCATGTCCGTGCGCGCACATCTGTATGTACATTCAGATCTGTCTCCTTTGTGTTATTGCCAGTTAGTGTGTGTTTTTTTTTTCTTTTTTTTTTGCTGAGGAAAGGGTTGAGTTTCCGTCTTGTGCGTGAGTTTCACTTGATGTCCAAATAAAAACAAACAAACAAACATGAAGAAGGCAGACGATGTTTCCAACTTCATTCTTTGGGGAAGGGGTGTAGAGAGAGCCACCCTCTAACCTCTCCAGATTATTTTCAGAGCTTCTAAACTTGCCGAACACGTGCGCTGTTGATTTTTAGGGGGTGCGTGTGTGTGAAGATGACTGAAGATACTGACGATTATTTTTATGTTTTCACTTTTAGTTTTTTTTAACCTGCGAGCAAGATCTTTCCCAAAGAAATTCTGAGAATAGGCGCGGTGAGGCTAAGATTTTCGCTGGGCCTGATGGGAAATGCATCACTGATTAGACAGCTGGCAAGGGAGGGAGTGCAGGGGAAAACACTCGAAAGAAACTGCGTTTACAAGTGCCAACAGTTCAGTGGAAATGAGGTTCCGTGGCATTTGCTAGTGTTATAGTCGAATTAAACTGATCAAAGAACACGGTGCGTTTAAGCGAAGTGTTGAATCCTGTTAGGACAGACAATTTTCCTAAGATGGTAAATAGTGATAAATATTGACTGTGTAGACACAAAGATAGACACCCAATGTCTCTGTCTATCTGCGTCTACATCAGAGCAAGTGGAGATTCCAGTCAGGGCGCCCGGTTGTCACCACCGCCCCAAGAGGCACAAGGTTCAGATCTCGTCTCGGGCCACTGTGTACGAACACCTGTTCGTAGGACCGGCCGTCGGGGATTTTTCCTGGGTGCTCCGGTTTCCCCCACATCCCTCTTCCATCATAGTGCGAAATCACCTCTGGGTGAAAGGGTTTTCCCGCTAAAGCAATTAACCAGCCGACCGAGATTCTTCACAAGATGTACCATGATATAAACGTTGGAATTTTTTTCTACTTTTAAATGCTAGAGATGAGAAGAGAAAGGAAAGAAGTACATAAGTAGAAATATCATTTGTAATGTATTTGTGTAATGTACGTGTAATGATTTGAGCGACACTTCCGCCTACACACATACAGTATATATCTATATATAAACACACATTGACAAGCATACAATTATGGGAAGTTATTACTATAGCCATGAGTACGATATCCATACAGCAATTGGTATTTGGGGGGATGGGGGAAACCCCAGCGAGTCTGGAAAATAACTATAATAAGTAGAAGAACTCTATGCAGTCTCTTGACTCGAATACTGCTGACCATATGGAAGACACGAAAGCGTGAAAGAATACATTATATATAATGTATAATATATAATGTAGGCTGTATTGCAGCAGTATGTGTTATATATTTAAAATGCAAGGGTCTCTATTTCTCTTTCTGTCACACACACACACACACACACACACACACACACACACACACACACACACACACACACACACACACACACACACACACACACACACACACACACTCCTCTTCACACTTACCTATACGCACTCAAGCAGATACACATACACATACGCATTTACTCACCCAGATTAACGTTTATAAAACATCACCGAAACTTCAGTCTAAAATTAGTGTTGACGTAGGAGGGATCGGCTTTGAAAGGGAAATTTTCCAGCCGAACACCGGATAGCGCACCCTTAAAAAAATGGCGATACCTGGCGCAGATTCGCTAGACAAGTAGACTCCACCATCGAGTCTTGTTTATTAGTTAACTTTTGCTTCTGGGTTGTGGCCCATGTTCACTTCCTGAGACCTCGCTCCCAAAGCGACCCCACGTCAGTGCCCAGATTAGCCATTTCAGAAAGGCCAACAACGCTTTAGAAATGTCAGTTATATTTTTTTTAAGTAATGCCAGAGGATGTTGGCTTTGTTACCGTTTACTTTTTATCCCCCGACCGATAAAAATAAGACAATCTTTCCTCAGGGGGGAGTAAACATTTCCTACTTCACCTTGACTCCGCCCTGCCTTCACTCCTGTCCGGACGAGGGTTTGGTATCTGATAGCTAGGGTTTGAAGTGGTTAATGTTTTCCGATTGGATCAGCATGAAGTGGCCACCATGGAGGATTGTCTGCTCGGTCCACGCGTACGTCACCTTATCATTTTGTTTGTGGTCTCGATGACATCCTTGTCAGCGGTCTTTGGTTTTGGCGACTGCTTCACAGAACGTGCTTTCTGTTTCCTCGTGTATGTCATATGCACTTAATGCGTGGCTGAGTCTTCTTCTGGCTTCCCCCTTCCACTGATCTTTTTACCTTCTTCTCACTCTCTCTCTCTCTCTTTGTCTTTCATCGCATCCGACACGTGTTTTTAATGTAACAACAAACACATTTATCGCGCCAAAATCGGAACAAGTTTAGACAAAGGTAACGCAAACATTACAGGGAATTTCCAAGCAAGGGCCAATCCTAGTTAAACAGAACGTTTGGCGGGGTGTCTTTCTCCTTGTTTTCTCTCTTGCTCTCCTCTTTTTCTCTCTCTCACCTTTTTGCTGTCTTTCGTCACTTCTGTTATACAGTCTTCAAGACTAACCCCAAAATAAGACAAGAAACGAAGATCCATTGTTTTGGTTTATCTTTAATTCATGTTTAGAAAAAGCTGTACTGAGGACGATAATAATCTTTTCTTGAGCTCCAGCATCCCCATCAACTTCAAAAGTAGAGTGAACTGTAAAAACCTGTTAAAGTTGAGAAGAAAGCGTTTTCGCTAATTAGAAATGGCTACCGTATGCATATTGCCCTCAAATACAGAACTCACGATATGGGTTTGGAAGTGCATCTTGGCCTTTCGGCATAAAACCAAGTGACCCATCGTCCTCAAATTTCCAATGAAACGTGAAGGGTCTTAAGTTCGGTTTTTTTATTTTTACAGCTATGTCGTGAGTGCTGAAGAGTTCTGACGATTTGTTTTTGCTTTTCTTTTTATATTTTTTCTTTCTTTCAGAGTCAGGTTAAATTTGTTGCCCTTATTGAGATGTATTTACAGGAAACGACAGGGGAATGTCAATATGACGTGATAATGACAATGGACATATTGATAAACCAAGGAAATAGAACTAAACTGTAACAGAGCAACGGGGCACGATTTATATTATTGCCTACAATACTGTGTTTTCTGTTGATATTGTTTCTTATTCAAATCTATTACAGAGCTTACGTCCTCTTCCTCGTCATCATTATCATCATCACCCTAAATCCATGGTCATTATCACCACAGCCGATAGCACTTTCACCTTGAACCCCAATATTTAAAAAAAATTTAACCGAGACTGTATTACGCGGAATGTCACAAATTTACGGCGTGTTATGTGTAAAGATAAAATTTATGCATGGCCGGTGCGAAGCTTGGAATCGCCACTAATACCTACAGAAATAAAAGGCCAAAGGTTAATCTCAGCGCTGGACATTTCGTAAGATTCCTAACTCTAAAGCCCTCACAATGTCCCACTAACAGCAAATGCCAAAAAATGTTCGCACCAGGTTCTTCTGTGAGGGCGATTCCTGAAAAGAGCCAATCAAACAGGAAGAAAGCAAAAAGACGATTGTGCGCATGCGCCATGGCCGACTCACGCGCCTGGGCAAGCATGGTCAACAAGCCGTTGGGGCAGAAAGAAAGAGAGCGCAAACATATTCATTGGCAAACAAAAGCTGTCAGAACACGGGACCCGCACCTTAATAAATCGTCATCCGAAGGAAGAGAAGAGCTGGCTAGCATGGGGGACATGTTGCCACGGGCTGCAGCAGATTATATTGTGACTTCGGATGGTGATGGGGCGCGCCGTGCTAAGCACAACATCGCCGGCAGGGGCTGAACATGAGAGCTTTCTCGTGTTCCTCGCTTCTGGCAAACCACACGCATCCACCTTCAAACGCACGAACGCGCATATGCGGACACAACACGCTAGTCCCCCAACACACACACACACACACACACACACACACACACACACACACACACACACACACACACACACACGCACGCACACGCACACGTACACAACGTTCCTTCTTCCTTCAATCATTCATTCATGTTTTTCCTTTCGAAATTTACACGTGCGAGCGCACTTAGACAAACCCACATCCATCCAGCCATCGACACGCACGCATGTACACACAGACATGTTCACTAATTTGTGTCCATTCTCGAAGTACAACACAAATTTCGTTTGGTTGCAAAAGAAAGAAAGAGAGGTGATTGAGAGAGAGAAAAAAGAGAGAAAGGCAGAGAGAATCGTAAAATTAATGCACTTTTTTGACCTCCTAACGAGAAGAGGTTGTCCAAGATAAAGGCATTAATCATCCATGCAGTTGCTGCCTCGTTCTGAATTACTCACAGGGTTTCGCACTGATGTCAGTCCGCTTCCGGTTTAAATCTTGTCTCAGCGAGTCTCTGACTTCACTCAGCTATTCTGGAACATGCCTTGTGCTAAACAATGCAAATGAACTGGTGCATGTTCAAACGGAACGGCTTTCGGGGCAACGGATGAGTGCATGAAATTTTTCCACACAATTAACCTTTTATTGAAAACAACGTTGCTGAAACCGTGCCTGAGAGCTTTTATAGAAGTGCATTCATAATACCGAGAAGCTGTTTCCCAGTCTGAGGTCACTGGGCCCAGTATACGACCTGTTCAGTATATGGCACGTGCACATTTATGTATGCCTGCACGAACGCACACATACACAGCACAGAAAAAAAACATGCACCTACACATACTCTAACATACAAAATACTAAGTAAAAAATCACATGCATGAATACCAGCAAAAAAAAACACACACACACAAACACACACACACGCACGCACACACGCGCCCGCGCCCGCGTTTTGAGAGAAAACACAAAATATAAAAGTAGGTGAATACAGAAACACACGCACATCTCTCTCTCTCTCTTGTGTCGGAATAGCGAGGAATGGCCAGAGCCGCTGCGTTCAAAGCTCTGGAGGGGATCGTGTCTCCGTCCGGCCAGGATGCCTGACTTCAGAAGTGAGTCTGTCCGACATGATGGCGACACGTGAACCTGACCCATGGCTGGCCATGCATTGAGCTTCATATCTGACCCAGCACTCCTGGGAGCTGACGATGACTCCGTCAACACGTTTGAGAAGACCCTTTGTCCTGCTGGGAACGATAGTCCTCGTGCACCTCACACCTTGGAACTCGTCCTGCAGGGCAGTCTTCATCACCTGATCCGTCAACATAATGTTCACAGGAAGTGTGTGTGTGTGTGTGTGTGTGTGTGTGTGTGTGTGTGTGTGTGTGTGTGTGTGTGTGTGTGTGTGTGTGTGTGAGAGAGAGAGTAGCTGCATTGCTAATGCCCATGACCTCTTCAAGATAGACTTACAGCCTTATTATCTTCACAATTATTGCCAAAAACGTAATATTCTGTAAGAACAAGGAAAAGAAGAAATGAATAAAAAATATACTGATTAAACTTCACTGAGTCGACTACACAAGTATGCAACATATAATTTTGTTCTGGTAATGATGATTAAAGACATACATGCATGCCATGAATCAACATTTGTCAATAAAAATTCAACATAAAAAATAATCCCTCGTTTTTCACAAGGTTCTGTTGAAAGAGATCTCACGAAAACATAAAAATAATGCTTCAACTGATAATGGATTGCTGCAGTCAGTGTAACGCCAGACAATGTCGTTCCAAGCTGTTAAATTTTCGAGAACCTGAAAAAATTCCAGGATCCATGTCTCCGTTATGCATCCCATACATAGCTGCACTCCATTTTTATTGATGTGAACACGACAGATAACAGTTAAGGATGCTACTTATGAAGACGACGACGATGACGACGACGGCGACGACGGCGGCGGCGTTGATGATCTGTTGGATGGTTGTTGGTGTTTCATGCCGATTCAGCAGTCAGGGTGAGGTGATGAAGTCCACCTTTCCCTCAAACACCAAACAACAAAAAACGAAGGGTCCATAGGCTGGTGACTGTAGCTTAGTGGGTGAGCAAGATATATTCACTGTTATTTTTAGGCGTGGCACTTAACACAGTAAATCCTAACCGTCATCTTCGACACCCTTTCCCTCCCCTGATAAATCAACTACCCAGCTAAAAATACAACAAATTGTTGGCTTGACAAGAGGTGTTTTCCAGTCCTTCGCCCGATCAACAAGAAACCACTTTCATCCATGCGCCGAAAACGAGACCTGAACCCGCTGTCCTCGACCCTCGCTGACCTTATGACAAACACATTATCGCTGCATCCCTGGGCTTTCCCAACGATCATAAATGAGGATGCCGACAACGACAATGATGACGGGACGGCAGCTGCAGCGAGGATGGTGGCAGTGACCAACGTGACGAAGTTTGGAAGGAAATGGTCAGCAGTTGGCCAATCAGAAATCTCTTTTCGCTGCACACGTCACCAAGCAATTCATTGGCGGAAAGTTAAATCCAATTTTGTTAATGCCTTCGATGTGCGTGATATCATGTACACCCGGCACGTGCGCTCAGCAGTAACCAGCGATCAGCAGCTCAAGTTACGGCGTTTTCCCCGTCAAACATGAGGTTGTAAAAATTTGTTAAAGGGTTAGTCAGTGGGGTGTTCGTCAGGGTCCCTTTTAGCATCAGTGTGTAGGAAAGAGCCGTAGCGATGACTAGCCAGCGGTTTGGTCCACAGTACACTTTTATCGTACTTGCTCAGCAGCTTAGATGACAAGATGGAGCTGGTCATCCTCCTGCCGAAGTATTGGCCGCTGATCCTTAGGTCATAAATGGTCTGTCCTTTGATGCGGGATTCATCGCAAGCTATCTTTTTTTAACGGAGACTGTGTTTGATAAGGCATCGTTTCCAATGGTGTCGGCTGCACATTTAGAAATAGTTTGTCGCAAGTACTGATGTTATGTTAATAAAATACTAGCCATTACATACATTCTCTACTACTAAAGCTCATACACACTTTTTTCTTCTTATTCAGTTTTCTTTTGTTCGTTCCTTCGTTCCCATTTCCTCTACTTCTATCATTGACTCTTTTTTTACTTCTCTCCCACTTTCAAATTAAGAAAAAAAATTCACGCAACAATTTATTACCAATGCAACATCTTAAGCTGTTCAAAGAAGAAGCAAACGAAAATCTCGCGCTCTTTCTTCCACAATGTTGAACATCTTCTCTGATGTAGGTGCACAGAGTTATTGTGATCGCCACAGTCACTTCAGTCAACATGCCGCCACCCATGCGTGACACCCAGAAGTCCCGTGAGCCACCTCGCGGGGCGACGATGCGATCAAAGGGTCTATCAGCGAGATTGCGAGGACACTCTACCCTTGTTTCGTGCATCTGTACCCACGGCCCAGCTGGAAAGACCCGAGAGACTCGCCATCTAGTTTATTTGCGAAAGCAACCTGCATGTTGAAATGAGTCGTTGAAACAGAAAAATATGGTGGCTAACTGTCACGAAGACTGAAATGGTTGACTTTTAATAACTTATTCTTTTTGGAAGGGGGGGATGTAGATGCAGTAGGCGTAATCCGCATACCTATTTGTTTGTTTGTTTGTTTGTGTGTGTGTGTGTGTGTGAGAGAGAGAGAGAGAGAGCACACTTCGTATCTAAAATGTGAAACATAGGATCCAACTGTCTTGATTAAAGCAGAACAGCCAGTGTGGCGACTGCGATAAACGTCTTATTTTATTAAACTGATTCAATTATTTGAAAGGAAATGTGCTGCCGTACAGACATTCCTCAAACTAAGAGATAGATCTTATTAAAAAAAAAGCATTAAAAAAACTAACAAAAATACGTTGCATAAGAACGCCTCTTGCCATGATATACGCATGTGACACAATGTGTGCAGTCTTGATTCGGGAAGCTGGGAATCGGAGACGAGGGAGAAATAAAAAATAGCAAGAGATTGTCATTATTCATTAGATGGAAGTTTCTATTCCATGTATTTGGTACCGTCTCAGAGGGTGCGTTAAAAGAATTCATTTTCTTTTTTACACTCTTGGAGAAAATGTTTTTCGACGAAAATGTCTTTCAAAGAAACATATTTTCTGCTTCAGAGTTTCAATTAGATTCATCGCGGATCAAAAAAGAAAAAAAAAAAAAAAAAAAAAAGGAAAAAAAAGAAAGAAGAAAATGTTTCTTACGAATGTATCAGTGTTCTTTGACTGGTTCTTCCCAAGAGTTTGTTTGAAAGTGGGCATATGCTCCTGGCAAGTTTTAGGGCAATGCGTCGGTGCGAATTGTTCGTACGGTAACATGTCTGTGCAAATTGTGAGCTTGTGGGAATAAAGTGGTTGAACCAAGTTGCAAAAAGGAATAAAAAGAAGCAATACGATGCTGTAGCCAGGTCTAGAAAACTAAGAATAGCCACCATCATGGCCCCGTTCTCTAAACTCTCCAAGACCAAACTACAGCGAGTTTAAAAAAAGTAATGAAAAAGAGAAAGAACAGACACAAAAAATGCTGTCAGCTTCAGTAGCCAGAGATCTACGCAATAACATTTGAAGAACATTATTCATGCTGCAAGGTGACACCCCATCATTGCTAAAGAAAACCTTGGAGTCAGCGAGGAAAGTAGAGCCCTGAACAGTGATTAAAGTTTTGTGGCAAACAAAAAAGCGCCGACAGCAGGCACAAGATCTGTAACTTATATTTATACATCCACCAACCATTCCCTTTCAAAGAAAAAGGAGAAAGAAAATCATAGGCAACAGGCATGAGGGCATAGCCTGAAGATAGAATTCGCTCCTAGCTGCAGAATTCGAGAAAACAGAATTCGAGCATAAATACAATAGGAAACATTACTGCAATGAAAGCTGGGGGGTTCATGTCGAGATGTAACTTTGTAGACATGCCTCTTTGTGAGAACATGTGTATGTTAGAGTATGTATGGGGGAAACAGACATATAGGAGAGAGAGAGAAAGAGAGAGAGAGAAGGGTGGGAAGGGTAAAGAGAGAAGGCAGAGACAGAGAGAGAGACACACACATAGAGACAGAGAAAGAAAATAATTTTCTTTGCTCTGATAAGAGGTCCTTCAGGGAATTGCAGAGCGCTGAAGAAGAGTCGGATAACTCAGATTTTTCAATTTCACCAAAACAGGAAGTAGGGTGCAGCGTAATGTTGCTTTGTTCGAGCTACAGGGAATTATTTGACAACCAGTCCCCTGTGTATGAAGTGTGGAGTCAACCATTAGAAGTAACAGAAGCAAAGCGCAACATTTCTCACCAACGCACCCACTTCCTCCCTTGCGGCAGCCCTGCTCGCGCATGTCCGTTCACGCCGGAACTTACCAAAAACAGCTCCTCGCTGTTCTTGAAGAACACTTTGAGACTTCGCCACTAAGGCACTTGATGGCAAATGGATTTGAAATCAGATTTTCTTCTTTATTATTTCTAAGGATCTGTCCATCCAGAACACTCTTTCTATGCATTTCTTTTGGTCATAGGCATTTATTTTTTTTCTTAATAAACGTGTGGTTTAGGCGATGAAGTGCTAATGTTGTTACCCAGAGGGCCGAGAATTTAAGAATTTACGATCTCACAGTTCCGGCAAGCAAATAAATGCTGGTGGTTTTTATATTATTCTGTGGATAAAAGAAACGGAAAATATCTCAATTTGATTTATGTTGCCAGGAAACAAAAAAACGGTCAGGTCTCTCTAGCTCTCTGCAGTTAAGAATCCATATGTCCAAATATTTCATTACTTTCTAACTTCAGTAGATATTTTTTCACCTACGTTAAGTTTAACCCTTTATTACTAACGTCAGTGTCTCAGAATCAGAGGTTACGAGGATAGGAATTTATGATTTGCTGTCGTAAATTTAAATATATTTTGGAACTCGACTTTGCATCCCCGGTGTCAACGAATTTTAAAATGTAATCGCTAGATGCAGCTTGGACCGTGCTTACAGCCATACGTCAAGTCACTGCAAAATAAAACTGACTTTAATGATAACGTTTAATGCTTAATACGTTCATGAATCCAAAACAGTCCGTCTCCTACTTAAACAAAACAGTCCGTCCCTACTTCATTTAATGCCACAAACACTTAAATACACTGACGGACTTTTTGTTGCCATTCGAAGAGATCGATCAAATGATATTGTGCTGTTTCTCGACTAATTAACACCCCAATTTTGAACATTATTTTGAAACTACCACTACTTCCAGGCCAGAGCTTCTGTGAAACAATGGATGCTACTGAGATACAGTATGATCAGTGCTGGAGAAGATCACCCAGTAACATGATGTCAACCGATTCAATCAAGCATGACCTCTCACTGCAGTGGAACTCTTACAAAGATAATGCATTAGGATCAACGCAGGGGGTGCCTACCTCACATCCCTGCCTTTGATCACCGAGCGAAATCGCGTTCACAAAGTTGCTTCATGTTTCGGCGACAAAATAAAAATGAAAGAAGAAGAAGAAGAAGAAAAAAATTAATGAAAAGAAAATAATTGGAAAACAAATCTGACAACATGTGAGTCGGACAGACGAGTAGAGTACACAAAAATCGACGCGTGCATTAATGTGAATAATGTGTGCTGCGGCATTTGTCCACCCATGCCACCAGGCAGCATCGAGCGAGTGAATATTGTTGCTGTATGGTATTGTAAAGAGCTGTTAAAGTTTGCGATGTGTTTTGTGTCTGCGTGTGTGTGTGTGTGTGTGTGTGTGTGTGTGTGTGTGAGTCGGGGGGGGGGGAAAACAAAGTTTTTTTTTCAAACAACACATAACCATTTCATTTATACTCATTTGGAAACCGCTGTTTACTACTATTAGGAATAAACAATTTAACTGAGACACGAAATTATTTTTAAAATAGTAAACATTATATCTATTCGTGAAGTTTATCTTGAAAGGTAATTGAGTCATTTCATATACACTCAGATTTACACAAAGGATAAATAGGTAACCTTAAATAAGGTAACAAATTTTTTTTTCAATAAAGCAGAATAAAGTAATGAATTTGTTGCTAATTGAGCAATATTTTGTATTATTGAGACCATAAAGACAATTTCTGACTCGTGAAATACTTTTGCGTTTATTTTCACATATTGGAAAAGATATATACACTGATTATGTTAAGTCACCAAACAGGAGCATTTAAAATATTGTGATACTTGTTAAGGGGGAATATTTATTGTATACTTGGTCACATATAAGTAGGATGCAATTTTTTTGTTTGTTTGCGCGCCCAAATACACACATAAGCACGGACACGCGACACACACACACACACACACACACACACACACACACACACACACACACACACACACACACACAAACATACGCGCGCTATTATGACCACATACAGATCTATACCAACAAAATATCCTCAACGCACTTAGTAACAATGAGTAATAAAGATAAAGCCAAAAACACCAGCTCCTATCTTTGTATGCACGAAGGCACGTGGCACACGCTAAAAATAATTATGTGAGCACGGTCCTGTCAGCTGGGTTTTTTTTCCTGAAAAGAAATTCTCGCTTTAATACAGGTCTGGCTTTCTTATCTTTACTGTATAAAGAGAGCGTATGTGAGAAAACGAAAGAGTGAGAGAGAGAGAAAATAGCAAATCAGTGACAGTAGAGGATCGTAGTTGGTGCCACCAACAGTCCATCCCACTAACCCCTTGTTGATCTCACAAACTTTCCTCAACACCATTGTCTTTGTTGTAGTCAGGTGAACCATGCGACACATCACCGATAAAATTTATCTCCTCGCACGAGGGTGTAAGCGACTTTTGTCTCTCAGTTTACAAGACTGGCTTCATTTGTCTATTTCCTGCAGTCGTACTCCAAGCTATTTGTTATTTGCGCACCTGCCAAACTCTGTAAGTGAGAAACGCTGTGTCAGATGCAAAGCAACGCCGCATCTCGCTAGATCGCCGCAAAAAAAGGAAGCTTGTGTTCTCTAACTTTTCCTGCTGAATAAATTCCCGTTAGCCTGCTGGAGGGAGAGAAGCGCCTGCAGGTATAGCTGGAGTGCAAATGCGTAAGTTTTTGAACTGGACCAGTACAATGACTGAGCACAATCAGACTGAGCTCTGTTCTTGTAGCCTGAGATGTACATAACCGTCATCTTGCAATGGCAGTTTAGCTCCAAGCATGGCGGCATATAAAATTACACGCACACCCACCCACAAACACATAGTCCACATAGTCCACAAAACCACATAGTCTACACATACAAAAAATACGATGAAAGAACTCAAGCACACAGAAGTGCGAATACAGACTTCACTGACATCATGTCAACACGGACAAAGTCAAAACATTAGCGCACGCATTAAAGAGACCAAATGAACACACTAAATGCATGTGCAAACAAATAAAAGTTATTTACTTAGTAAGATCTTGGTCTCTTTTAAATGGAGTGTCAGCAAGTGTACAGTTAAGCCAGCAGTTCCAGAATAAAGTGTAATATACCAAAAACATTTCAAATGAGGACGCATAGCAAACGAAACCTATGTGGCAGTAATAAACAGTTGTCTTACTGTGAGACTAGTTGGGGCAACCTGCCAGTCTGATACAAGGTCTGGACGTTCCAGCACCCCACCCTCAACTTCTGCTTTGGCTTAAGTAAATCCACCATCGGGGTGCCAGCTCCCTCTCGGGTTTGACTGTCGTTCGTCATAAGTCCAGTTACCTGGTGTGTTTCATTGCCTTCGCCATCCGTAATGAGTACTCTGGTTTTGGTTTCTGTAACGTGCATTTTTTATATGGTGGGGTTGTTAGCCCTACCACAACCTAATTTACCTCTAGGTGAGGTGTCCACCTTAGTCGCCTCTTACGACATGCTTGGCTGGACAGCAGGGACCCTATTCTTACAACGCTCGCTAAGCAAGCATACCCCGGGTCCCACGGTGTGTACAGTTAAACCAGCAGTTCCAGAATGAAGTGTAATATACCAAAAACATTTCAAATGAGGACGCATAGCAAACGAAACCTATGGGGCAGTAATAAACAGTTGACTTACTGTAAGACTTGACTGACTCTTATAAAAGAATACACAAGAATTCACAAGCTTATCTAACTGTGGATAAAGGCAATGCAAGACGAGCCAATTCTTGTATTCTGCGGGGAATATTATGTGCCAAGGAATAGCCAGCGTGGCAATATAGGTATGTTTCGCCCCTTGTAACTATTTTATACATCTAGAACACACAAACAGAAACACAGAAATACAAACGTATCATTTATTTCTCATCATCGTTCGAGGCTATGCTATGTGCTTGTTAAGCGGAAGTTGAGCAGTAGTTCCCTTTGGGCACAGACACCCTTGTATTCGGATCGAAACACCATTTTGTGAAAAACAAGGCTTAGCAACCGATGCCCAGTTCTTTTTTCCTTTTTTATCGGTACACCAGGATGAACCTTTGCTCCAGTCCGTGATGCTTTAAAGCATGGGATGAAGCGCGTTTCTCTACTGGACTTTTTGTGGGGGGGGGGGGGGGGGAGAGTGTGGTTTGATGCACTCAATCATGCTGTGTTTGCTGGCCCTTTCTCACAAATGCGCTATCTCCTTTTTGACCTTTGTAATCTGCATCATCATTCGCACCCACCTGTGCCCTATGCGTGTTATTGTTCCCGCCTGGGCAGCCTCTAATTGGTAACTCGACACAGCTTGACTGAGAGGGGCGCTAGTGGGTGTGATGATTCCAGAGCTCTCTCTCTCTCTCTTCATGTATGTGTGTCTGTATGTGCTTTTAACCCTTTTCTACACCTGCACCAGCGTGAAGGATGGGAAACAGATCTTGCACAGTCACCTGCTTCTTTTTTCCGTTTTTAGTAAGTTCTTATGTCTGATCGCTAAGTACACGTGAGTACTTTCAGTCTGCTCACCTGAGCACTTAGTAATTGTGCCAGAGTACTACTAAGTACTACTAGTGTCACTAAGTACTTCGTAATACGCGAAGAAAGGACATTCAGAGGTATTATGTGTTCAAAGGGAAACAATCTTGCATATAAACTATTTTAGTCTCTTTTCAAACACGTCAGCGGAGTGAAGAATATAAGACTGCAACATATTTATCAAAGCTTTCTTTGTCCTTAAAACAACCAACACGCAGAATAATAACTTGCAGACGTGAAAGAGTCTTCCTTCTGGGGTGTGTATTACCTCATCTCGTGCTCTCACAAGTCTCGGCATGTCGCAGACAGTAATGTGTGCGTGGAGGGTGGGGTTGGGGTAAACAGCAGGGAAGAGTGGGGTGAAGGATGGAGGTCAGAGGTCAGGGAAAGACAAAAGGAGGAGCCGGAGGTAAGGCCAACAAAAAAACGACAAAGGGAAAGACTGGCAGCTGATACATAATTAGGAGCACCTTCTAACTGTCGGGACAAGTAAAAGTCCGACTTTTTTTTTACCTGAAGTTAATACCGGCACGCAATCAACAGTACGTGTTGGAATAGGTAATGGTGGGGACTGAAAGGTATGGGACTTAGGTTCTGTCTAAACTTTTATGAGCTGGCCATCCTCCGAGTCATTGAACGTGATTGAAAACGTCTGCTTGCAAGTCCATTTAACTACTTCTTGGTGGAAGTTAATCACGCAACAAAAACAGCCACGGTTTTTTTTAAAAGGTTGTGTCTGGTTCGGGTGGGGTGGAGAGAACGGGCAGAGAGGTTACGCGAATCGAAAGTTATTAGCCTTATATTCTCAAGCAACGCACTTAGCTGACTTTCATCTGCTCCCCCTTTCGTCTTTGAGTCCAAAGTGTTTTACACTCTCAATAAAGAGCCTTATAAAAGCGTTTCCTGGGCCCTTCAAGGGAACCGAAAGCATCCATCTAATCCTGGATGCTCGTATCTTTGAGACGCCGCGGTCAGCGATGTAAATAACGCTGACACGTGTATTTCGAGTCCTGAGAGTTTCACCGTAAAACTGAGTGCCTCTTTTAATACATGCCTAACGTACCGATGTGGTCTGTAAACCCATTCGACCTATTTCCGTTTGTACAGGACCACCTAAGAATCAAACTAAATAATACAGTAACATATTATCCCCCTAAAAATTCATTAAAAAAATTAGAAATAATATTTTATTTTCTGGATATGGGGAGAGGTATGAGGGGGTTTATGCATGCTACGTACGTGCGTGCATGTGATTGTGTGTTCTCTGCTCACATTACTGAGATATTGCATCCACGAGAATTAGATACCTCCACATGAACGAGAGGGCTAAACGTGATGGAAGCACGGTGCCCTCCAGCCGGAAGTCGGTGATGAAGTTGCACCTCATTACACCTACCCACCCCCAGTCCTTTCGTCACTTCACACTTCCCGGGAGTGTCCACTCCCCAGCCACCGCACGTAGACTCCCACCACCAGAGGGAGAGTACGTTACCTGCTCCAGCATGCTGACTGAAAAAGAATCGATTGGCCAAATATATGAGCTGCGGAATCTATCACTACTAATCCGGAGGAATAAAATATTGATGGGGTGGTGATTACCACTGCAGTTCGTCGCTCGCTTGCTTACACGCAAGAAAGCAGACGATCACTTCCAGTGCCGGGATGAGATCGAATGAGGTCGATAGCCTGGGCTGGGTTCAGGCAAAGGGGAATTGTTTAGGACAGGGATGAAAGTTAATTAAAAGTTTAAGAAAGCCCCTCGTAGTAAGTGGCAACACTATGTAGTCACCACCACCACCATCACCACGATGACGACGACGACGATCATCATCCTTCTAAATACCCCATATAGGTCGATGAGAGCATCACATGTACAAAACTGACACCACGACTGGTTTTTTTTTCAACTGGTTTTAAGGATACAGCCTTTCGCGCATGCACAAGGAAGCCACGCCCATTGCCTACTACGTCAGGTAAACGTGGTGTTGTAAGCATCATGTTACGTATGACTTTCAGACGTTGAGTTGCGTCTGTAAACGTAGTATTACGTCTCGTAAACGTCTGTCTATTGTGTTCTGTTAACATCCTTTACGTCTCGATACACATCAAGTCCTTATATTTCGGGGGCATCGTGGTGTTGTGTGCAAGTCAGTAAGAGCCCATGCAGCGTGCAACGGAATACCCATAATTAAAAAAAAAACAGCAAAAAACGCTTGCAACAGCATGTATTGCTCATGATAAATGAACAAAAACATTTTGACTAAGCTGGAAGGATGCAGTGCGAGCTGTCTTGAACTGAACTCGGACAAGCCTCAGCGTAACTTCCCCAAACGCCTGATACCCGCTTCGATCGAGAGTGATTGCATTTCTGACAGGGAGCGCCCGCGCAGCATGCAGCATAATCCCTTTGTCTTTCAACAAATAAAAAAGGATGAAAGAAAGGATAAAACAAAAAAAGAGATAAAATATGAAGAGTTGCTCTCCAGGTTCAGAGGGAGTTTCACTGTTGCACATTCATGGATATGAGCCGGCACCAGGGCATTGTGCGATAATTAGAGAAAAATCATTCTCTTTTTTTTTGAGTAAGATTTAGTGGGATCGATTTCACGTTGTTCTGCTGTGCATGGCTATAGTAGTCTGTTTAGCAAATGATCTGATGTGATTCTGATTAAAATGATGATTTCTGGTCGTACTGGGATTTCGTAAGAGCAGCCGTTTAGCAATCCTCAATCTGTTGGCTCAGACGCATGCATTTGGAGCCTCACAAATATGTCCATTGGGTAATGATTGCTAATTGATACTTACTTAATTTTTCCAAAATTTGGTTTCAGGGGAGAGTGCTGCATATCCTTGAACTTTGGCCTGAGATAAATAAACTAGCAATATGATACAGGAAATGTAAATTTGTGTATGTGTTTGTATGTATGTGTGTATGTATGTGTGTGTGAGTGTGTGTGTGTGTGTGTGTGAGAGAGAGAGAGAGAGAGAGAATGAGAGAAAGTTTGTGACAGAATTGTGGGTGCAAGAGGACGTCCTTATTCTTTTGTAAAAGAGTTTTGACAATTTGTGCGAGAAGATTGCATGAATGTGTAAGTTTACAAATGTACCTGTACAGCGCATTGGAGTTTTTGTTTTTTTAGTTTCATAGTTATAGGAGTAAGACGTTAGATTGTCTTCTGGACTGATAAGTGTAGTTATTATTATCATGTCTTTCCCGGCCTAATGAGATCTGCCCGAGAACTTGACTAACTGTTGACAACTACTCTTTTTTGTAATCATCGCAGAAACAAGTGTTGGATCATCTTTCTTTTGCGTATTCTGTATTATTTTCTTTTTCATATTCTTCTTTGAGTCTAGATCATCGTCATCATCGCCGTCGTCGTCGTCGTCGTTGAAGTATAACTTACACATTTAATTAATACTGGTGAAACAAAAACGTCGTTACTCGATACGATCTGCCCTTGTAAATAATGAGTTTATTAATAAGAATTCAGACTTTATCTTTATCTGGATTCAGAACACAAACAGTTTTTATTTTTAATTTGTGCTCTGGAGTTGCAGTAGTCCAAGAGGTTTCCCACAAAGCAAATTCCGTTCATAGACAATAGAAATAAATCGTACTCACGATACTCACAAAATAAGAAACATTGTCATTTCAAGAGAATGAATTTTATTTCAACTGTATGCAGGATTTTAAAATCAAAACATTTAAGTCTACCTGGTGAGTGTGTTGGTGGGGGTGGGGGTGGTGTTGGAGGAGAATAGATGGGAGACAAAACACGACAATGAAAGAAAGACAACAAAAAAAGGAAGAAGCAAGAAAAATATCCGTAAAAATAACCGAAAAGAGAAATGAAAAAAAAATGAAACCACTGATAATGAAAGGAAAGAGGAAAATAGATTTTATCAAAACTATTAAAAAAATACAAAAAGTCAATGTAGGTGGTAAAAAATACGCGTGGAACACAGCCGTGTTGGTGGAAAGTAAAAGTCTTAAGTGGACATAAGGAGCAAGACCAAACATGAAAACTGCTTCATGATTGGTCTGACATGATCAACTTGGCTTTTGACTGATCTCATCGTGATGACCGTGTACACGTGAAACCAAAAGAAGGCATGTGTCTGTGTGTGTGTGTGTGTGTGTGCGCGAGAGAGAGAGAGAGATGCAGAAGAAAGTAAAGATTAACGTGAAAAGCCTTTCTACCGAAAGGAGAAAAACTGGATGAAAGCTGGCTAGGATGGATTCACATATTCCTAGGTCGATAGATAAGAATTTATATGCTAAAAAGCTAGAACTTTGTGAGATAAAACTTATAACTACCACGTGAGAGATTAATCTACCACACAAAATCCTAAGGAAAGGTCGAGAACTAAATCACTACTAGAAATCACTCAAATTTTCTAGAGTGAAACACTGAAACACGGAAAGAGGCGGGTGAACGGTAGGAGAACGAGAGAGAGAAAAAAAAGAAGGAGAGAGAGAGAGAGAGAAAGATTGAGAGGAACAGAAAACAGAATTCAAATCACAGACACACAAAGAATGTGTCTATCCACTCATTCACCCTTACATCCATAAATTTGCTGGCACCGCCTGCTGTATCTGTACCATTCTTTAATCTTCTTTAAAATTTACGTCTAAGTTGTATTGCTTGTGGCTCACATCATTACACACAGCTTCGTCTACACCCTAATTTACACTGTATAAAGACAAGCATTAAAAATCTTGTGGTGAAGTGATAAGTGATGATTTCCACGGGATTTAATAACAGCATATGCAAATAAGACTGAAAGTATTAAACAAGCAATATCTTTTAGTCAAAAACAAAACGAAAAATCTTTACAGCTTTATGGTTTTTTTTCACAGAATCGTGCAAAGATCTCTAGATAATAAGCAAGGAAATTTACACTTAGTGTTGGTGCCAATTAAATCACAGATAGGAAAAGGCATAGAACACACTAACCCAAACAGTTCTGAAATGTTTGCTAGCATTGCAAGATTACAGAGAGCAGGGCTTTGCTAAGACTGTGCTCTGACTCAAAAATCTACAGCAGCATTCAAGCATTCAGTACAATAACTATTAGTTAATCGCCAGTTATCATCGCTTGGCTATCAGCATTTCTGGCATTCACACCAAGCAAACATCAAACAGCTTTGGGGCCGGGTGCACAGCACGCCGTGAAACGCTATCTAAATGGTTAGTGCCACCCAGCAATCTACCCTTCTAATATTTTATAAGGGTTTTAGCTACTTCCTGCGTATTAGCCATCCAGCTGGCGTGCAGTGCAGCCGGTCCCTGGTATTGTAAAAGGCAAAAAGCTATTGTTTATCGTGACTTCACACCGGAGATACTGGTTGCCTCTTTGTACGGATTACGACCACACTTGCGCACGGCACTTCACCACAAAGGTCACCAGTATGTGTGAAGATACCAAGTGCTGATTGTTCGTGCATAGATAGAAGTGACGAAGGAACGTAAAATCGGGGAGATGTATTTTTGTACACACAGACAATTACAAACAAAGGTCAACACACCGAAGGTAAAATGCCATAGAATGTCGAAAACAAACAAACAAACTAAACATAAATTTTCAATGGTGTGTATAGAAGGAGAAGCGATCAGCTTTTATTTTCAACGTACATTTTTTAAACGGCGTAAAAAGCCTTTTGAAAATAAATATATGAAATATATATACATATATAGCGTTTTCCTCTAGAGTGCATTCCTTATAGTGGTTCAGTGTTATCAAAGTCACTCGTGTACTATACTCATGTAACAGACATCTTTCGTGAAGTGCATGCTATGAGAAAGTCATAAAAAGTTTTTTTTAAGTTTCAAACAAGAATAAACAATAGGATAAACTGAATGAAAGATACTATCAACATCGCTTATGAAGTATGTCAAATCAGCGAAAATGTTGAACAAGTACCACAAGGACCAAAGCCATCAACTCTAAGCTTCGTGGCACTGATTTCTCACGTCAAGTACTTGCCAGACCCGTTTGTCCAAGAAATTCGTTTTCTGCAAACATTATTTATTTACAGCCTTATAGCAATGTACAAATAGTAATTATTATGGCATCGTCATGCTTATGATTGTCAAACAAAGCTTTTGCTCTTTTACTTCGGAAGTTTCTAACACCACCTCCTATAAAATTCTATTTTTACACTTCTTTACTTAGGACGACCTTTGTCGTCGAATCGGAAGTGATGTTGAAGTTAACGTTAACCACAGTTTTATTTTGTAGTTGTTCTTTCCTTTATTTGCATCGCTTGCGGCCACCTTCTGTGACAACGTGAGAAAAATCAGTTTCTGTTCTACAGTCGAATTAAATCTTTAAACAAAATATTCAAACAGAACCATTCCTTGTCGATGTTTGGTTAATTTCGTAAATAAAGTATACAGCAAGTGATGCCACCTTCCAAAAGTCTTTAACAGCCATCAGTTTGCTCAGCAAAAGAGGTAGATTAGAACATCCTCTTATGCGCCAGTTTTTAAGCAATGAAGCCAATATAAACTTGTCCGTCTTGATGTTCTATAAGTTTTCTGAAGCCATTTACAGTTAAGATTGATCACACCATCACAGAATTGCAAAATCTAGTCCTGCTGCGAGGATAACAAGAAACGTGATTTTAAGACCTATTTATATTAAGTTGACTTCCTTTTTTTTGTTTTTGCCAAGTTTGGCGCACGAGTCTTAAGGTGTCCTTAAGTTTTCTTTTTTGCTATTTCCAGAAACGTGGACTCGTACCCATTGGCCGACGACGCCAGGACTGGAAGAATGTAGCCGAGGGAACCAGTGATGATGATCAGGTAGTTGATGAAAAAGATGCGATCAAGGATGAGGGCTACACCCCTCCAGTGCTTGGCAAGTAGCTCTTTCTTCTCCTTGTCATCAATCCTCTGTCGCTGGTCGCGAATGAACTTGCGGAGCTCAAACAGCTTGTTGTCGATCTCCGCCAGGGGGCCAGACGTCCGCACAACCTGTTCTTGCTGTAGCTGGGCCAGGACCTCGCATGATGCGCTGGAATCCTGGAAGTTGGTCCACTTGTCCGACTCCTCGTACCGCTTGTCCACAGTCTTGTGCTGCTCCAAGGACGCCTTGAGGGGTCGAACAAGGTGAGTCAGCTGTAGGCCTCGTGCCAGCACATCGTAGAAAAACTGAAGGGACACAGCGATCAGACCACAACATACTTTATGGTGTTACTGTAATATGTAATGAATTATCTTAGTTAAAGAATGTTCCTTTAATATTTTACCATGTACATAAAGTACATAAGTATTAAATATGGAAATTTGGAGTTAATTGTCTATAATTTTTGCATTCACTAAGAAGCCTTCGAATTACTACACGTAGACACAGATTTTGTATGCAGAGTTTGAGAATAATGAAAAATGAGAGTTTGAGATACCCCCTACGTTGTATCACTCTAACTGTGTTCTTTATATCGTATCTATCATTAAAATTAATTTAGAAAATTACAAGGCTATCTATAAAAGCAGTGTCTATCAGAAAATCAACCTCAAGCTGAGTTTGTCCTTTGAAAAACATTTTACTTAATTATAGCTCATGTTGACTCATGATAATGTTTACGCCTCCGTTCTGATTCGTTTTCTGGGAGTTTTCTTCGAAGTGTTTTTAACAGGCATTTATCTGTTAGCGAGTGTGTTTGAGAGGTAGCGATCCAAGAAGATGCCAGCTTACTGCACTCTGTGACGTTTGCTGCTTCTGACAGCCGCGGACATGATCAGATTGTTAAAAACCACTGTTTAGAGTGTCTTCTGAAAGAAGTTAATAACAGCTCTCACTCTTTCTGTTTGAAAAAGGCTCTATCTCGCTTTAAATTGTTCGCGTGGAGATGTCAAATAAAATTTTGGCTGAGCTGTAATAAGATTCTTTTCTCCTATCTCTATCTTCTCTCCTTTCTCTTTCTGCTTATATTTCAGAAGGTGACAGAAACTTATGAACACTTTTATGTGCAAGAAGCGTATATGAAAGTGTCAGTGGACCCAATCCTGGTTCCAACAGCCGATGCGCTGTCGTCATTCAAACAATTTCAAACATCAGTGTGAAGTCATTAATAAATTTTCATAAGAAAGAAAGGAAGAAAGAAAGAAAGAAAGAGAAAAAAGTAAAGTAATGAATGTCTGATATTGCTGATATCCTTGAGCCAGACTTACCCATGTGAACGGTGGGTGTTTGTTAGCCCTGGTGCCGTAGGCCGTGAGGTCAACGATGAGGACGTTGAGGAAACACGACAGAGTGATGAGGATCATGTTGAGGCAGTAGTAAGTACCTGAAAGATCATCCATCGGTGGGCATAAGTCAGATTTAAAACGAGACATTAGTTATGACACGGACACGAAAATCTCGGTTGTGCAACCAGACTTTCTCGGGAGGGAAAGAAGGAAAAAGACAACGCAAAAGACGTGAGTGCGAAAACAACCTCTCTCTCTCTCTATCACGATTGGGGAAATAATCAAATCTTTTCAACTTCAGTTGCAATATAATAACACAAACTAGACTAAGAGAACGAAAAACATACAAGGGACAACGAGGACAAATCGATTAATTCTGTCGTTCTTTCCATCCTTCATGTTTTATTTTCTTCTCCCCTTCTCTCTTTCTCTCTCTCTCTCTGGGGTTGGGGGTATGGATAAAGGTGTGAGTATGGGTTCAGCGCTTTGCAGACGCATGTGATCTTTATTTTGAAAACAATCGATTTTATGCAAATGATGTTTCTTGGAAATGTCAGTGTCAAGGAAACAAAGCCAACTAGTTACAGATCCTCTGGGTCCTACATTCAGTAAATGCTGAATAAACGGCGGCATTGCATTTAATCGAAAATAAGACAGTGTCCTTTAGGGCTCCGCGTCTGTGAGTATGGCTGTATTTAAATATCATCTTGATCGAGTAGCGCTCTTCTTTTATTATGTGCTATGTATCTGCTGGTCTGTAAGTAAACATGAAAGTATATATATATATGTGTGTGTGTGTGTGTGTGTGTGTAGATGTGCATACGTGCGTGTAGGTCTGTGTGTGGGTGTGTGGATGTGTGTGTGTTTGTGTGAGTGGGGGAGGGAGAGAATATCATGGCAGACACATACCTTAAACATTGTTTGCACGCAACACAACTGCATTTCTAGATGAAAACAGTTTCCTTAACGGTAGTAGAACAAGGTTAGGGAATGCACGATCGGCAAGGGCTATTCTAAAGCAGGAAAAAAGGAAAGAAAGAAAGAGATAAGTGCATGTATCCTGTACATTCAGCAATCCTTCTTTACTGTCATTCTGCCTTCATCGTGAAAGGCCACTCGGGGACGTAGATGCAGAGCTTCAGGACAATGGCTCGTCGTGAAAGGCTGGCTGGCAATCCAGCGAACCCATTTTTGAGCAAGACGGGCTGATGGGTCAGCTGGCAAGTAAAACTCACCACTGGCATATCCCACAATGCAAGGCGGGCCGCGGCCCACGTCCCCGGGGGACGGCGTGTCATAGTCACGTGACCAGAGTCTCAATTTTCTCGTTGAGTTAGTTTTTTCTTGTCAAGCCCTGCCTGCTGCCCCGAGATGATGTTTTGGAATTGAAGTTTAGTCAGGGGCGAGAAATGAAATCAGTTCCAATCTTCAAGGTGGAGACGTGGCAGGTTCTGGCACCATTCTTCGGACGCTTTTCACCGTATTACTCGCCGTCCCGCAGCTGATACACTGTGACGCTCGTCAACGTGCCTTTAATCCCGTCCAACGCGACAAAAGAGAAAATGAGAAAGACAGAGATGCAGCGAAGGTGGGTGGTGGGTCGGTGGGTGGGTGCAAATGGAGCTGGCTAGAGAGAGAGAGAGAGATGTAAGGCCTCGGAACGCAATAAATAACATTTGTCAATACGAGCGTAATATCAACAAGAAAGTGAAAGAGGGACACAGACACCCCAATTGACAATGACACTCTTTGTTATTTATGTGTGTGTGTGTGTGTGTGTGTGTGTGTGTGTGTGTGTGTGTGTGTGTGTGAGAGAGAGAGAGAGAGAGAAAGCTTGAGTAAAACACTGAACACTACTGGAGACAAAAAGAAATTAAAAGAGTGTCAAGATAATATAATTTATATTTAGTCTTCTTGTATTAATCTTGAATATGTCCTAAAATTCGAAAGAAAATAGTAACATTGTGCATAAATCACAAGCTTTTAGACATATTACAGGCGAGCGAGGTAGGTATTGCCAGGAACAGAACGTTCCAAGGGGAATTTCAGGGGGAATGTCAGTGTGCTCTTGAGAGAATGTACCTGTTAGACTACGTGTTTCGCCAGACAATAAACGAGGCGCCACTACTGCAGCGAAGCCGCTACAACCTATGTGATGTATGTGATGTATTTGATGTATGAGCACACGTGTTGGCGACGTACCTAGCAGTGGCATATGAGCCGCCCCTGGAGGCAGATGACTCTCCAGCATTTTCAGAAGAATGAAGAAAGCGATGAAGATCGAGAGACCTGTTGAAAGAAAAATTAATGCATAAATGCGGAAAAGGGAGTGGGAGGTAACACCAACGCACAGACAAACACTACCCACTATGGATGAGTAACAGATGTAACTATCACTTGGTGGTCTTTCATCGTCCTCTAGGCAGGCAGGCAGGCAGGCAGGCGATTCATCTTATAGAAAGTAAGACGCAAGCAGCGAGTAAAACTGTTCAAAAACTCGGACTGAACAGAAAGTACGGCTGATCGCTAAATGGAGAAGTGTTATTAAACACACCTTGGTTACTTGTTGTAGAGAAATTAAGAGCGGTTAAGTTGGTATTTTGGGGTGAATGAATGTGTCCGAGTTGGCAACGTGATCAAATAAGTGTTGCTTAAATAAGCGTGTTTTTTTAAAGCGAAAATGTTTTTAATATCTAGAACAATCTAGAACGAAAAAAGTGATTACAAGAACTGGAGGATCACGAGACCAAAATACACTTCCAGAATGTCAGATAAGGTAGGTTGACGCGAGGAAAGTGAAAAAAAACCCACAAAGCTTTTGTGTGCAAGTGGCAGCTTTCAAGACAGTTTGTCGTTTTGTCGCCATTCTTCTTTAAAAAAATAAATGGCTAAAATGGCATTCTACATCGAATTTACAGATACTTTTATTACAATGCGTGAAAAGAAAGGTATTGAGGCAAGTATAATACTCGCACAAGGCTTCAGAATGGAAACGAGAAGAATGGTAGGTGAATGTATACAGAGTAAGAATTTATTCCTCGCCTGTGAGCTTTTTATTTGTTTTTTGTTATTTGTCAAAATATGCTTTATCAGTCACAGACACGGACAACTCTGTCGGTTGGTAAACATTTTGCGTTAAGGAAACCTTCAAGATTGAGGGAAATGCTTCTTGATCTGTTTTCACGAATGCTTGTAAACACGTGAAGACCGGGTATCTTTTTATAGCTCACTCAGTTCTCCATGGTAAGCCAGCACCAGTGTTGTTTAAAAAAGACAAAACTATCTTTAGCATTTAAAGATATTTACAACTCACTCACTCACTCACTCACTCACTCACTCACTCACTCACTCACTCACTCACTCACATTTATTTCACCATCAGCTCTCTCTTTTTTTTTACCAATTTTTATTGCAGCTGTTCTACTTACTTTACCCTCGTCAGGACGACGGCTGAATGTTAACAAAATCAGCACTAACTCACCGACTTGCATCCTCATAGACTCTCTCGCTCTTTCACACACTGACAGACTAGCCCAAAGTACCTAGCTGCATTTTCGCCGGCGACTCCGGCGGGATCCAGAAAAGGATGAGCGTGATCGAGGTCAGCAGGATGCAGGGCAGGATGAGGATGTAGTTGTACAAGGTAGAGCGGCGCTGGAAGACCAGGTAGTAGCGGAGGTCGACAAAGGGCTCGGGGCAGCAGGTGTAGTACTGCACGATGCGATTGGCCGGGACGTCGATCAGGCGCCAGGCGTTACTCTCCTCGTACTCCGTCAGGTCGAAGTAGTTGCGGCCTTCCAGGAAAGACACGTTGAGCTTAGAGCCATCGTAGGACCAGGAGCCAAACTTGAGTGAACAGTTCTGAACATCGAACGGGAAATAGTAGACATCGATGTTGCAGGAGCTACGGTACACGGCCTGTGGCATCCAGAAAATACTGCCATCGCTCGATACGGTGCTCAACGCCTCGCGGTGCTCGTCCAACCGCAGGTCAGCGCTGAGACATGGAGGACAGGTGTTACAGCGTCAGTAAAGGTGTTGTAGTGTAACTAAGGGACAGGTGTTGTAGTGTAACTAAGGGACAGGTGTTGTAGTGTAACTAAGGGACAGGTGTTGTAGCCTCAAGAAAGGAAGCGGTGCTTAAGTGTAACTATGAGGCAGGTGTTGAAGTGTAACTAAGAGACAGGAGCTGGTGTAGCTTAGGGACAGGTGTTGTAGCGTGAAGAAAGAGACAGGTGTTGTAGCGTTGATAAGGGGACAGGGGTAACAGCCTTAACAGTTACGAAGCACTGCACTCACATGCAGGATTTACAGTTTGAATAAACAGGAGGGAAAGGAGTTGCAATATTAATATGAGAGGGTTGTGTTACAGCTGCATAGACACATGACTTAAAAAGGTAACAATCAGGAGCTGTAGTGTTAATAAATAGGTATTATATCCCATAGTTACTAAAAGTTCCAGTACTAGAAGAAGGGAGTTACTGTGTTAGTAAATTGAGAGGGGTTAAAGCATCGATAAACAGAGCACGCCATTAATTATGAGACAGGAGATAACAGGTCACGCTTAAAAACGTTTACATATTGTGCTATAGTTTATTCCTTTTGCTTTTGTTCCATTTCTTTGTGTGTGTGTGTGTGTGTGTGTGTGTGTGAGAGAGAGAGAGAGAGAGAGACTGCGCACGCGAGTTCAAGAGGTAGAAAGGAGCGAAAGAGAGACAAAGAAGGGGAACATTCTTCAAGTTACACTCTCGCGTTCCGGTGCAGTAGACGTTGCCGAAAGGAAGTAAGAATTTTCTCCCTTCGCGATGTGTTATTTTTATAGTCTGTGTCAAAGAAAGATAGAGAGAGAGAGAGAATGTGAAGGGGAGGGGAAGCAGAGGATGGAGTGGACTAAAAAGATAAGGGTGGAAGATGCACCAAAAGGTAGGAGCTAAAATAAAACGTGGATGAAGAGTGATGATAACACGAAAAAGGAAACAGATTTTTAAAGTCGGTGCCAGCAGGTAATCTGCAAGACAAGAAGACCAGTAGTAAGCAAAAAGAAGAAATCTGAAAGGCAAAAGAACGGTGTGAGAGGAAGAGAATGTACAAACGTGACGGCGAATGGAAGCGGAAGTAAGAAAAAGGGGAAAATTGTAGCCAAGAATGCAAGAAACGGATAATAACGCCAGGAATGCGTGGATTTTGTTCAGTACCAACAAAGAAGGAGACAAAGTAGCCTAAGAACTTCTATTCTGTCCTTAAAACTGTTGGGATCCCTTTACTGCCCAAAGCCTTTTATTTTTACCGCAGTTTGCTTTGATACACAAAGCTACCAGTGAATACAGTCTAATATTTTTCTATAAACTAAGCAAAATACTTTCAAAATAATAAATATCTGTATCCTTGTTTTTTTACATTGCTAAAGTATGTGGATTTCTTTGGTTTTACATAAAACAATGTAAGAAAATTCATGGTACAGCTAGTCAGGAAATATGACTGAAGCTGGAAGCCTCAGTTCAATGAACTTTTCAAATCTCTTTACTGTGAGTAACTGCAGGAGTCTTTCACATTCGAATGAATAGAGGTTAATCAGTTTTCTACAGACGTCATCGATGTACTGGCTCAAACTCATGGAGAATCTACCTCTTAAAAGTTTCCTTTCAGAACCACTAGCAGGACATCATTTCAATGCCTCACTAGGGAAATCACCATACCAGCATCATAACCAGATGTCCCAGGGGAACCACCTTTAAGATCTCTTCTGACCACCACTCATATTTGACTGACTGCAGTTCATCTTCTTTCCGTTAAATACAAAGACAGCAGCATTTTGGTTTAGTTTAGATGATACTACCCGGCACTATCTACTACAGAATCCAGTTGGACTCCCTGACCAAACAGTTTATCTAAAGATCATGTCACCTGGAGTATTTTTGGGTTAAGATTACAAAACCTAAATCTTTTTTCAGCCTCGCGAACACGTGACTTGTGAAATGCGTTCTGATTGGTTCTTACTTTTATTAGCGCTGCGCAACATTAAGTTATTGTCAGTACAGAATTTTTTTTCTGGTTGTAAAACTAAAGAACTTCGCACGCGAAGTACGCCGATCTGGAGTGCACATGAACTTAGTACAGTTTAGTACTTACGACAAAATGGTTAAATGCGACTTTTTTAAATAATCGACAAAGCATCTTTACCCTGTACTCTAAGGCTTTAAATGTTTGAAATGGCAACTCTTTTGCTCATTGCCCAGAACTCTAATAAATATTTGTCTTTCTTTATCACACTATGTTATTTCAAATTGCCCTTATTACAGTCAATGCTCATAAATTATTTAGCCTCAAGAGGAGACCTAAGTAATTTTTTATGTGAAGACTATGATGGTTATGTGAATGGCAAGAAAAGATGGTGGTGGTGATAGGGTGGGAAGAGAAAGTGGGGGGGGGTTAACGTGTCCAGCCAGGACCTCAATTTAGAAACGAGCAGGAACCAAGCGGCTCACGTAAATCCACAGGCTGGTATCCTGGAGAGCAGCCCGACAGGGAAATGTCAAGGCATCCTCGACACTTGATGGCGAGAGGGAAATGTAAAAACAGAGTGTAAAATAGCAACTGCAAGCCACCTATCGTGAGTTGGACACCTCGGCTAATAATAAATCTCTGTGCTAAGTGGTTGTGAGCACGGGTGAGCTTTGGGTGTGAATGGGGTGTGACTGTGCGTGCGTGTGTGCATGAGAGAGAGCGTCTGCATGTCAAAAAAAAAGAGGACTGGAGCATCCCTCTACAGATGCAAAATGAACTTAAATAACAGTTAGATAACAACCGTGATAGGTGAAGAGAAAGAATGAACGGGAGTTGAGAGCGATCACGTTTCGAGGTTTAGAATAACGAACAGGTTTTAACCATCGCTCTGGGCCGCCATATTTCTCCCTGCAGCTTGCTTTGTGACACTGACGGATCGCCTATCTGGCTACAGCAGGGTTTTTAGTTAACCTTTTCAGGCTGGAGGCAAGAATAATAAAAAAAAGACTTCTGTTAAGGGGCTTTAAATTCGCCCATGTTGGCAGGAAATCACGCACGGATATAGTACCCTTTCATACGAGCACACAAACGTGTGCACATGCATTCTCTCTGTTTTACACTAAACCACACACGGAAACACGCAAATTAACATACACCCAGACACATGAGCATATTCACACGCACACAGAGACGTGCGCACATTCATACACAAGCAAAGTCAAGCATGCAGTTGAACTCGCAAACATACGCAAAGACACAATCAATCAATCAATCAATCAATCAATCAATCAATCAATCAATCAATCAATCAATCAATCAATCAATCAATCTCAGTAACGCGCACGTCATGCAAGCTCGCAAACCCACTGTAATAGCATACGCACCCAGAAAAATAAAACAGACAAACAAATATTTTCTAGTAAAATTAATCAAAAGGTTATCAAAGAAATAAATATAAGCTTATACATAATGATGATAACAATTTGATCTGTAATGATTTTAATTATAATTAGCTTTCACTAATGGGGAAAAACTGACTTAATCTGTGCCAACATGTTTCTTCTTGGGATAACATGCCTCTCTACGTCAGCTCTTCTCAGGAAAGCGTTCATTATCTGAAATCTTTCCACAAAATCCAATGCCTGACGCCAGCCGTATGCCCACACGCCCATTCCCGACAATTCTTTTCACTGCTGGCTCAGTATCCAAGGTAATAGAATGTTCCACATATTGGTCCAACGGAAAAGGTTTTTAACCGAGTCACGCATCATTCCGTTTTACCAGATGCACATGCAAGCAACGTTTTTAAAGTGCAGGCTCTTATTTCAAGTAAGTGTACGCATAACTGATTGCCCTTTAATGCTGGAGACAGGTCGGAGTGGGAGAGATGGCGGGAACACGAGGAAAGTGGAAAAAAACAGGGCAAACGACCAGCCATAGGCCCGGTCTTTTACCCTCCTGTCCTGCGGCCGCCAGTCGACGAGGAAATGATGACCTTTGAAAATTCGGACCTTCTGCCCGTCGAATGGAGAACTGGCGAGATCGATAAGTTAAACTACAAACTGAAGAGGAAACGAGTCTCAGCGGCCGCTTGTAAGTGAGAAGACGACACGTGGGCTCTAGTATTAGACAGACGAGGCTATCGCGGGCAGGGGGAGAGCAATGAGTGGTTTGGAGTATTATTGAGAGAGTGATCGAACGTTGCTGACGAGGTTTCGGTAATCCATTAGCGTGTGAGTGTCATGGCCCTGCGAGCTATTGGCGAACAGGAGCTGTTGTATTCCTCTACGTCGTACGATAACGAGAGAGACTGAAAACGCACCGAATGTGGGGAGAATATTAGTGTGTGTTTCGGATGAACAGGTTGCATTCATTAGATTTTTTTTTACTGGAATAATATGTTGGAAGGACAGAGAATTAGGTAGAAGAGCAGGAAAGGCAAGACGAAACAGGGATTCGCCAGGTGGGAAAGGGAGAGGGAAGTAGAAAAGAAAAAGAAGAACTTACTAGTTGTAGAGTTTGATGTCTGGAATCCAGATTTTGTCCGTGGGTATTCGCACGCTGGTGACGTTCCCGTATTCTCCAGGGTCCCATCCAATGTGGTTATCTTTCCAGAGCTGTGCATGAAACACCAGACGACACCAATATGTTTGTTTTTCCTGAATTGGGCAGTATACACAAGAGCGTGACAATCACACATTCAGGTAATCACACATGCCAACTCCGACACTTAAACATGAATGAGAGCACACAAAAATAACAAAGCATACAATACAGAAAGTTGGTTAGCTAAGCATTCTCCTCTCCAAATCCCCAAAGTCTATGTCTTCCATCCGTACAGCAGGATGGAAACTACGAGGGACTTGTATAGTCTGCAACTCGTAACAAACCTGATGGTGCTGCTTCACCAGATCCTGTCCAGCCTGGTCATCGTCGCTGGTGCCTGATGTCTTGTAGCTGTCGTCTTTAAAGGGGTATCTTTCTACTTTCTAATGTAATTCACCTCTTCAAGCTGTACTGTGATTAATTAAATTTCTCAGTTTTTGGTTGATGTTAACAATCCTGGTATCTATTCACTCTCTAATTATTTGCACTTTCAGTCTGTTGGTAAAGTTTCGTATTCCGCTGTTGGTGCCTGCGAGTGGATCGAAGTCGACTGTACAACACTGCTTGCTTATGGGCTCCCACCGACTCAAATGGAGGTGTGATGATCGTCAAGGTTTTTTTTCGCATGATGTTCTTCAAAATGATGTTGAACATCCGAGGAGATATGATTTATACTTTGACTGTTGTGTGAAAAGAATCTCACATTTGGTTTCACTGTAGAACGGCACTAGTTGAGCCCTTGAACAGCGTTTCGATGACCTTAACCATGGCCCCTCCGATGTTGGATTTTGCATCAAATACCAGGGTCCATCGTGGCAGACTATGTCAAATGTCTTTTCAAAGTCGACGAAGTTGCGGCAGACATCCCGCTGGTATTGTAAATCATTTTCCCTAACTACGCGCCAGTTGACGATCTGTTTAACTGAGTTCCTGTCTAGTCTGAACCCAGTCTGTTCTTCTGCTAGCAGGTCCCAAGCAGCAGTTTTGGTAGGATTCTGGATTACTTTCAAAGTGACATTGCTTGTGCGGATGATTAGGTATATGCCACCTTTTTCTGTTTCTTTTCTTTGGAAACGGATGTGGCCAGTGACTGGGTCCATTCTTTGGACCACTCTTCGCGTTCCTAGATTCTTTCGCACAAAGCAGTTGGGTTTTTTTCAACTCTGAGCAGCTTATCTTGGACCTGTTGTCAACGCCAAGGGAACAGTCAGACATACATCGATGCCGTTGTCTGTACAGCTTTGTTTATGTTAGTCCTTATGTAGATATCATACGGGTGTGTTTGTGTAACTATACTGTATGCTTAAAACTGACGTTTTTCAGTTTGCGCCATGTCAGAGCACACAGAGCGCCACCATGTGAAAACACGATTTACATGTGATTATTCCATATTACTTAAGCTATTCCTGTGCATGGTTTGCGGTGCAAGAGATTCATAAAGTGGCATGAAAGAAAGGTGTTCTGGGTATAATCAGTTGTCCTTATATTTTTCTATTGTATCAGCAGTCACATGTCGCCTTATATGTTTCGAACGTGAGACTAACAGTTACGGAAGTGACGCTGCATTGCTTAAGCAGCAAGGGCCAAGGCCATGCGGATGGCATGTAATAAGGATCAAACATGTCATGCAGCAAGGGACAGACAGCATGATCTACGACAAAAGACACACAGCACGGAATGCAGCAAAAGGAAGAACAACACCATGCAGCAAGGGACAGACAACACGCCATTCATGAAGGAAGAAACAGCAGGGAATGCACCAGGGGACACCCAGTCCGGTAGGGCTTGCGTGCGGCAGGGTAGCAAGAAGGGTTGAAGAGAAGGGTCGGCATCAGTGTGCGGGCGGGGTCTAATGGAGTGACCAGCCCAACGCACGTCACCAGGCTCGCGAGGGAAGCGCGGCTCGTGACTTCCTCTCGATCCCCCGAGATTGACGTCACCCGCCTCATCTCCGGCTGGCCGGCCAATTGCATTATGGTATAAGAGCGTTCAATAACAAACAGATTGCCGAGAACAAAGTGAGAGCCAAGAAGGCCGAACGAAAAAGAGATCGAAAAATTAAAATCAACGACAACAAATTAAAAAAAAACGCAACAAACTAAAGCCCCGTAATACGTACACTTGTCAGGGCCTTGGCATTAAAAAAAAAAAAAACATCAGCGGAAGGCCTCTAGTGCGGGCACGATCGACGTGACCAAGAGGAGATAATCAAGTTGAAAGTTTTAATGTCGATCAATACAGTCAATATACGAGGCTTGAAACTTTGCAGCACGTTCTGTGATGCTGCGGATTCTTTACGTTAACTTAAACTTAAGTTTACAAACGTTCAAGCATTGTGTATCAAGTAGTAAAATTGATCTTACTTACAGACAGTAATGGTAACTAGCAACAAAGTTACTAAACTACTTAATAAATAATACTTAATTACTTAATTATTAATTTACTTGAAAATTTGCGAGTGACTTTCATGATATTCAATTAGAATGTTTTAAAACATATATTTTGCAATAAAGTGTTTGTTATAGGCAACACTTCTATACAGTGCATAAAGCTATTCTTAAAATTTGTTATTTTTGCTTCACCATGTCAAAAACATGATAACAATATTAGGTGTCTGCTCTTAACATGTCAAAATTTAAATATGTCAATATAGTAAATAATTTAATATAATTATAATTACAGAGAATATATTACTGATTTAACATGAACATGTGCGTATTAGCTAGATCATGCAATTTGAATGGATATTAAATATCAAGGAAATGGAAAATTACACATAAATACACATATATTTTTTCTGGCAGCACAAGTCGTATAAAAATGCGAATGGAAATAGAAATGTTGGTAGATAGGTAGCTCACGAAATGCTTGGAAGACTTTAATACAGTATATTGTCCCATGGACGCTTGAGTGTGTATCCGTGCGTGCGTGCGTGCGCGTGCGTGTGTGTGTGTGTGTGTGTGTGTGTGTGTGTGTGTGTGTGTGTGTGTGCACGGGTGCGACAAAGAAGGACGGTGAAGGATTCAGTAAGACGAAAAATGTGCCCAGCAAAGATGTAAAAGACAGCGAGAAAAAAAGAAAGATCCTGCGCCTTGTAGTTGCCAGGCATCTTCGTAGGCCATCATTCACTGCTATTATTTTTGCACTAGCATATTCTAGGATCTGGGGTTTTTTCCCCCCGATAAGAATACCAGCAAAAGGAGGTGAGCTTAAGTCGCCTCAAGTGTGTAAAGAAGGCTAGCATTTGTTCTGTGAGAAGAACGTCGCCTGCTAACTGTGTAAATCAGGCTAGTGCTTATGAGGGAAGAACTTCCACTGCTAACTGTGCTAAACATGTTAGCACTTATTTTGAGAGAAGAACTTTCCCCCTGACAGCCGTGCAAGCATTTAATGTTTCCAAGCATTTCCATCACGAAAGTGAAGACACGGCATGCAGCCAAGCGACCAAAATGGAAAGGTTCATACACAGAGACCTGCTCCTCGCTCTATGGTCTTCAGCTTTCTAAAGCCTGGCTTTCCCTGGCAGGATGCCCACCCGCCCTAGTAGGTGAGGCATGCGATTGCTAACTAGGTGTCGGGTCGATCTCGTGCCAGACGACGAAAGCACAGGGTGGCGCATTGAAGGCAAAATGGTTCGTGCCTGCCTCCAATACCGTGGGACCAAGATGTGCCGGCGGCTTCTAGATGCATCATATCTCCGTAACTGCCCAGTCCTCCCCCGGCTAGGAGGGCTCGCGCCCTTTGATGCGAGCACTAAACAAAGTTGAAGCGGGCGCATCGATATAGCAAGTCATTACGTAATGCATGCCTGGTCTGATAATTCGTGTCTTAAGTTCGAGAGAAATAAAGACGGAGCAATATGCACTCTCGAACTTGAGCTTCGGGCAAACGTTGAAGCCATGAAAGCGGAGTGCGACCCCCAAGTCTTTTGAAGATTTTTGTACGTTTGTTTCGTTTTGGCGGATGGCAAATAATCTGCTCCTCTCTCACCCCCACCACCACCCCAAGCCTTTCACGCAGCAGGGTGTTTTTGATGGCAAACATGACATGATGGTGTTTGCTCGTCTGAAACATGATTGAATGGACCGCGTGGACGTGCACGAGTAGGTATCATTGCTGTAGCTATGGAGATGACACGCTGTCGGGGGGGTGGGGGGGAAGGCTCAGAAATGACGTACCGATCACGTAGCGATGGAGGACGCTGTGCGATATCGATCTGAATGACTGAACACGTACATTTTTACTGACGTAGCTCTAACTAAATTGGTACGATCACGTGACTACTTTGCGCGTGTTTCGTTTGTTTCTTTTTTCTAGGCATTTATCATTCCCATTACTTTGTAGATAGAAGCCGACGTCCTCTTAAGTTACAGTCGTCTGTCTCTTAGGGTTAGATTCTAATTATTCCTCCGAGTTTTCCTACTTCACGGGAATGAATCGGACTAATCCAGCTTAGCGTTTGCGATTTCATCTTCTCTGATGAAAGTGATTTTACTAGGGGGAGATAAGACGGCGCATTAATAAAGATGACCGTTTGGTCGTTGGGAAGTTAGGTTCTGGAGACCCGCCTGACCTCGAGATCAGCTTTGTAATGACAATGTCCATCTTCCCCACCCCACCACCACCCGTCTTGCTTTCCCTGACGCTTCGAGGGTTAGCTACCCCCTCAACAGCTGGGTCAGCCTTGCGGGAGTATGGTGCACTAGAGGTGTCAAACCTGCTAGAAAACGCGCCACAGCCTTGAGACACCGGTGATCTCGGCTATCAGCCTCCGACTGTAAAACGAGAGTAAAGAGAGAAAGTCTGGACATTACAAAAAGTCCTCATCCGGCAAAAAAAGAAATTATCCATTGGTATCAGTCAACAAGAATCTTCGACTCGTCTCACAACGTTGAATTTTGCGTTTACCAAAAAAGAATAGTTTAAGTCCATCAAAGTTCTTTTTGATACATAGACAAAGTAGTGAATCAATGAAAGTCTGTTATATTAAGCGTGGGATGAGTTTTGTTCTTCACGCCTGCTGACGCTGAAGTAGTATACCTGATCTAAGAGACATGTAATATTGACCAGAGGATGTAAAAGAGAGCTGCAATCAGGAACATGTTTAAATGCGGGGAAAAGTAATATGGAGGTACAGTGGATGATGTGCAAATCTTCTTCTGTCTGCTTTCAGCTACAACCGAGATGTTTTTTTTATTTATTTAATATTTTCGCTTTGATGATGATGATGATGATGATGATGATGATGATGATGATGATGATGATGATGATGATGATGATGATGATGATGATGATGATGATGACGGAAAATAAAATTAACTACAGTAACAACAAAAACTCACTCTATCCGCTGTTTGGCTCGAAGATGCCACTTACGAACAGAAAATGTAAGACAGAAATCCGTTAGGAATCAAAGATTTGTTATTTCTGAGAGAAAGAGAGGTGGGGTGGGGGGGGGGAAGAGAGAGTGCGCTGCCTTCGATGCTGAGAAGTGTTCAGAATGACGATAACCAGACCAAGGCAATCTTCAGTTTGACAATTTTATATGATGCACTCAGATTCTCCTTTAATTTCTGCTCAGCGTATGTAGCGAGGGCAACGCGTTCCATAAGCAAGGAGGGGTTAAATGCAGGCGCGGGATGCGCAGCTTGCGCACTCATGTGAAAAGGAGCGAAAGAGATAGAAGTTGATTTCCTTTATTGTTGTTTCCAGAACCTTTGGAAGTGTCTTCAGCTGGCCTGCTGATGTTTGTCTGATTACACTACAGTCACAAATTCCCTCTTTTGTCTTCTGCAGCCAACCCAAGGCGAAGCTCCTTCCGTGATATATTGGTATGCAGTTATAACAAATGGCAGTCGTCAGACACTTTATGGTGCGCAGCGCTGACTAGCGTTAAGCTCTGCAAAATGATTGGCTGAATATACATGAGCCTCTTGTTAACCCCTGCGCTCTCAGACGGCCCGCAATATGACCTCCTGACCTGCACGGTGAATGGAGGCCACTTTGACACAAACCTCGCTCATTCATGCGAATTATTACATGCAGAGGATTTCTATAAATATTTGAGACATTTCAAAGTATTTCTGTCGGATTCGAGTTTCAACAAGCGGAATATAACCGTGAATGAAAACAACTGATTTTACTTACAAGTAATTCTATTTAAGCTGCACGTCTACGATGATGCTTCATCACCGCAGTTAAATCTTTTTCAGATCTTTGAGGATGCGTTCACTGAAGCACAATTTTACGACAAATGGTTTTACTTTGTATAATTATATGTGTAGCCCGTTAATATTCTATGTCCTCTTCAGAATTTTTAAAATGCTTTGTAAAAATGGCTTTTCCGGGTTTTTTATGAGAAAGACAGGAACAACATAGATCTCATTAGCTACCTCACACTAAAGTGATTTTTTTTTTTGCTTGTTCTGGATTGGGCTTTGTTGTTTTTTTTAAGTAATGCAAGTAATTTATGTTTGAGGCAGTGTTTAGATAGAAAGAAATACTTTGAGACACTATCTTCTTCTGTAATCAGTTCGAAAACACTGTTGTGTGTTCTGTGTGTTAGTCATATGTAAAACCAGTTGATTATTCAAACGATCACTGATAATGGAGGAAGAAGCTTGGGGAAAAACCTGAAAATGAAAATAATACAGTTAACAAACCGTTCGACTCAAACTGGTCTGAAATGGCCTTTAAAAAATTCAGAGCGTTCCTAAGCAACATCCTAAAAGGTGCGGACCGCTCAAGACTTTAATCAGAATTCCTTATTGGATTTTCTGTCAAACTGTCGACGTGGCTTCCATCAGGTGACAGCGTGCTTTGATCGAGGCCCACAGGTTTATGACGCAGCTTCTGAAGCTTCTTTTTGTGGGAAAGTCTTTTCCTTGCAGACACTGTAAGATGTGAGAGGGTAGTGCAGGAATTATATCCAGTATACCCGTGATTCTTGCAACGTCACGAGTTTCTTCAACTTGATGCATTTTTGTGTTATGCTGTGTTGCATTGTGCTGTGGCGTGTGTGTGTGTGTGTGTGTGTGTGTGTGCTCGCGTTTTCTGATAGCTATGAACCATTGCAGATTGTTTTTATTTCATGTTTACGTTTATATTCTTTATTCTGCTCTTCCTGGCATCAACAGGGGTCTGAAGTTATTATATATTAAAAATCAGCATGTGTATGCACGTGTGAGCGTGTCTGCATCTATTTGTGTCTGTAAGCGTGAGTCTGTATCTATGTGCGTGTGAGCGTGCTGAATGCCTGAACCAACAGAACTAAAGACTCAGGCAGGTGCTCAACGCTCTTCTTCAAGAAGATTCTGATGGGTGCAGCTGACACCTGCGCACTTCGTCAGGCGATGTTGGCAGTAAACTCTGCAGTGGGTGACTCTCGAGGTGGTCGGTAGACCTGCCCCCCCAACCTCCAGGCACCCAGTGCTCAAAGGACATCTGAAGGTGATGCTTTCTTCCAGAACTTCAGTTACTAAAAGAAATGCTAATCCCTGACCAGTTCATTGTCGGACATACAAGGGGAGAACCATTCAGGAGAACAAATTATATCTTCCGAAAACCGAACACTCTTTTTTTCGCTTCCTGTGTGTGTGTTTCGAAAACTGCCTCTGCGCAAACATAAGTGCATGATATGAACTGGGGTAGCAGTTTTGGCAGGTAACTAATGCCCGTCTGTTCAGATTTAAGTGAACCAAACTGAAAAATAAATGTAGATAAATGAGAAAAACAGCAGATTCAAGAAGAAGAACGGGCACGGAGCTGGCAAAACAGGAAGAAACGATAAGTTCTACACCCATTCTCTTGGCAAGACTGATGGAAACGCACTACTTTTCAAGAGCAGCGAGGCTGAAGCAAGAGGGCTGCGTAGTCAGAGAAGATCGCAGATGCCGTCCGCTCTGGTCACACTAATTACCAGAGGAGTGGGGGGTGGGGTTTGGGAATGAGGGGGGGGGCTGTCTCCGTGATTCAGCATCTACTTCAGAATCCGTCTGGAGGGAACCATCGCCAACTTGTATCTGGCGGCTCTTAATGAACACAAAAGGGAAACGCAGCACCTGTGTTTCTGATGAGAGAAAGACAGCGACAAAGCAGGGGCAGACAATTGTGAAGACACGACAAAGTGGGGCAGACAAGGCCCGGTACTCACATACTGGTCCCAGACGTTTAGCGTCAGCACCTGCTCCTTCTCGTCCAGGTCGACTATCTGCTTGAGCTGCACGGAGAATTCCACTTTGAGAGTGTCGTTGAAATTCAGCACCGGTCGCCCAAACTTGGTGCGCGATTTGTAGGCGTCTAGAACGTACTTCACAAGGACGTCCTCGTAAGACAGAAAGTCGGGCTTTGGTACCTCTAGGGAAAAAATAAACACAGTAAGTCACACACCTCTTAATACGACAAGAAAGTTTTAGTTTTGTCACGTCGTGGGAAAAAAAAGAGAATACAGTGATATACCCCTTCATATGACACAAACTCAGGTTTTGGTACCTATAACGAAAAATAGCAAAGAGTAAATAAGCAACCCCCAGAAAGACCCTTTGTATGATAAGACGGCGAGTTTGGGTACCTTTACGGGAAATCATCTCACTATAAAGATCCATTTGTATATAAGGAGGTCAGTTTTTGCATATCTACATAAAAATCACAGCCCCTTAAGCAAAGGGGCTTTTGTTTTGACAAAAAGTTTAGTTCCTATATCTCCAAGGAAATGAAATATACGCAGTATAAGCAAAAAAGTCTTATTTATGACTAGGTGCTTGTGTTACCTCTAGCCAAACCAACTACCATGCAGTCAGCAAATGACCTGTTCGTATGACAAGAAATTAAGTTTAGGTACCTCATTGGATAGCAGAGGCTTCACTAAAGCGTTTGGCATGAGCTATAGAAATTAATGAAATAAAAAAATACTAAACATAATCAAAGACAATATTACAAGTATGGTATCAAATATAACTCTTTCATGCTTACTTTCTGCTCTCCCCATCTCAACAGCGTCAAACATGGATGAAAAAATATGGATGATCTCTCCTCTTACTGCTGAGATATAGAATATTATTTTGTTTCGATAGTGAATAAAAGCTTGGCGCTTGCTTCCAGATTGAATGGTTGTGAAGTATGTGTTTTAATGTTGAATGATTATTGCCGTCGGAAAACGTTGAAACCAGACAGTTCGATACTTAGGACTTCAAAACCAATAGCGCACTACCTCTACTATGCTTATCACATACATTTTAAACTTTTTGTGTAACTGACTAAATCTAAGTCTGTTGAAACAAGCTACAAGCCACTAGACCTTCAGTGTGGGCAAGGTTACGTCCCTTTCAAGGCTACTGTGACAAAGGCCTACAGCCATGTTAGGAACTGAATGCTTGAAATAAACCTTTTCTACCTCCCCTCAAGTTGTCAAACAAATCAGTCATTCAAAATCCTTTATTGCACGTGCAATTCATAAAGCCACTTCCACCAACAATGCCTTAATTCTTTCTCAGGTTTGCTGTCCCTTATTACACATAACAGTTGAGAGCTGTGCGAACTGTACCCAGTTGTTCAGTGACTCAATACCCGAACACACAGACCATCGACACTGGGTGTCGGCCATGTTTTACTCTCACAGCAAATTGAGCTTAAGAGACTTTGTGCAACGGGTTGCGTAAACATGGAGAATGGAGAGTACTGGGCCAGTATGGCCAAATCCGTGGTCATATCGGAAATGGATGTTATTTAACCAACTACTTTTGCATAGATGCTGAATAAGACCTTATTGTCGGCCAGTAAAGTGTCCATTAGTGGTCCAATACTTGCTCAATATTAATCACAAACATCCATTTACTAACAATAACCTTGTTTTGGCACTCTAGTCGACAGTGTTTGGCCATTCCTCCACGTTCATCAAACAATATCAATCAATCTGTTTGAGTCGTATTAAAAAGAAAGAAACGCAAGCGTTGAGAAGTAAAAAAATAATGTTTAAAAAACATTGATAATGAAAATAGTTTTTACATGTTAAGTTAGCGTCAACAGTACACACACATACTCTTTATCTCTCTCTCTCTTCCTTTCGGGGGGTCCGGTGGCGAAACGGTAGCGCCTGTCACCAATACAGTGAAGGTTGACTGTCCTGGGTTCAGCTCTCGTCTCGGGCACGCTGTTCTTTCTCTGCATGTTGCATCTGTTTACAGGGCTGGCTGCCTGACATAGCTTTAGTTGCTGGCTCGGCGTAAAACATCAATTCTCTCCTTCCCTCCTCTGTCCCTTAGCTGTATCCAGTCGCTTTGTGGGCATCCTGAGTTGCAGCAAATGTGATATAAGCGCGCCAGTCGAGCTTATTCTGTGACCCTTCCAGTAGGTCTACTAACTGGCGGCCGGTCAACAGTGACTTACCTTGTTCTTAATGACATTTTGCAGCGTCTAAAAACAGTCACAAGAAACCGGTTGCACGGTCACCCTGGCAGGATCCTGAGTCTAGCAGTGAGCTCAAATCATTATCAAAGATTAACAATTTAGCTGACTGCTAAGCTAGAAGAACTGTGCACCAAGCCCACTCCCCTTCGCTGAGTCATTTATCTTAGGATAGGATTAACACAAAACATGAAGTTGATCTGAATAAGTAAGAAAAGCAATCGTGAGGCTGGCATTGCATATCCAGAATCCATCAAGATCCCAGCTTTGGCAGAGCACAAATATCTTAATTAATGGAAGTACTGTTTAAAAAAAAAGTCTGCCGTGACAGTTCGGCGACCCGTCCTACAATCCCTGTCACAGCTATCAAGTCCATCGTTGGCAGTGATGACGTGATGGCATCTAGGCTTCCTCAGGCGACTAATTGGGTAATCTTGGGTAATCTTGACCGATTCACACTGGAATCTAGCACACGGCCAGAACCAGTCACTTGATTAAAGTTGTAGTTCCGTGTGCCACCAATACGCAACAGTCCTGACAAATGGTTTGTCAAATCCCCTCGCCAAATTCGTTATCAGACAGATACAGAGGCATCAGCAGACAGATACGGAGAAGGCAAAATTCTATTTTCTTTTCCTTCTGAAATCCATAGTAATAACTTTTTTCATCACACAAGGGGGTTAACTCATGCTGTGTTGAATTGTTGCAATCATATCAATTTATTCTTTTCCTTTTCTGGACTGCCTTGCGGATGATACGGTGATTTCATCAGGAATAGCCTTAATAGTGTATGCATGCTATACCTGTGAACCTCTCCAACTACAAAATTTTGCCTTTTATGCCTTTTACCTTCATGTACATGGGAAGTAACAAGCTCTGCAGAACTGAGAACACACCATTTCTTACATACGAAACATGATATTTTCTTTTAACTTCCAAAGAGAGGATCAAACAGAGGAAATAATATCTGTGAAGGATGCTGTTCCTTTCTGATGATCACGTCTCACTTAAATGCATCCTGCCCGGTCGAGTTGCTGTTTTCGTTTGCACAATGTTCCGGTTGTTTATGTAAATAAGGCAGAGCCTGTGAGTCACAGGAGGAGGGAAGAGATCGGGTGGGGGGGGGAGAGGCGTGCTCAGAGCGGAACGCACATCGTCACTAGCGCACGGAGGGAGAAAAGGCTGGTCCCAGATAATGGTGTCTGTGGCAACTCTTGTCAGCAGCTTCGGAAGTACCTGGCAGTTAATGGATACCACGCAAGCAAGGATGCACTTACACAAACACTCTATACTTGTTCTCTCCATCCATCTCCTTCACATACCACCCCCCTTACCTATTAACAAATGCACAGGCATTCATCCACACCCCATACACACCCACGCGTTGCACTCCTTCGCGCAAGTATCCACGGAGACACAAACTTGCACACAAGGTGGAATGAACACAATAGATCATTCATCATGTAAACTCAATTTGCTTTATCCCCCCCCCCCACGCAAAAAGATACAAGGCGGCCGCTTACAGAGTTCAAAAAGCAACATTATCAACGCACACGAGACATTTCAATTTACTTCGATGATTTCTTACAGAGGATTCGTCAGATGGTTTCTGTTCAGGTGCATGTAAAGCCTCTGGTTTGTTTTGTATTCCAGAAAGCTTTGCTGAAGACTGACAAGAGACACGAGGCCACTAAATGATCACTAAAAGCTCTCCCACCCCCTCACACACACACACACACACACACACACACACACATTTACTCATTCACTCACAAAGAAATAAAGACAAACACACAGACACACAGTTTTCCACTGTTTTCTTGTTGTGGGGATGTTGATGACTATGGTAGTAGGTTGCTAATATTGAATATTTACCTATATTCTAACTTGAAATATGATTTTTACAATAGAACGTACTAGAAATTTTTATTTGTTGCAAACTTTTGTATGGTTGTGATTATACATCATCATCATCATCATCATCATCATCATCATCATCATCATCATCATCATCATCATCATCATCATCATCATCATCATCATCATCATCATCATCATCATCATCATCATCATCATCATCATCATCCGTTGCAAAGTATTATTCTTCTAAAAAACTAATGATACAAGCGGCAGTTCAATGTGCTTTGTACATGTTAGTAGCGATACACCTTCTGGCTTGGCGCCCATCAGGCAACTGATAGGAGAATACATTCCAGCACTAGGTACTGCAAGCCATTAGGGAGGGTGGAATGCAGTTGCATGAAGAAAATTCAGATGCTAGGGTAACTAGATGCTAGGCAACACTGTAACGTATGTGACTTTTGTAGTTGAAATGTTCTTTGTGCTCCGCAGAACACTTCTCATCAGAAAAGTATTACTAGATCTCACAGACCCAAAAATAAATAAATAACAGAAACCACAACAAAAGTTGTTAGGCGTTGCTGTGATTTCTGGAGACTGATAAAAAAGAGAAAAGGTAAAACAAATAGAAAAGGGTGGGGTAACCCTTATAGTGGAATAAGTGCTGGTGAATTGTCCAGCAACAGTATTTCAGGAGAAAGAGGACCATCTTGCTGACTGTAGACATAGCAACAAGATTTTGAGAGACTTTGTAAAGTTTAGTGAAAACCGCACGAATGTCGAGTTCCCTTTATTTTCCTTCCAGATTGTGTGCTCAGTTCAGAAAGAACATCTGTATTTTCCAAACTGTTTATTTGTCTTGTACTAATCTAGAACCTCTCTAGTCCTCGGAGTGATGAATCTTCACGAAAATTAAACTTTTTTTTTAGGTTGGCGCGTGTGCGTGTTCACTAGAGTATTGTTGTGCAGAGATCGCAAACCGATGCGGCTCAAGAGAATTCTGCGTGCAATTTGCTGATCCCGTTGCCATTTTTTTTCCTCTCCTTATTCTCTTGTTCTTTGTTTCTTCTTTAGGGCAGGTCAATGCTTTGATTCTGAAACTGAATCTCACAAAAACTCGTCTTTTTGCTAGAAATTGTGGTGTTTACCACAACAGCGAACACAAACATTTCAGTAATTCTAATCCTTTTCGATGATAGATGGGAAGTTTCGTTTGATTTTCTGTCCGACAAGAAATGAGGTACGCCAACAGTCTCCCCCCCCCTTCTCTGTTTTGCGAGCAATCCTCTCCTCTCCCCTCCCAGAACATTTTTTTTTAGACTCGACCTAAAAGGTTATACGGTATGACACTGCACTCAAAACAAGGAGGACGGGGTGTTAGGAGATGGATGGAGGAATTCTGGAGGAAAGAAATGTTGCGAAAATTTGGTGCACTGAAGGGAATGGTGGGGTGCCTAGAGAAGATGAGGGGTTGGGACAGCAAAATGGAAGCCTTGGAAAGTAATCAAGACCTACGTCTTGCATTGATGTTCACCGCTCTGGCACTGACAGGCAGGACTGAAGGAAGGGAGGGGTGGGGGGAAGGGATGCAGGCCGTTATCTCCCCTGGCTATGTGCTCAAGTGACATCAGCGTGTGGAACGTTTCGATCATCACCCGCAAAGTCGAAAAAATGAGAAAGTAGAGGACACCAATGGCTAGCAAAGAAACTTGTTTTTCTTCTACCAGACATGCTGGCATCGTAGTACATTTAAAAAGTATTGTCTGATACAGAAATATCCAATATATATATATCACTCAAATATTGTCATATACATTGAAGCATTATTTAGGCTATTATCAAGTGAAAAATTAAACTTAAGCGATGCAACTGACGCAAAGTACATTTTGTACATGCAATTAAGCGTGAACGTGTGGACGCGCAAGCATGCATGTGTGCACATATATTTGAATTTTAGAATATGAAAGAAATCTGCAGGAGCTACCTTTTCTATGATGCTCGGAGTCGCCACAAATGTTTTGGTCCTCTATTCAGCAGAAATATCTGAACAATAGTGTGTGTGTGTGTGTGTGAGAGAGAGAGAGAGAGAGAGAGAGAGAGAACGAGTGTGAGTGCGTGATTGTCTATGTGAGTTTATGCGTACATGTGTGTGATAGAGAGTGTGAGTGTGTGTGGGTGAGTGTGTATGTGAGTGTGTGCGTGCATGTGTGTGTGTGTGAGAGAGAGAGAGTGTGTGTGTATGTGAGAGTGTGTGTGAGTGTGCGTTCGTGTGTGGGTGTGTTCAGGTTTTTTTTTTACATTATACAAAATAATTACCCTAATATATTATATACATTGCCTCGATTGAGGTCTGAAGTAACTCCCACTAAAACACACACACACACACACACACACTTGCACGCACGCACGCACACACACAAAATTTATTAACAGACACGCTTGCGCGTGCGTGCGTGCGTGCACACACATACACACCTAAATATTCATTCATTTATTTATTCAATTGTCTCCACGCAAAGTGAAAAGTAAAGGCTAGGGGCTAATTAGTACGGTCACAAGTTTCAGTCAATTTTTTCTGTGTTGACGCTCACGAACGCTGTTATCCACAAAATGAGTTTCTGCTCTTTTTTAGAGCTTGTTTTAATTCTCGATAGCCATTGAAGAACCCTTCGCCAATCGGTCAAAGAAAGAGTAATGTAAATGGGAGAGAGCTCCAATCAATGAACAGCCAACAGCCAAATGCTAAACGTTATTGAATGAGCCTAGGTTCGCACAGAAGCGAATCAAAGTCTTGTTTTAATGGTGCTGGATGCCTGCAGGAAGTACAGAATCGACCAATCTGGCAACAGCAGAGGAGGTGTTTCTCCCCCCCCTTCGAGCTAATGATGTGAAGCCACGTTTGGAAAATATTGTCTGGGGACAAGAAGTAACGGCTGAATGGCATCCAAACGGTCATGAACACAATAGTGAAGACTCTGATATACTGTGCGAAGTTCGCAAATAGGTAAGATGCTACAGATGAAATGGAACTGAAGTCTTATTAGAATTTAAAAATGAAGAAACTGATATTAATTAGAAAAAAACCTAAGTAAAGTTTCCAAGAAGAAGAAGTAGAAGAATGATAATGTGGATGAAAAACATCTACAAATGACTTTCTGTGGACCACAAGTGCGTACATGTAAAAGCTAACTGGCTAATTGAAGAGAACAAGCTAAACATCATAACCTATCCAAAGGCTCTGATAATTAAACAATACATTCTCAGTGTAGATATATAATCATCACTCTTAAAGAATGACTGCATTTTAATACAGCAGAATCCAAACTCACCTAAACGAACGACAAAAAAAATCACCTAAAAAAGCAAACATCCTGCCTTTATTGTTAATGTACGACCAAAAAAACCCAGACCACGTGTATGATTTAAGCATGGTAAACATATATTTTATAAACTCTATTTCACATCACAGAAGAAAAAGAAGTGGGGAAAAAAAACTAAATTGGCGGGAGTCCAAAAACACAAAATATTCATAAGTGCCCTTCTACGACCACTGAAGGTCTTGGGGCGAGGTATGCTGTTCACTGCCAAGATCAAGTTTCGATTTCACGGCAAAAGCTCGCTTAGGACATGAGCCCTCTGTGCGTGCTGCGAGAGACCATCGATCTGACGAGAAGAAACAGCCAAGTGCTGGGAGAGAGTTGTCAACCAACTCTTTGCCTCTAACCATTCCAAAAGGGTCCTACCGCAAACAGACAAGGCAAGTGGGCAATCACTGCCATTAGCGTTCAGCTCAGGACCCGAGGTCGTCTCGTTTTAGAGCGACGAGAAAATGTCTTTTTCTAAACGACCCGTGCTTGATGTGCATAGCAGCAAACAGCTGTGTCTGTAAACGAAAGTCACTACCAAAAAACAAAAAACAAAAAAAAACCGAATGATTGAAACCTGAAAGGACCACAAACATTGCCATAGCCTGGATATTTGCTGGAGAACAAAACTCGAATCGGCTAGCAGGATGCGTTTTTTCCTTACTAGTCTTGTTTTACCTGTTCCCATTTTCTGGTTTACTAAGTATATGATAATAGTTTAGCTTTTGTTTTTGTTTGTGTTGTTCTTGTTTTGCTGCTAGGTGCTTGAAGGCCGGCGCTTGCAAGGCTGGGCTAGAGTGGCACCTATATCTTCTCTTGAACCTCCTCCATGACATGAGCCATCCTGCGCGAATAGCGAGAGCTTTTTTAACTTCTACCTGGAATGCGCGCGTGTTTGTGTGTGCGTTTGCTTGTGTGCGCACCTATGTTTATCTTTTCTGGGTGTGTGTATTTGTGTGCATGCACATTGATGCCTGTATGCCCTAAAAGACTAGCTGACACACTGTTTGGACCTAAAAACTGCCAAAGTGATTGAAGACCTGTCATTTTGCAAAAGTAATATCGTTAAAATTAGCATTGATTTCTTTTTACTGCTATCGCACTTCCACTGATTTAATTCCTCTTGTTCAATAATCCCGTATTAATGTGTTTGTTTGCTTGTCTGCTTGTGTGTTTGGTTGTGCTCATTTACTGAGCTTTAATTTGTTTTCCTATTAACTGTGATTGCTCATACCTTTTTGTCTTGAAGACCTAACTTATTCAACAGCATCTTTCGTGATTACACAGCGGTAGATATGCCTAAATTGGTCCACACCACAGCAATAAGCAACAGATGTCATAAATACATATAACAGGACAGACATGAATACATACAGCTTCATAGTCGTGGCTGACAAGTTTATCAACAAAAGCTAGCTGAAAATCTTGTGCAAATAAACGGTGTTTACTGTGCTGTCTGAAACAAATTGACTTCTTCAGTCGTTACAGCAAAACTTTACGACTATTCACACCAACAGTAGGAGTAATTACACGAAGAGCATAAGAGCTGAAAGGTGCTTTCCTCTGCTTGCGTAGACAGAACTAGAAACTGTTTGTAGAAAACAGTCAACACGCTCCAACGTAGTAATCACGTAATAACTAAACGTTTGAGACAGACATGGGCGACTGATGGTGGAATAACTTTTTGCGGGGGCGAATCTTCAGCGCCTGCTCGATTATATAAGGACATGCGCAGAAGTTTGCCTTTCGAAATCATCTAAAGCATACTCACGTCGCCTTGACGCCACAGACAGGAAGAGAGCCGACATCCAAAGGAAGGGCAGCAAAGCCACACTTGCTACGTCACTCGACTTCATCTTCAGATGCTGTTGAAATACATCAAATAGAACGTAGTGTTTTTCATGCGCGGAGTGGAAGAGAAAAAGAGACAGTACAAAGAAAGGAGGGAGAGGGAGAGAAGGAGAAAGAGAAAGACGATGAGAGAGAGAGAGAAAGAGGAAAAAGGGAGAAATGAATAGAGAGAAGGAGAAAAGATTAAGACGCAAACACACTCGAAGACGTATTAAGAGAGAGTGAATAGAGACAGACAGGTGAAAGGACAGACGGAAGAACAAACTATGCAACTAGATGGACAGAGATTCCATGATTTTCGTGGTGGTCTGTGTTTGCACGCGTCACGCAATGCCAGCGTTTTAATGATTGGGTAATTATGATGAAGCCAAGACTAGTTTTTAACACCTTTAACAGCGGGTGAAAAGTTCAGCTGCGCCTAGTACACAGGCCACGACCTAGAGCAGAAACACACCGGCAAAAGTTATGGTGCTTGCCTCTGTTCGTGGTCTCTGTTGCAAACTCCCGTTGCAGTGTTGTATTTGTCGTGACCTGTCAAGATTTTAAATGTGTGTTCTTTAACGGACGTTCTTAAGCGCTAAAATAGAGACAGAGTGAGTGTGTGTGGAGGGTGATGGGTGGGTGGGTATGGGAGGTGGATGGTAAAGGTTGGTGTGAATTTGTGATGGACGACTTCACATTATAAATGCATGAGTTGTACCTCGATCTTTATGCTGTATCTTTACTACACAATCCAGGTAAGTGTGCTTTGCCAGTCTTAAGATCTGAATTTTTTTTGCACGAATGTGTGTCGTATTCATACCTTACAGTGATTCTTTTAATATCTTATCTACATCCTTTAGTGCGGCAATACAATAAGTCTTTCCCTGCTTGTATTGACCTCTCTCTCTCTCTTTTCTGGTAATCCAGTTTTGCCATCATTTAATTTTTTTCGAGCCTTCTTCAGCTAGAGAGCCATCCAGTGTGCTTGCTGCCTCCGTCTGTCTCAGCATCAGTGGCTTTTTTGTTCTTCTTAATCATTCTTCTTTCTTTCTCTCGCTCCCCTCCCATGCGTTTACGTCTCAGTCTCTCGCTTGCTGCTTCGTTGTACCCTCCCTTGTGGCGTCAGAACTCTCTTGAACTGAAGTTTGCATTTGGCGTAAGTCATGTTGTGCAGTGTAGTGGTAACTCTTTTGTCTAGTCTCTGCAGGGATATAAACAACTTCTCAGTCATGAAGTCCAAGCCGATAGAACAAGTTTTGTCCTGGGGACATACTCTAGAAACTATTGATCCTCTTCTTTCTTTCAATGTACATGCAATAGCTTTTAACAAGAACGCACTGAACCGGTTTGTACTGACCAAACAGGTTTCCATCACTTTGAACGAATTACTTTAGACATCATATTTTTTAACTGCAAAGACAGCTATGAAGAAACGCAGACGATAAAGGCAAATGGAGAACAAAAAAAAGGGAACCATACAAACACAGACACGCACACACAGAAAGAAAGAAATAAAGAAAGAAAGAAAGAAAGAAAGAAGGAAAGAAAGAAAGAAAGAAACAAAGAAACAAAGAAACAAATAGAGGAACAAAATTGTGACATTGATGCCTTTTCGGATGGTGAGACTACAACGTCTGAAAGGACATAATGATGATAATATTAAAGGCAGAATCAAAGAAGTCGACTATCTTTAGATAAATAATTAATGAGTAAATAACTTTGTATTATATGAAAACGTGTATGTAATTATGCGACATATTTTATCATACTGTACATAAATATATCTATTAGCTCTTAAAGGTCTTTATACAGATATATCGTCAAGGATACATGCTTGAATTTTGCTAAGTTTAAAAAAATCCTGCGTGTGTACGACTTTCTAAAAATAAATGCCTGCAGACTGTGTGCACGTGACATAATAATGGTAGTCTTGGTGAAAAACGAAGAAACATGTTCAAAATTAAGGGTGCGCGCTTTGCTGAATAAAAAAAAAAAGGCCGCATCAGTGTAACAACACGGAGAAAATGCTAAGGGCTTGGATGGAGGGGCGAGGAGAAGGCAGGTGTGGCATTGCTGGACACCTACCGACAGGTAAACGCAGACGAAGGAAGCGAGTTACGTTAGAAATTACGCAGCAACGTCGGTCACGGTTGTTGAAGGTATCTGCTCTGGGGAGCTCATGCAGAGGATGTTGTAGTTTGGCCGCAGCCAGGATGGTAAGGACACGCAGAGCACGGTAAAAATAACACACATCCCTCCGAGATCCCTCCGCTGCCTTCTCCTCAAGCGCTCCCGTCTGCTGACAAGTTTTCGGGAAGCGTTTGCCAATACCGATAACAAACACGATTTCTCCAGCAAGAAAAGCTAAATATATTTTCTCTGACGGCCTGCAAAAGACTACATGCAGCTTTAAAGCCGAGATAAAAAAAAAGGATGAGAGGATAGGAAAAATAGAGAGAGAGAGAGATGGCGGTGAAGACACTTTAGGAGTTTAGGTGTAAAAGGTTTTAGATTCCTACAGCAGATGATGATGTTTGAACCGAGAAATGTGGAATGTTTGAAAACACTGGATGAGAGATTTGCGCGCTGAGGCATGATACGTGTGTCAAACTTGAAGCAGTCGCCCAGAAGCATTTTTTTCCAAGAACGTATTTTGATGAGGCGTTCGATGGAGCTCAATCAACAAATACTGGCAAGGTCTTCTTACATGACACTTTGACCCCCTCTCTGTTTATTTGTCTCTACACTTCTGCCTCATCTCAGATGGCACGCATGGTTCTTCAGATTATAGAATCGTGTATCTTCAACCCTGGGTTGTGGATGATTGTAACCAAACTCGGACATAATGATAAAAACAGAAAATCTGATTCAGAAAAAGTCGGCCTGGCTCTACCTGACTCAGTGCCTGGATCCATCAAAGTAAGCTTGACAGATGTTTACATTTTTTTTCTTCAGCAAGGAACCTTGGTCTTACTGTTTTGTCTATTATGTCTCTAACAAGTTTATCTCTAACATCTGTAGAACTGTATAATTTGCGATGAGTAATACCAGCACGATCCGTCAGTATGTTTCAGTTCGGACCTCCCGTATTTTCGTCTGTGTCTTTATTATTTTTTCAAGACTTGGCTACTGTAATTTCCTCTCATTCGACTGTCCTTTGTACTTTCTCAACAAATTCCAGCAGGTCCAAAACTCCAGCACAACTCATACCCCAGGCACGTAAACGAGATCATGCAAAATTTCTTCTCCGCATTCTCACTAACCTCCTGTCCAGGCTGGCATGGGAAATAAACTTGTTACTATCTGCTTCAGGTTTCTTTACAGGCTTTGCCACTTTCCCCTTCCTACAATCGTCAAACTCACTACAAGCAGACACCTTTCCCGTTCCAAGAATCAGGAAGAAAATCTGTTGTGTTTGCCTGTTCATCATCTTGTTGGAACTCACTCCTTGACTTGATGCGCCATCAGCAGACGATCGTCTTTCAAGCGAGTCCTTATGTCACGGTGCGTATCGGTCACCCAGTTCCTGAGTGCGAAGAGTGCACGGGGAAGGAAGGGTGTCAGGCACTTAGGCAGAAAAAAGTAAGAAAAACAAACTGTGCGACTCAGTGCGTAATAGACAGGAAAAAAAAGTGTTGTCTGCTGCGAGTGAGAGAGAAATCGTGGTCTGTACAAATATTAGTGTACATCTCTGAATGTAGTTCGCGACCGTTTCATGTATGTGCGTTCTTTCGTGAAATTAATATTTTTCGTTCGAGATCAATTATTTCTGTCTATGCCTGTATCGCATACTGCAGTCCTCTTTCAACTGTTGGAGATTCAACTTTAAAGCAGAGTTGGCAGAAGGTTCATCAGGACATCTCTCTATGAGCAAGTGAGGAACAGCAGTAACTCTGGTCCGTTTGAAGTCGGACAGTACTCCCTCATATGGGAGCCATCAAAATCAACAATCAACGTGTTCACAACCATGATAACTTAATCAGACTCGCAGTCTAGGCCTGATATAATGACATCTAGCGACTGAGACGGTTGGCTGCCTGCTGTACCATTTATGACATAAATAATACGACATTTGGAGATCCTGCAATATTCAACCCTGACCTGCAGTACTCCAATCTGGGTTCCTCAATTCTGTGTTTTGCCTTTACTTCCATCACATTTGTTCTGTATTGTTTAGGAATACCTGACATTAATTTGTTGTGTCGTCTTAATGTGTGCAACGGGGAACTTGGGGGATCCTTTCCGTTCCCAGAATGAGGACGAAAACCTTTGGTGAACGCATGTTCGCCCGCTCAACATCAACGTATCTGAACTCCCTCCCTCCACTATGTAATAAGCCATCAGCAAACAACCGTCTTTTAAACGTCCTCTTAAAATACACTTGTTCGAGAACTATCTGGAGGTTTATGTCACAAGTGTCGTCAGTATGTTCACCATGGTCTGTAGTCTTCACTTTTTTCATTTCTTGTATAATTTCTGCCGTTTGTGTTGTTGGTAAGTTTCCTGTCTCATGTTTATATGTGTATGTGTGCGAACATGTGCATACATTTTGGTTAGTATCCTTTTTGTGACTTGCTGATTTACATGCGATCGTTTGTTGCTATCCTGTGATTATATATTACGAGCCCAAGTCCATAGATGCGTTTGCCATTGTATTTTTTATCTGTTTCACCTCCCTTTAAATCATAAGCTCGAGCCCCTTTCCCCCATATCTGCTATTACTTTACCCCCCTCTCTTTAACTTAAATTATACAGCTGTATGGCTGTTATTACTTTACTCCCCTTCTCTCTCTCTATATGTAGTTATTTTATTCCCCTCTCTATATAAATATCTGTTATTACTTTACTCCCCCTCTCTCTCTCTATATATATATATATATAAATCTCTGTAATTTCTTTATTCCCTCTATATATATATATATATCTGTAATTACTTTACGCCCCCTCTCTTTCTCTCTCTATATAAATATTTATCTATTACTTTACTCCCCCTTCTCTCTCTCTCTCTTTCTCTCTCTCTCTCTATATACACACCATTACTATACTACTATATATATATATTTTATTACTTTACTTCCCCCTTATATATATTTATATCTCTCTCTCCCTATAATGATATATATATATATATATAATTAACTCCCTCAACCCCTTTGCTTATTCTGTTACTCTAGTAAACAAAGATTTGTCATTTGTCAATATATAGGTCTCTGTTCAGATATATATTTATATTTCTCTAAAAATATTGTGCGTGTATTTTAGGTATATCTATATGTAACGATCGATCGATCTCTTTGAACCCCCCTTTCTCTCTCTCTCTCTCACACACACACACACCGATATGAGAGAGGGGGCGACTTAGACATTAGTTACAATGGGTAGTAATGCACTGACAAGTACTGAGAAAAAGAAACAGAAGAAAAAAAAGACACACAGATCGACAGAGAGATCTGTAGGAGAGACAATTGAACAAAGCCAGTCCCACCGTCAACGACCACAGATGACGGAAAGCGTACGCTCTGGCTACTGTCAATGTTCGTAAGACCATGAACACAGGCGGCAGGCTGCACAAGGAGGCAGACGTGGTGACGGGGGCGGGAGGAAGTGTCTAGGCGCCAGTTCTGGACCCCCCTCCACCCACCCCGTTCTCTTTCTGCCAATTCCTCCCCTGACGAACAGCAGGCTCGAACGGTAGGAAATGAATGGTCAAGTGCCAGACGACTACTCAACCGGAAGTTACATTTCGCGCGGGAAGGCAGCCAGGCGCATGCGTGCCGCGCTTGGCGACGTGGTGCGGCAGGGGAAGCGCAAGCGCCACCTAGCGGGCTTGACGTAAGACAGTTCCCCGCCTTCACACGTGGACGGACACCAGGAACTAAGAGAGCGCGCGGGACTTGATCAAATTTATATCGACGAGCTCGAGAATTGCATCAGACTCGTCCAGCCCAGAGCGAAGACGCGCGTGAACACCTCTCACTCCTCCTTCAGCGAAAATTAGTCCTCCGCGGAGTGAACAGTCCCGCGCGTGGTCCACTCAAACGTGTGCGGAATAAGCTGCTACTCGGGGTGTTATCTAGAGCCAGCATCATCCTCGTCATCGTCTGGTTTTCTCCTTCTCTTTTTAATAATAATAATAATGAGGATTGTGCCTGTAACGGTAGAAGTGTAGCAGAATTATGGACTTGGTGGTACTTAATAGTAGCAGTGGAATTTTGGTAGTAATAGAATCGACAATAATAATAAATAGTCGAGTATTTCTTGCAGTAGAAGTTATTATGCATGAGTAGTAAAACTTTGGAAACAATAGTAGAACTGGTAACGGTGTCGTCGGCAACAGTGGCAGAAGAAGCAGTAAACATAGAAATAAGGGGGTGGTGGTAGTCAAACAAGAGTAGTGATGGTGGTGGTGGATACAGAAGGATGGTTGAAGGTTGTTAGTAACGGCTTTGGCACTGGCATTGCTACTCGCCATTGGAGCTGGTCAATTAATGTTAAGGTATATGACAACAATGTTTGAACAAATTCCATTATTATCATTTACATTATCAGCGATCCAACACGACTATAAATAACGAGAATCTAAGAATTAGAATTTGTAGGCCTCCAAGACTCAGCTTTCTAACTTAATTACAAAATTGCAGACACAGCAAAAAAAAAGAAAATAGAAAACTCGAGGAGTTATTGATAGATCTTTTCTCATTAGAAATTCAAGAACAATTCTCTAGCTTTACGGGGGGAATTCTATTCGGCACTTGTCAAAAAGGAATTTCAAACACTTTGCATTCAAGAGAAAATAAAAAAAAAGAAATTGTTAAAAAAACTTATTTACTTGCGGTTAGTGAATTTCTGTACTTTGTTTTATATCACAATAAGCTGGATGATTGAAAGTTGCGTTGTTGTTAAACGAAAGATAGGCTGATTTAAAAAGAAATTATTGATTACCTGTTTGAATAAGTTAATCGATAATTTTTCTCTTCTTATTTTTTTATCAGTCATTCTTTTGTTATAACTTTTTTTTGTAACAATTCGTTTACATCATAGCAGTAAAGAAACGACGACATAAAGACACATCACAGGACAGCAATAAAAAGAGTAAAAATATATACAGCTTCAAAATCACACATAGATAGATAGATAGATAGATAGATAGATAGATAGATAGATAGATAGATAGATAGATAGATAGATAGATAGATAGATAGATAGATAGATAGATAGATAGATAGATAGATAGATAGATAGATAGATAGATAGATAGATAGATAGATAGATAGATAGATAGATAGATAGATAGATAGATAGATAGATAGATAGATAGATAGATAGATATACAGCTTCAAAATCTTGGCTGACAAGTTTGTAAATAAAAGATAACTGAACATCTAGTTGCGTCTGAATGTGAGTCTAGGCGTCTGTGCTCTCTATTGTGTGTGTGTGTGTGTGTGTGAGAGAGAGAGAGAGAGAGAGAGTGTGTGTGTGTGTGTGTGAGAGAGAGAGAGAGAGAGTGTGTGTGTGCGTGCGTGCGTTGGTGTCATAGTAATCCATTTTAGCTGAACTCTTAACATTTCTAGTGACATCTTCCAACCACTGCATCAATCGCTGGAGGTTTTTTTTATAATACATTTAATGCTACTAAATTTAAACATGGCATTACTTTTAATTTAAATTATAGTTCAAATTGCATAATCATGTCTTCCGTCTCAACTATTCACTAGCTAGTATTTTTATCTGTAGAGTCACATGACTAGTTTTGTACATTTATATAGGTATATCTGTAGACACCCATCGCTAGTTTTGGACATTTATATTCTCATTTGCATAGCCACTTGATAAGTTTTGTACATTTATAAAATTATGTCTGTAGAGCCACGTGACTAGGTTTGTACATTTATACAATTATAGCCATAGAGCTACATGAATAGTTTTTGTATATTTATGCTTATATCCATAGAGTGTCTTGACTGGTGTTGTACATTTGTTCAGTTATTTCAACAGAGCCGCATCACAAGCTTTGTACATTTAGAGTGATAGCTAGAGAGCCATATGAATAGTTTTGTACATTTATACAGTTGCATTCACACAGTGTCGTGACTAGTCTTGTATATCTTTATACTTATATCCTTAGAGTCGCATGACAAGTTTCGTGCATGTATACAGTTATATTTAAAGAGTCAAGTGACTAGTTCTATACATTTACACAGTCTTCCCACTTTTTAGTCCTTCTTTCTGTTATTGGCTCATTTTAAGACTGGTATTGACAATGTATCTTACACAAAATTAATTTAAACATAACAAGAAGAGGACATTTCCATAAATGAAACATTGGGCAAATCAAAACATTTTAAATATTTATACATGCATTTGAACACAAAAATATTAACAACTGATCCAACAAAAAGCAAACGAACTTGTGTACATCCACTGATTACTTCTTCCCTAAAACAAATGCAGACTTACATAAAATTCCATCATCATAATAAGCAGAACAGCAGTTTATACAATTTTTAAAATTAGATACACTGTGAAAAACGTATCCTGAGGTGATTTTCTGCTGTGTAAATATTACAGAGTGTCGTTGACTGTACGGCTGTATTTCAGAATATTATAAACTGGGAAAGTAGGTGTGTCATTTAACATGTGATATGTTTAGTTATTATTTGTGCATAACACTTGAAACTGACTGAGGAGAAAAATTGTGTGTGTGTGTGTGTGTCTAAGAGAGGGAGAGAATCAAATGCTAGAAAGATGTGTGGGTGCGAACTATGCGATGGGTGCACTGAAATGAGGGAGAGTAATTGAACAATTTGATGAAACAATTTGATTAGTAGCACCAAGAGTGAAACAACGACTAGAGATGAAGTAGATGGATTCATGAAGATTTCTGTAGAAACTTGCACATAATAATATGCAATAATTGGCCAAGTAAGCACTGGCACTGACATGCTTGAAATAGCTTTAGAAATGATGATGATGATGATGATGATGATGATGATGATGATGCTGGGAAGACTTACTTAAGTAATCACCCTGACATATCAGACTGCACATGTGTTTGAGACAGTAAATCGCATTAAATAACGAGACATCTCCTGTAAATAGTTTATTTATTGGTATTGGTTCCTCACCCATATTTTTGTCACTTTGGCTTTCTTTTATTTTGTTTATTTCAATATCTTTTTCCTTAGTTGTGAATCTGCTTTGTCTGTATATATCCTTTTTATGTTTCTATGTATGCAAGTGTTTGCTAGCGTACATGTATATATATATATATATATGTGTGTGCGCGTGTGTGTTTGTGTGTGTGTATATATATATGTGTGTATGCGTGCGTGTGTGTGTGTGTGTTTCACTACTTTATTTGTTCAGTTTTTTTTAGTTCTATCTTGAAAAGTTGTTTATGTCAATCATCATTACACGTTATCAACAGGTAGGAAAAGGTACAAGTCATTAACATAAAGATTTCTATCTATACTTTAACTAATATTTCGATTATGTCAAAATGTTATTTCAGGACAGACGGGTAAGAATATCAGACACTTGCGCGAGTTAATTCGTTCTTTTCATTTCAGGGGAAGAGGTAATATAAGATCCCTAAAGCCACCTGATCGATCAGCCAGACGCTGACAAAATCCGGTGGCCAATTTCGCCGAAAGCATTTGTCACCCAGCACCGGACTCACCAGTGACTGGGTGCCGCACACCACAGACATCCCCCTTCCACTCACACCTCCCAAATCAGTCGTGGTGGTAAACGTTTGTTACTCAGACTGAGTCTCTCAGTAAAGTGGACGACACCCGCCTTAACCGTATAATTTGATAAGAAAGGGTAGAAACCCTCAAGCAGTCTTATTTATCTCACTGTGCTGCTAAGTATGATTTAATTTCGTGTGCTTTTTCTGATATTATTGTTCTTCTACTTGTTTACTTTTGTTGTTCTCTTGGTTGATTATTATTTGTTGTTCGTTGTAATTATTTTGTTTCTTCCCTTTTCTCCTGTATCTGTTCGCCTATCCACAGGCGTATGCATACACATGAAAATATGTACACATATAGCCGTGCACACATACATACAAATACGTATTTATCCAGAAATATGCAAACAAACATATAATTATATGCATATACATAATGTTGAAGTGAATATAAAATGTAAAAACAATAGGAATTGCACAAATGCATACGCGAAACTACAAACGAACACACTTATATACAGACACCAGTACAGGTATCACCCAAAAACCTCAATAGATAGATTCAATCAACAATACACGCCTCTAGGTAAGCTACCCTGTGTTCTCGGAATTTCTCGCATGTTGAGAGAGAACGCGAGAAGGAGAGCAACCTAAAAGAAACCGCCAGAAAAAAATTGCTGAGCATTTAGCTTCATAGACTTAAACAAAATTACGTTGGCTTACTCAGCCAATCCTTACAAACTCATCCAGATTCCTTCTGTTTTACAGATTCAATGCAAAATCCAGATTTTTGTTTTCTGCAGGGTTTCAAAGAGATCCTTCCAAAGTATCCCCACTCTTGTCTTTCTGGAACCTACCATGCCAGCATCTACCTCCTCTGAGGCCGAGCGAGTCAGCAGTTCCGCAGACAGGATGCAGTAATCAGTATTCTCGTGAAAGTTCCTTAAACCTGAGGAAACTCAGGACACCACCCATTTCTCACAGGCAGTAGGGCATTGTGGGTAATTGCGTTTTCAATCTCCTTGGTGTCGTGAATGCACCCTTCGAGGCTAGTTTGGAGTATTTAAATGAGTTTATTTTCCCAGGAAGAAAACAGTAGCTCGAGTGCATTTCATTGGGAAGAGAAAATGTACTGTTGACTTTACGGTGGAAGGGGGCGATAGGACGTGCACTTTTCTGGCAAATAACGCCTCTAGCCTCAAAAGAGAAAGAACAGAAAGCGAGAGAAGAACAAAAAGACTTCAAATGAAAGAAGCGAAAACACAGAGACTGAGTGATCAGTAAACATATGACAAACAAGTGCAGGACAATGGGGAATCGTTTTTGAGTGAGTGAGTGAGTGAGTGAGTGAGTGAGTGAGTGAGTGAGTGAGTGAGTGAGTGAGAGCATACATAGCATCAAATGAACTGACCGACTGACTGACTGACTCAATGACCCACTCAGTGACTGTTTACTCGCTGATAACTGAATCAGCGAAACGATGAATGACCATTACGTAAGATTAATTATAGGCATCTTTAAGCCAGAAATTAATACCATTTCAAAAATTATGCAGAAATGAAGGGAACTACAATAATTAATTAACGCTGTTCTAACTGTAATATTATCAAACAATATGTTCAGACAAAGCAATCTTTTCTTGTCTGATCGTTTATGAGACTGACAGCAATTCTCGACTACATCTCTGTTTTGAAGTCTTTTTGCACGTGAGACTATCTCGACACATTGCGTTTGACTTTTCGCTGATAAATCGAAGCATTATCAATCGAGTTCCCCAATCTTAACTGGCAATGCAATGACTCGAGATAAAAATAACAGTTCAGAATCCATCTTATTTTAGGATAAGATCTACTACATCCTACTTCGTTGCACACACATCACAATAGTTCGGAACAAACAGTTACAGAGAAAGGCACTGCTAGTTCACAGAACATTCAGTCAGCTTACACATTCCTGTCACTTCAGGATGCCTTCTATACCAGGGAGATGACTGACGGCTATAAAGCAAAGACATACAGAGGAACATGCACAGGGTGGTCCCCTTATCCAAAAGATGTACGCAGCGTAATTAAGCAGCTTATTTGAAAAAATGCGAACAGGTACACTCACCTGTAGCTCGGCCGCTGCTGGTGGGGGGGGGGTGTTTAAGGTAAGCAGGTGCAAGGGTCGCAGAAAAGGTCAGTGGGTGACACGGTGTGCAGTCACCACCGAGGCCTCGTCACGCGACTGTCCGGCGCTGGCCGTCAGGCAAGACCGTGGCGACAAGCGGCAGAAGAAAAGCAGCGGTGGCTACCAGGAAGTGGGCCCCGCTTCTTTCCCCTCATGGCACTGCGTCCACGCGGTACCCAGGTGCCGCGCGGCGACTCGCGGCAGCCACAGCTCGTGCACAGACTTCCACCATGACTGCGAGAGAGCGAGCGAGTGAGATAGACACAGCAGACGAAGAAGCAAAAGAAAGAGTGAGAGAGAGAAAAAAAAGAGAGACTAGGAAAGGGTGTGAGAAGCAGCTACCCCTCCTTTCGGTGGTCTAGCGGCGGTTCCGTTCAGTCAGTCGCTTGCCCAGGAGTGGAGCAGGCCGGTGGTTCTTGTACGCGGGCGCAGCAATGACAGTGAGGCAGCCGGCATGGTCTTGTTGTCTGCATCGGCCCAGAACTCTCCCCCCACCGCCCTCTTTCTCCCTCCCCCTCCCTTCCACACATCCCCAACTCTCCTCCTCCTCCGGTCCATCAGCCGGTGCCAAACGGCTCCGAAAACTGCAGGCGAGCCTTGCCCCTCCGTGCGGCTCGACCGCGGTTCACAATCGGCTCTGTCCTCGATTGATCGGTGGTTCGAGCGTTCAGCTCGCCATCTCTCCACCTACTCCTTTTCTCCCGCTTGTGTACACCGCACTCTCAAAGGGTCCTCCAAGGAACTCTGCCCGGCCGCCTTCAGTTTCTCGGGTGTGCAGCTCACAACACACTGCAGCCTCTTGCTATTCAGTCTACGTACGAGCTGAGGCTACGTTCACTACTACCCTGCAATCACCCGTCTCGGGCTCCATCCTTCCACTTCTGGGTCGTTCGTTTCTCGAGTTCCGAACTTCTTCACACTTACAATTTCTTCATTTTTTTCTGTTTATTGCGAGACAGTATTCGACTTAACAGTGAAACTGTATGAATGGAACACCGTAGACACGAAGAACACTGAAAAACCGATGCAGTAAACATTTTTCTTTTTTTCAGGTGAGGCAAAATCTGTTTAACTCTCTAGCGCACACGAAACTAAGCTTTGCTGTGGGAAGGGGAAGGGGGTGAATGCTTTTCCAGATTGAACTTACCTGGTCCATGATCGTTTTCCTTAACCGAATTAGCAAGTCAGATGATCTCGCGAAATACCTGCCAGGAACACAAGCCCAGGTCCGATCACGCAAGTGATTCTTAATGGTGTAGTCACCTCACTTATAAGGATTCCACTTGACACAGCCACGCTAATGGGTTTGCAGCTCACCTGAATCAACTGCTCGCTGGTCGTTATTCTCCACCTGCTACAGGTTACTTTCAACAGGCACCGGGCTTAGATGCCACTGCAAGGGCATCTGTATGACGAAGTGGAGAGGGAGTGAGTGAGTGAGAGAGTAGAAGATAAAAACCGATATCTTCTGGCAACTTCGCGCTTGTGCTGAGGTCGTTGTACGATTTTTGTTCCATCTGAATTCTTTTGTTAAGAACAGCAAATGTTTTACTGCTCATAGGTGCACAGGACTGGAAAAATGTAAGAAGAAAAAGGCAAGAAAAAAAAGAAACACAGAGAGTAACAAAGCTAGAGAAAGGACAAACGAACACACAAACGAATCGATAAAAATGATGACTACAAACAAGCATTGAAAAGAGTGTGTTGAACAAAAGAAACAAAAAAAGAAAAGAAATTGGGAGAAAAAGAAAGAAGGGAATGAATTGAGGAGGTGAGACTGAGAGAGAGAGAGAGAGAGATTCCCTAGAAATGAAGCAGACTCCGTCTGCAGTCTGATACCTGCATACTCTAGCATTTCATTTTTTTTCTCTGTCCTCATTTTTCTTCGAGAAGCTGGAATGTTGAAGTCTTCCTCCAGTAAGACAAAAACCTGTAGACGATGGAATCTTACAAGGAGTTTAATTATTTCTCTGAGCCTCGCTTAGGTGCCAGGGTAGGGAGGGTTTGTTAATACAAGTCCATGTGGTGCGTGTTGCCCCAAAGACCCTAATATAAATGTTATCGCTACGTACCGAAATGCCAGCAATAAGAAGCTTTTACCTGCATGTTTATATTTACGATGACGATAACGCTTAATGTAAATTCACTGCCCCATAATAAATGAAAGAGACCTTTCGTCTTCCTGCAAAACACTGTCTGTCTAGTTCTGCCAGTCTACCCTTTAAAGGATACAGTGCACTCCTAAACCTCCCCACCCCACCCCAGCCCCACATAAACATAAATACTAATTGTTTGCGAATGAAACAAAATATTCGTCTGATTTTAACAACATTTATATTCGGCAATATTGGTTAACTGCTTGCCATATCGGTTTCTGTACCATGCAAAGAGGAGGTCATTCTGAGGGGCATTTACCTCCTGGTGTCTTTCTTATGCGTGCAGACCGGGAAAGTCGGTCTCCTGGACCTTTCGAACCTGTTAGCTCCATTTGCACCATGCTGTTCCAATCACCATCTGTTCTGTTCCTTCATTCCTTTATATTATCCTTCTTTTCACCCTTTTTTGTTTTTTGCTTAAAATTTTCAAATCAACACCTTATTGTTTATCGATTGGAACCGAAGATACTCTAATAATTTACATTGTAGTCCTTTTCAAAATGTGATTAGCCACATTTTTTAAAAGTCGTAAACGTTCATTTAAGTATGTATAGTCGAAAAATTACGTTTATTTGGTCGGTTAAAATGAAACTGAGAACAGTTAAGCTGACAAAAATATACAGCATTCGACGCGATGAAGGCAAAAACGTGGGAAAAAAGCAGAAGAATGAGAACAACAACAACAACAGCAAAGAAAAGCAGTAGATCAGAACACGTCGCGAGTTTTCAGTGGGTGAGTGGAGGACCAGTCGAACTCATCACTGGTGGGTACAGCTAGCGTGCCAGCCTCCGCCGCTGTGGCAGCGCGCACCTCCTCTATTTTTCATTTACAAGCCCTTAATTTAATTACTCTCTTGTCCTTCATTGGCGAGTTTGCCACCTCAGAAGCACTTGATCAAGGGGATTCTCCCATTCCTTTTTTTCTAAATCCCTAGGGGTCGTCTCATTAATTCGGGTCAATGCCCGTAAGGCCGTGTGATCGTTTGCTCTTTTGTGTCACATGAGAATTTTAAACAACAAACATTACCAATGTAACTAATCAATTATTTGTTTATTTGCCTTTTTTCTCCTGTCCATATGTCTTTTCTGGAAATTAAAGCATTTTCGAGATGTTTCTACCCTTAGAAAATATTTTTGTTTGGGTGGAGCTAGGATGGATCCCTGTCTCCTATATATTTCAGTGGTTCGAGGCATACCAGGGGGCTAGTAGGTGTGAGGTGATGATTAGAAATGGGGTATCCAAATAAGGTGTTGAGTGTCAATTAACAAAACTATCGTTCTTTCGTTGATCGAGAAACAGAAACCTGAATCGTCCCCAATGACTATCGGCACACACTGCTCCAGCACTGAACTCGCAGACTGAGGGGCAAATATAGCAACGTATCAATCTCCCCACCGGAGGGGGTCTGAAACGAAGTTGCAGGAAAAGGCCAAGGTTCACGCAAGGGCATCGTTCTTGGCGATGTTTTTTATATTTTACTATAAAAATTCATTTGACATGAATCTAAGACTAGCTATGGTCAGTCGTTATGAATATAACCGTACAGGGCGAAGGCTAGAGGGTCCTACTCAACCATTTCTATTTTATCTTATTTTGTTTGTGAAGGATCTGATGTGTTAAATGCTTACAAGTCAATTACACTGTTATTGTGATTAGTTATGAAGTCTAAAGATAACTGTTGTAAAAAAAATGAAAGAAAAGAAGCAAGAGTGGAATTCAGTCAATAGATCCAAAAAGTTCACCCTTTTGTTCTGTGGAGAAAAATAATTACAGCTCATCTGTAAACGAGAAGAGAGTAGGGAAACGCAGCCGAGATAAATAGAAACATGAAAATCCATTACTGATTTTACACTGAAACACATCCTCAATATAGAAAAAACTAAGGTAAAGCTGGTACCCTAGGGCTGTTCCTAACCGGAAAAGTTAGTACAAACCTTTGACCAAGTTTGCCAACATGTCTACGTGATGCTTATATACAAACCTTTTTCAAACTTGGGCAAACGTTTGTCTGTATTTGTCCTGTCAAGAAAAACCTTTCGCCCATAAAACGAGCATACATACATAAACATAGTCAATGCAGTCTCAAGCAAGATACGTTTTAAGTAAAAAAAAATGTTATCAGTGTCATGCTATTCTAGACATTAGTAGTATCTTACTTTCCTATATCAACCGTTCCTTTACTTTCCATTTTACTTTACTCTAACATGCGCCAATACTAAAAAAAAAGGAAAAGGTGCGAAGACATTCATAAGACAGTTTGACAAATAGACAAATGTGTCAAAATGTTCTTGTTTACAAAAGTACATTTCAAACAGCAATAATTTTTAACATCAAACCGAGTAACTTCATGAACGACCAGGTGATCTCGCATCTGTGTAGAGAGTTACATATAAACGAAATGTATTGTCCTCTGCTTCTGAACGATGAAGCTCCAGTTCTTTCAATCAAGAGACAAAATGTAGACAATTACTTTAAACTTCATGTTTGACAAGTGCTATGCATGATTTTTCTATTCGTTGAATGACAAGTAACGTGCATTGGGGCAGCTTCTTGTTACTTGTTGTTTTAACGGGAAATATGTGTTCCTGTGATTTTCTTACTGGATTCGTTTTTCCTGTTAAATTTTTTAGGATTGTTGATTGTGTATATTGGTGGATAAATATATATATATATATATGCGTGCGTGCGTGCGTGCGTGCGTGCGTGCGTGTGTGTGTGTGTGTGTGTGTGTGTGTGTGTGTGTGTTGACGTATTCTTGTTCACTGGTGTTTTTCGTTTTTGTGGTATTATTTGCTGGTCGGAGCAGAGGGTTTGGCATTCATCTTTATAAATCATACTGTATTAAAGAGCAAGTGAATTAAATTCTCTTAAGGTTTACTGAAAGACGAATTTCATTATTTCACGAATTATTTTCAATAGTATACATAAAACATGGACAATATCATCGAACAAATATCTATCACTCACTGATGAAAAGCATAATGTACTCAATTATTCCTTTGATCGGCGATAACATTTAGATGATTTCAAGATCTCTTGTCCTCTATTCTTCAGCGTCTTTTCAGAAAGTTCACCGTGCTTAATTATGACTTGCATCTTCCATTTCTTGAAATCGAAGCCCTAACTGGTAATAAGGACGGTCTCCTTTCAGACCTAAGTCCTGCCTGGAATGCTGCATGTTTAGCGTTTTGCTCTTTGTATTTACAAACGGCAGCAGCCAAAGGCCCGTTTGAGTATGTCATCAATCAATCAAAGCCCGTGGGACGCATACAGAACTACCGGCCTTTTTCAGGTCGAAAATCCACTTACTCTCGACTACATTCGGTTCACGCTTTGCGTGTAAGGACTCCGTTAAGGGAATTGAAGAATTTGCTGATGGGTTAGGACGGAGAGGAGTCCTCCAGTCCGATGATTCATTTGCTTTCGGGAGATAACTCTGAAATGAAAGGTCGAGGTCCATGTCACAGGTGGCTGTGAGGTTAACGACTCCGATTTGATTACGGAGGTTAAAATTCGAGTGACGCAAAAGACGTCACTGGAACCCAAGGTGTCTTCACTAGATGGCTGCTTGGGGAATTCCCAGACGAAGAGAAAAGTTAGCGTCCAAGATGAATCTCATCAGTCTTTCGCTTAGAGCCACCGTGGATAGTCCCATGACTGTTGTTAAATGACATCCACCATGACAATACCTTGTTGATCCTTACGGATATTGCCTACAAGAGATCTCGACAACAATAATAGTCAAATAATTATAAGGAATCATTCATCACTCACGAAGTATCACCATCAAAGGAAAACAGCAAATAATAACATCAAGATGGAGTAACGTCGAAAAGTTCTACACATGACACGATAAATGATAATATCAACAGGTAATTCGTCCACTTCAGCAAATAATAGTACCAAGAAAGTAGAAAATACAAAATACGGAGTAACAAACAATAAAGAGTAACACATACACTTCATGGTTTACCATTAGCTGCTCTTACGTTGGGACGGCATTATTCTGCATTATGTTTTACCCTGTATTTTATGTTACGTAGAGATGACTTGAGAAAAATAAACTAATATAAAAAATAAAAAAACAGACAGAAAAACAAATAGATAGACTAAAAAAATTCATAACTATTTGGCTTCATCACTATTAGTCTTCGTCACACTAAATGTATTGTCTTTTGTTGTGTACTAACTTGTGATCGAGCTTCCAATTTCTCCCAGACGCACAAGTATTTATTTTCCCTCTTTCTTTGTCTCGTCACCCCCAATTGCTATACCGTTTCTGCTTCAATTCTCATTATTCACGTCTGTTTACACTTCTAGTTCAGCGTCGTCTGTCGATAGCGGCAGAGAACCCACTTCATCTGGTCCTTCGTCTTCTGCTGGTACCGGAGCTACCGCCCGTGGTGTGGATTGTTAACATTAAAAGGGTTGTCTCTCCCGGCCACCTTCCTGTGAAATATTGAAGACGTCTGCCAGGAAAGGCAAGTCTACAGTCATCCTCCTTATCGTCTGCGTGCTGCACTGCACACCTCCAGCATCAGCGTTCAGCGGACGAGAAATCGAAAACCTGAATAAGAAACGTGCCAAGGGAGACTTGTTATTATTTTAAACAATCAATATTTGCATAACTTCCAAGTCTTTAGCAAAAACACTTTCAATTTTCTTTTTCCGTTGATTATATATTATATGTATTAAGGGCAAGGAGAGGAAATTCTGCACATCTGTTATCGCTTCGTTTTTATTTTCACTGTTCTTCGAACTATTAAAAACTAATCATCGTATTATAACAGGGTAGCATACTCTTTTTAATTATATATTTTGGGGAGCTTCAATTTGCGTTTTTGTCATGTAAGATATTTTGTAATAAACGAAAGCTGATATTTCGTATTTAGTGGTTTCCACGTGTTAGTGACCTAGGCATACATTTAAAAACCATGAAATAATAATAATAATAATAATAAAGCGGATTGACTACCGTCTGCACCAAATCGAGACACTTTTTGACTTATCTAAAAGTTTTCTTTAGGTGTATTTTTAGAAGATACTAATTTCAATCCTAACAGGCATAGAATGGGCTACAGTACCAAATCTAATTTTAGCTTCATTAACACGGAAGTAACTTATAACTACCTTAGTTAGATTTTATTAAGACCCCTGTCAAGATGCTACCAAGTTCTGATGGCAAAACTCTCAGTAGGACATTACTGGAGTTATAATGCAGATACGGGAAGCAGTTAACATGGACTTGATGGAGCACTTTAAAATGCCACATTGCATCCTGGGAAGCCTTTCTTCCTTAGCTAGCTAGGTCGCTACCTTGAAGAATGTATACCGATGCGATGTTTAATGCACACTTACAGCCCGTGCCAAACACTATTGCGACCCGCCCTCACACTCTCCCATACATCACACGCTCACTCTACGCGAGGTACAGGTAGCATGGGCGTATGTAAGGAAACCGCAAGGCACGCTCCCAAATAAAAGGGTTTAGTCAAAATTTATCTCCTCCTTACGAGCACTGAGTGAATTATCTGAGAATTAGTCAACATCCAAGATGGACTCATTACGCAGAACCCTCACTGGACCGCTGCTAAGCTGCAGCTGTTTGATGTTAATTGCATTGTAACTCATCTTCTTCTTGGCTTTCCAGTTTGTCAAATTTATTTTTGGTACCAGTATTTTTTGTCTTAATAAAAACAGCTGCTGTGCAATTCCTCGTTAACCAGTTTTTTTTTCTTCCAGGGAAATGAGGAAAGAAATGGTTAGAGAGGTAAAGATAGAGACTGAGAGAAGACGGAGAGAAGACAGGCTCAGATAACTCTTACATTTGTTGGACATAATGTCATCATCAATCAACCTTTTATTAGAAACTTGACAATGATTGGATGTGCCTAATGGACCTTTATTACACTGTCGTGTTCTTTATCGCTTGTCACCTACGAATTCTATGCTCAATTAAAAAAAAGAGAAATAAAGAAAACACACGAAATCTAAAGAACAAGAAGATCCCTAACTTCTGGACAAGATCACACATGAGAACACCCATTGTTTCAATGACACTTCTGATGACATAAACCAAGTGACAAAATTATCGTCTGACCATACTGTTGTGTATTGCAGATCAAATATAATAAAAACCACACAACAATTGGTATTAACAGTCGACTGGCATTATTTGCCAAAACAAATATTTTACCCAGAGTGCGCCCTGCGAATTGTCATGGCGAACTGAAGTCGCCTACACTGTCAAACATTTAAATGGGGCTTTTAACAAACTGGATAAGGCTAAGCAGAGGTCACATGACAGTTAATGTCATTTGCGGCATCCTCATGCACATCCACTGTACAGTCGATGTCAGGTGGGTAGTCGCTGCGGCGAACAAGCACCCGGAGGTCACGTCCTCGACCACGGGGTTAAGGCCACTTCATGCATCTCCTTCCTTTGAAGAGTCGCACTAACGACGATACTATCAAACATCCAGAATGTGGTTTTGAGTCCGTCGGGTCTCTGACCAGGTCTTTGACGGGTTAAATTTCCTGTTTTATAATCATGACAGGAGATGCGGACTTAACGCGGGGAAAGGAGCCAGGGTTGTCACCAGACCAGGAGTAACGAGCGACCGCCAGACAGCGCAAGGCGTCTTTCTTCTTTCAGGATAACAGAAGGATCGTCGTGTGAACAAATGCTTCCAACCTTCGGGTATCCAGAGCTCAAACTTAGCGCAGGACGGAGGAGATAATCCATGCTGCCAAGAGAAAATCTGTTGGGCGCCAGGCTGAGTCCTCGTCCCCGTTTATCTAATCATCAAGCAGAACAGCGTGATGCCCACCAGCCTCTGCAGCCTGAGCAGCGGCTGACCTCCCTTTGACCGGCTTGCTGCTCGACGGTTTTCCTGGATCAGAAACATAACCAAAATGCTATGATTTTATTTTAGTTCGATGAGTTTCTAATTTTTCTTTTTAAACAATGAAATAAGCAAGATCTGAAGGGAAAAAAAGAATGTCGCCAAGGAACAAAATATGACAAGCATACAATTTTGTTTACACCAGTCACATTTTATTTTACACTTGTTGTCGATCTGAGTGTGGATGTCGGTTGTATGTAATAAAGAATACACAAGTAAGAAGTAGGAAGCTTTTGATCTGACCCACATATACGTTTATAAAGGAAACACCGTGAGAAAAATATACTCAGAGAGTGAGTGAGATAGAGAGAGAATGAAAAGGACAGAGATGGAAAGAAAAGAGAGAGAGAGAGTGAAGAGCATGAAGAAAATGAAACGGTAAATTCTTCTGTGGCCGACATCAAAAGGTCACTCAGTAATTAAGAGAACGAGTTGCGTCAGCTGCATCAAAAGCAACTAATAATTCAAAATATTTTCAGCAAGGTTCATAGAGGTTTGCACGGGATAAAGTCGTGTTTCTCCCCCGAGGCGTGCATTTTGTTTGCCCTGTAATGTACCTCTCTTATCTCCCCTTCCCATGATTCTCTCCTGGAGCGTCTCTCTTCGTCTCGTTATGTTTATGCGGGGAGTGAGAGAAGAGTGGTTAGGAAGAGAACCACGTAGAATAGCTGCATGTATTATGTTATGACAGCGTTATTCAACTACCCCTCAGCCGCCCACCGAGCAAGCCAACCAAATGGTTGATTATTTGAACATGAATTTGAGTGAGTGAGTGAGTGAGTGAGTGAGTGAGTGAGTGAGTGAGTGAGTGAGTGAGTGAGTGAGTGAGTGAGTGAGCTTGGATATTAAAATGAAAAGCTGTGTTCAATAAAAAGGCAAGGGAGTATCCTCGCTTACTGGAGTAAGGGACAGTATTCACAAATCTGCACAAAGAACATTATTTGGATGCTCGCCCTTAGATCACTAGGCTTTTGAACAGGGAACAAGATGTCGGCAAAATTGCACAGAGCCCTGAACCCACAGACTTCTATGATAAGTATGTGCCTGAACCCTTCTCTAAGCCTTTTTAGTTATAGTTGTTATCTATTCTTGGTTTTGTAATCGATTTTACATCGTTAATGTGGTACTGTACTTTAAGAAGGTTAGCTATATCGTTTTCTTTCTTGTTATCTTCGTTTTACAGTAGGTTATCTACTAATTATTTACTCAATATAAAATTACCTTGAAGGACGAGTTTGTATCTTTATCATTACAGTATATCATCGATATCATCATCGTTGGGTCTCTTCCAGCGTTCTTATGAATGCACCTGTATTTAACTTTTTAATTAATTAATTTTTTTATTTGCGTTAGTTTGCTTAGTTTGTGTTTTAAATAATTTATCCGTATGTCTCAATCGTGATTCTTCGTGCATTATTGTATTATATATCCCTGAATAAGTATGATTTTAGTTTAAAAATGTTTTGGGATATATACTTGTTGGAGTTCTCTGTCTACCCCCGTGTTTGTATGAACGGTTGTATACGCATGTATAACATGACATCAGGCAAGCTTATACAAGAAAGAAAGTGTTGTGCCCTCACTTTTATACTATGGTGTATGTCTACAGCTTAATTAGTCCAAGAGACGAGGATGGTGAAAGACGAGAGATAGGTCATGAAGAAATCAAACAATAAGTAGGTGAGAAGTTAGAGAAATATAGAAAAGCGAATCTAAAAAGGGAAGAAATAAGTAATGGAAGAAAGAATAAATACCACACCCCAAATAACACTAAAGACCACCGTGCCACTGAATGATAGACCCTAAATAACACTTCACGCCCGGTAAAAATGAATGCCTTCATTGTGAGGAATGTCGCTTCTCCTGCTTCAGATGTTAAAGTTTGTCCAGTCAAAGAAAGTTTTGTTTTTATTTTTAAACTTGGTTTCTATGTCACTTTTTCAACCTTCACACTTTAGACAGGACATTTTTCAGACTTAATTACATGTGCACCTTAGGGTGTTACGTGTTACAGAAGCTTTCTGATCCTCCTTTCCTCCAGATGACAGAGATGATGTAAGGTTTCTTGACAGACATCGGATGTACCTTTCATTTTCGACTTTGACAGAGACGACCAGAGTAAACGCTGTGCTTGTCTTGGCAATACAATGTCGCTGGAAACAATATCAAGTATTACTGAAAATGGAGTTGGGTGTGCCTAGCATTCCTTGGGCAGGAACAAGAATTTACTTTACCAACATGCATATATGCATGCACTAGACGCCCAAAAATATTCACCACTCGCAGTCCAGAGGTTTGGACATTCTTGGATAGAGATGGACTCGATTTGTCGGGTGTCTTTCTGACAGACTTGCAAAGGCCAAAGTGATAAGAGGACAGAAAAATCTCGTTTGTCGCCCTTAAAATGGCAGCATCACCATAATAAAACGAAGCAGAAGTAGGGATATATTTGGACCCCTGTCGATTGCGTGACCAAAGCAAAAAAATATTGTATAGACTCTTCTCAAGATATCAGAACTTGCAAACTCAATTCTTCACAGAGAGAAGGAATAATAATAATAATCATGCGAACTTATAATGCGAACTTATAATGCGCAGAATCACGAATAAGATAGATCGCACTCTGCGCAGTACAATTTGATAGAAAGAAACATAACAACCAATAGACAGTGAGGTCACATAGGGACACTGAACAACATAAAGATGAGGTACAAGTGATTCAAGGAATAGAGGGAGAAAACTACAACAGTGTAAAAGTAATTTTATCTCACGCCTGTTTTTTTTTTGCAATGGAATTTATCAAATGCTAATTATATTCTTTATTAATGTATTTGTGTGTGTTTGTAGCTAAAATTCCCTTCCACAACAACTAATGTAGCTTGTTATTAGTATGTCTTTAATATGATCAATGCCAATATTAAATATGCTTAATTTTTTTAATCCAAGAGCTAGACAGAAGAAGATGTTGGTGGACATTGAATGGAGGTGAGCCCGTCATTCAGGATGAAATGAGAGTAGGACGTTAAGAATATTGTAGTCTTCCTCTCCTCTTCCTGAACCCGCCGGGCTAGGAAGGTGATCAGGACGATGTATGTCGAAATATATATATATATATGTGTGTGTGTGTGAGTGAGAGAGAGATTCAGAAATACATCTACTTGTCTTTGTTTTTATATTATTTTTGTAAAGCGCCTTGAGCTAGCCATTTATGGTGAGGTAAAGTTCTGTATAAATTATTATTATTATTATTATTATTATTATTATTATTATTGTTGTTGTTAAGAAATGATTCTGTCAAGTTAACTCACTGTGAAAGTATTTTGTGCGGGTCTTGCTGCTCCAGGCCTTCGTGGTTGTTACAGCGGCGTTTCACGACTTAGAAGTAATTACAGGGCTACACCATTGGAATAATCACAGAGCCACACCATGAGGACAATCACAGGGGTACCAGTGTGGTCATCATATAGCTCCTTCATTACAGAACTCACTGACTACATATTAACGTCTTCATCTCTCAAGCAGGCACAGAGCATCCTCGTCAACACAATGCGTGAGATGGAAATCTGTAACGTATGCTGAATGAGTAAAGGTGCATTTTGTAAAGAAAGAAAGACTGACTAGGAGAGAGGCAAGGCATTTAGCATAAGCGCACGTTCAAAGTGAATCTTTTGCTACCTCTTTGCAGGCTAATTATGAGGGTACGGGAGCAACAGCTGTAGACACACAATGCGTGAGATGGAAATCTGTAACGTATGCTGAATGAGTAAAGGTGCATTTTGTAAAGAAAGAAAGACTGACTAGGAGAGAGGCAAGGCATTTAGCATAAGCGCACGTTCAAAGTGAATCTTTTGCTACCTCTTTGCAGGCTAATTATGAGGGTACGGGAGCAACAGCTGTAGACACACAGTAGTGCAGTTGAAACCAAACGCTAAATAAATAATTAAATACAGAAATAAAAAAACACAAACTTTCAAACACCCAATTTCAATCATCAATAGCTTTTAATCATCACTGGCACGTTGCGTTCCGCTGATGATAAACCTATTAGTGGACAAACTTCGGAAGTATGAAGTGACTAACTTGTACCTCGCTGCAGCTGAATTTTCAAAGTAATTTGTTTCAAAAGCTCATCTACACACAGGCACTAATTGTAAGGGCTGATATTTGTGGTTTTGTTTCGTGCTAAGTGAAAAACCATAATTAGTGCTCTGCACAGTAGGTTATTGTCATTCCTCCTCCACAATTATAAATCATGGGCTAAAATTGTTATAATTCTTAGTTCACTAAAAACCGTTGCACGTGTTGTTCTTCCTTTTTCCACTTTTCATTAAAACACGTGGTACAAATTATTATAGGTTCTCCAGCACGAAAACCCGCGACACAAATTATCACATGCCCTCCAGCACTAAAGGATACTGCTGACACCTAGAAGCTTGGTGGTGCTCCTATATAATCACCTGTCGTCTGTCACACGATAATGGGACGGAACAGGGGCCATATTAAAGTATTTTGTGCCTGAATGAAGGGTTTTAACACACGAAGACTCTTCATTACACTAAGCGCCTCTTCTTGTGATACTCGTCTGGATGCTGAACACAGCAACACGTGTCCAGCTTCATAAGCTATACTCCAGGGGCCAGTTGCACAACACATTTCTAATTTTAAACACTTTTAGGGCTTAACTCTATTTAGATAATTAGTTTAAAGTGCACACCACAATTTAAGAAAGTTTCAAACTAAAACTGCTTTAATAAAGATAAAGTTGTTTAAGTTTGACTTTGCGTCCTGTCAGTACAATTTTTTTGTGTTTTTCTGCAATGCATCAAAATGCCTAAGAAGAGATTTTGCTTCTTTAGAACAGTTCTAATTTTTAGAAACATGTTGTGCAAGTGGCCCTAGACTGTTCTCTTCAAGTCAACTTCTTTCCTTAATATTTACCAAAGCCTGCGCTCTCAAATAGCGACGACTCCTACACTGCTAACCTAGGTGATAGATTGTATGGTAGCAAGGCTAACTACGGTTATTACAAACTTCTACAGTTAAATGGTTCGTGATGGATAAACAGCAGTAGATAATGTGGCGTCTTTTACTAAAACAATTTCATGCCTCACAGTAACTGACGACACATAAAGGCGTGTGCTGATGTCTAAACGTGAATAACTTCTGTAAGTTTAAGTGGAATAAGTAAATAAATAATAGTGCCATCAGTTTACCGTAGTTACGATGCCTCTTTTTTATTGTCATTTACCATGAATTGTACCTGTAAAGTTATGTTTGAAACAGCGTGAGACAGCAACATAAATTAATAGATACGTTTCACCACTTTTCTGAAGCCAGGTGATAGTTCCTGGCTGGCTCTGCTTAAAGCAGACTAGCTGCCATATTGGAAGTCGAAAGGCGAGAGTGTTTCAGTATTTGGCATGCCCTGCCATTTTATTTTCGCATTTTTTAAAACGCTGTTAGCGGTGCACACTTTTTGTTTATCGTCTTTTGAACGGATTTAGTTCTTTGATTTTAAAACTAAGGAATAAAACTATTAAAGTTCCTTGCTGGTTTATGTAGCATTACAGCTGTTAAGCTGTTTGAGTTGGGACTTAACGAAGTTACATTACGGTTTCCGAGAAGAGTCTACCTTTAGGTCTTTAACTTTTATCTTTGAATTAGAAACCGGCTATTTCGCATGCCCCGGTCACGTGTTTAGCATTTAATTACAAACAAGACTTTTACATATACGTAATAGTGCACACTTCCTTTATAATGCGTTTACATGACAAAAACTATTTATGAATGGATCAGGTGAAAATGAAAAGTGTAAACACAATGAAGAACTTATAATGAAGGACATGCTTTGACCAGTCATTGTGTACATTTGGTTGCAGCTTTTCTTAAACAGCAGCAAAACACTGATGTTACATAGAGAAAATGAAATGAATAGAACGGACCATACAATAAAAAATAGAGGAAAATCTCTGTCTTTTGTTAATGAAAAGTCGTTGGAAAATTTAAGAACGTGTACTTGACAGAATAACAACACCAACATGTATATTGATAGAGCGAATGACTACTCGAATGCGTGTCTGCGTGTATGCGTGGTTGCTTGTATGTGTATGTGAGACTTTGCATACCCGAGGGTGTGGGAGCATGTGTTTCGTGTACACGTGTAGCTGTTTATGTAATGAGTGGATGTCTAACACAAACCTGGGTGACACATTTATATACTCCTCAATGAAAGATTTTGCATTTTCTCAGAATATTTGTCGCTTTTCCTAGCAATGCAAATATCGTATTGTAAGCTACAAAACTTTCCATGAGTAAAGCACAGGATCTTATTTCAAGACTCATTTTCCACCATGTCTCTTCAACCTGTGTGTATTTTTACTCCAGATTTCTGCAGCACTTTTTTTTCTAAATTAGCCGAACCAAACTAAAAAACAAGCTGAAGTGTCATCCATACTCAGGAGTCTGTCTCAACTTAAAACGGCTACAATGTATGTCTGCACACTCTGAAATCAAACTCCAAACTCTGTTGTCTTTTCACAAGGAGTGCTGTATCACCATCATTCACTTAAACAGTGTTGGTAGCCATTTTTTCAATATTTAAACGTAAAAGGTGCTCATAAATGCATCCATATTTTCTGTGGCACAATTTTCTTTGTTTCATATTAGAAACTGGGCGCCTCACATCTAGAGGAGTGCTGGGATTCCACGTTACGTCCTTCGCCTAACTTCGTCTATTTTCCTCACATTTTCTTCATTTTTATTTCTTCAATCCCTTTTGTTTTTAATGTTCATACTGAATACAAATTTTGTGGCCAAGCTTTTTGTGATATATATATATAATCAAGCTACCGCCTGTCGCTGAAACAAGCTTCTGAATTTTGTTTCACATCAGGTCATTAGTGCTAAGTTCGCTATGGTGCTGTTGTGAGGTCAACACGACGAAAACTTTATTCAGCGATTGCCCTGTGCACTCCGGCAAAGGATATGCCAGCTTTTAAATTTTACTTTCGCTTCTTCGTTCCACAAGAAAATTTTCATTTAAACCTGATAGATAAAATAGCTAGGATTTCTTTTAAAATCTGAAAGAAAAAAGAATTCGACGCGCCAAGAAGACCGCCATAATCACGTTTGTCCCAGGCCGTCGTTGACTGCCTCTGTTTGCAGCAGCCTCGTTTCGAAAAGTGTGAAAGCGGAGACGACGAGGACGGCCAGATAAAGGAAGAAGAACAGCCTGTCCAGCACGAGGGCCACCACCTTCCATTCCCTCGCTTTCTTCTCCCCTTCTTCTTTCTCAGCCATGCGTTCCGCGATACTTTTCAAATGTCTGCGGATCTCCTTCACCTCCCACTCTAGGCTGAAGAACTGCGAGAGGAGGTTACCCGTCATTTCCGGTGGGACGTCGCTCTCGTTGACAGAAGGGATACCAGGGTTGCCGTTCGTGGTGGCGTACTGCCGTTGGGTATCGCCTAGCTGTTCACTCATGCCTACCCGGTCGTACTTGATCTCCTGATGTCGTCGGTCACGTGTGTTTGTGGCGTACACGGTGGCGCTGTTGGCAGCTGCAGCCTCCTTAGGGCTAATAAGCTGGGCTCGCATGCAGAAGACGTAGGCGAAGACGTCCACCATGATCTGAAAACCCCACGCAACGACATTCAAACCAAAGATGGCACTGTGATACTCTAAAAGGCACCGTTCACTCACCACTATAACTAGAACAACAACAACTCCATATAGAGTGTTACAGGCTACACCTATAAATAATAGCAAATAAATAACACTATCAGACGGCAACATGCAGCAACCACAATACACAGACAATCACTGGGTAAGCAAAGCTACACTGTTTAGCCGCAACAAGTACATCCCAACCCCACTGGTTTCGAAGCTGCATTGTTCCATAGTTTCATTCAAGCAACACTTCTTGACAAATTTCTGCCATGACTGTGATTGTTAGAAACAGACTCCTGCCAAGCGAGAAACCGTTCTAATACCGATACTGAGTTCAGGATCTAATAAATATTGTACATACATTGTACATACAATGTGTTCCTTTTTAAATGGTCACCTATTGACCTACACACCACTAGTAAACACTCAAATGCTTCAAAGTGCACATTCACACATACGATTGCACAAGCGCAAAGAACGGGGGGAGTGATTGGTGCTCACCTTTTTGAAGAGTCTCGGTACGTTGGTGCGGGAGCCGTGGAAGTAGAGATTCACCACCACGACGGACAGCAATGTGGACAAGGTGATGAGCACCATGTTGAGACAGTAGTAGGCACCTGTTACAGATGTGACGTCAGTGAGAAATACATCTAAGTCAAATCCTACTACCTCTTGTCTATGGCTTTGACTCCACGTGTTTGTATATACGTGGGTATTTGTGTGTGTGTATGTGTATGTGTGTGTGTGTGTGTGAGAGAGAGTGTGTGTGTGTGTGCGTGTGTGTGTGTGAGAGAGAGAGATTTTGTACAGTCGCGTGCGTTTATATGTTTTGTGTGGGGTGGGAGGGGAGTGAGAGACACTCTTGCGCGTTGTTGGCAACTTACAGCAAAAAAAAAAAAAAAAAAAACTATACAGGTAGATATTTTCTTTCTTTCTCTCCAGGCAAGTTCGCTCCTTGCTAGCTAGGTCTTCATTTCTCTGTCTTTCAATCTTATCTTCTCTCCGTCATTTTTACTGTGCTTTACTAGTTCCAAGACAATAACATGCAAATGAGGACCCACGATAGCTCAGGTGGTTTAACGCGCCTCTTCATAATCTCAAGCGCAGATTTCTTTTCTCTTCTTCTACCGCGTCCTTGCGCAATATGGTTTAAGAAACCGCCTGATGGTACCTCTCTCTCCTTTATTCCTTCTCGCCTTCTCTTGTCCTTTCTTCCAATTTTCTGCTTCTTTATCTTCTTTATCCGCACTTGTCCCTTAAACGCTACTCGACAGCTGCAGCAGGTGGGCTGCTGCCTCATCAGTGGTACTTGCCAGGCTGAGTGACGGGTGAAGAGGCCTGGGCATGTGACTGAGTGCTGAAGCAAGAGTCCTCACGCTGCCAGCCTGGACTGGGGGAGAAACACTCGAGGAAACAAAGGAAAAATACTCGTCAAGTCTTCCTGTCGTGGCGTCTTAATACAGCCGAGAAGAAAGCGAGTCAACTTTTCTTAGGACCGCGACTAGTGGTGGTTATAGTACACAAAATCAGAACTTCTTCCCGCCGTCACGTCACGATTCTGCGCTGGGTTAAGAATCTAGAGGTCAGAGGTCACACACCTTGGGTTGCCAATCTTTAGACCTTCCTCTCTCCCACCCTCGAAAGGTACTCGTAGATAGATAAATAAAGGGATAAAGGGAGCCCGATGTGCATTGACACGGCCATCATTATGCAAACATGAAGTATAAACTGCGAATAAGAACTGCTGCTCGGAAATCTTAAGGACCCGGGTTCATTAAAATGCATGAATCATTTTTCAAAAGCATGCGAGAGGAAATTACTCGAAACACGTCCCCACAGCCCTACCAATTAGTGGGATGCTGGAGGCTGCGGGTGGTGTCGATTCAGCCAGCAGTAACAGTAGCACAAAAAACGCCACAAAAATGTTCATGCCTGTAAAAGAAATACATGTAGTTTAAACTATCAAAATACAAGACACTCGTTCCATAGCTTTATTTTTACATGACCATTCCTAAGCTAGACAAAGAAGGGCTTTCCAACGGTTACTGAAATTTTAAATATTTCTCTTGAAAGACATTACGCTCAGTAGCAGTATTTTTATAGAAGAAATCTGTGAAAAGGAGAGAATGGATTATGTTTTACTACAGTTCAATAGCTGTTAATCTTTCTTCTATGTATCACTGATTAGGGTGGTTTATATATTTACAGGAAGGATATAATGCACAAATTCAGTAGTTAAGTAAACGTGATAATTTATCAGGTGATAAAAGTTAAATGCAGTATGTAGGGACGACAGAGGAGAAGGAATTAACAGCCCAATTAACAGGAGTGTATATAATTTTTATGCATTCAGTACAGATACACAAATTCGGATCCCATCCTACAATCATGTTTTCAATTTTAGTTATTTAAAAAGCATACAGAAATGTAATCACATACAATTGTTTAATTGTATGTTGTACTGTTGTGCAGTACTAATACCTTTAAAATATAGAGCGCTGTTACACATCCTCCTACTACTGCTGGTAAGTAGCAAAGTTCACTTGAACCTAGATGGGCTTTTATAACATTTCGAAGGTATATGTGCATATAAATTATATATATATATAGAGAGAGAGAATTAGAAAAGAGCGATTTAGAGATAAAGGGAGAAAGCCCGGCTTGTTTAGTCGAAAGAACAAGTTACCGAGCTGCATTTTAGCTGGCGACTCAGGTGGCAGCCAGAAAAGCACCAAGGTGAGCGAGGACAGGAGGACGCAAGGCAGGATGAGGATGTAGTTGTAGAAGGCCACTTTTCTCCGCATCTTGAGGCTGAAGACGAGGTCGACGTAGGGCTCCGGGCAGCAAGGGTAGTACTTGACGTTGCGCTTGGCGCCGGAGTCCACGATGTCCCACTCGTTGCTGCGGATGTAGTCGTTGAGCTCAAAGTACGGCCCGTACAGGAACTGCAGGTCCAGCTTGGAACCGTCGTAGGTCCACGAACCAAACTTGAGGTGGCACGTCTGCACGTCGAAGGGGAAGTGGGTGATGTCGATGGAGCAAGAGGACTTGAAGATGGCCTGTGGGATCCACACCACCAAGCCGTCATGCGACACCACACACTGAGCGTCGCGCAGCTCGTTCAACCTCGTGTCGGCGCTGGGCAAAAGGAGGGAGAAGGAAAAATAAGAAAAAGTAATACAAGGCAGGTGCATGCTAAAGACTTCGTCAAGGAGGCCAGCACTGATGACATCATAAAGACTCGTCAGCGGCAACCACCTAGACGCGGCAATAGGAATAACGTCACAAAGGTGTCAATCACCGACGCCAGAACCGGTGCCGGGGTCGAAGGCGTCATAACATACGCCAAGATTGATGACGTCATCCAAACCGGCGCGTGTCAGTGGTGTCAAAGATGACGCGAAGAGGTGTGAAGTGTTGGTGATGTGATTGTGCTTGTGCTGTCATTGCTTTTTCGTGAAATGTGAAAGAGACCGCGATTGGTAGTGTTGGGGCTGCCACAACCCAGAGTCGCAAGTCTGAGGCCTCACGCGAAGGGCATGCATCGGATGCTGCGGATGCCACGATGTAAGGTGAACGAGAACGGCATGTACACACATGCCTGGGGCTGGGTTGTTTTTGTTAAAAATAAAAAGACGTACACAAAGGACGAGCCAATGACATAACCGTATGTCAGGAGTTAGTGACGCCATCAAAGTTCACGTGTCAGTGACGTGACTGAGGTGCAAGCCAACGGAAATAAAGAAGTAAACGAGATTTGCAGCTAGAGTTTATGATAATGGCGTCAGGAGGAAGTGGTGAGCGGGAGTAGGTCAATGTTGTGGACCCTAAATAAAAAAAAAACAGCTCACTGTAGCAGCAGTCGACGTATATGCGATTATTACATCTGATAACAAATTATCCCTACACTTTCTGAAGTCAACCACTAGCACGGTATTTTATTAACTATTGACCATGTGGCTGATTTATCACGCGATCTAAGTTGCATGTTTAAAGCGTCAGTGATTCAAAAAACGAAAACTTTTCAGTGTGCTATCAATCAGTAAAAACTTTACTTAGCACATTGAATTTCGATGTAGTCAAAGAGTCAAATTAAGACAAAACAAAATGGAAGGAAGAGAAAGAGATAAACGATAAAAATAATAAAAAATAATAATAATAAAAGAAAACTTTGTTCAAAACTACTTGTAGTAGTTCTATCTACACGGTATCACCACAGGCCTAGTCAAGATTTTATAAAATTTCTACCCCACAGTGGAGGGGAGCATTAAGACAGCATAAAAAGATATCTGAGAGTTATAGTTACTTAAAAAGCTAACACAGAACAAACCCCAAAGGTATTCATTATCACCAACGAGCTGAAAAAGGACTTTTTTGCCAATTTCCTGCTGGATTCGCAATTATGCTGAAGCTGAGCGTATTAATTATCGGCAAAACCCATCGGCAGTCGCATTGTGAACTGCAAAAAAAGCTCGATTGGGCATATCAATTGTTTAGTCCTGCTAAAAGAAAAAACATTTACGATATTTTTAACAGAGAGGGACTGTGCATGATAAGAATTTTCAAGAATATTGTGGATGATAATACTGTACAATAACGCTAATCTCACTTTTATCACTTGTTTACAAAGTGCATTTTTTACTTCGCTCTTAAACATAATAGGTTAAATATCGGTGCTAAATAAATACTGAGATGGTTTTTGCTGCAGCTGGAGATAGTAAAAAATCAACACTAGCGTATCAGTCATATAATCAATTATAATTTACTAAGTTAAATCTCTCTGGACGCTCGCTGCGTACTTCTGACCACAGAGATTGATATTATCCGTGTTCTGGTCAGTGCTTCATTAACATATGTTGATTACATGTCGCATGTCGACTACAGCCGCATGCAGAGTCCACGCTGTTAATTAAGCATTCTCTTTATCAACCAGGAGAAGATTGCTATTTTCTTTTGTACGGTATTAAGCACTGATACCTAAGAAAAACTGAAAAATAGTAATGTGTTTATATAAAAACAGCATAAGGAGTAACTTGCATAGAAAACGTTTTACCTTCCATAAGAATTTGGTAGAAAAGACTACAGGGTGTAGACAATAAAATGGATTCTTTACAAAAGGGGCATTTAGAAGATAGTACCAAGTCTAGATGCCTTTTTAATGCATATATTTTGTCTTTTTAAGAGGGATCCAAATATCTTCGAACCTCTTCTTTTAAAAGCCAAAACGTCATATCATTTCATTTCAAAATTTTTAAGCAAGCTTGAGTATCACTGACTTCATCATCTTTTTTCCAGAACGTTTGTGGTTTCTGTGTTTATTGGTGAACACGTCGAGGCGATTTGCCTCCCCAGAATCTTTCCCGAATAGAAACTAATATAAAATGACTGCCTAGTCAGTGAGAACTTAAGAACCAATGGCAATTATTTCTTCCCTTCCCTCCCAGACCTTGTTTTGTTTCTGCGTGTTTCTTACTCTCTTCTCTTTGTCTCTTTTTTCAGTCTTCTAACTTTTTTCCTTGTACCTATTTGATCTATCTCATTGTCTCCCTTTGCACAATTTCTTTTTTTTCTGTCTGCTTAATGTAACAACGGAAAGTTAGTGGTTTATTTTAATTTACAAGCACAGGTGATGACAAGGCCCTGTATATGCAAGAATTTGAAAAAGTGGTGTTACCTTTAAACGTTATGTGTATTTCCGCAAAAAAAACAAAGCCAAAATGGAGCATACAAACAAACATAAAACCAGAACAAAAAACTGAAAGAACTTGCCTTTTACACAGACCGATTCATTATTAGAAAAAGATTGATGATGACGTTGACAGAATGTCAAGGAATGCTAGAGACATTTTTGGGGTTTCACTTGATGAGTATTGACTTGTGGCGTTTTCTTTTATAGGCTTCGAACCAAGAACATTGCACTGCTTCACAGGAAATGTTACTTGGAATTTTATAAACTATTATAACACTGAGTTTTTCTTCTCTTCGTTAGGTTTGCGTAAAAGTAATTAAAGAAATAATTTTAGAAAAATCATCATGAAGAAGAACGATGACTATATTAAAACTTAGTGTGAGTGAGTGAGTGAGTGAATGAGGGAGAAATGTAGAGTCTATGCAGCTGTGTTTTTTTTTTAGCCTTTTGTAGTATTTTAAGACTAGAACGAATATATTTAAAGAACTTTTAACTAAAACTGCTTTAAGTAAGATAAAGTTGTTTAAGTCTTACTTTCCGTCCTGTCAGCACAAGATTTTGTATGTTTTTCTGCAATTCATCTAAATGGCAAAGAAGAGATTTTGCTTCTTTAGAACAGTTTTAAGATTTAGAAACATGTTGAGCAACTGGCCCCAGAACTAAAGAATTAGACTCAACCTTAGAAATATGGTTTTAAAAGTCAAGAAAAGAGACCCAGCCCTCACTAGTTGTACAGCTTGATGTCCGGTTTCCAGATGTCCTCGTTTGGAACCCTGACTGTTGTGATGTTGCCATACTCCTCTAAGTTCCAGCGAAGATACATATCGTTCCAATTCTGCAGACATAAGGATGGCGATATAGAGGCGAGTAGACAATTAGACAATTACATCTCATTAGAATGACTGGGAAAATTTACTTTTTACAGTTGTTTTATCTATTTTCAGTGTCTGTTGGAAGTTCACATTACATTTTTCCCATTTACTCATGTCTTTCTTTCAAGTTTAAGTCTTTTCGTATAGTATCTCTTTTTTATCGCAACGAAGATTTATTTCCTAAATCGTGTTTTTGATTCACTGAAGTTCTAGTCTTACTGTTGTAGTCTTTGACTCTTGATACTGTTTCGAGTGTTATTGTATTACTTTTTCTTTCCTTTATTTCTTACTTGTATTCATTAATTCTTCAATTCTGTCTGTCTGTCTGTCTGTCTGTCTGTCTGTCTGTCTGTCTGTCTGTCTGTCTGTCTGTCTGTCTGTCTGTTGGCGAAAGAGAAAAATAATAGGATGATTTTCAGTATCAGCTGCCTGCTTACTCTCACAGGGAGTCACACATGTCCGATTTCCAGCAAAGAATCAAATGCTACATTACTTGCAGTAACCTTTAGCCGCTGCTCATTTGATACAGCACAAAATACAATTTACACCCGAGAGTTCAAATGTCGTCTAGGAGCCGCAGCGCAAGCGAAGCTTCGATCTTTCAATGTAGGGCCAAAGAGGGAAAGAGAAAGGCATAACGGTTGGCTTTTTTAAGTTTATTGCATTTTCACGTTACTAAAACCTCGGCAGATGCGTCTTCGGGTCAAGCGATGGCTCCTACTGGTGGGCTTCTGAAAAACTGTTATAACCTTTTTAATGTAAACAGTATAACGTAAAGCGTGGATGGCCAGCAGCTTGCTGGGATTCTGGGCTATAGAAACATACTTTATAATTAATAATAAGCTGTTGAATATCTTTGACTAGCCAAAATACCCCCCTACTCAGCCTTGCAGTCATTGCATGTCTTATATGGATGAAAATAATTGCTCGACAAGAAGCCATGCTTGTCTAGAGTCGACCCTCGTGATACCATATCACTCAAGAAGCAGGTTTAACACCCTTGTGTATAAACAGTTGGACGTTACCTGGCTGAAAATGTTATCAGTAAAGATAGTGTTCGACAGAGTACACAGAAAGTACTGTAGGATTTTAAAAGAATTATTATTTAGGAAGCTTTGCCATGATACGTGGAAACCGAAAAAAGAAATGTAGAAAGACAAGAAGGGGAGAGAATTATTGTCATAAAGTTGGAAGGTAGTTATCCAGGCACTCTGTGATGTAGATGTATCATGTTCTTTAGACTGCGTTACCAATGTTGATTCATAATCTTTACACAATGTTTAATTTTTTGTTTTGTTACATATGTTACTTCACGATTTGACACATGCTATACGACTCGTATGACATACATCGTCACAGATGTAGTTTATATGTTTCGGGGTAACATTACGTGTGCCGTTTCTTGTTCTTTGAAAGTCACAAAAGTAGTTTCTATGTTTTTGGGAAACAGAACACATGCTGTTTCGTGTTCTTTACATCGTTACAAAAGCAGTGTCTTGTTTTAAAAGCAACCTTACACATTCTGTTTTGTGTTCTTTAAGAGTCACGGATGATTTGTACTTCGGGGGCAACATTACAGATGCTGTTTCGTGTACTGTATACAACGATACAAGAAACGATGGCTTGTGCAACAAAGACCTCACCACGTGCACTTCATCTAACGACCGACATTTCTCTCACGCCAGAAGAAGCCAGCAAACATATTATCATTAGAGGTTCGTTAGCATTTAAGAGACTCCAGAGCCCGCAAAACAATATTTCAGCCCATCGTGTTTGTCGTGTATGTGTGGGAGGGTGTCCTCTTCTCCCGCTGCTTACTGCCTTAAACTGATGATAATTTGATGACACTCTAGACCAATAGATCAACCGGCAATAACAGAAGCCACGCAAAGTTTATTATCCGCCTGCCTGTGAAGGGAGGCAAGAAGAGCTGAGGTTAATCATCTGGAAGCAGCAATGTTAGGCGAGACGAGTTCTCGTTGATTGCCCTGATACAATGAAGAGAAGCTACCATCAATACGATGTATTTCATGGTATTGATATTCTTAAAAACAAGTGGAGACTAAGTCAATGGATCATCTTTTCCCAATATTTAATCTAGAACAGTAAGCAGAATAAACATGTTTATATACAATACAGCGAAATAAACATATAAACAAAAAATTTATTAAATGAATACACAATTAAATAACCAAAAATAAACAGAAAGAATTACATAATCTATATGCACTACAAAAAAAAAAACTTACCTCAGCCCGTTACCAACAGGTACTAAACGTTTAGTGTCGTTGTTACCGTGTTTCCCCAAAAATAAGCCCTACCCCCAAATATAAGCCTTAGTTCAGATCGCCAGTCAGACGGACAGATTTCGTTCGTCTGTTGAAACACACGATGGACGTATTGAATTATAAAGTAATGATATTATCAAGACAAAAAAATAATAATATTAAATTGATACTTAAACTATATAAATTATTTAACGGGTATTGGACTCGAAGGAAACAGCCTGGATTTCAGGGTTTGACGAGTTATGGTGATGTTCCAGAAGAAGATGTCATGAGTGTGTTAGAAAAAATGTAGATATTTGTGCATGGAAAAATAAGAGATCCCTTAAAAAATTAGCCCTAATACCTCTTTTGGAGCAAAGATTAATATAAAACCCGGTCTTATTTGCGGGGAAAGACGGTACCCAGCACCAGCCTGACGCCACATTACGACTCACATAAGTAGCCCAGACGTTTGTCGTAAGGATTTGGTTCCTTTCGTCGAGGTCCATGATCTGGATCAACGACAAGCCGTAGGAGATGGTGATGGTGTCGTTCTGATCCTTCACCGGCCGCCCCATGATGCCCAGGCTCTTGTAGTCGCGGATTAGGTCTCGAATGAGGCGTTTCTCGTGGGACATCTCCACTGGCACTGAGGGCACAGACAGAAGAGCATTGGGAATGGGAAAGTCAATCATCTCCTGCCACGTAGGCACTAGGCTCGCTAAACTTTCAAATGAAGTCTAGTGTTTATTTTTAAGCGACGATCTTTTACACTTGAGCTTCGAAAGACAGTGACCATTTATCGCATGCTGTACTATCCGTTCGTTCAGTGCTTTGCTCATCTATTTGTTTGTTTGTTCACTTGTTCTTTATTTGTTCGTTTATTTGTTTGTTCATTTATTTGTTCATTTGCTTGTTCCTTTTCTCGTTCTTCTATTTGTTTATTCGTTTGTTTGGTCGGTTAATCAGTCGGTCGTCAACATGCTTATCGGATTTACGGAGACATGGAAAGATGAGATCAGAAGAAACACACGGGCACATCAGGGACTAAGGTTTACATACTTTCTTTCTCTTTCTTTCTCTCTCACTGTGTGTGTGAGAGAGAGAAAAAAAAACTTGATGGCTAAGCATGTAGCAGTTAGCTAAGCTGGGTGGCTAACCATGTAATAGCTTAAATCATTAGCAAAGACAGAGGAAGTTGTAACTCATGAAGTAGTGACTCCACCTCTCCACGTGAGACTTTGGCTTCCAGTGTTTATCGAACCGAAAAGTCTGAAGTCTTCTGTTTGACACGAGAGAAGAGCACGGGGATTTCCGCGATATAAATAACTGAAAGACCACACTTTTCCGCTGTTTACGTGATGTGCTTTACACTTTTTTCCTGGGTGAGCCAAAGAAAAACCTAATTGCATGTTCCGGGCTAAGAGAAGTGATGGGAAGAAATAGAGACTAGCAGCGGGGCAGAAGCGTGAGAGAGGAAAATGAGGGAAGAGACGAAAAGTGAATATGAGGAACAAGAACAAATTTAGAAAAAGATCGAGGAGACAAAGAAGGAGGAAGAGAAGGACAACAATAAAAAGAATAAGATAAAGAACAAGAACAAGGACAGAGAGGAAAATAGCCTTTGTAAATCTCTTTCCATAATATTTTAGAATAGACAAGGGCGTAAACACATGTCTACACACAATCTAAGAACACATGGTTGACCATGCACATCCTTGTGTTTCCGTTTTCATATAACCTTGTTTTACATCCATTGATCTGAAACAGTCATCCACACTGTGAAACCTAAGGTTTATTTTTTCCCCATTGACATACTTTTTATTTCTGGGTATAGTTTTTTTTTGGTCTCAGTGTGTGTTTATCCTCTCTTTCTGTCCATTCAGTCTCTCTATTCTTTATCCATCACTTTCTTGTTTATTATATATATATATACGGGTGTGTTGCATTTTTGCAGGTTCATCAACACTAGCTTTACTTCTTCTTTCTTTCTTTTCGTTGTTCTTTCCCATCAGAGACACTGTAAAAACGGAAGCACAAAACTGACTATGATGTTGTTGAGAGATTTTAACACTAGCTTAGTCTCGAAATTGCCTATCGGATTATTTGTTACCAGAGATATCAAATCTGGAAGGAAAAGCTGATTATTTGGTAGGTCTACGAAGGGTTTCAGCCACAGGCACAAGACGATGCCACAAGTCTTCACCTTAATTACAGACTCTAGAGGAGCGGAAGTCCCCAGGGACACGCGAAGTCGTGTTCATCTATTTTCGTCACGGACCGTCGTCTTATTTGAACAGCAGCGATTTGTATGTTTGCTCGCACCGCCAATAGCATGTGGTAAACGATGGCTTATATAAATAAACATGGATAAACATGGTTTTAACATGGCTAAAATAAATAGACTTTCAGAAATAACTGGGGATCGTCTTTAACTTATAGACAAGGGCTGAACAAGTTTTATTTGAGCGTTCTACTTGACTTCTTTATGTAAGGTAACCATCACAATGTAGTTGGGGGGGGGGCGGTACGGGTGATTTAGTTTTGGGGTGGGGGTACATCGACAATAGGGCTGACCAGGGAGGTGCTAAACGAAGGAAAAAATAATTCTACGTATATATATATATATATCACTATATTTTTGCTGGACCTTGCAAATTCATGCTAGAAACTTTATGTGCCTAATTATAACGAATAAATACAAAGACAATACACAGTCAAAACATAAACAATACACAATGCCAAGAGTGACTGTTTTCTTACAACATGATGCCGATTACACTAACGGTATTTGTTGCCTAACACAGCAAATAAAAATCACACGCTGACTATTACTTAAGTACTTGTTGGCTCCATTAGGCTAAGAATCCACTGTTACTGTTGTAGACATCAGTCAGTCGCTCAGTCATCCGTCCCTTCACTGGTATCCATCGTTTAGGGGAACACATGGATAAACGCAGCATCAATACCATAGATGTTGCAGAGACTCGATAGCAAATATAACGACAATTCTTTTATTCACTTATTAAATATTGTTACTATAAACTAATAATTGTAATATAATTTATATTAAAAGGTTAGTGCGGATCAACTTGACGTTGAGTCATTCACACGAAAACATGACTTGGATGTCTGATCTTGAAAACTTAAAGGTCTACTGAGCACGCAGTGATTTGGTTGTTTGTACTTTATCTAAGTCCTGTCAATTCTGTTTCCTCTGCCAAGTCGTTACGAAGTAAAATATCCTTTTAATGACAGAACCATGTACTGTCGTAAGAACAACTATATCACTTATATTTATTGATATAGCAATGCTCATGTATTGGCACACCATCTGTCCTTGCAACAAATACGATCTGCTACATGAAAAGAAAACAAGCGGCTTACTTCACTGGAGGAAACCAGCATTTCTTCTTGTTATGATGCATCTGCTGCCTTCTTGCCGTGAAATTGATATTGCGAGAGAAAAATAGTAACTCTCTCGCCTGCTTTGTTCAAATACTCGAGAAAGTTCCACTCTTTGCGACGATTGATGGAGCTTGAAGAAAAGATTCATTTCTACTATCTAGACAGAGTATTAGGTGTTGCTTGAACAGTTTCAAATTAGTTCTTACTTCAAGAAAAGAAAAAGTAATTTTTCCCATGGATAAAAAATAGAGTGAAAAAACTAAGAACAGTTCTCTAGAAGGCGAACAGTTTTTGAGGCATGTGTTAATGTAAAAAAAAATGTTTAGTTTGATTTTACAGGATTTTACCAGTGCCTTATGACTATTCGTGATTAGTAAGATAAGTTGATAATTAGCTAATTGATCAAGAGACGCAAGTTAATCGATTTATTCTAGATGTATCGATTTGTCTCATCTTTAAATTATCTCTTCCTCTGTCACTACTACAGATCAATGTATGTGCTAACAACAGCTAAATAAAAACAAACGAGAACCATGTGGTAAGTACGGTAAGTAATTCCTACTGGGTTTGTGTGTGTGTGTGTGGGGGGGGGGGGTTGGGGATTCAATCTTCATCATCAATCATTTTTGAAATGCAAATAAATGGCAAAGAACACGCGACAGTATAAAGATACATACAAGTGATAACATGTGACTTGTTTTAACAAACAAGTCTATAAACGTCTGCTCACTTAAATGACACCAGTTGTCTGAAGAATAATGCGGCAACAAACAAAATAAACAACAGAACGTTGTCCTCACCTCGCTTGCTCGTAGAGAGAATCAGACAGAAGAGTTGGAGGACAAGGACTCCTTCCAAAAGACCTGAAAATGCCATGCTGATGAGATGTGTAACTTTTCACTTCCTGCCAAAGAACACGCACGCTATACGAAAGAATATTGTTTGTATATAAACACTATCATAAAGAGAAGATCACTTGACACTGACGAAGACTAAAAAAAATTTCTTGCACAAGGTTCACTGGGCTCAAGCTCCGTGCATAATCGTTTGTCACATGTTTCCTATGTCAGAAAAAAGCCTCCTTTGAAATGCAGATACATTTTTCGTTGTCAGAAATTCGAAGAATGCCGAAAAGTGGAGTAACTACATTCGGGAGAGGTCTTACGAAGGGCTTGCACCCCATCGCATAATTTACAAGATATTTGTAACACACCAGTCTCCAGCACTCAATTTTTCTGCACATACGAGAGTAGAATCCAAACAAACCGGTTCAGAAGAGTAGCAGCATATGAATGGTGGTGGTAGAGAAGATCTGTAGTCCGGTAACTAGTTACAACCCCCCCCCCAGCCTCGCGACAAGGAGTCAGGCCAATGTATTGATTGGCTGATAGGATGGAGAGCGCTGCAGCATCAACCTGTAGGCGGCACCCGCAACCTAAACATCGCGTCTCGTCCTTCATCAACCACAGCATATGTTTTTTAAACCGAGGTCTGAGTATTTTAGTAGATGTTGTCATGTAGATCGCGAGCGTGCATTTCGGAAACTTCATATACAAGCAACAAGTTACTTTTCTAAGACCCTCTTTAAGTTGATCCGAACAATACGATTCATTTTTATCATCAGTTAGTTAAATATTTTGCGGTTCTATGGACAGAAAAGATTTTTAAAACACTTCCACAAACATCTTAAACAATAATAACAGCTTAACAAAGTAAGACATGGGCTCGTTACTATGAACATTTTGTCTGTAACTCTGACTTTTAAACCAATAGGCCTTGTGGCAGCTCCGTGCAGGTGTGCGTAGCTCGAACCCTCGTTAATTCGGCGCAGATTATTTCCTGTCGTTCTATGATTTGTGCAGAATTTTGCTCCTGTTTTTTTTCCTCATTTTACGCACATAAGTAATAATCTACTATTCGTTCATTTCACAAGCATTGTGATGATCAAATATCCATTTATCATTGCAGTGACGTACAAACGGACAGACAAACAGCAGAAATTAAGCGGAGGTAGATACAGCAGCAGCATCGAGATATAAGCAAACTGGGAGTTCGGTGGCGTCACACGTTTGCCTACCTGAAGCATTTCTGCTTCTCCACGCACGCACGCACACGCACGGACTGCTCTTATGCACAAGGAGAACACGTGACATGTTTTTTGTACACAGTATTCTAAGCGAGACAACCCAGGCTCAGTCTGTCTAATAGATATGCTCTTGTCTCTTTGTCAGGAGTTATTTGCTTTTTGGTTGTCCAGCGCACCGTCTGAAACAGTTTTTTGTTTATCAAACCCTTCCTATTTTTCTCAACCTATTAAACTAAACAATGAAAAAGAATACTTCAAAGTAAATTTTGGCATTGCTTTGAAGATATAGAAGAAAGTGAAAAAATACAGTATACAAGTAAAGGACAAATTTTATCAAAGGAGCTTTTGTTATCGTGACTAGACAAACGAGAATGAACAGGTCTAAACACAATGGGGCTTAGAGAAAAAAAATCGAAAATCGAATACGGTTTTATTTATTCTCCAGTTACCGCAGAAATGAAGTAACTCCAACAACAAAGTTTTGATCGGCAGTTGATCTGTTGCTAGAGTCGATGGATTGCTGAAAAATTTAATTAAAATGATTAACGCAAAATCACATTGGAGAAACAAAGAAACAACTCGCCAGGTAGACAAATAAATAAAGCATTCTTTGACCAAATTCGTTACACACAGACTACGTGATTTAAAAGAATGTGTTCTATACGACGCACATCATCATCATCATCATCATCATCATCATCATCATCATCATCATCATCATCATCATCATCATCATCATCATCATCATCGTCGTCGTCGTCGTCGTCGATCTAATTCTTTTTATGTTTGTCTAGCTCTTGCATAAAATGGTGCCTTCGACTTTTAACCCTCTACCAAGTCTAAATTGTGGTTTGTAAACTTTTAAAAGACCGTTTACACCTGGAGGGGAAAGCACTAGAGGACCGCTAGGATGCACTTAGTAGCAAAACCCGTTCCAAGCACCTTTAAGGATGAATTGAGCTCTTTGTTTTGAAAACGTCTAGAAACTACGACATCTGTTAGACTAGGACTTCGGGATTGACATGCCAAGAGCGCTGTGTATAGAAGCAAATATTGCCATTTCATTTTTTTCTGTGGAAAAAGGTTTCAGTAAATAAAGACAGCCATGCCTACCGTTCTGCGCAGTCTAACTATACAGGTCACGATCAGCATCGGTGTCCTCAAATAAAACTCTTCTAAATTTATTATCAAAACTTCCTTCAAACCACCGAATGCTATTTATCTTTTCTTGTAATGTTAAAAATGAAGCAGCTACTTAGCCATAACGAGAACACGAAGAGAACTGTTGTTGTTGCTGTGGTTGCTGCTACTGATGATGATGATGAGGAGGAGAATGATAGCGGGTGTCAGGAACACACAGGACGTGCAGACGCGCCACATACACTAAAACTTTTTAAAGATCAATTAACGAATTTTAAATAGTCGTGATGCTGGTCATCTCGTTTGTCTGTCTGTCTGTCTGTCTGTCTGTCTGTCTGTCTGTCTGTCTGTCTGTCTGTCTGTCTGTCTGGCAACGATATTTTTCTCTTTAACCTGCGGAAGTAATTTCAAGTTGGACAATGCCAGGATGTCATCTTGATGTCAAAATGTTGGATGCAAGTCAGCACTGGAGGAGAGGAAAAGAAGGTTGAAGGAGGACAATGCCACACTGTCAGTGGCTCCCTCACACAGGAAGTCAACATTTGTTGCCTTGTGTAGACGATAGGATAGCTTTTGCGAGTGCAATTTCTGCAGAATGGCGAAAAGACGGGTTGACAAACTCTACGGCTTCATCACCTTGACAAACTCCCTGCAGCACTCAGACTCCATCAGTTTCTCCCATAAGCATGTTTCAACAAGAACGATCTCTTGAAGTTTCTTGTAAACATGTGCTTTGTGAAGAAATCAATTCAGCTGTTTTCACGATCTCTGAGCTACAACAGTCCCCGCTCCCATTTGATTCAGAATATTAAAAACCCAGTAAATCAGCACAATATGCATTACTGTGTATAAAGTAATTTTGATTGCAAGCAAAATAATGCAATATATTTCATGAAACCAGTTACTACTCATAAAACTTCAAAGAGTTGCTATCAAACAGTCATTTTATCTTTTAACTTCTACTAAATTAACAGGTATTCAGAGCTACTAGGATGCGGGTATTTGAGATGTTGTGTGTGTGTGTGTGTGTGTGTGTGTGTGTGTGTGTGTGTGTGTGTGTGTGTGTGTGTGTGTGCACGCGCAGAGAGATTCATACATCGCTGCATAAAGTACAGAGGCACTGACGGATGAACAGATAGAAGTAGAGACTGCGGAGACAAGAAAACACAGACACAGTGAAAATAACTTCATCAATTCGCACAGAAAAATTACAAAAAAAAGATTTAAAGGTGCTCGTGTGCTAGCGATAGATAACTAGTACATACATTTACATGTTAACTACAGTGACTGTAATTCTTGCTCTTTCTATATATATATATACACAAAAGAAAGAAAGGAAGGAAGGAAGGAAGGAAGGAAGGAAGGAAGGAAGGAAGCAAGGAAGCAAGGAAGGAAGCAAGGAAGCAAGGAAGGAAGAAAGGAAGGAACGTGTTGTGAGAACATGTCTGTGAATGGGATTACCATGTATGCAATCGGCAAACTTCAGCTGAAAGCAAAATCGGCAAATGCTTGCGTGCTCATTCATTATTTGCAATTTCATTTTTTCTACTGTTTGTTAACTCTTTCATCGTAATCCCTAGCAGCATGTGGCACATTGTTGTTACAAATATTAATTTTAAAAAACCTTACTCCTTTGCATTTCGTTCCCTCCTCAACCTGCCCAATGCCGTACCCTTTAGAGTGAGAAAGAGAAGGAAAACGGACGAACGTTACTGACAGGACATACAAGAATATAACAAGTAAATTCCTCTTGACATGTGAAGTCGCGCACCGAGTTAATAACAAATACAAAAGACAATATCATGAACTTTTGTGAGGTAATCATACAATCGTGCATGCAGTCCGCTTCAAGAAAAACTCACAGGCGTCTGTATCGTCGTATAAATAAACAGCTGTAAGTGTATTTAGACTACTGAGTAACACAACTAACGTGAAATTGAGCCGACGCCTAAAAAATATCTACTAGTGTAAATTGTACAGGGATGTTTTTATGTTCTGACAACCGCAGAACAAAACGAGAGAAAGATCGGAATGAGAGAACATGGAAGTAGTGGAATGAAGAACTCCTTTTTCAATAGCCGTCCTTCGTGTTCAAATTCAAATTCAAGTCTGTCTCTATTTCCAATCAAAGTCATTGAAGCATGAAATCCCGGTGCTATCTCTCCCCTCTCTCTTCCCTTTTCACATTAGTTCTTTGTTTCTTCTACACAGGGTCCATAGACTTCTTGGTGTCTCTTTGGCACCTCACATGTTAGGATCCGGCAAGCCGCTGCACGTGAGACATGCCAGCTCATGCGAGTACAGTCTGTGCTGTTGCTAAAGTCCCACTTGCCAGTAGAAGCGCACTTCGATTTCGAGATGGAAGAAAACAGAACCACTTTGTATTAACACAGGACTCACTCTGCTTTGCGCACTTGACCCTAAAGCAGTCTTGTAGAATATAAAATATAGTACTAACTCACGCGGAAACTAGACGGGTCAGAAGTCATTGGTAATGTTCCCTACAGGATCAATGTTTGGTTGGTATGAAAGGCTGGCTGTCTTTCACTTGGAAACTATAGTTCTTGTGAGTCGGAAAATTCTTCTATTTATTACTGTAATTGTTTTCTTTGTTTATTTTTAGAATCTTGAGATGTAGAAAGTTGATAGAAAAGAGAATTAAAGTCAATGTTTTAAGAAATAAATGTTATGTTTACTTTTTCTCTACTTCTTTTTCTTCTCCCCTGTGATTTTACATTAAATGAGTAACTCATCATCATCATCATCATCATCATCATCATCATCATCATCATCATCATCATCCTGTGTGCAAGAAACATTGTCGTTTACTGCCCATACGGCTACTGGCTATGCACGCTTTAATTTATTATCACCGTCGTCATCATCACCATCGTCGTAGTCAATAATGATTGTCCATGGATCTCTGAATAGATGAAACCCCAGCCGCTGAGGCATGTGTGTTCCAAAAATGTCCTCATCTTACATCCAAGTTTTGCCCTTTGGCCTACAGCTGCTTATATCTGTGGCAAGTCAGCTCAGTTGTTCTTCAGGGCTCGTGTATGTCAACTGAAGAGGGGGAGGGGGTATTGGTGTTTTACTCCGAGCCACCCATTATGGTTATATGACGGCAAGGCATCCAGCCCTGTAAACAGATGCCACATGCAGAGAAGGAACAACGTGTCCGAGACGAGAACTGAACCCAGCACAGCTAACCTTCACTATATTGGTGACAGGCACTAACCGTTGCGCCACCGGACCGCCCTCCGCTAAGTAAATGAATCAACCAGCATAACGGGAATTCTTGAACAAAAGTGCCGTTATTTTGCATGCGTTATTCGGTCAAAGAAAACGTAGAAACGAGAGAAACAAGAAACATTTTAAAAATCGACAAACTAGGAAAAAGCTGCAGAAAGTCAAATTCATTCATTTTGACCAAATAACGTTCTTCGAGCAAGTATTCGCAAGCAAACAAAAAATATATATTATTCTGAAATGACCACCAGAAAAAAAAATCGAAGACCATCAAGTCAATTGCGACACTCAAATCCATTTTTGTGTCGTCTGCTACTCTCATATCCCGAATTTCATAGTTGAAAAAGTTCTGCACCAAATACGACGTACCATTATATCTGTCCAGTTCAGTTGTGAAGTCTAGAAAAATTATGTTTGTTTCTGTTGAACCAAAATCAGTCAAGATCTCTACCATATTTATCCTACGTTTTAAAGTTTTAGGACGTGCGGTTAAATCTGGTGAAAACGTTAAAAATATATTTATAGAGATTTAAGATTTAAAGTTTGAGTACAAACGCTTTGGCTTGTGTATGCATGACTCTAAAAATAGACGTTTCCTCTCTATATCTATAAGCAAGAAAAATTTTCATCACTACGTCAGTCGGACAAACTAGTCCAAAGAATCAAAATACTTTACACCTCCACAGTCAAACTAGTCCACAGGTTCAAAATACTTTGCGTTTCACCTCGACCTGTGTTTCACTGGAAGCCTGCATGAGTGTTTCGAAACATTTGGAGTGTTGCTGGTAAACACAGAATGTTGTACAATTCTTCTAGTACGATAGACATCTTGGGTCAAAGATACAATGCCGTGTTTTCGATGATTAAAACGAAGATACAAAACTCCATTTGCAACACACTTTTACCATTATTTTACTAGACCTAAAAAGCATAACAAGCCACATTTTAACTAAAAGATGGTTTTTAGTGATTTGAAATCCCATATCTTATGAGTTTTGATGAGCTGAGTAATTAAACAAAATCGACAATAAAAATATGTCAGTATTTTTTTTAACATGTTGGATGTCAGGTTTTGTTGGGTTCCTCTGATGATCTTGGCTAAAATAGCTCTCATAAGGTGTCAGCCAGTCCACAGAGACCTTCTTAGAGCGGTAGAGGTCTTCAACTGATGCAGATAATATGGATGTGGGATGTAGAAAAATCAAAACTGACGTTTGAGTGAAAAACTGGCTCTATCCAAAATAATTGTAACGTCTTTGAGATCATTGATTCCTTGGCATGAAAACAGCCAGTGCCCACCAGTGCTTGCTTCCTTAAGCAAATTTCCGAATTCTAAAAACGCCTACCGTCTTGAGAAGCTTATTCAGTCATCCATTTGATTTTTCTTTTTTTAATATTTCTATCTTAAATTATGGGTCGATTCTAATTTGAATCGTAACGACAGATGATGTTGCTCTTTGGACATCTTATTGCTTCTAGAAATACCTAGACGTGCTCTTTCTGAAATTTCATTCGAAGTTTATTCCGGAAGACATTATTTGTGTGTGGTTGTTAGCAATATGGACTGGTGGGCGGCTGCAACTGTTATTAACTCATATTCTCAAAAAATTCGAGTATGTAAATATATTTATCTATTGGGTCAAACTTATGTTAGATACAATAAGGCAACATACTAATCCCGCAATGAAAAAAAGTCTGCTTTCAAGAATAAAAAATGAACTTTGAAACTTCTTGGCTGACAAATGATAACATTCTTAAAGACACAAACTTGCAAGTACAACTACAGAGGATTGCAAGGATAAAATCCACACTTCTTACAAACTGCTCCTTTTCTAACCGATTAGATTCGCCTCTCTGGTGTATCGCTTCGACAACTCGCCTGTCTAACACTCGGGGCAAGAGGTCCGAGGACGAATATCAACATCTTTCCCCCCACACAGGACATTCTGACTAGTCTCTGGCCTTTGTAGTCTCTCTTACAGACCACGAGGCGTCCTGGCAATCGAAGCGACAAACACGACTGCTAGCTTTCTGACCTTTAACCTCAGCACTGAAGACCATCATTCCCTTGCCTGCCTCTCTACCCGACGGGCAGACTGTCCGGCAGACAAGAAACGCACAGAATAGTCCGCGGTGAACTATATGTGCAATGAGTCTTGGCGCGAGTGATCTTCCGCCATTAGCTATGGCGAGTAACTGAGAACAGCCCTGGGATGCGTATCGCGTTTTTTTTAACCATCTCGCTCCTCCTCCCTCTACCTCCATCAGCCTCATATCATGCTCTGGGCTTCTTTTGACCAAGAAGTGTGGAGGGATAGACGAACAGGGGCTTTATTCACTGCTGACCTCACGAGGTCGCTGTTGGTAACCAAGATCAGGTTGTAACGGAGACGTCTGCATCGCAAATATTTCAGTTCCGTTATCTGGGCAAAGCGTCAGTTCGATGGTGGGGGTAAGTGGGTGGATGGGAGGACAAGGTGTGGTGACTGGCCGGTTGTGTGTGTGTTGTTTCTGTTAATTTAACTTGTTTGCTTCTCTCTTTTTCTGTTCCTTTCTCCCTTTTTCTTATCCTTCTCTCGCTTTCTTTTCCTTTCTCCCTCATTCTCTTGCTTTTCTTTTCTCTCTCGCTTTCTCTCACACACTTATACATACAATGCATTTGCACACACACACACACACACACACACACACACACACACACACAAACACGCACGCGGATATACAAACTGGTATGAAGATATACGCTTCACGGCACACGCACATACACAAACACACAGAAACAGTCAAACACACGAACAGAAAAGCAGAAACACGCATTAACCGAAACGCGAACACAAACTGTTTGACGCTCTCTCTTTCGCTCTTTATCAAAGTCCTTCTCACTCATTGATTGAATGATTGATTGATTGATTGATTGATTGATTGATTGATTGATTGATTGATCATATCAACGCACCCTGCGAGCTTTTAAGTCCACCGCGTGTGATCTCTACACGATGCTTATAGCAACCCTTTCCCCACATCTCCCCACCCCCCATACCCTCACCCACATCCCCAACACCCACACTCCCCAAAGACCCCATCCCCCACAGTGCGAAATCACCGAGAGGTGGAAGCACTTTCCCTTTCAAAGTCAACAACAACAACAAAATCTCTACACGATTAAAATTTTCCCACCGATTAAATTTTTTGTTTAATTTTCCGGGTTTTTTTTCAATGAGTTTGTCGCAAAAAAAAGTTTATTACGAAGCACTTTTACTGAACACACTGCATGTAACTAAAAGGTTTTGATATTTTGTTCATGGGTTTTCGATGAGAGGCATCATGAAATGTGGAAGTGGATCTCCACAGAACCCATCCTGCCTGCCTGTGACTAGTCATACCCCGGGGCTCGTATCAGTTACCTCGTCGTGCACTCGCGGCTCGGTCGTCTCTTAGCAAGTGAGTTTTGATCCCACGAGGATGTTGCATTATATTCCATCTCATCTTAAGACTTTGTATGCGTAATGAATATTCATGACAGCAAGGGTGTCTGACAAATAAGACACCCCTCACCCCCAATCCAAAAATGTTTCCTTTCCAGCGTTTTCGTCTGTGTTGGACCGGACGCATCAATAAACACCCGTTTGGCAAATTGTTAAATTAACGCATTTGTCACACAGATGAATGTATTTCTTCCCTATTTGTAGAATCGTCTTCATTGTTAGTTCATTATAATTCTTTTTTCCCTCTTCTCATCAAGAACCGTATGCTGCTCTCACCTCTTGTTGCTATATTTAAAGGAAAAGGCAAGTGAAGTAGCGAGGGTATACCTAAATGACAAATACTGGTGTTATGAATTATTATAACATTTTGCGGCTTAAATGTTTACTATTCAGGTTACTTGTTGTGTTTTTAAGAGAGAGTTATTTTTAATCCATTTAGATTTATAGCCACAGTGTTATGGGAGTCATGTGACTATCGCAACCCACTATATAATACATCAGGACATGACGCCTAAACGAATCTGAAATCCCTTAAACCCTAAAATCATACATCTTTGTTATAGTCATTCCTACATGCAATATTCAACAAACGATTAATTAAGGTAAGGCTCCATGCTGACTTCGATAGCAATGTCTTCAATAAATACTGGCAAGAGGGAGACACGGGGCTGTGTATAATGTGTTCCGTTAGACTTTCTGCTACCGGAGGGAAGAAGGGTTGAGACAAGGCATAATCCGACCCAGATAGGTCTAAGTCCATCATCTGTATAGGCAAAAGAGTACAGCCGTTGTTTGCTGAAGAGCAAAAACATAATCCACCATCTCTCATTTTTCACCTACCGACATGATTTGATGTAACAACAGTTCATTGTTGTTTAATCGTAAGACAGCGTGTTGTGGGGTACATGGCTTAGCCTGAACGACTCTAGCCATTGATGTAGAGTAATATTAATAATTGACGTGAACGGTTAGAAGATAATTATCGAAGAATAAATGATTTCGATACTACATGCATCGATACTAAGTCTTATGCAGTGTATTTCTAAACAAGGTATGGGACGTGAATATTACTGTTACTGTCCAATTGTAGCCATGTAACTGAGGGAAAGTTATCATCCTGCAGGAGAGGTCAATATTCGATATTTCATAACTCCTGTACTCCGATTCCTTCCGCTGCTTTCCCGTTTCTGTTCGTGTTTCATGTTTCTGTTCCAGATTTTGAGTAGAAAATTAACCGTTGGGGTTTTTGTCGATTGACGTTGATAGTAAGTCGGGCATGACAGTTCACTTTTGGTCTGCTATGTGCGGTACCGTGAATCTGTGGAGCGTATCATACAAAATCCAGCTCCGAACACAGCGAGGAAGATCTCAGTGAAGGAGAGAAAACTGGTGAGAAAGAAGATAAAATTACGATACGTAGTGCCAATAAAGCAAATCTTTGCGCCATTTTGCTTTTGCTGAGGGCGACGTTGTTTTTTTTTTCTCTTCATGAAGTTGAATGAATGTCTTTAAATGCCAGGCCACCCTTCCTTCAACACTGTTTTGAATCTGGTTGTGCTGGAGGTGTGATTTATACAGATCCTCGCTTATAAAAGAAGCAAGTGCATCGAATCAGCTTGACTTTCCTAAAGACATGATTGATTCTATACTTCGATTTTTGCAATTTTACCACAATTTGAGTGTGCAAGCGTGCGCGCGCGCGTGTTTGTGTGAGTGTGTGTGTGGGGGTGCAGTAAACGATTTTTTTCAAACCCTAAACTTCGAGAAAAATCGATCTAGAACGTCAGTATCTATCATTAAACCCAACCTGCCACTTCACTTGCTTTTCCCTTTAACATGATACGAATGACTCCACTGCATGGCGCTCACTATAATTCATTGACACGATTTTGTATGGATGCGAGTGCACACGCAAGGGAGCTTCTGTTTTTCCTAGTTTAAGAGATCAAGATTACACGAAGTTTAGCTGAAATATGTAGTAGTAGCCTGCTTGCTTTAGCCTAAGCCTGCCATGTACCCTCGTTTGTCTTTAATTTGTATTTTTCGGTTATTTCGCCGTTTCTTGTTGTCGGTTCACATCTCGGCTCTTGCGACATAACCTTTGGCACTTCTGCTGCTGTACAGATCCACGTCTCTGCTAAAAAAAAATGCAAACGTAACAGCTTCTAGCTGGCCACTGACGGGCGATAGAAGGGAAAATGAAAGAGAGATGGCCCCAGCCGGTTAAACCTGGAAGAGGCTTTACTGGGGAGATTTGCAGGCTTTTAGCCCTGGTCAATCGGCGACTGTCTGGATGCAAATCTGCTGAGGAATGAGACTAACGGGCTCCAAGCCCAGAAGACAGCAAGGATCGGATTGAAGTGGCAGGTTTCTCGCACATTGTTTGGGAAGACTGAATGAGCCGATGAGGCACAGAATTGTGCTTGGGTTGGAGGAGACGAAGAAGAAAGAAAGAAAGAAAAATTTCCAGCAGCATGGTAAAAATATGAAGACTTTTCCCTGACACATCAACAGCATTTTGTAGTAGGAGCCTTCTTTACATTTAATTTCAAGATTTTTTTTTTCGTTTGAAGAATCTTCGTAATGCTCGTATTATTCATATGGACGCCTTAAAACTGCTGAGCAAGCAGAAACCACAAAACAAATTTGAACTGTAAAAGTTCCATTCATTTTCATGTTGTCTGTGATTAGGTTTATTCTCACGCTGCGTTAACAAACAAATGAAGTCTTACAAATACAGCTATTTATTCTGCTCTTTAAAATTACGGAGAACTGCATGTTGAATGCTACATCCCCTTGACCTCCAACAGCACCTTACATTTGCTCGTGCCTTCTTTATGAGTCTTTCAGTTTTCAACAAATCAAGCGACGTAAATCTCAATTGTGCAGGTCTAGTCAACCCTTTGAAGAGTCGAGAATGATGAAGTAGAGAGAATAAAAAGGCTTGTGGTCAACTCATATGAGACCACACAAGTCTTCTATTCTTTACATCATCAATCGCCTCGTCCTGTTTCTGGATCTGAATGGTCTGCGCTTTACTTTCCTCTCTTTTCTATGCTTAAATACATTTCTCTCACCTGGCTCTAACCGACATTTCAAGGCCAAAGAAAAAAGTCGCAGAAAAGTTTTAAGGCTTTTAGATAAGCCCTGAGAAAATAACAGATAGATTAATCCCCAAGAATCTAGAACGAGAGAAAGATATCAGTAGTAAGAAGGATTCCTTTTTAAAAGTCGACAGATAGTTTAGAAATAAAGCTGGCGGAGATTAACCATATCAGAGACAACCGTAAAACCAAGGACATGTAACTTATTTCTCACCAAAATGATCCACAGGTTAGAATACAAGCACACACACACGCACGCACTCACACGAAAATGAACGCATGTATGCATGCAATCACAAAGAGGCGCACGCATACCCACTCATGAAGACAATAACATTTATGAGCTTGATCAGGGAAAGAACATAACATACACCCCCATACAGAGAAAGTAAACTAGTAACGGAAAACCCGCTCACTTCCAATATGGCTGCCTACTGTACATTTTCCGGAAGATTTATTTCTTTTTTGTAAGCTGCTGTGATTCTACGTAAGCATACAAAATGCGATCGGTCTTTAAAAGGTTGATATAAGATCAGAATGATATGTGTTCAGTGTGCCTTGCTGATCTCACTTGGTGTAGTTTTTCGGTGGTTGTAGGTCCACTACACCCTGTCTCGGACATTCGAGAAATCTCGCATCACGTCTCGTTTCGGTACAGGAGAATTTTCCCATGTCTACAGGACTGTTATAGTTCGCCTTCATCGCGCTTGAGCTGCGGACTCGGTGTAAAACAGTCGCAGCTATAATAAACTTCCCTTCTAGTGCTCTTTAATCATTAAGAGTGCAGAGTAAGCAGACCACATGTTATTATTGACAAACAACCACTTGCTACTAGCTGTCTTTTGGAACTTGCTAGCTGAAATCTTAATGTGACTTTTGTGCCTGTTTACGGAGTCAAAAACAAAATTCGTTTTCTGAAACATATTCCTTTCCCCATTCACTTTGTTAGGTTTCAAATAATTTATTCAAGGGAAACTTCAGACAAGAAGTTAGTGAAAAAACTACCAAGGTTTGCCTCCAGGGTCAAAAGATCTTCCGATGTTTGACACTGGAGGGGGGAGGGGAGCTATAAAACCCTGTGGATCGTTACTCACCAATACTGCCCACCACAAACATAGACAGAGCCAGTAGTGACACGACAGCATAGTAGCACTCCATGTTGTTCGGTCCTCTGCGGGTTCTGGTGTCACCTTGGTGACTGCCTCCCGACACTGTGGGCAAGCCACTCGACTGTCATTAAGATCTGTCGTTGACCATCTTGGGAAAGGGCGCTGCGCTGAAAACGTTCTTCTAGTTGCTGTTGTTGTTGAAACTGTTATTGTTGTTGTTGTAATGATGCTGTTCTCCCCTGTTTGTCGCTATCCCATAGCTCTTTACACCAAGTGGGAGGTCTCGCCTGAAACATAACCAAGAAGAAAATGGAGAAGTTCGTTGACAGACGGATAACAGACAATAAAAAACCCGATGATATTCTCTTGTTCATTTTTTTTTCGATAACCCTTCGTCGATTGGAGTCTTATCAGCGTGCGTCCGATTTGCTTAGGAGTCGGAGATAGGAGACGAGGCCATGGGGTGTCTCGCACTCCCTGACACTCAAAACGAAGACTACTGCGATCTTCGGCCTGGCATCTCCGAGAAGCTAAAAAAAAAAAGCGGCTTCATCTGAGAAAGTTTGGCAGGCTTGACGCTTAATGCTTTCTGTTAGACTTGCGAGTAAGATATCGTGTTATCAAACTTCGCAAATCCTATTTTCCGCTTGGAAGGTAATGCGTTGCGACCCATTAACCTTTGACGCCTAATCAAGCATCTACCTTCTTCTATTCCGCCACTGATCTCCTAATTACCCCCACCCCACTCCCCCAAAAGAAACAGATGCCCGAAGCATCCTTTTCTGCTTACTCCTTAACTATTACTTCATTTTATCCTCCCAGAAACAAGTCAAGTTTTTTGGGTGCGTAGAGGAAAAAAAGGTGTTTGTTTTATACAAGTGATGTGAAAGAAATTTGAAAATGACGAATTTTCTACAGAAGGTAACGGGTGATCCCAAGACTGTTTTATTCAGCCAAGCAGGATGGAAAGAAAACTATCGGGGACTGCTGCTGCTGCTGGAGTTTATCTCGATAGTCGGAGGCTTGTGTAATTCACGGTGAGACAAGCAATCAGTTCTACGCTTCTGAGAGCTTTCCTATGGAGCCCCCCCCCCTCCCCGGTAGTGTGCTTCAACAGGAAATCTATGTTCGGGTACTTCCTTACCGGCATACGTATGCTTTTTCTACTTGCATATTTTGTGCGTGTGTATGTGTGTGTACGTGCGTGCGTGCGTGCGTGTGTGTGCGTGCGGGGTGGTTGGGTAAGTGAGTACATGTTTGTATGTGTTTGTGCTTTGGTTTGTCGGGCACTCAAGAATTTTACCACAATTTCATAAAAAATAACTTTCATTTACACAGTGCATTTCCAGAACAAAGCTGGTCAAGCTGCTTAAGAAGGAAAAGTAAAATAAAATAATAAAAACAGACATTTTTAGAATGTGTCACAGTTGCAAGACCAACATGTAGAAGGCTTGACACTCAACACACTCGTAAGTTACACAATACACTAGGTCAGCATGTCAACCATGTTTTTAGTATGTATGATACATTTTCACACGATACCAGGACCAGTTACTTGTTTACAAATGAGAAGACAATGAAAACTGTTAAGGCGTTAATCCCAGTCTGCACTGCGTACGAAATTCACTTTCACCAAGCACTCCCTCCATCATCATCATCATCATCATCATCATCATCATCATCATCATCATCATCATCATCATCATCATCATCATCATCATCATCATCATCATCATCATCATCATCATCATCATCATCATCATCATCATCTTTCTTGTACATTTGCTTCCCCTCCTATTTATCTCTTCTTTTTCTTCGATGAACGATATTCTGCATTCAGATTATCTATCCCGTAAAGTCTGTCAAATATTCGGACATCTGTTCAATGCCACTGGAGAGACCGCATAGCGAACATGCAAATATCCTTGGCAGAGTAATCTCAGAGTTCAATACCAAGTGGTCACAAACAAACAAGCCTGACGGGAGGCTGACCAGGACCAAAATAGAAGGCATTCTTCTGACTTGCCTGCCTCTTAGTCTGTAGATTCTTGTCTGCGTAACCTACTGGTCGAGGAAGTTTCTAGGTCAGCGTCGAAAGATTAGGAAAAGCCATGAGCCATCAAAGACTCCTGTGAAAGAAATGAGCCGTTACTTACACTTCCAATTTCCAGTTTCCATTAAAATCTGTTTTCGGAGAAGGTTCTACTGTTTTCTCACTGTATCTTTCACAAAAAATGTGTTTTGTTTTTTAGCATTGTAGACAAAAGTACGTGTTTAAAATGGTGGCTAGGTCATTACAATAGTTCTAATGCTGGTAGTTTTTCTCTACATTAATAATTGAGAGCACTGAGATATCCCCCTTTCTATTACCTCAGTGCTATTGTAGGTCCCTCTGCAAACCACGTGTTACAGTCTAGATAGGCCGTGCTTACAAAGCTATAATGCCAACAGAATTCAACAGATATTTTCTCATTCGGTGAGAGGTTACAAGGAACTCCAGACGTTGGGGATTAGATGAAATGTTTCGAGAGATCAGGAAAGGACAATCACCAGTAACAAAGAGCCAACATGGAACTCGAAAGTCTACATCAAATTAGGCTATTTCTGTACAGTTAGGTTCGGAAAGACTTGATCTTGCTGATAAGTTTACTTTCTTGACTTCGCAAACTGTGATGGATAACAGAAAGCATGAGGGGACTTCTTTTGTTTCTTTACTTTCTTTCAAACACCCTGTTAGGCAGTTGTCGCACAAATTAAGAATCAGTGTTCTTCCAGCACGATGACACACTCTCTCCTCCTCTCTCTGTCTATTACATGGGAACTTTTAAGGATTATGATAAAAACACCTTCACTATTGCCTATGAGATTTGAAAGGAGAGGAAGAAGATAAAAAGTAATAAGGAAACAAAGAAAGAAAGAATTAATTTAAATATCGTGGAGATACCATGTCAAACATAGTTATATTTTAAAAAACAGTAAATCTGCACTTTAATCTTAGCCAAAGGACGCAGAACATTGGAAAATTGGAAGGCAGGGCAGAGAATTTGCCGGAATGGGTCTGTGGGAGGTCTGAGCTCTCTGCAGATTTCGTTAGCAACATGCACAAGTTGACTGACCTTTCGTGGCCTTCCTAGACACGTGTCTGCGGTTGATTGATCAACTCGGACACCAGTCCTGGTCCACAGACAACTTGCATGGTAAACGAGAACAGTAAAACGGAACTTTTTTAAAGAGATTTTTTTTCCAAAATGGACCCTAGTTTGTATTATCTTTGAATGTTTAGACTATATATGACATAAAAAACTAAACTGTTATGAGTGTAAGAGTGCAGGTGCCAAAAGTGTTTTTATGTGAAGTAGTCACAGGTCATGTTTGAGTTTCCACGTTTGCATCGTGTTATAGTTTCAACAAATCCTTACTAAAACTTGTGCACGGCCACATCAGAATAAAATTATTGACAAAGATTTTATATCAAATATCTGGCCCTCATAGTTCTGCAGAGAATCTATAACTAGTAGATTCTGACTAAGATATTTCTTTTTATACTATGTCTTGCAGTCCGCTTGACTGATGGACGCTTTTGAATACTGTATATCTATTCCTGACCGCTGGTATGAAGAGCTAAAGGTGAGCGAAAAATTTCAGTCTCGTGGGATGTCACAGCGCTTTCTTCCATCTTTTTAAGCATCAGACCGACAAATTTCGAGCTTTCAGTTTGCGCCTAAGCTCCCAGTCCTGAGTGCATCCAAAGACTACATCGAAAGATTTCAAATGAGAAGCGTTTTCTTGACATTTCTGTAACTGTCTCTGACACTCACTGAATCATTCTTATTCCTTCTCTCACACCCACACTTCCCCCACTCACACACACACACACACACACACACACACACACACACACACACACACACACACACACACACAAATCAGTTAACAGTTTTCTCCTAACAATAATTTCAAAATTTTTTCCAAATTTGTACAACTCTTCACTCACACATAGCTAAGGGAAAAATTGTCTGAACTAAAGTAAAAATGACTTGATCTTAAGACCCCAGTGTTGATAAACAAGAATGCGGCACAAATATCTAGAGGTCTGTAATCGTGTAGAAATAAGTTCAAACCCAAACCTTTCTTTACACTTCAGTGAGCAGCCATCAGCAGTAAAACAAGTACAACGGTGCGGGTATTGTTAGGAGAAAGCCCTTCTGTTTTAAGCCGACGAGTGAGCCAATGATGGACTGGCGGCTAACATCAACATACTCGAATGCAGTCAAAACTATCAACTCTTTGTGTTAGCCGGACCTGGGGAGCAAGAGTGATTTCTTGTATACTACACGTGGCCATAAACTTCCTTAAACGCACATTGCATGTGATCGTTTTGGTATATCATAAATTGATACGAAATGTTTATGCAGACTTGTGAAAGATGGTCGAATGGGAGTGAATTTCCTCCGCGGATTATTCTTGTATCTGGTTCTTATCATTTGTAAAGCTTGTGAGGGAAGTGTATAGGTCAGAACGTGCATAGCAGGATAAAGTTTATACTCTTTACCATCTATTTCTCTTTCTGTCCATTTCTCTATCCACCAGACTTCATCCAAAAAAAGCATATTTTGACTTGTGTAGCTACCCACTGGTCCCTAGACCCCAAACCATTCACACAAAAACGTACTTTTTCGTCGCCAAGGTAACTAAAGCACAATGCTAACTTAAATGGTTTACAAACACTATTTTCAAACCCTTTTATCGACAAACTGTTATTTTTTAACGAATCTTCACAAGATGGTGTGGTTTTCATTTCTAGTACCTGTGTCTTAAACTGATTTCTTTTTTTTAATCGAGAGGACTGGAATATACAGGACCACTCAAACACTCGTTAGGACTCATTGGTCTTTGCCCTTGTGTGTGGATTTGCCACGTTCACTGTGTAAATACGCAGAAAGTTTAGAGTCTTGGCAAGCTAGTGGGCTCTTCCAAGTTGAGATATTTTTTTATATAAAAACCATGCAGATACTGATGTTCTTGAAGAAAAAGATACACTGGCTATCAACTTCTCCATTCAAACTGGAAGTTCATCGAAAGAGTTGAGAATGTGGGTGGTCTCTCTACTTTTAAATATGTTGCTTTTATAAAAAAAAATGTAAGATGCTGAGGAATTTCCTGTCAGATAAAACAGGAACAGGAAAATCTTAAATACTGTCTCGTGCATGAAAAGGGGCATGCATCCATTCACCGATCTTCTCCAGCACTCGCAGACCCCTAACGCGCGCGCGCTCGCAAAGACGCACGAATGCACAAGCACGCACGCACGCACGCACACACACATAATTTATTTCACAGACCGCATGTGTGGGTTTCATAGGCAGATGTGATGCTAGGCTGCAGTTATATGTATATATCACTGTAACCCTAAAAACAAGCCTCGGAGTACGTCTTCAGAACTCTTCAAGTCAGGGGACAGAGGAAATATGAAATAAATTGAAATTCGAGTTTACGAGTACAAACGAAGGCACAATATCATTGAAGTCCTAACGTTTACTTCTGGTTTGTTTAACTTATACTCCTGCCCATGGCGTCTCTCATTGTGGAAATGTACCATCGGTCCAAGTTTTTTTTCTTCATATCTACTCACCAATAATGATGATGATAATAATAAGTTCTTTAATAATGAATATCAAAATAATCAATTCTATTAAGCATCGATTATAATCTATCATTGTACTTTAAATATTTTCTTCTTATCATTATTATCGAATTAAATGCTCAAAGGACTACAAAACAGTTGGATATGCACTTAAACTGCACTTTGATTGTACTTTAAATATTTTTTGCTTATTATTTTTCATAAATTTAATTTAATGCTCAAAGGACTACCAGTGACATTTTTATGTGAACGATTAAAGGCGTGTGCAGTAACATACAGGTTACACAGATAACAAAGCTACGGAACCAGAACATTTCTTTAAGGACCTTCACAAGTATCATCTACTATCATCAACATGACATGACATCTGATTTCGTCAATAAGCAACTCGTTCATTTTCACAATCTCATCAATGAGTAGACTGCTGTAAACAACAAAGATATTTCATTTCCTGAGTACGTACCTAAAGACATTTTATTTGTCTTCACAAACTTTACCTTCAGGTATGCCCCTCACCTCTTGCGCTAGTCTCTTCGAGGTCTTCAGAATCCAGCGAGAGAGAAGGCGTTCACCTGCCCCTGAAGGAAGTGCAAGGTCCTAAATAAACAAGTGCAGTGCGGGTAACAAAGAGTACTAAATTGCAGTGCGGGTAACAAAGAGTACTAAATTCTTAGCCAGTACGTAACGAAGCCTGTGCAAGCGAATAAAAGCGTAGCTGCTAATACTTTTGCGAAGCTAACTGCCAGCTTTTCACAATTAAGTGAAGGGAAACTAGTCCGGGTTGAGCACCCCAATCTCTCAGTTCTTCATCCTCTAATAAAATTTGTAGACACTGCTTCCTCTTCGTAGTTTTCCCGAGGCACTCGCAACGAATCTCCATGATTTCACGTGGCTGCACAGTTTACAAAGTCGAGCGATGACAGCTGACTATAACGATGAAACTGTGTACTTTTGTCGTCAAACCGTCTCGTCTACCAGACAAAAGAGGTCGACGTCGTGTCAGACAATCAGAGATGTTCCCTTGCCAGAAGAAAAGCAACAGACGCCAAGGTGAAGTCATCACCTTGGTGATGACCCCGATGTCATAGGCTTCCAGGACAGCTTTTCCTTCATCTCGCCTCCGTGATTCTCGCAGCACCGGAATCGGCAAGACTCCAAAGTTGTGGAAGAGCTCCCGATTGTCTCTAGTTAATGTAGTCGTTCGGCGCCGCCGTTATTTTAATGCGGTCCTGGTTTTCTAAGCGGCTGCACTCCTGGCAGAGATTTGTGGATCAAAAGCTCTTTTCTGCTAATGCTGCAAAAGGCTTTTATTTTTGTTTTGTTTTTTTGTTTTTGTTTTTTTTTTTTTGCTGAAGAATCTTATTGCTAAACTGTACAAATCGATATAATTTTTTTTAATATTATCCATTGTGTACTTCTATAAAAAAAACAGAACGCGGTGTAAATAAAGAGTTCACTTATTTGTTATAAATTGTTCCAATAAAACAATGGAAATGTGGAACTCTGATGTTTTATGCCATTCATAACCAAACACTCTCTAACGTTTTTTCACTCCACGGTCTGCGCAAAATGTGGCTCGAAGTTTAGCTTTGAGTAGGTTAGGTTTGCAATTTTAGGAACATTGTACTGCATGGCGACTTGTAAAAAACATGACCCAAACAAATGCAGTGAGCTGGCTACTTACCATTATGCATTGACATTCTGTTGTGATATGTACAGGCATTGTTAGGTACGTCCCACTGGAAGGATCTAACGACACCGTGACTTTAAGCTACTGACACGTAACACCACGTGATAGTAAAGAAAACGAAGGCTTGGTGCACATTATCCAGAATGTTGTAACATGGTAATTAACATTTTATGCCTTATTCTTAGGAACTGAAGGAGAAAAGGAACTACCTGAGAGAAGAGACAGGCTTGGCTGAAAGTGGTTAGACAGTGTATACAGTATAGGTAGTCTCAGTGTTTCACGTCCTTAACATTCAAGAGGTTTTACAAACCACGAGTAAAGACTTTCGAGGTTTTCAGACCCCCAGTTCCGATGATTGAGTGTTTTATCGACCAAAGAAAATGGTCAGTCAATAGTTAATGGCAAATGTTAATCTTATCGTAATCTTCATCACTGATGTCAAGAAATTGCTTTAATTATTATGCCATGTTCAAAAAACGGTCACGATTTTCTGGTGTAAAAAGGTCGCATATCTTTTGATAACCATTAATGACAAAATATCAGTTTTCATATATTTTGTTTATAAAACATGTGACTACACAGGTGTCTTATAACATGACGCCCTCGATTTCATTTCTAACACTTTTCAGGCCCTTAACACCAGTTTATGTTCGTTTTTAGACCCTCAGCTCCAGTTCACCTACCTTTTAAGGCCCTCAACGCCAGTTTCTTTATTTTTTCAAACCCCTCGAAATTTTTTAACATGGCTTGGATTGGCGCACGTTTGCACGCAATGGTAAACACTGCAAGCAGTACAGCTGAAGCAGGTTTCACGGCAAATGTAACACAATGTAGCAATGTAGCGAGCAGGCGCCCACAAAGTGTGTAGCTCACAGACAACCGATGTAATGTGATGTGTATCATACTATTGGGACAATGAACGATGTGCTCAGCGCTTTTGAGCTCTTTGTACTCTAGCAAAACGAGGAACTGCGAAGACCAACAAATAAGGCGTTACACCAGCTCGATAAGGAGCTACACCCAGTCTGATCGGACGGTACAAAGACAGACATACTTTTTACTTTAATCAACTGTCAAATAAAGTCTGGCATGCCTAGTCCCGCGAAGCTCGAGGCAGATGGACATGCAAATTCCATTAACGGCGTGGTCGAAGGAGAGGAATGTGTCAATGCAGACACAGATTTCTGACTAAGTAAGTGATCTTATTGCACTACAGAATCTCAAAGAAGCAAAAGCAGACACTGATTTGAGTTTATGATCAGCGGCTGTTGGAATAATCCAATGGGAGGCGACTGGAATGCCAATATGAGGACAAAAGATAACTTTATATTGGCTATGAACAGCATCGGCACGAGAAGCAGCGAGAAATCTCTTTAATATTCAACACTCCACCTGATTTTACTTGCGTTATATATATATATATATATGTGTGTGTGTGTGTGTGTGTGTGTGTGTGTGTGTGTGTGTGTGTGTGTGTGTGTGTGAGTCAGAGAGAGAACTGTGTTTGCTCTAGCCTAGAATGAGGCTGCTTGATCAAAGGTTACCCTCATTATAATCTAACCAAACACTTCTAAGAAGAGTAGGTTATGTTTGCAATTCATTTAAGTAGATTTAGGACTTGCATTACTGCAAAAAGGACTTTGTTTTCTACCTCCACAAAAATACATGTCTGTCGGGTAATGTCTTTGGCGTACACAGAAAAGCGGGAGATATAGTTGCCTATCAGATTTCCAAATTACTGCTGGTGGAACCATTGGCACAGGTCACTGATGGTCCACGTATTATCAAAGGTGACATCAATGACAACCTGCTGCAGGTTCGTGTAGTCACATGTAGCTTCCTCCTAGCATGGAGGAAAAAGCTAGCTACTTCCTCACTTTGGAAATTAAACCTTCCGCTTGAAAAACTAACCAAAAACAAAACCGAAGTTTAGAAAACTAACCAAAATTAGGCAAACAAACTTCACGTTTAAAAGCACTTTAATGGTTTCTACACTTCTGGGGCTAGTTGCCCAACATGTTTCTAAAACTTAACACTGTTCTAAGGAAGCAAATTATTTAGATTGTTATCAAAAATCGCTCCTATGCCTTTGAGATGCGTTGCACAATTGCACACCAAACTGTGTGCTGATGAAAACCAGTAAGGCTCCTATGTTCAGTCTGTGTCCCATGTGTGTAACACTTCACAATGTAACATTTCTGCCATCATATTATTAAAATACAGGTGTCCCGTACAAGGCAGAAGGCAAGCTCAGGGAAAGTTACTCTCAGTGGAATACACTTTGTAGCCTCACACAGCGGGAACTCCCTTACATGAATTTTTCTAGTTATTCCGGTTACCGTGGCTGTTGCTGACAAAGAGACGAATCAGACTCATGCGGCATCAACCTTCCTGATGTTCGTAACTTTCGCCAAGCACTTTACCATCAGTGTCACAGGCAGGTAAGGTAAGCAGACATCAGCGCACCTTGGACCGTTTACCTCAATGCAGACACAATTTAACATCAAATTAAATTCGAAATGTTAGAGGACACTCTAAATATAAATAGAACGACATATATAAATATATACGTAGATAAAAATTTTAATGTAAATATAATGTTAAATACAAATGTGCATCTGAATGTAAATGTAAAGCAGACGTGGGCGCCGGTATTTTGAGAAAGATGCACACAGTTCAAACGAGGCCATCAAGAAGGCCAGGTACCTGTTCAGATAAGCCTGTTACCGTTCGTGACTGCTCCTATAGCGTTCATCTCTCCAGCTAAGCTCGTGCTCAGAATCATTGATAGTTTCTCTCAGACGTTTTTCCAGACAGCTACCGAATAATGTCCCCTTAATTATTCGCAAGACGCTTCAGTTTTTATTGATGCACTTCCAAATAATGAATAGCACTTCTGGTTTATTATTGCACCAGTCTGTTGAATCAGACAACACTGCATCTGCATCGATGAGTAATTTTTTAAAGAACTTTTTTTGGGCAGAATAACGGTTGCTATTTGGCACCAGGACCTCGGTCAGCTTTCGTGCTTCAAAGAGGAGCCAATAAGGCCCGCCCACATTCCCAGTGTTGCCCTTCACAAAAAAATCAATCTTCGCTAATAGTCGGTAAAATGCTATGCAAATCGCATCGAATATACAAGGCATTGCATAAAAATAACGCCGACAACCATTAAACTTGGCAGCTGGAAAGCCCTCGCAATGGAGGATGGCAATCGGTTAGACAGACGGACCAGCAGGTCTCTCTACCAGCCATCATGTGCTGTGACAAGCCCCGCCGTCAGAGCCTAGCCTTATCACCTTTTTTCTGCGTGGTTATAATCAGTTCGAAACAACCGTATGCTCTATATGCATACATAAATTCATACACCATAAAAGTGCATATATATGCCACAAAAATATGGTTTATTTTTTTCTACATCAGCATATTTGCTTTGATTATTGGAATTTGGTGAAGCTGTAAGTGGGTAAGTAATTTTATTATCCTCTCTTTGAATCTGCAGTCTAGGCGAAATTTCTTGTTCCTCCTGGTCTCATAATTATTCGCATAGTTAACAATATTTTTCTGGACCTCGTTGCAAATCAGCTGAATTTGGATTTCCCGTGAGATATCTAATGAATTAGGTGACGTGTGTGTGTGTGTGTGTGTGTGTGTGTGTGTGTGTGTGTTCTCATGTTCACGTTACCGATAAATTTTGCACTTGAAAGTTTTGTAAGCCATGTACTCAGTACACTATGTGGGCCCCACAACAGTCGAATTCGCTTTACCAAGCCAGAAGTTATGGAAGACCTTTTCAATTACTCTACCGACAGCATCGATCGATCTATCGATCGGTCAGTTAATTACTTAATACACCCACCCATCAATCTGAACTTCAGTAAAAAAAAAAATAGATAAAAGAAACAAGCCATACGAAGTCGTGCATCACACCCTTAATGGGTATCCAGCACGCTATCTCTATCTCTTCTCTTTTCTCTCTCTCTCTCTCTGTCTTTCAAGCATGCAGCTAAATAACGATTGCAACCTGCCGGTGACCCCCACCAACATCAAACGAAGGAGATGGACATCTGCTTGCACTCAGAACGACGTACTGCCAGCCTCCAACCCGTCCCACAAGTGTAGAGCGTCCCTAGAGGCAACTGGCTGCTAGGCCACTGGATCTGTGCGGGTAACCTTAGCTGCGGAGGCAACGTACCGAGTCGGTTCATCACTTTGCGAACGAGAGGACCGCTAACTGCTCTGCGCTTTGCGTGGTCCATGGCAAAACCAATGACCTTGTTCTATTTATTTCGGTCACTGATCGAAAATGATGACAATGGGGGTCTGTGATCACATTCTAACAAATGGAATCTTATGTCTATTGGGATTAATGGGATATGTCTGTAAAACATCCTCCCTCCCCCCCTTTGGGCGGGGTCGAGTGGGGGTGAGCGGTAAGGCAAGGTCTGCCTCTTGTTCGTGTGAACGCAGTGCCATCGTCGATTCTATTAAAGTTATACGTTAGATTCCTTTAACTGGTTTGAATATTCTTCACAAAAAGAAGAGGGAATAGCAGTAGAAATAGAAAAAAGTAAAATGAAGTGCGTGCGTGTTTGTGTGTGTCCGCGCGCGTTCATGCTTCTTTGCACAAACACTCATACGTTTTGGTGATATGTTTTTCTGATTTCTATCCCAGTTGCCTGCCCTCCGCCTGTCGTTGAGCAGAAATTACCAGACACCCGGAAAAGACTTGGACGAAGATATCAGTGACCCACCAACATCATTACAAAAAGATGCCGCAACCTTCACCCTGGGTACAGAGAAGCCAGCGATGCCGCTTAAAAGAAAAGGCAACCAGAAGAAGAAGTCTCGCTGTCACATGCGATCTCCTTTGCCTGACGAAGGTGATTTACCACAGATCCCTTGATGGGGTCGTTAGCCGGTACTGCGTCAGCTTAACATAAAATTGGGACGCCGCCCTCCCTCTGTCCCCTAAAATGTATAGCCCGCGGTGTGGAGGGAGCCAGAAATAAACCCTACCATGAAAGGTCGGAGGGCAGTGAAGTGCGAGTGATGTCGTTGGTGGTGTACACTGATTGGTATAAACTTGTCCACAACCCATCAAGGAATCGGAGCTCGAGTATGAGCTTGACCCTTTGCCTAGAAATGCCGATGAGAGATATCCTGAAGGACTGGACTGAATGAGTTAAGGAGCAGTTCAGATGGACATGATGGCAATTTTTCACAGGTGGCGCGTATATTTGGGGAGAGCCACAAAAGGCATTTTTGTGCATAAATGTTCTCTCTAACTCCCTTTGCCCTCAGCACATAGCTGATAATGTGGCCTGTTTTACAATACCCTTTACATTCACCTATGAATCACACGACCTGAGAAGTGTACACAGAACATGAGATTGCAAAGCGAAACGCCTTTCGATACAACAGTGCCCTCTGTAAGGGCATCTGGCCTTTCTGTTTAAATGACATCAAGCTGGAGAAGGAATAGCTATAGGGTGGATAAAACTAACATTAAGGGCGACGAGACTGTCTCTGAATGCGTCTCGACCAATCATTCGCCAGGTCGCTATTAGCCTGCGATGGCTGACGAGCGGAAAGTAATCTTGTAGAAAATCACTTTCAGCCTTAATCAGACCCCCTATCCCCTCTCTCTCACACTCACACACACACACTGAAGCACACACGCACACGCGTGCTCACACACGCAAACACACACGCGCGCGCCCGCGTGCACACAGTAAAACATAGACACTGATTTTACACCTAAATCTTTTTTTACTGACTGCTCGGAGAACTCATCGTGACAAAAGTGTTTTACATATTTATGAAGTCTGGCTCCACGTTTAGCCACATCGTGATAGAAGATATTCTATGGGGGCGTTAATTTTCTCAAGAGCCCACAACATAAGTCAGTCAATCGATGTGCAATTAGTTGGACTCGAAACAGGACTGGGAAGGTGCTATGTTTAAGTACTCTGGGTAATTTCCACTAGAAAAAAGTCAGAACTAGGACTGTTCTTTTTTAAAAGAAAACATGTACAAATTTTACTTTTAAAATCTGCTTACAGATTCTTAGAGAAAAGGTTCTAGAATATCCCTTTGTGTCTCTTTTGTTTGATTAGATATAGCTACAGTTTCAGAAAATCTATTCATAAAGAAATGATCTTCTTACATCTGATGCGTTTGTTTATGAATTCAAATTTCTTTAAATCGCTCTCGTTGCACGATTTTATTGTATTTCTTTCCTCTTCTTTCCGGGGTCTGACGATCTTCGTGTCTTGATTCGTTGTAAAATGTTATAATTCACAGACAGTCGATTAAAAAAAGAAATCCGATAGATAACACAACAGGCCATTGAGAAGGCAATGAAGATTAAGCCATGCTGCCTATTAACGGGTTTAGAACAACTTTACCGGATTTAGAAGTGAGTTTAGAACGATATTCCACGGTAATGAGAGACAGTGTTTGCAATGACCTCATTTCTCCTTTTCACTATCACTTTTTACCTCATGGTCTCGCCCAGCACTCTCTGTCTCTTTCTTTTTACACTCAGTCTCGCCATTTCCTTCTCTCATTTTGTCTTCTTCGCAATCAAAGACAGAATGTCTGTCGTGGCTGCATGGGAAAGATAAATCAAAAGGGACATAACCGCTCTCCACGACTGTGAGACTTCGTTATTAACATGTCACCATCATGTGTCTACGGGCATTGAATTCCGGAATAAGAAGCTTAGAACGGAGAACTGCGACATAACATGATAAATAGTCTGACGCAGTGTTGTATAATTTCTTGCAATCTTTTCCCCCCAGCCACAGACTAGCAGAAAGATCACTGCAGGTTACTCATCTTGACTTTTCAAAGTTTTGCAGTCTGACGAGTTTAATATGTTCAGTGTCATATGTTTCTGCTGTTTTTTTAGGCAATGCCGCAGCATGAGTTTGTTAAAGAAAAATTAAAGCTAATTATATTTAAATTCTTTAAATTACTTTAGTTCAGTGTGTAAATAAATTAAAAAGTAAGATCACTGACAATGAAATATAGGATGCATAAAATTTTGAAGCTAGACTCATTTTGAGTTATTCGAGAATAGCCCCAGCATGTTAATGAAACAATTTCTTAAACGTACCCCCTGTCTTAGTTTTAAAAATTGCTGTAGCTTAGAAAAAAAATTGTGAACATTAGAACACGTTTTAAAGAATAGGCGCTCGTTTCTGTAAACATATGAAAAATGAGCTGAGGTTTTCAACAAACAGTAAACCCTGAACTTTATCCAGGCTGTGTTTTTCACTTTCTGAGTAAAATCCACAGAAGTAATACTGGTTTGAAGTGAAGAATTACTCTGACTACTTGATTTTGTGTGACATTGTTTTCGCATTTAGTTAGTTTTTCTAGAAAAAATATATTTGAATAAAATTAACAATCTAAAAAATCTTATTTCTTGGTCTTTGTTAGCCTCATTTATTAGAAAAATCAATTCTGTATATAAATTTTATAGGTTTCATATGCTTTACTTGCATCTCGAGAGCTCCAGATTTTTTTGAATAATGACCGAAAAATCATAATATTCCCTGGCAATGGCATGTACACGTTCTTCATTATCATCTGGCACTCATAGGGTTAAATGAAAGCATATAATAAACATCATATTATGACGAGTTTTGTAGCCATAGATGACTGATTATAAACAACTTAGAAGCAAGAGTATGTCATAGCATTTAACAGCTGACTTCATGCTGGAGTATATCATAGTAGTTAACAGCTGACTTCATGCTGGAGTATATCATAGTATTTAACAGCTGACTTCACGCTGGAGTATATCATAGTAGTTAACAGCTGACTTCATGCTGGAGTATATCATAGTATTTAACAGCTGACTTCACGCTGGAGTATATCATAGTATTTAACAGCTGACTTCACGCTGGAGTATATCATAGTAGTTAACATCTGACTTCATGCTGGAGTATATCATAGTAGTTAACAGCTGACTTCATGCTGGAGTATATCACAGTATTTAACAGCTGACTTCATGCTGGAGTATATCATAGTAGTTAACAGCTGACTTCATGCTAGAGTATATCACAGTATTTAACAGCTGACTTCATGCTGGAGTATATCACAGTATTTAACAGCTGACTTCACGCTGGAGTATATCACAGTATTTAACAGCTGACTTCATGCTGGAGTATATCACAGTATTTAACAGCTGACTTCATGCTGGAGTATATCACAGTATTTAACAGCTGACTTCACGCTGGAGTATATCATAGTATTTAACAGCTGACTTCACGCTGGAGTATATCATAGTAGTTAACAGCTGACTTCACGCTGGAGTATATCATAGTATTTAACAGCTGACTTCATGCTGGAGTATATCATAGTATTTAACAGCTGACTTCACGCTGGAGTATATCATAGTATTTAACAGCTGACTTCATGCTGGAGTATATCATAGTATTTAACAGCTGACTTCACGCTGGAGTATATCATAGTAGTTAACAGCTGACTTCATGCTGGAGTATATCATAGTATTTAACAGCTGACTTCACGCTGGAGTATATTATAGTAGTTAACAGCTGACTTCACGCTGGAGTATATCATAGTATTTAACAGCTGACTTCACGCTGGAGTATATCATAGTAGTTAACATCTGACTTCATGCTGGAGTATATCATAGTAGTTAACAGCTGACTTCATGCTGGAGTATATCACAGTAGTTAACAGCTGACTTCATGCTGGAGTATATCACAGTATTTAACAGCTGACTTCATGCTGGAGTATATCATAGTAGTTAACAGCTGACTTCATGCTAGAGTATATCACAGTATTTAACAGCTGACTTCATGCTGGAGTATATCACAGTATTTAACAGCTGACTTCACGCTGGAGTATATCACAGTATTTAACAGCTGACTTCATGCTGGAGTATATCACAGTATTTAACAGCTGACTTCATGCTGGAGTATATCACAGTATTTAACAGCTGACTTCACGCTGGAGTATATCATAGTATTTAACAGCTGACTTCACGCTGGAGTATATCATAGTAGTTAACAGCTGACTTCACGCTGGAGTATATCATAGTATTTAACAGCTGACTTCACGCTGGAGTATATCATAGTAGTTAACAGCTGACTTCATGCTGGAGTATATCACAGTATTTAACAGCTGACTTCACGCTGGAGTATATCACAGTATTTAACAGCTGACTTCACGCTGGAGTATATCATAGTATTTAACAGCTGACTTCATGCTGGAGTATATCATAGTATTTAACAGCTGACTTCACGCTGGAGTATATCATAGTATTTAACAGCTGACTTCACGCTGGAGTATATCATAGTATTTAACAGCTGACTTCATGCTGGAGTATATCATAGTATTTAACAGCTGACTTCACGCTGGAGTATATCATAGTATTTAACAGCTGACTTCACGCTGGAGTATGCCACTGTGTTCAAAGTTAACGCTGAAGAGTCACTAGTTTACCCCTAAAGCTACAGGTGTCACTTCGTTAGTACGTCTGTCAGTACATATTTATTCTTGTGAGAACTTGTTTCCCTGTCCTGCGTTCTACTAAGGAATATAAAGATGAGAACCTCAACATAGATTGTACTGTTATGCAACAGAATATAAATAATAATAATAATAGTGAAGATTTTTATAGCGCATATTCACACTCATAGAGAGCATGCTCTTAGCGCTTAAAACGCGGAAGAGACGTGGACTAAGTAGACACAGAACACAGGGGACGAAAGAAAACGACAGTACTGACAAAAACAGATAACAAAAGGCATCAAGTAACAGGAACAGAGAAAAATAGTGAGGTAAAGTAGCAAGAGGGAAGGGGGGGTAAGGACTAGCATTGTGGACTAGGAGTAGTGATCAAGGAAGAGGTGCGTTTTCAGTGCAGATTTGAAGGATTCAATTGTAGGAAGGTGGCGGATATGGAAAGGAAGAGAGTTCCATTGTTTTGCAGCACAGTAGCCAAAAGTCCTGTGACCATATGTTGTTGTTCTGGTGACAGGAACAGTCAGAGTACGGTTGTCAGAGGAAGAGCGGAGTTGTCTGGCCGGAGAGTAAGGGATGAGAAGTTCAGAGAAATAGTCAGGACAGGAGCCTGCAAAGAAATTAAAACACAGCACAGACAGTTTGTACTGAATGCGAGAACGGACGGGTAGCCAGTGTAGGAAACGAAGGAGAGGAGTGACATGGTCCCGTTTCCTTGCTCTAAGTACCAGACGTGCAGAGGAGTTCTGTACTCTCTGGAGTTTCTGAATGAGGGATGAGGGGCAGCCTGCCAGCAAGGAGTTGCAGTAGTCAAGTCGTGAAAGAACAAACGCACAGACAAGAGTGTTGGTGGCACGTGTAGAGAGAAAATGACGGATGGCACTGATCTTACGGAGCTCCTAGTAGGCAGACTGACAGACAGCTGTAACATGTTTATCAAGGGTCATGTCTGCGGTGACAATAAATCCCAGATTCCTAACAGATGACGTGAAGGTGATGTTGCTGTCGCCCACCTTGATGTGATTGACTAGTGAAGGTTGATGTCTTCTTCTATGGCATCAAGAAACACCCAGCCAGCCAAAATTCTTTTTTAGCAGAAGTAATTCGTGATTTATGAAACTATTTGTTTTTTCTGCAACAATCATAAATGTCTGTTGCACCAGAAGTATAGCTACCAGAAAAGTGTAATATTTTTTCTGCAACATATTATGTACCATAGCAAGAGAACTTGATGTAGCGTAAATTTACGGTGGGGGGGGATAGTTTTCCTTTCTGTATTGAAAAATATGTCTGTAGAAGATGAACCTAACCTCTGGACGCTTCTAGTTTTGTTGATGCTGAAGGCAGATTGAAGTTCCTGGGGTGTTATTGGTGTCTGGCACGTCAGGGATGCACGGAAATGTACAGCGCACGAACCAATCAACCCGCTCCACATGACATACAGGACATGTTTCAGTGTTGCCGAGCTCGCGGCCCCTTTCTGAAAATTGTCCCTGCAAGATTTGGCTATTTCTGAAGGTATGAATAAAACAGTACACTGCTGATCAATGGCAATTTCAGAAGAGCAAAGGTCAGCGCACTAAACTCCGTGTAACTAAATAAACGAGCGCACTACTCCATCAATGGTGCTAGGTATGTCTTGCCAACATGAATAGGGCAATGTCCCATAGAATGTTACCCTATGGGTATGACACTGTAGGGGATTTGGGGTCTAGGGCAAGCCATGTGCGTGGCGAAACCCAGTTCTTTCATTCCGTCGCATTTTACATTTAATAATGAATTGGAAACCTAACGCCATTCGGTAGGCAAAGGAGGTGTTCCAGAGATGAGAAAACTCAAACTGTTTCCACAGCCGAATGCAGGAACTGACTGCACGCAACAAACCTTTTATTTACAAAAATAAGAGTAGACACTAGATTTTAAGTTGCCTCTATTTCTTTAAGAAAAGCTGTTGGAAAATTTGAAAGTAAAAAATCCAATGTGCTCCTATTTTCAGTGTTGAAGGTTCTAATGATTGCTTCAAATGAGGAGGGCGAGCCGGTGAAGGTTGACTGTCCTGGGTTCAGCTCTCGTCTCGGGCACACTGTTCTTTCTCTGCGTGTGGCATCTGTTTACAAGTCTGGCTGCCTTGCCGTGTGATAGCCTTAGTTGCTGACACCGTAAAACCCCAATTCCCCCTCTCCTTTTTGTCTGATGGTGAAAAGGGATGTAATTGCTAAAATGACAGTTTGGTTTCTATACTAACTGGTAAATAAGAAGGATCACAATTCTTGACAGCTTGCTCATACACTGGGTAGGGCTACAGGTCAAACATTTATAATATTTCTCTACAATCCATTTCGAACTGAAATGTGCAATCCTTTATTGTAGTCAATTCGAGTTTTACTGCTAACTTATCCCTGATTTTTAAGATTATTATTGTCAAGCAGAGTTTGTTGACATAAACATTAATTACCTATATCAGAAGGGAAATAGTCTGCTGACAAAAAAAACCCGAAAACCCATTCAAGATAAAACGTTGTCTTATACATTTAGAGTTGTGGTCTGATTATATTTCACATACCAAAAACAACTATTGTACTTAAATTTCACACACTACAAGCAGCTGCTTATTTCATTTTAACATGTACTCGTCATCTATGTTCCTTATTTCCCGATAACCCACAAATTACTTTATAAATTTCCTTACAACTGTTAGATTTCAAGCTGAAATTTTACAGTGCCTTTAAGAAAAAGTAGAGTATTAATGACCGTCTATATTATACCCTTTCCCCCTGATTATTAAAATAGCCCTATAATCGACGGCTTTTCTTAGGTTTTGAGTGATCGCAACCTTTGGCTGGTGTGTCACTCGAATGCTTTAGATTCCTTACAAATTTCGAAATACTCTCGTGTTTGTGCCATTTATGAAACTTTCTCTCTCAAGGGTGAAAAATCGAAAATCTTTCCTTCATTTTTTTTTAATTGAGCCGACGGGCTGTCACCGTTAGTTCAGGTTTTTCTGACACGAGCTAATAGTTGCGTCCCTTGTACCGTACGACGGTTTCTTCCGCAATTTTTCAGTATTTTATTTGTTTCTTTTTTCTTGACCTCAACCCATACCGTTCCTTGTCCCCATTGTTACAGTTAACAAAAGAATTTCAATAATTTTAATTTATATACATAAACACTAATATATTAACAAATAATAAACACTGAGCTTGGAATTAGCTTTAAAAGTCGTGACAAAAAAGCTTATGGATGACAACGATTGTGAAAGTTTAAACAGGCAAATCACATCACAGCAGATTTTCATAACAGGTGGAAAAGCAATAGCTTAATCGTGTTGATGGTCTCAGGGCCTAGGTCCTTCGCTCAATCAGTGTGTGTGTGTGTGTGTGTGTGTGTGTGTGTGTGTGTGTGTGTGTGTGTGTGTGTGCACGCACGCGCACAGTTGTTTTTTACGAAACATACACATCAGCCGGTGTAAACCATAAGTACGAGGTGCGTCAGACAAGTAATGGGACTCGTGTCACAAACAATTTATTTCAATTCCAAACAACAAACTACATGGTTTCTCTTTGAAAGTAATCCCTCTCGAGTCTAATGATCTTTTCCATCCTTCTCTGCCATGCTTCTATACACTGCAGGAAGGATTCTTCTGGGATGTTCCTCAGCTCCGTCCTAACGGCCCTCCTGATGGCCTCCACGCCTTCAAAACGGGTCCCCTTGTTGATCTGTTTGAGCTTCGGGAAAAGAAAAAAGTCACGTGAAGCAAGATCAAGTGAATAAGGATGTACGGTGATGTTCTTCTCAGCCAAGAACTGCCGGATGCTCAGGGAGTTGTGAGCAGGTGAAAGGTCGTAATGAAGCAGCAACAATGCAGTGCATAGAAGCATGGCAGAGAAGGATGGAAAAGGGCATTAGACTCGAGGGGGATTACTTCAGAGGGGAAAGCATGTAGTTTGTTGTTTGGAGCTGAAATAAATTGCGACGCCAGTCCCGTTTCTTTTCAGATACACCTCGTATATTCATTCACACCACAGAATTTCTTAATCCCTTCTCGTACACATCGAGAATTCTAAAGCAGAACAGTTTAGTTTCAACACAAAACGGTCAGCTCGCACTGTTTCACATAGGAAAAATATATTCAACACAAACTAGATCGTTCCTTTTTGTATCTTCTTGCAGAAAGCGTCTTCACTGAAAGCATCTAATAAACTTACATCTAGAATCCTTTTTACTCGTAACATTTTTACCTTTTTCTTGAGCATTAGTCATCTATTTACAACAGCTTCTACGAGAAATTACCAAAAAAATATCCAAGCTAAGTGCATTTTTTAAATTTAATTTTTACCCACCAAGAAAGAAACGTCCACAAATCTTCCGAGCAAAAAAAAAAATCCCATCCATGTTCTGCTGTCACCGGATGTGACGCCAGGAGGGATAAAAATAAACAAAGTCCATAAGAAGGTATAGAAAGAAGAAAGCTGAGAAAAGAAAGCTGAGGTCTCTTCCTTTAACAAAAAAATGTTTTGTGTCTCTCCAATTTGAGGACTTTTTTCTCATTGCCACGTTTGTTCTTCAAATGAAAAAAAACCACTAATGGTAAAATGGTAACTAAAAGCGACACAGTAGCGGGCATATTTTGGTTTCGAGAGCCTTTCTACATCACCGTATATGAAGGAATCCAAGATCAAAAGCAACAAAATGCAGGAACGAAGCGAATGGAAGAAGTAACTTCCGACAATCCCGTATATCATTTTAGTCACAGAAAAGCCACCTTCTTGTTATTAGAAGTAGTTGTAAGCTGGTGGATCATGTTCACTACGGTCAAGGATACTGTGATTTGACAAAAAAATATACCTGGTCTACAGCAGGGACAAAAGTTTCTATTCTGTGATCTTATCACATGCGACAGACAGTTAGATGAAGACTCTAGGCTCTGTAAGTACCAAGCCAGCAACTAAGGTTATATCACGGCAAGGCAGCCAGCCCTGTAAGATGCCACGTGCAGAAAGAACAGTGTGCCTGAGACAAGAGCTGAACCAAGGACAGCCAAGCTTCACTGTATTGGTGACAGGCGCTAACCGTTGGCCACCTGGTCCCCCTAAGTAGTAAGGGCACAAGGCGAAGAGAAAGCTTTCGCAGCAATCAAACTTTTACGGCTGCTTTTGTCTCCGCCTTTATACTGCTCATTCTTCCCGTTTGTCTCTCTTCACTACTACCCATATTTAAACTTAATTCCTACCCCCCGACGCAGAATGTTTTTCGAGGCTATATACTTCCAGACACTTTGCGTGTGCCGGCAGAAATTCTTACAGGAACTTTTTGTGTAATACTGTTAAATAACAATCCTAATTTCTAGCTTTCTAGCTTTTGATTGAAACAGACCATGATCTGTGTGTGTGTGAGAGAGAGAGAGAGAGTTTCATTTGTATGAGTTACTTATACATTATCCAAAAGATCAAAACATAAAAATTCCAAGTTTTTAATCTGTCCTCCTCACAGTGTTAGTCAGCAAATTTAGTCGCTAGTCTAATTATGACACCCATCAAATCTGCTTTAAAATGCTAATAAAGGAATGGTCTTGTTCTTAAGGCTGACTTTTTCACTCTTTTCACTGAACTATATCCAGGGACAGAAAGACGAAAGAATAATATCGTCCAAGAGCAGTTAAAAATATTTTTCAGTATCAAAATGTCTATTTAGATAATCGGTCTTAGAGAATCAAAATTTGGAACCTCTTATTAAACTAACATTTTTAATACGATAAACGTACTTAAGCCAAACTTTCGTCCCGTGAGCACGATTTCTCATATGCACTTGTGAAAGAATAGTGAATGGCATAGGAAGGATTTTTGAAAAAACATTTCTAAATTTGCTTCTTTAAAGAAGTTTTTAAGTTTTACAAATATTTTGTTCAACCAGCCCCTGGAGTGATAAACTTGTTGCAGCCCACTCTGCCTTCCGGTTTGAGATTTCAGCCATCTCGAGCATCATGGCCAAATCTCTCCGCTAACACTGCTCTGGGTTATATTATAGTTGTCTGTGTGATACTATAAGTACACAGTCCAAGCTTCAGCGATGAAAGAAACCCGATAACTCCCATTACACAAGGGAAGGCCCATGGGTTTAGTGGATGTTACTGGAAACCATGCACTTTCAGTGTTTTTACCGAAACATCTGGGGAGTCAGTTGTCGCAGATTTTTTAGGAGTCTACGCGGTTGGAGAATCAAGTGAAGCTTTTTTTTACAGATTCAAAAACCTCTGAGCTGTTTTTTTTTTTTTAAGATATGCAAATGGTATGGCCTTATCACCAAAATCTCTCAGCCTCTGGTGGATGTAGGAGTAAGCATATTAGGTGGAAGTAAGCGTGGTGAGCTTGAAAAAAAATTCTGCTAGTGTTTTATGAGCAAAAAGAAAACTGAAAACCTGCCCCTGCCTCAGATGAGTGTTTTTATTTTGGCTTTTTGAAACTTTTAAGTGTGTTCTGACACTTTGTAGCGTGTTGGACTCTTTTCAGTGTTTGCAGACCCTTTCAGTGTGTTTTTGACACGTGTAGTCACACGTTTTAGTGATTACCTACATCGCCATCATCATCGTTTTTTTAATCAGTCATCATCATCATAGTCTATTTCATTGTCGTCTGTCATGCTCTATCACGATTAAAGATTAATCCGTGTTACAGCGATGTTACAATGCTACAATGTCACAATTTGAGTATACAGTGCGTAAATGAAACCCGATGTGTGAGATTAAAACATGAGCTGTGTACACAGCATGCAAAGCTGCTATGGGAGAGAAAAAAGCTCAAATGATGCTCGTCGGATGGGATAAGAATTGAGCAAGAGAGCAGATAACGGAACGAAGAGGGAAAAAGTGGGGTGGGGCTGTTTGTTGAGAGAGAAGGGGGATAGAAGCTCGCAAGTTTTGATTTCCCTTGGTGTCGGCTCGTTGGCTGGATCTCCATGCGGTTAGTGGAGCTAACACGGGAACGCGGTGAGAAAGGAGTACGAATGATATAATGTTTCTTTTTAATGCAGACATATTCCGATCAGTTACAGATGGTCATTGAGTACTACAAGTGTTTATCTCGTTTAGTCTGCTCCAATATGTTCTCTACACAATGGGTTTAGTGGCATAAAATCACTGCGTCATACAGGCCAGTTAAATAAGGAGTGGCCCAGCTGTTTGCCACGAGCCTTTTTAAAGGTGCAGTCGGGTGTGATTTTCTTTCAAATGATTGGGTATGGATAAGCGCAAGATACCATGTCCAGGGTGAATGAACCCTTTCCTATCGAAATACACTATCGAAATACACTTCTTAACACATGATGCACAGCAAAAGGTCAAATCGTGACGTCACATTTGTATTCGTCTAATTAACATAGGTCCCACCTTTCTCATTGGCTACGGCCTTTACAACGTAAGCGTATCACTGTGCAGTCCCGACCTACTGTTGCTGCCGTGCATGTGGTTGTTTTCGGTATGTAGTGTCTCTGTCTCTCCTCTATCTCTCTCACTCTCTCTATCTCTCTCTCTCTCACACACACACACACACACACACATTAATATCTACACACAAACTCTTTCTTTTTTATCTGTTCTTCCTCTTTCTTCTGAAGCATACAATAGTATATTTGTCACTAAGTTTGTTGGTCTTTTGTGGCTCACATCTATCAAATATACACACTACCTTACTAGAGGGCAAAAAACCTCAATAACCACCACCACCACCCTCCGAGCTCAAGTGACTGGTTACTTCATGCCAGATGGTGTAGTTATCTATCAAGGCATTCTCGTCACCAAGACAGGACTCCTTGAAATCAACTCGTAGCAATAAAGAAACTTTGCGAGCTCGGTTGCCACTTGTCAGATTGAAGGATTGGACGAAAGACAGAATCTTCCCTGTGGTCTGTCTCCAATAGACGCAGCAAACAGTTTTCTCGTTATCAAACAGCATCTCTTCTTCTTGTCTCTGTTGCGATGACTGCTGTGACCCTGCAGGTTCCTTAGCTGCCTGATCTTTACTGCCCGTTAAAGACGTCGACTTGCTTTTTATTCACTCTCTTCAGGAGATGACTGATGGGGACGCCCACACTTTCTTGCAATCTTTATCCTTTTGGATAACAGGGCATCAGGATAACGAGAGCGTGCGAGATTTTACTTTTTTGTGGGGGGGGGGAGTGTTACACAGAGGGTGGGGTAGATAGGGGAGATGGGAACATATGGATTTGGGAGACATGGAGTCTGGTGTTGGTCCATGAAGATACAATTTCTTCTGGATCTCTTCCAAGTAATGTTTCCGTTTTAACGGTCCGTAGCACTTCACTCTTCGAGAATCTTCCGCAAACCGAGCTCCCGAAGATCAGCAGGGGAGAGCTGATTGTCAGATGTTACTGTATCAGATAGTCCTCTGATCAGAGCTGCCGAATAGCGAGAATGGTAGGAAGGCTTTCATCACATCCGGCTTCTAACGACTGACGGAAAAGCCTTCATCACACTATAATGATTGATAGAAAAGCCTTCAGCGCACGCTAACATTTGATAGAAAAGCCTTTATTACACACTAACAACTGATTTTATAACTAACTTTTGAGGAAATGTCTACATCCCACTCTCTTGATACTGATATGAACTGTTCCCAAAGACACGCCGATGACAATTCATTCCGCATGCTACACATCTTTAAGTGCCATTAAGATGTGAGTCCCCCTACAACACCACTAATTCGCACAAAGCTTTCTTTCAGTAATTTTTGAGAAGGGTTGGGAAGCCAAATAAAGTGCAGCTGTACTCAACAAAGATTACACTACGTACAAAGCTCTTCGCGATGAGAAGACATAAAGAGCTTCAAACTACAACGTGAAGATAAACGTCTGGCAGAGAAAACGACAGAGATGGAAGGAAATTACAGATAAGATTCAACTCGTCTACCAGAGATCTCACGCCTAGTGCCTAGATTTTCCGCTCCAAGCCGTAATTTTCTTACATTTTATCTTCTTTAGATACCTCCATCCAAAATAACGTTGCTTTTTTGTCAACGGATAAGATAGGAAAAAGAAGACTCTTTGAAAAGTGAAAAGTATTATTTTTCGTACAATTTATGGCCCATATTTAATGTATATACGTCTTGCAGATGACTAGACTTGAGGGTGGAAACTACCAAATGTTATTCAGCTGCAAGAAAAGGACATAGCGACGGCTGGCTTTTACTGACATACACATTAGGTTGAAAAAAATACGATGAAACATTCAAAGCCTTGAAACTTTAACCTTTTCCTTAAGACAGAATTGAGAAATCATGAATTAAATTAAAGACATCTAAAAGTTTCGTTGGACCTGGGTATTCGATTGAGATTTTCTTTTTATTTACTAAAACCCCCACAGATCAACCATTTTCGCTAAAAAATAAATTTTGAAAGAGGTTGATTTAACAAAAATAAAAAAAGAGTAAATCTTAGCTCATTTTGCGTTCAGTTCTATAAAATGAACATGACCATGACCGAATAAGGCAAGCAGAAACAGCTTCCTATTCGTTTTTGTTTTCCTAAAAAAAAATGTACTTTAAGATAATCCTTTAGCAATTCTATAGCATCAGTTTAGATTGTCTAGTGGTTGATGACTGTGTGAAGTGCTATCAGGGTAGATACCACGGCTGCTTACAGGCTACGGGCTTTTAGTTGAAGCTTTGGAAAGACTATTGATGCGTATCTGAGAGACTTCTGTCGGGTTAATGGAAGCAGCCTGTGAGAGGTGCTATCTAGTAGGGATGCGACTGTGCTGTCATGTCAGGCCAGGCCTGGGATTCCACCGGTCTATGAGAGTCTACTGCACAATTACCGCGGTGTATTGACCTCTCGTGTGCAAAGTACGTCTACCACGGCGACGACGTGGCGCCTACGCTACGTGGCTCGTGATAAACGCTCATCTGAATGCCAAGCTACATCAAGAACATTTTTTTGAGCGCGTGTACGTGCCTCGTTTATTTTTAGGAAGATTTCCTGGCAGCTTGTTCATTTTGTTCAATATCTATCATAATCTTCATTATTTTGTGTCTTTAGATAGGTTCTTTTGTTGTTGTTGTTGTTGTTGTTCTAAAGTAAACACTTTCTTTATTGACTGATCTGCAGAATTTAATAGAAGTCGATGGTTGTATACCTTTTTCTTGCTTTATTGGACACCCGTAATAAATCAGTCTCCCCGCACAAGACATGTTGTTAATTTTGATATACTATTTTAAGTTGCTGTATAAAGGGATGATGATGATGATGATGATGATGATGATGATGATGATTCTTGCGAATGTTTACACTTTCACAACTAACAGATGCTAAACTGTCGGAACCAGACTTCTCTGACGAAGACCACTTCTAGTTGTAAGAGAACTGAATGCTGCCTTCAGCAACTGTAGTGGCCTCATGCGTTAGATAAACTGTGATTCGGACATTTCATATTGGGCTGATAAAGGCAAATGATACATTAGGTGCACCGTGTAACTGTTACCCTCTAAATTTACTGAAATGAAAAATAATTTGTGTCAGCGACTGCGTGTAAAACTAGACATGCATGAATAAGTCATTTGATACATCAGACAAATAAAGTAGCAGACATGAGGTGGAGAAGCGTGTTTTTTTATCTTTGTGCAAAGTTCAAGACCCTTTCGAAAGATTAGCACGTGGTTATTTGAGTTCTCCAGCCAGACCCCCGGCGATAACTTAAACCTGCCGACTGTCAGTTATCTGTGGCCTGTGTCCCGGGAGGCGTCACAGTCGGGACCGACATTCATGCAATGGTCAAGGATTTTGTTTTAGTAAGGGCAAAAGATTTAATGCCTAATGGCTGTCACTGAACTTCCTGAACTTCGCCTTCTCGTGTAGGAAATAGCTCTTTAGACCCATGCTGAATGTCGATGTTATACCTACGCTTCCTCTACTTTTCGTGGCCATGTGCATCTATTCGGTTTGTTGTTGTTGTTGTTGTTTTTTCTTTGTTTTTTTTTTATTTTATTTTTTGCAAGACTGAGATGGGTGGCTGGCTGGCTGGATCAACGAACACATTTAAAATAATCATTTATTCCTGTTTTGAGTTACTAGACATGTCACAAGAAAAGGGAGATGCCAAAAGAGCTTAAAATAAACCATAGCGTGTCTGAAAATTCTGGAACCAACAGAAAAGAAATATGTGTTTCTACTTTATTCGTAAAAAATGGCATTGGGCGTGGATAAAAGGGTGATAAAAGTCCTTCTAATAGGAAGACTGTTTATATTATGGAGCGGACACCGATGTAAGCCCGAGATGCACGCTGCTTAGAAATGTCAGAAGGATCTCAAAATCTCTCACAGAATCAAGCCTTTCACAGAATCTCAGGTAACCGTAACATCCAACTATATACCTATGCTTGCTTTAGGGATTTCAGATCCTAAAGCTGACCTCTGACCACTCTCGTTACTATCACTCCCACCATCGAGTCCAGAGTAATACGCATCCTCAGCGAAAAAAAATTGAAATACCTAAAAGAAAATCTGCAATTAAAGAAGTGATGCCTGATGCAGGTCCCCATGCTATATTTGGCTACTGTAAAGAAGAGGCTATTGATTGATGTACATAGACTCTATTCATTTCTATCTGCTGAAATAAATAAAAAAGTAGTCATATTTATCTGCTCAAAAAAGAATAATACAAACATTTTGCACACATATATATATATATATATTATAAAGGATAGGAGAACGGGCTTTTCATATCTGTCTACTTAAAGAATAAGATCAGTTCTTTACATATCTATCTAAGCTAAAAAAGGAAAAGAATAAGAAAAGAGTCTTCTTTTGAAAAGCTTTTCCAGCGCAAAAAGAATATATTGACTTAAATGTTATTCTTTCTCTGATGTCTTTTCAATAAATTCTCAGATGTGTATCTTTTGGATGCAGAAGCGGTGCACTGCTGTATGATTTTAGGATGGAATTTTTCTCTCGTGGCCTAAACATCGCAGAAAAATGAAAGCTTTTCAGTGAGTAAACAAACTCAGCAGATGATGTTTATTTGAAAAATCTAATCGCTGTCGATATTTTGCCCTCCCAGTTTTCTTGTGAAAAGGCAAGTGTTTTCAAGGTTGAGAGCACCTTACATATGGTTCTTTAAACACATAAACATAGTATCCTTCTACCTCTCTCTCTCTTTCACACGCAGGCACACACACACACACACACACACACACACACACACACACACCAATCACAAAACGAGTGTTATTGTAGAAAAGGAAAGAACAGTGAGAGAGGAAAGATTGCGAGGAAGACAGAAGGAGAACCACTATGTGGAAAACTCTGTTTTCTGTTATCTGTCGGTTCATCTCTCCAGATTAAGCACATACTATATACGCATGGGCACAGGCATTAATCCCTTGACTGATACCATCTGGCAACTCGTTAAACTGGTCGTCAGGGAAGTGGGAGGAGAGGAGGGACCTGGACAGATACAGCTGCTGACATTTCGGCCTGTCAAGCGGTGTGGAGCCAATCCTGCACGAAACGACTAGTCCACCTTCCATGTTCGCCAGCAAGTTCTTTCTCTGTTCAGCTCGGTGTCGACCGTCTTCCAAGCTACCCCGAAAGATTGTCTGAGACAGGAGTTTCGTGCTGCGGTTCTTGTGGTAGATTCGGAACCGTTTCATTATGCACTTGGTCTCGAATGCCTGGATTGACCTTTTTCTTCATTAGCAAGAAGAATCCATGTCTCAGATCTGTCCATCAGGAAGAGGATTAGGGATGCAGACACGGAAAAAAAACAAGGGAGTCAAAGTCATGTTGTAAGGTCTTCGCTAAGATACCATTATAAGCGATGTGATTTTACAACACTCCAACGATAATAAAGATACATATGTCTTCAGGATATCGGTTATAATATGGCCTTGGGCTTTCATAATACCTTAGCAAAAATACTGTCTCAAAGTTCCACAGTATTCTCAGCTTTAACAGAGGCTCTGGTTTCCACAATACCACAACAATAATGAGAATTCAGACGATGGAACTGAGAAGAGCGTCACAACTTCTTCAACTTTAACACAAAAAAACAATGTGTAGGAATTATTTTAATGAAAGTGAGTCCCTATGGAGTTTACAGCTTAAAAATATCAGTTTTTATAATTCCAGGATTCTGCCACTCTAAAAAGCATTTCAATAATTGTCCATTTCTTGAAAAGGTCTTTCGACAAAAATGAGCTAGAATTTTTAAAAAGTGTTCAATTAAAAAAGGAGGATAGAAGAATAATATATTCTCTGCATTGTAGTACATCTTAGTACAAAAGATCACGTGGTTTGTTTCGGCCAGACGTTAAGTTACTCAGCACATTCTTTCCTTTCCAACTCGCTAAATATATTCTTAATCTTTCCATCTTTTGTTTTGTTTGCCAGCATGCCTGTCTTTCCACCACTAGGAAAGTTTGTAGAATTTTCTTATGTTGCACCCAGATAATCAAATTATTGGATAGCACCGATAATGAAATAAGCAAAACAAGATTAATAGATAAGCAAATAATCGGCATGTAGTCTATAAAAGCCTGGTAGAATCCAAGGCCAACATCTTCAAACGAGAACTTAATGAAAGGCTTTTCGCCTCTGTCTCTTTCTCCTTTCTCTCTAACCCTAACCTTAAGCCCTAACCCTAATCTTAAACCTTAACCCTTCCGTCCTTGCCCTGCATTTTTTCAGTCCATCCTTCTGCCTGTATTGCAGCCCTTTGTCCAATGATTTTTGCACTTCATAATAAACAAATTTTTATGAGCCACTAATCACTTTCATATCCCGAGGTATGGAAAGAAAGTGAAGCCATCACAATGGCGTCTAGGAAAGGTTTTTTTCCTGTAGCCCTCGGCAGCTGGGTTGCTGTAATTGTCCTATCGAAGATCTTATCTCTCTCAACTGTAGCGGCTGTAATGACAATAATCCCCCATCAATGCCAAAATAGCAAAACCAGCCGAAGAAGTACTTATTTATTTTTGAATGTATGTTAAGCCTGTAAAATAATGAATGCACAAACATTCATTACATGACATTACAAAGTTGAATCTACAAATTAAATGTAACTTAAATGTGGAGACTTATTGTTTTGACCTTCTGGACCATGCTATACTACAAGATATCTGTCTCCCGATACAATGTTCTAAAAAGACATGCAGATTTGGACATAGGACAAAGAATGTTTGGTCGCATGTTTTGACGATTGTCAAGTTTTTGACGATGGTCAAGTAATGATAAGATAAAAAACAAAGAAGGATTTTTTTGCGCGGCTAGCAACCACCTCCGGCCAGTGTCCTGTTGCCTCTGGGAAGGCGGCATGCAGATAGGTTCGTTTGATGGTGTCAGCTTCACAAGTCAAAAAATGCATCAAATTTCACACAACCTATCGGCAGTTGCGTGCTTGACACTCATCGCGTGCCCACTAACACACAGATGTCTTCACAATATGCCTCATGCTGCCGTGCAGGCGATCAAGCCAAGCAAATCCGAAGTACCCCTGGAGGGAACATCACTTGAATTATTATAAAAGTTCACACCGCCAGGATACAGGCGTTCGTGTCGATGCAGCTACACGCGGTTTTGTTATTAAAACCCTGGTGAATTTTGACTTCGACTTTCCTGACCAGTCGACCTTCAGCTCCAAGCACGGAAAAGTTGCCGTCAACACAGTTCGCCACTTTTCACTGTTTTGACAAAGTTGTAATGCTTTTTAGTAGTGTCGGATGAGAGGTTAGGCTAAATGTCTAGAGACTTATGAGATTATTTCTACCCTTTCATCACCAATAATCTATCTTCATCGTGATTATCGAAATCATTTCATCATCACATCTCGTCCGCCACCAACAGCAACAAAACGTCAGTATTTCTCTGTCTTCTTCTTCATCTGGTGGTGGTGGTTATCCACGGTTACAGGAACGTCAAGCAGCCTAGACGTACCTGTGTCGATCTTTACCCTCCTACTGACAACAGGACCAGTCCACCTTTTAATCGTAACAGTCTGTTCAGTCCTGGTGTAGACTGTCTTGCTACTCTATAATGACTTTGAAGGCCTCGATCATTGAATGCTCCTCCCCCCCCCCAACAAAAAAGTGCATACTCACTGCTTCGAATTCGTTTTACATTTAGATTCTTTATACCAACTACCAAGTGTTCGGTGTACGAATAGCCTTTGCTCTCAGTGTAGGGTTGAGTGGGTCTATCTTCGACAGCGTCTTAATGCAAGCTGGTCTGCGTTCGTATGTATCTTTATACACGCTGGCCTGTGTTCTACATCAGAGTTAATTTTTGACCTGTATTTGATTTATGAGATGGTTTGTGGTCAATTTATGAGGTGGCCTGTTTTCGATACACCAGCTGATCTATGTTAAAAATACGATTTATTGATCAAATATACAAAACTAACTCCATGAACAATAGGAACGTGCTCGTGATTGTGTCCAAGACTTCATATAGCATTTCTCAAATGTTGGCAACAACAACAAAAACAAATAAAAATTCGTAACATTTATCAATAACAAAAACAAATGAAAACCCGTAACAGTTATCCTGAAGCATTACACCTTTGTGCTGTATCTACTGTTACTTTGGGTCAAATGTTCCGTCTAATTTAGAAAACTAAGTCAGATTCAGTGCGCATGCGTAATAAAACTTCATGGAAACCGGTGTATTCTTTTAAATAAAGAACAGACGAGAAACAGCGACAGAGGCACTGTGTATGAGTCAGTATGCATGCAGGCAAGCAGACAGACAGGCATACAGAGACTCTGGTTAAGACAGACAAACTGGAGAATTTGAAGTGACGCCGAACATATGCATGTAATATTGTTTCGTTCACTGATCCAGTTAACTGAATACTTTTATCCATCCATACTACTTTTTAAACTTGCCTTGAATATTTCCTTAAATTAATGATATTTGTAGAAAATGAGTTGACCCAAATTTTATAAAAAAAATTCGTTAAAAATGTAACTAGCACACTAAAACGACTCACTTCAAAAACAGCCGAGGGCCTCCAAGACGCTTGGAACACTGGAGAATGCTGCAAGTAATAAACTTGTCCTTGTGAACATACTCTCCGAACAACAGTTAACAGTCAAGCGGAAAACATCAAATATGGTGCAGCAGACGACAAGGGGGGGGTGCACAAGCGCGCAAAGATGGTTTGATCGATTTTCCGTCTTCCGTCTCGGCTGGTCGCGTGAGAACAGACGAGAGTAAATAAGGGGACAGCATTGTGCAGTCTGCAGGAAGAAAGGAACGAGTTTAACATGCGCACTATCCATACATGCATGCGCAGTGTCAGCGGAGATGCTGGTAAGGGTGCAGGGGCATAGTGGCTTGAGTGATTTGTATAGTGGATGCAAAAATGTGTGTGTGTGTGTGTGTGCACGTGCGCGTTACATGCGTGCGATTTTCTGCTAGCGAGAGCATATTCGCGAAAGAAAGAAAGAAAGAAAGAAAGAAAGAAAGAAAGAAAGCGGATGTAGAAAACGAAGTTTATTAGCAAGCAAACGTGCACTCACGCGTGAATATATTTCTTTTAGGTGTCGCGAATGGGACTAGTGGATTGTGCTCGCGCTCTCTGTCACTGAGCACGTGGGTGTGTTCGCGCGTGTGTCTGCTTAACTGGCTGAAAAAAGGAACGAGCAAATTATAATTTTTACGTTATGCTTCCGATCCAAGTCTGCATCATCGATCTCCCTCTCACTCTCTTTTACACAATTCATTTCAGTAAAGCGCGAATGTAAAGATCTGACGGAGTGCAAAGTGTTTTAATGATGGTTCTGACACAAACAGTGCGAGATACTATTTCCTAAAATCTCGGTGCATTCATCCCCTTCCGTTCTCGAAATACATACCTATACAACTTACCATGCCTAGAAAGAGGTTAACAATACAGACATCAAGACTCTAAGTGGATTTTTTACGTTGTCAATGCCTCAGCAAATGGGAGACCTAAGGTCACGTGACGTCACCATATGCCCTTGTTTAAGTTTGGACATGCTTCTACATGTCTTCGACAAAAAACAGCTGCTTATACGGCTTACCATCTCCTAATGAACATTTGTAATAAATTCAGCTCTTCTGTATGTTTATTTTTCATCCTCATCAGTCTAGCAACTTACGTGGCAGTCGAAGCAACCGAAGATACTACCACCAATGTTCCCCATCCTTCGTGAGGATTTGGTGAATGGCAGGCTACACTGGTTTCTACGGAGGTAAAACGTCCCATAGCTTAAAGCGATGTAGGGGAATTAAACATAAGTGCCCAATCCTCCCCTCTGCCACTTTTATTTCCCTTAATAAGTCAGATACCCATTTCTGTTTAGCAGCTGCTGGGGTGTTCTCCAAACACAGGACCGTGCAGGCCTCGAACCAGAAACCCCTTCCTTACCCCAGACCACGAACAACTAGACTGCAATTTTCCGTACCAAGCACAATATATGCCTGCGTTGTCAAGAAGTACTGCCTTTTTCAAGTTTTTAGGAGAGTAATTCAATGAGCAAAAGATGCACTTCACATAGCCATCACATGGGTTTTTTTTTAGGTTCCTCCTCCCCAGCATCAGGTGTGGTTTGACGTCATAAGCAATATTAGACGAGAGCTGGGTGCTTGGTGCAGCAGGTTCATGAAGGCAGATAATATTGAGAAAAAGCATTACCTCCTCAAATAATTTGTATCAACTGAAAAGTGTTTGGATGTACAACTTCTTGCAGCGACGTAATTACGATTTATGAACCAATCACAAGCTTGATGCAATTCAGGTGCTGCACAAGTGCCTCGTCAGGCAAAAACACCTGGGGTAGTTAGATGCAACGAAGACAGTAAAAGCTGATAGCAGTTTGAGATTCGCACCTTATCATAATTTTCTCACTCTTATTATGGCATGAAGTGCAGCTGGTCACTTAGATGATGTATCAAGTTAAGTAAGAAAGGTGCGGAAGGAGGTGCTGCTAGAGCTTTAAAACCTGGAGCCCGTTGCATGAGCAGCGTATTTTTACCTATAACTCCGAGACATGGAGAAAACATTAAAAAATTTATATGTAAAGCGGAAAACTTTTAAGTTACCGTGTTTTTTCTTTTGGTAGCATTTCGTGCATCGCCCACGCACGCACGTGCACACACAAAGAAACACCCCGCTTCTGAAAACATCCCTAAGGCTTAAAGGACCAGATACCTTAATCATAACCTCTGGGTTTGGCCCTTATCGGCTACACACGCATACTTCCGTAATTTATCTATCTGAAACCATAGATGACTTGAAGAGCACATTTGACTCATATTTATAGCTTGAACGGTTGCTGAATCCTTATTTCCCTACCTTTGGCTTGTTAATTCTTTTTTTCGGTCGGTTCTATTGCTGAGATTTGCAATCCATCCCTTCCCCATTCTGCCTTCTCCTTTCCCCCCTCCACACACCCCTCTTTAGTCGTTGCAACCTCTGTTTGCAGGGACGATGCAACGGTACTGGACCAGTGCGTGCATGGTTCTCTAGACAGCTCCGCGAAGCGCTGATTAAAGAGGGAGGCAAGTGGAAGTTGCAAGCGTCGAGTAAATTCAGGGAAAATGCATGACGGTCTGCTCGTCGCAAACGACGCCATTGCGTGCCAGATGTTTAATTACCGAGCGGCACACTCTACATTAGAGTATGTCAGAGCTAAGACCCACTTTTACAGACGTTTGGCGCCATTGCCCCGAACGATCTTCGTCGACTGTCCACTACACGTATAATATACACACAAGCTGCATAGAGATCAGCGTCTTGCTAAAACAGAGTCAGTCACATCTTCACTTCTTTCTGATGAGAGTTATATAAGTGGAAAAGGACGTTAACGATTTTTTTTCTAGAAAATTTAATTACAACTATCGAAACGACGTTCTGTCAAGAGATGGAGCAAAGAAAGAAAATAGAAGCAGTAACATCAAAGAACGACAGCAGAGAAAGTATAGTAGCACCTTGAACGGCAGCATCAACACATCAGCAGTAGGAACCGCTCAATGGCCAATATGTCGGCATGATTTTAAACTTGTCTGCTTTCCAGTAAGTCAGGGTGCACGTATTTTTAAGTACGTTCTGCGAAATTTTGTCTCCGTGTTCCCAGCCCCCTCTACTCCTAAAGTAGCATCAGAAGATAAAAAGCATTTCTGGAGATCCTTCAAATCCTTCAACTTGTTCCCGAGTACCAGGTGCACCGAGAAATCTCTAGAGAACCTGCCGGCTCCCAGACGCTCATTAAGCTAGACAATATATTTCCTACAATATTTTGTGATGGACTCTCCTTTTAGTTTTTAGTTCGCTTGAAGGGTTATCTGTCAAAAATATATAAAAGTGTAACGACATCTTGGATAACGCATGTGGGCTGCTGTCTAATATTCGAGACAGCTTCAGTGCAAGATTATGATGAGATTAACCCCGCTTGTCTTCATAACTATTTCTGCTCTTCATCACTGATGAAGCTCCCTTTTCTGTAACTGAGGGGCGATCGTATACCATATTTAATGTAGAAGATTATGCATGAATTCTAATCAAAACTGGCAGAATATGGAGGGGTGTATGAGTCAGATACACACTAGTCCCTTCAGGAACAGTAGTTTGTAGTGTTGTATGAGTCAGGTACACGCTAATAATTTCAGGAACAGTGGCGAGTGTTGTTTAAGTCAGATACAAGCTAACCACATTAGTGTAGTGAATATTATAATAATCAGACACACACGCTAATGAGGCAGCATAGAAGGAGTTATGAGAGTTATATACATGCTAACTATAACAAGCAATGTCGTGGTGTTGCAAGAATCGGATAATCATATGCTAATCACATCGGGGAGTGGAAAGACTTTGTAACAGAGATACACAGAACAGAACACATGAGTGAACATGAGTTAAAGCTGCTTTCGTCTGCATTTCAGGCTAATAGCAACAATATAAGCATCATTTTTATTTTTTATATTTTTCTTTGGGGTGGGGGGGGCAGAGGGGTTAAAGCTATAACAGCAGCTGAGGTGTTAATATACTACTTCACTCAGCCCTAGCAGCAGAGTCGGTATATTATTACTACAGAGATGATTGTGGATGACAAGGTGGTAACTGAAATGCGCGCTTGCTAGTCATATTTGTGGTATAAAATAGACACAAAACCGCCGTGCTACGGTAGTAAAGGATTTGATGAAGTATGTTACTGAACAGTCAGTTGTATGCATTAAGGCTCTTTTGATTTGTTTATTTGACGACCGACCCCGATTCTGGGAAAATTCCTTTTCTTTGCACCACGTATTAAGGTAAAGGGGTCTTCATGCGATTTAGTAATTAATAAAACGAGCTAAATATATATATATGCTTCACCTCCACTGAAATGTTACTGCACACCCACTTCCCCCCAAAAAAGTATAACTGGACATTTTAAAAACCCAAGTAGCCCATCTTTTCTTCTTTTTCACGAATGTGGAATATGTTTCCAAGCCATTTTTCGACAAAGAAACAATAACTATTTGTTATCTTTGATTCATTGTTTCTTTTTTTCTTCGTCTCTGCTTTCTTCCTTACTAGTTTTTCTTCCCTCCATCTCTTTCTCTCTGCTTCCTTTTTATCCTTTTTCTTTCCTTTTTGTTTTTGCACACTGGTTTATATTACGATCTACTTTAACATGCAGTAATTTGTTTGAAGTACGATTAAAGCAAAGAGGGAGAAAGAGGCGGCGTGCGAACTGACCCCACCCCGAGGCTTATCTCTGACAAGGGAGTCGAAGGTTCTTCGAAACTCAAAGAAGGAAACAGAATTACAAAAGTAGAGAGGAGAGAAGAAGAACAACAGAAAGAACAAGAATGATTAGAGCTTCAGAGGGATTGACACTGAAGTAGAGTCAGTGGAGTAGATTATTTCTCCGGTTGAACACAAGTCACGGAAAGAGACTGAGCGAATGACTGAAAGAAAGCAGGGCAGATTTCTGAAAGTGTATTAAATATTATTTGACTTTTTGAAAACTGCATCAGGGTTTTTTTCTATGTAATACTTCCTCACATTTAAGAGTACACAAATGGCTTGGGAATATTGATTTTGAGAAATGTTTTTATTTACTCACCTCTTTCTCCTACGTACAAATGATCACGTGTTATGATCCTGCCTAAGTCTGTTGCAGTCCATGAGATCTTGAGATAGTGAAAGAAAACAGACAGCTAAATGTTCACCTCCACAAACGAAGCTGTTTTTGCCTCTCCATTCCTCTGCTGATTATGTACCCCTTTGGGACCATTTATGATCGCCTGTACCTTCACACGGCAAGGTGCTAAACGTATAAGCATCCAGTGTCCTGACTACGCAGCATTCGCAGGTAGCTTAGCCTGCGATGCTTGATGTTGCCGCTTTAGCATACACAGTGGAGATGTTGGAAGAGGAACCAATAGTGGGTCTTCTTCTGCGATGCGAGTTCCCTGTAGCTCATCCATCTGCAGTCAGAGAGAGTACGACAGGCGTTAATGTTTCTGCAGCCCCAGAAAGGCCGTTTTCTAGTTATCTCCCATAGAAATAAGAGCATCCCTGAGCACATCGGTGAAGGTTTGACGATGCAAATATTAGTTAACCTGCCGTTTAAATAGTATTTGTGGATATCATGAAATCTTTCTTTAAAAAGTGCTATTTTTCCCCGTCAATGTTCTTTGTAATCGTCTATTCATCTCATATTATCAAAACAACAAATTAATGTATTGCTTTATTTTTATTAATAAATTTAATATTTTCATAGTTTTGGTAATAAAATATATTTCTCTCTAAGACTATATAATTTCAATACAATTTCTCTTGCAAAGCCATTCATACTCGCAAATCTGCACAGCTAAACAAAACTAAGCCTAAACACAGATGAGTGACAGGAGGCAAATGATCCAATACATGAGTTATAGATGCTAAATTGGCTACCGACCAAGCTTACTGATAGATAAAATACCAACCAGGTAGCTATAAATGATAAGTTAACTAGGATTAAAATTCCCTCCCCACCCACATTCACTCTCTCTATTGGACGATGCGAACGTTTGCGTAGACCAAACCAAGGTCTGCACCTTCCGGGGAAAATTTTAAAGATCTCTGTCTTGCTCTTCCTCCTAACTGAAGGACTTTCAAACTGTACCTTCTTCTCAGTTTAAGGGTGCACGATGACGCCAAGTGACCTTCCATGATGACAATTTTTTTAATGAAGAAAACTAATTTCCATAGTACAAGCTTTCAAAGTGAATCCTCAAGACGAAAGCTTCACGATATACATGTATGTGACTTACGGCATTTCAAACCGATAATTTGAATAATAAAGATGGGTGCTTAGCTCAGCTCTGCCTAACTGGAGAAGAAATTTGCAGGAAAACTTCATGAGCGTTAACGCCACAGAGTGTGTCAAAGATTTTGTCAAAATTTGGTTTTATTTTCTGTGTCAACAACGCTGTTTCATGTCGATTTCCTTTCTGCACTAATTAATGTTTCGCTACTATATCGATTTAATGCCCTGCAAATCAATTTCGAAAATGAACAATGTGACTTTGATTTTTTTTTAAGTTAATTTTCTCCCTACTTGCTTCTTTCTAAACTGCTTAAGTCTCCTGCTCTTTCTTTTCTTTCTTTTCTTCCTTCCTTCCTTCCTTTCTTTCTGTCTGTCTGTCTGTCTGTCTGTCTGTCTGTCTGTCTGTCTGTCTGTCTGTCTGTTGTAGGATCTTGCTGCATTACAAGTAGTACCTTCCAAACAGAAGTAAAACCCAAAAGGCAGACAGAGATAGGAGGAACAAAACTTTGTGAAGTAAACAAAATTTTTAAAGTTTTGTGCAGAAGAAAAGTTTAATCAGGTACTTTCGGGCATTCTGGAACCATAAAAAATTTACCTTAGAATTTGCTTGTGTTTCGGAAGGTGTCTGTCATCTGCAGGATATGGAGGGAAAGAAGTGTTCACTTGTGTGCAAGAAACGACTCCATGGAGACTAATTGTGGCCCTTGAAGATACCTCGGAGAACAGGAGACAGGAACACAAAGCTCGCAAAGTTTATTTTCTTGCCTGCACTGCTATCAAGAGAGGAACGAATGGGCTCAGAAAAAGAAAGTGAAGCAAGATTTAGCTAGCAGAATGTGTGGAACTGGCTGAATAAGAGATGCTAAATGGCAAGACAATTATTCTGGAGAGGACCACATATAGTGACAGTGCATCTAACGATGGAAGTTGTATGTTTTGATTATTTCACGTTGAAACTGTGATTTATAGTCCCGGGCTTTTTACCCAGTGGTTAAGTTAAAGATAGCCATGAATATTGACCCAGGGGCTATAGTTTCATGAGAAGTCTTAAAATACGGTTCAAGTGGTCGGTCTCCAATCCCTTTAGCTAAGAGTGTTGTCTAAATAGTCCACCTGTCACTTGGTACTGGCGATTTAAGACTCATTTTAAAGACCTTACATGCACACAAGACAACGAAGACTTTTTTAGGTAAAGCCAAAACAGAATTGAGCTTAACGTCAAGTCTCACACGAAACTGACCCCAAGATAGATTAAGTGGGAGAAATATCCCATAATTAAAAATTAGAGATTGTGAAGTTTTGAAGTTAGTCAAAAAATAAATATGTAGCTATCCGTTTTCTAACATCTATCCCTATTTACTCTCTAATATTCATCATCTTTACTTTTTAAGAAGAAAATAAAGAGCAAGGAATAATTTTTTAAATCCTTACCAATAAATAGTTGTGGATCTCTATAGGTTGTAGGAAACTTAGTGTATACATGTAATCGAAAATCGTCAGACGACCAAATAGCAGCTTGCAGTAAATCGCTAGTATTTATGCCCTTTGAAAATAACAGCAAAAACTAGTCCAAAGGTTTCTTTTATCATCATACCAGACGATTAAAAGAATACTATCGCAGCCCGAGCAGGTCAAGTACAATACATGTAATTCCGAAAATAATGTAAGTGTACGCGCGCTCATTCTTATGGAAGCTAATTACAAACACAATATAAATTAACTTTAGCACTCCAGCTCGGTAGTCTACAAAGTAAAATCAAACTCAGAAAGTTGCAGAATCATTTCTTTGAATTTTATCACGAATATATGTTATTCATTCACCCTTAGTTTTATTTGAAGAATGGATGTAAGTTGATAAAACTAATACATATTACATGCATACATACGCCTATACGTGCATACAATACTTTTGTACATACAGTAGACCCTTTTTATTTGTTCTGGACAGTGCTAATAGGTAACATGCACCTTATCAGAATTTTGATGACTCAGACTGATATCTTCATTTTCCCCCTCACTCAGCCGCTACCAAACAACCCTCAATATGGACGACATGGGTTGAACTTATCTTCCACTGCTGCTGACTCCATTTTTTCCAAAACTTTTCGTGTGGATTATAAAAATGGAGGTGAACGGGGGAGTAGAAACTTCAAGCCTTATACCTGTACGGGGGCTCCTCTCATGAATCATCAGAACCATCATCTAAATTCATCTCCTGTGGACCATGTGGCGATGATGTATCTCGTCTGTTTATTTTAAAAAAAAGCACGCAAGGTAAGAAACTCGCAAATCTCCTAGAAAAGCTTGTAAACAAGATCTGGCGTGTAATGACGATGAGTGTGAGCGCGCCAAAGCGTGACTCATCAAAAGTGTAGAATGGGGTGCTACCTCTGGATCCCCATTAGCAGCGAATTGTAGATCACGCCGGGTATGGTTCCTACCTCTCCTCTCCAGACCATTGACACCCCTCAGATATTTCTGATAAAGCGAAAGAGGCTTAATTACTTTCAATGCACTTGTCGACAGCTGACTCTTCATTGCATGCAACTCACGTTCACTGTGAGTTATGTTTAGCCACGAGAAGGTCCATCTATGCTGTTTTTACTGATATAGTTTCATGCTTGCACAGTTGTATGCATGAAGTTATGTTTCCACATGCGCACCTGGTGCATACCATGCGTGCATCACCTCTTGAACGTGTCATTCGGAGATGGTGAAGAAAAGGAAATAAAGAAAGAACGAAAGGATTGAAAGGAAGAAAAAGGACAAAAATCGTTTTATTTTAAGTTGCATTAACTTGTTTCGCATGTGCGTATTTAACTCGCTACGTATCTCTCATACACAATGCGATTTTACGGTGGAAACTTGATGAACATGAATTCAAACAAGCGACTGAATTCTTTGTAAAGCCATATAACCCAGGTGCTAGATTATTTTGTCACGAAAAAGTATGTCATTAGTTCACCTCTAGAAATGCATGAATGAAGCAAGGGAGGGAGGAGGGAAGGAAAGAATGTAGTCAAAATGTACTTGCAAAGTCATGGAGTGAAAACATTTTCTGCTGAAAACTGTTGTTCGAGACTGACACGCGGACAGCTGAACGTTATTACTTCTAGAACATACATCGATGTTTAAGAATTGTGCCTTCTGGCAATGAAAATACGCATTAATTATATATAGTTTTTTGGCGATTGCCGTACCATCTCTAGCCAAAATGCCGAAGCATGCCGAAAAGCAAATCTGTAACGAGGATAAGACATAAACATTGCAAATAAAAAAGGGGAAGAAAGAAAAATAAGGGACGAGTTTCTTAAACTTTTGAGGTGCAACGAAATAGCTTGAGGTGAACGGCTGGAAGTAATAAACAGCCGCAAAGCGCAAAGATGGATGGGGTAATGGGCTGCAGGGAAGTGCTGACGAGAGCAGCCTGTCCTCTAATGAGTCTGTTAATTAAAAATTCATCAAAGAGTCTGTGGCGTGGTGGTCTGCTCCGTCTCAAAAAGTAAAAAAAAAAAAAAAAACCCACGACTTGGGATCCATATTATGTTCTTCCTGGTTCGTCTGGGACAAACATTACATCGCTATCAAAAACCGATGACATGACACCGTTATCAAAAACCCGTGACATGATAGTTTACGTCATAGTCAGGGCAAACTGTTTACACCTTTATCTCCCATTAGGCCTGGTGCATTATAGTCCAATGTGGATGAAAGGCTAGCGATATTAGACGGTGGGGCAGTAAACGTGGCACGTGCATGGAGAGAAAAAAATGTTGTTGGCAATATATTGCACGAGAGATGAAATTATCATCAAAGGGAGGCAATAATTGTCCTCCGAGATTGGCAGTATGAAAGCTAATACACATGCACATCATCCTCAGCTCTCACAACTTGCTTACACACACTGAAGAACTTTAGTGAAGAGTTGAACTGAAAAATATTTCAGCACATAATGATACATTTTCACTCGGGAAAACTGCCTGAGCCCTTTTTCTTCACACGTCTAGCGGTCGCACATTTGCTCCATCATGCATACTAACACACCTATTATATACGTGCAAGTCGTGCAGTAGACATAGACAATATAGCACATTCATGCATTCTAACAAAAATACAAAACAAACACAATTAATCTATTCAATAAACAAGCACACATGCAAACATTAATGCACACACAGTTTGTTACACGATTATTTCACTTTTTTCAGTCTTACAGTGTATTCAGACCTCTCTCTCTCTCTCTCAAGCTGGCACTCTTTACATTCATTTCATTGTTCGACATAGACCTTAAAAATGAAAGCTGTCGTCTGGTCAGATTAATATGATGTTTGTGCTGCTTTTTAGTTTTGGTATATTGCAGTCAATGCATGCTGACAACGATCTATTATATCCTAAGATAGCGAGTGACTCGGTGTAGCACAAAATGGCGACTTCTGCCAATGGCAGACGATAGCGTAAAACCAGTGACATCAAATGAAAACAATGAAACGACAGCTTTTTTAACTCAGCATATTAAGTGATAACTCTCCTGGGGCCGTACATAGTTTTGAAGCGAGACTATGTCGTTTTCTTAAGCAAAATGGGGAACTAGGAAAAGCGTCTTGTCTTGTTTCCGAAGTTCTAAAGCTTTGTCCAGACCCTGTGGACACTACTTTGTGTTTTGTTACTCAAATGTAACGAAACCATCGATTTATAATTACGGCTCCAGGGATAAAACAACATATTCAGGGTGTGGACACCGCTTTAATTATAACTAAGGAAACAAAATGCTAATTGTCCTTGAGTTCCCCATGTTGCTGCAAAGACTTTCGTTACCCCAGGGTACATTTGACCATCGCTTCGTAGCTACCACCTCAGGGGTAAAACATCTTTATAGTTTTTTAAAGACGATGTACGCTTGTCCTTGAGTCTCCCATGCTGCGCTTAGGACTTACCCTAGATTGATGACCATGAACTCCCCTCCCCTAATTTGAATTAAACAGCCTCTCTGTGTTATCTTGCTCAGTGTTTAGAGTTTCTGAACGGTATGTTTTAATAGTAAAAGTTACTCTGACTTTAATCTCATTATCAATAAAAGTGCACCTTATAGCTATTCTGGAGCTGCCTTTTTTTACAAAATTACACAGAATTTCAAAAAACAAAGTGAAATGCAGCTCTTGATCAGTATAATGATGTATGTTGTCACTAACATTTAATAATTATAATGGGTAATATAAATCATAATTTTTATGATCTTTAAATTATGTTAATCACTCCTTTTGTATTTAATCACCTAATGTATTTCCATTTCTCTTGGGTTCGATCGTTTCTTCTCTAATTATTTATTTACTGCCAAGTGAAAGTACTCTGCTTGCGACTTTTTTTTTAAAAAAAAAAACAATGTTCTTATCGGTACCTGCTTAGGATTTGAAAACGCTTTATTTTCCTACTTTAATTGCTTCTGATTGTTTCTTTGACATCAGTTCAAAATTCTCCTCTTCCTTCCCACCCGCGCCGTTATTTCATATGCAGATCAGGACAAAGTATATGGCCCGCTGATCGGCCCGTCAGCCAAAATGCAAAGTCAACTTGTTCTAATAACTTTTTAAAGTAGGGTTTGTTTTGCTGAAAGTTAATTTATCAAATACGACAAAGGGTGAAAAAAGTACAAAAATAACAAATAGGGCGACTGACGTGTCTGATGGAGCTGTGAGAGAGCATCGGCGGCGGCTGCCTTCAAAGGAAAGATCGTTTAAAGTTTTGTGAACGAATTTAAACAGCTTCACTTTTCACATTAAATTCGGTACGTGAGCATTATTATGTACGCATTTCCATCCCATTTTCAATAGGTTTTTGTGTAGTGACGGCGAGGGTTTTGGGTATATGTGACCAGCCCGCCGCATATTATATAGTTAATTAGAATTATGGGACCGGCCCACGAAGAGAAAACTTTGCCCACCCCTGATGTACATGGTTCTCTTGATGCGGATGGCAGTAACGCTGCCACACCGTGAATCCAATGCTTTGCATACCCTCGTTATCACGATCTGATTTTCTTTTCCCTCATCAACGTCACTGATCAGCCTAGGAGGAGAAAAAGGCAATCGGCACCCCCGAAGTGATTAGCTATCAAGCCCAAAATTCCCGACGCCATTGTTGAAGGTAGCGGACGATCGAGTTTACTGCCGTGGTTTATGTGCCACGTGTTTTTAATTAGCGTTTGATCTGGCGTTTGCTGACAAATCGAGGAAGGTTTCCTGAAGCCTTAGCTGATGGAATGGGGGGGGGGGTGGAACATTTTTTTAAAAGAACTATCTTTGACAACTGCAGCTGGTGGTTTGTGTTAGTTAGTTTTTGTTGTTGTTTTTTTTTTGCGTCTCCATATTTTTATTCGCTAAATTCTTCAGGACAGTCAAGGCTATGATTCAGATTTTCCATTGCACAACTAGCCTCTGAGCCTCATAAGATGCCAGCCTGTAAAAAACTTTCTGCAGAGTGGGTTTCTGACACCTTTTCTTGTATAAATCCCAACAGAAGGGACTGGCTATACAAATAAGTATCATATAAGGACATTCACAATAGAATCCCCTCAATCATCCAAGGGAAGCTATACACCCAAGTCTTTAAAAATCACAGCCATAGATATCTTAATTTAGAAAATGCTGTTCCTCATAGTTCTGTGTCCCTCACAAACCCCTGCATGCTTATGCCTCTTGAATTTAGGAGAGAGAATAGCTGAACAAGATGTTGCTAATAATCTTCATTTTCCAAATTACTTACTTCTCAATGGCCAAAGACCAGAGACTAATTCAAGCTGGTCTGTCCAAGCTTCTGGGTAATAACTATTTCTATGGTTTCCACAAAGTAGTCATTTGTGAAACATCCCCCTCACAATACTGGATATCTACAATACTACTTTAATAGGCTTATTTTTCTCCAGGGTTTCAACATGAATGTGACTATGGAACATGCTCACAATCGTGTTAAGAAAACCAATCAATCAATAAGAAACAGATGATCTTTCTGACCAGAACTGAACCATAAAACAGTTCATTGTTTTGTTGATATCAATAATTATATTCTTAACATTAGGAACCAATCTGCCAAAACCACATTAAGAAGCACATCAAAATATTTGTGCTGAAACTAACTTTGATCCAAATAATTGTTTAATTACAGATATGTGAGAAAATAAACCTTTATGAAAACACCACAGATTATACAGATGTTTTGGTAAGACATCTCATAAGAGTTTATGCTGGTATAGAAAAAAAAAAGAACAAAAAAAATGGATATCCTCAGTTTCATGTGTTCAGCCTATCTCACAAATTTCACAAAATAAAAAAGAATTGACTTTGGTGCCAAGATAGTATTTAAAATATCTAATAGTGTTTATATCTGTTAAGTACATTTACATGTAGCTGTGCACCTGCATGCACAAAGTTGGAGAGGAGAATGACTATAATAATTATAGTAATTATATATTATTATCTGTATCGTTAGCAGTGATAGAAACTAGGGTCATGACCCTAACTTGTGCAAGGGAAAGAACACCTTCAAAGCAGATCAATGCGGTCAACAAACATCAGTGAACATGCTTGGAATGACAAATGCCAGCAAAAAGCAAATGTTTGCGTACAACAATTACAAAACAATATTAATGACAGTCATGTATCAGACAAAATCTGTCATAGATAAGTTTGACAGTCATAAATTATTTATGATTAAAAATTAAAAAACAATTTAAAATTTACAATCATGATCACTACTATAGGCAAATATGATTGTTTTAAAGATTTATCATTGCTTTTAGGTGTTTTTTTTCCAGAAGGCACATTCAAAGTGACAAACTGTTAAACTTACTTTAAGGAAAAAAGCTTTATTTATTCTATATCGCTTTCGGTCCAGCTGTAGGTACACGATGCCAGCTATGCAAAACTAGCTGGGTTGACCTAAGGTCACCACTATATCTACTGTTGCTGGGAGTGTGTGTGCGTGTGTGCACGAGAGAGAGAAAAAAAATGATTTCAACATGAATACATTATCTCCTTTTATATCATGTATGTATTACTGCTAGTACGAGCACTATTTGGAATTGCCCTTGAGGATAAATAAAGTGGTATTGTATTGTATTGTATTGTATTCAATGTGATTTTTGTTAAATTGTATAATGTGATGCTCCAAATTTTCACAACAAATTTGCTTTTGTACTAAAATCTAAACTATTTATAAGAGTAGATAAGTAACTTTTTCACTTCTTACTATAAAGATAAACCATCATGATTAAAATTTTTATTGGAATATAAAACCAGGAAGCTTGGAACAAATGGCAGCTATACATGCTACAGTTCATGAACAGAGTAACTTTTTCAGACAATGTTAAAATTTAATCTGTAAACCATTTGCTTTTAAAAATAAACTTTTCTCATAACACTGAAAAAATTTCCTGCAGCCACAAGCTTGTAATGCATAGCAGAAACTAGTGCTATAAGGGCCTTCAATGGTGGTCTCAATGTTTTTGATCTGAAGTGAAAAAATTATAAATTCAGATATACTTAAGAAATAAATGAACTGACTCTACTTATTGTCAAATCACTAAGACAGGAAAATCAGAACAAGAGCACAACATCTCTTGCATTCACACATTGACATAAATGAGTTCACCGGCACATGTGCCTATAAACAACAGGACTTACATCTCCATAATTAAAATATATTTAAATATGTTTAAAACAAGTCATTAGCCAATAGCTTATAAATCAATAGCCTGTTTGCCACCTAAACTCCATTTAGATGCACCTTATGGATGTATGATGTGGTTTATTCTTTTAGGATTCCAGCTAGTCGGTGAAGATCATCACAATAAAAGAATAAACCCTCACCTCATAAGAAAAAACAAAATTCACAATTACATTTTAATACTTCCCATAGTGGTTAATTTTTCAAATTAACACATGAATGAGCAATTAGGCATCACATTTGATATATGTGCAGCACACATTTCATAACTCAGAAAATAATATTACAGTTTGCAGCAGCAGCATGCACCAACTACAAAGCTATGCTTACCTGTATCCACAGAAATTAAACTTTCCATTTGTCTGAATAGTAAGACAATCACATCTTAAAATATCAATTCGATCATAAATTGTATCTTATAAAACACTCACCTCTATAGATTCAACCCAAGAGCTGCGAATAAGCTTTTAAGATTTTACTGCAGGTAATATAAAATGAAACGAAATCTGTGCCTGTCCAATAAAATGTTCTATTTTTCTAAATTTATCACATGGAGACAGCATGCTGCAACAACTGTGGCATCACAACTTTTTTGGGCATAGGAACATGGTACACGCTACTTCATCTTCACTATCCCCATATCCGCTGCCAAACTGAATTGACAAGTGACAGTGGGGTCAAGTACAGGGCTCCATAGAACAGAAGGTCACAGATAAATGAAGGGGCCAAAGGCCAGAAGATCATGAAAATGGCAGATGTGAGCACCTCTTTGATATGTAACTTCAGATAATGTGACCAGTTCCTGCAATTGGGAAACAGTTGAAAAATGAACAATTTTAGATACAAAGTCCCTTCGATCATGCTGCACCAATCATCATGTATGATGCAAAATAAAGATCATGTGTTCTTCAACAACTATTTGATTTTTCATTTAAAGCAACACCTCTAATTCCAGCTTGGGCTAGGTGACACCCAGTGCATGTACTGACTTATTCTTAGACTTACAAAGAAGCACACAACTGACATATCACCCTCAAATACTTAGCTCATTCAATATTGGTGTATCGACACAACTGAGATCTAGCTATGAAGACATTCACATTTGTGGATGCAAACTGTATGGGAAGAGTTAATAAAAACAACAAAATAAGGTTTTGACACCCACTATATATTTTTCCTCTTTGATCTGCAGTAATAGTTATGTACGAGTGGAATGAATCAAAAATGAAACTGAAAATATGTGCATGCCTGCTAACCAGCACCAAAAACATCTAATTTGTCTTACCTCCACCTTTGCTGGAAAACTAATTCTGAGTAAAAAGTGCCATCAAGAAGCATGAGTAATGCACAGGAAGTCATCAGAAACCAGGGTGTGTAGGTATGTACAGAACGCATGTGCCAGGCAAACAAACCTAGCATGTAGTATGGCATGGCCAGCATGAAGACCCAGAAGGATAGAAGCTGGAAAATTGTGGGATCTGGCAGCTACGAAAAAACGCCATGATTAGAAGATGCCACAGGTGATAAGCTTTACATCGAGGTTGTAGACAAAGCAAGATAAAAACTACTGCAGCTGTAGTACGATGTGCTTGAAAACTACTCACAAAAGGAATATAAAGAACAAACTGTAAATGATGGTTTGAAAACAAGGAAGCATTACCATTAGATGATAAAAGAAAATTTTTTAAAAATAATTATTTTTAACTAAAACCAAAGAAATTGGGATAAGATGGGAAAAAAATAACTGAAAGATAGTGTTATCTACAGGGTATTTTCACCTTTAAGCTGCAGTGAAAGGAAGCTTCTAGAATGATGTTCATTTATTATTTATTTATTTATTTATTTATTATATGCTTGAGAAGTAAATGGTTGGGAGTACCTTACCTTCTCCATGAAGGTCAGGAAATCTCTTCCATTTGTTGCTGTTGTGGTATACATGAATGGCAGGAATGATTCTTCATAATAAAAGAAGTAATTCAGCAGCATTGTACTTCGTGGAAATTCTTTGAGTGCATATACAAGAAATAAGGAGCGGCCTGGATAAAGTGCCTGCAGCACAAAATATTTTTTAATTCATTACATATTTAAACCTTATCATTAATGTATGCACATGTACATACACCTCAATTAAAGGTTAGGTACTGATTTTACAAACCAAGATTAGGATGTTGCTAAAACAAGAAACAACTGAAAACCATACATAAAAGCAAAGTTATTGAAGGGTGACGTATCTTTGTGAGAATCATGGGATTTATGTATCAGTGAATCTTGGCCAAAGCTATTCAAGAAATGATGTCTGAGCTGGAACAGAAGTTTACAGCTACATTGGAAGGCAGGAGCAAGTTCTGACTATCTCTACCTTGTACTCCCAAAGGGTTGATGGCATTTTTACACCAGTGCTTCGGAGAGAGTGTATGGTCATCTGAAAGACATTCTGGTGAACAACATCTGTCACATTCAGCAGTTTCAGAAGATTCATCTCATCCCCGTCAAGAAGCATGTGACCATCTGAATCATCAATACGAGAGTACTACTCATCCAAATCCACTGCCTTAATTTCTTATGATCATTTTTTGTTTAACTTATTTGCCATCTAAGTTTCATCTTACACTTGTTCTATCTCTATGGAAGTCATCATTTTGGTAGCAACATCTGAGAAAATCCACAATGCCTTTCAGAAGATAACTACAACAGCCCTTTGAGCCACGAAGTCTGAAAACTGATTATCTAAAATCAACAACTTTGTATAAGCAGTTAAAATATTTGCTTAGCCTTCAGCTAAAAGAAAATCATATTGTCACATGATGAGTATATATTTTGATGACTGCAAAGAACTATGGTTATATAAAAGATTGAAATATTAATAAAATTTGCAGAAAACACAAGACTTACCTATCCCTAATGTCTGAGCATTCTGGGAGTAATTACTGGCCCACTGCATGCTGTTCAGCCATTTAACAACATCGGAAGTTCGCCAAAAGGCAACTGGTTTATTAACCAGTTGGTCACGACCCCCAAATGTATGCCAATAGTTAAAAAGGTAGATAATCTGCACTCACATAATGTAAAAAGCTATGACTTCTGTATACGTGCAACATTGTACAAGACAAAAGGCATACAATTGTACACATTTTTTTATGAGATAATTATACCATAAAATGACAATAAAATGCAACAAATAAATAAACAATAACTAAATAGTAACTACATTCTGTTGTAAATTTTTGGGCAGAATGAAAATGCCTTATTAAGATATGATACATTCTAATCGCATTTTCAACAACTAAGTTTAAATTCTTGCGACTTTTATTAGTTCACCAACTAAACTTACCATGACAACTACTAGAGTGAAAAGAATGCCTATACAGAAAGATGAAACATCTGCTTTCTTTGGTTTAGAAGTCGTCATTGTGTTCATGCATTTTTCAAACTCCTGGAGATGAGCAGCATTTTCTGGATCTTGCTGGAGATCTTCTTCACGCATCACAAGCTGCCGGTAATGCATCTTGTTGATTATATTCCTAACACAAACACACACACACACACACACAAATAAACCATATGGAAATCTCACTTCACGTTCACACATTTATTAACTGTCTGCTGTATGTTATTGTTTAGTAGACTCAAGTAAAAGTTATGTTTTATTATGCAAGACAACAAACCAAAAAAGGATGAAAGATAACCTAGGAATAACCTATTAATAATTTACTGTAAATCATCTTAATAGAAAACAGAATGTTGTAATATTTTCTGCATTCATACATCTATAGTTTGAAGCTAAATTGGGTTACTTTCAATTTCTCTCTCTCTCAAACTTATTTACAATGACTAGATATTGTTTATAATGAATGTCCTTTTTCCGAGGGGCCTTTTCCAACAACAACAAAACACACACACACACACACACTCGTACGTTTTAAATTTTAAAGTTCCACTCTCTCTATACCTACCTTATTGTTGTGTTGACTTTAGGTTGCCCTTCCCACTGCTGGCGACACACTGTGCATTCCTTCTTTTTCGATATATTATACCATCTTGCAAGGCATAATTTACACATTGTGTGCCCACAATTTAGTGTGGTTGGATCTACCAGCAGCAAAAAACACACTGGACATCTTAGCTCTTCATCATAGTCCACCTGTGCTGGATCCGGATCTCCTAAGTCATCCATGGCTGTCAACATAAAAATGAAATTGCTTCCAAACGTATGTGAGTGTAATCCCATACATTGCCTCACATAGCTCACCTTTTAAATCGGGTGTTCTTGAGAGTAAAACATTTGCGCAAATCATGCAATGTCTTCAACAGAAATGTTAACAAATGTACTTAGACTTGCGAACTCTAATGTACAGAAGCATGACAGCATTTGCAATAATTTACAATCGGTTTAAAAGCTATTTTAAGAGTAATAAGTGGTACCTAAGACGAAGGCAACCAGCTGGCGCTTATAGCAATGTTGGGTTGCTATGAGAACAAACCGGCTTTAAGCTTGAGTGACGACTCGTTGGCTTTCGTCACGGCGATTTCCCAGAAACTGAAATGTTCTCTTAATCGGCTTGTTTATTTTCTTTTTGAAAAACTGTTTCGGCGTCCATATTGTAATCTATTAAATCGTATTGAGTATTAATTTTATGCGTCTGTGTGCGCGTGCTCGCATGTCACTGTCCTGCGAATTGTGTGCGTGTGAATTTGCGCATCGTTCCGGAGGCTAACAGCATATATATATATAGGTATCTGCCTGTCCTAGAAGTTATTTACGGACAAATTTATCTATAGACAGCGCTGTAACTTTTAATTCTAACATGTTTATTATTTTCAATGTAAAATGCATTGGGCAATATGTTCCAGAACTGGTTTGCAACGCATGTAGGCATTTTACCTGTTTTCAGACCACTTACAGCGGTTCAGGGAGGGGTCTGTCGCTGATGTGAATTACCTCCCATCATGTAATGTGAATCCCTTATAGCCTTACAAAGGCGACTTAAGTAGGAACATTACCACTTTTAGCATTTAGAAAGCACCATTTTAGTGGTTAAACAATATTTTGGTATGGACACGTTCTGTGTATTTGCGCTTCTTACATAACAAACGTGATTTTTCAATTGGAAGGAGCCATAGGCGGCAAATATGGAGATAACAAAGACCAGTGAGTAGAAGATTTAGTTATGTAAATTGTAATGAACATTGTTTATGGATTACTGACTGGTAGCGATCACCTTAGTTACGTACGTAAGAAGAAATTCTTGCATTCTGGGCTACATCGTCTCGCAAAATTGGAGGCATTCAATTGTGATATTTTCTGGGAGTAGTTGGGCAAGTTAAACTTTCGGTTTCTGGGCTTATTGTGCCTTTTATTATATAATTATCAATATCTTAATGTTTATGTTTTGCTGTTATATTTGAGGCAAATATTTTGTCTTCCCTGCGTTCATATGAAGGATAAATAGGACGCCTCTTAATCGTGTTCCTTCCGCCTACCTTCACCGCCTTTTTCTTCCTTCTCTTTTTGTAATAGTATGCCTCATAGGTTAAATGCAAGTTAAATCTACAGCTGATGAGCATGATGTCTTTATCTTTTTCTTTTTCTTTAAAGCTTACTTTTTACTGTCTCAAACATGTGTAGTCGAATATGTCAAGGTCGTTACCATTTATTTACTTTTTACATCATCATCATCTTGCTTTTTTAAAAAGATATTTCACTTGACAGAGCCAGTGACAGTGCCAGTGGTTACTTATACCAATTTGTATGCTGGCATATAATGATTCTATATAGGGCACTGCAATTTGTTAAGCTGACACATGATTGAAATGACTGCAAATTATTATTCTAGCATGCAATGTTCTGACATCACAGAAATAAAATATTAGAAAAAGAACTTCTTTCCCTTTCCTAACAGGGCTCAGCCCAGATTATTCCTTCAGAGATGATTACTGTGGAATGTGTAACTTCTTGAAACTTGAGTCATTAATTTTTTTTAAAAGCTTTACCATGTACTACACGGGGAGGTAGTAGTACAAATATTTGAACTGGTAATAAAAGTAGGTTATTTATGTTTAAATGAACATTTTGATGTTAACAGTATGTTTCGACAGTTTGCATATTGAAGTTAGTAACTACTGGGACATGATTTTATTTGCAAATATTAAATTTGCTTTATCAGCTTTAGCCTTCTAAGAACCTTCTGGAGATATTTCAGAAATTGCAACAGTATTTTTATGGCATTGATTAAAACTATTTTAATTGAATGCAGCAGGAAAGATCAGTGAGGAGAGTTTTTCATTAAAAATTTGAAGGCTGGTTCCAGGCAGTTCCTGTAGGTACTATTAAAATACTAGTTCTGCTAAGTACAGCTAGCATAACCTGTGTTTGGTTTTGTTACCAGCACCATGTATAGTTTTATAGTCCCCCCTCATTTACTTTCATTCTTTTTAGTGATAGCTTTCCAGGTTTTAGTAATGAACACATGGTAAACCATACCTTGTGTTCATATTTATTAATTTATATTATTTTTCATTATAATTTATAAAAGGAAAAACAATTATTAACAGATTTCAAAGAGAAGTTTGAGGAAATATCAAAGGCAGTTGATGAGGCTACATTCTTGGCATTTGATACAGAATTTACTGGTATGTATTTTGTTCACTGTTAATCTTATTACATTACTGATCACTAATGTTGCCTAGTCAACATACCCAAATGCATATTAAATTTCTTCAGTAAAAATTGTAAAAAAAAAAATTTTGGTCATGATAGCAATTATAATCACATTCTTCTCTTGCCTACAGTACCTAAGACGAATCATTAACATAAATAAGCATCAGAATAAGAAAAGAAATTTGCTTAGTTTTGGTTTTTTAGTATTTGCGTAAGTTTGAGTGCAACCGTTTTACCTTGAGGTAGAAAATTAATGTATTTATACATTATTTATTACTTTAAATCCATGATAAAATAAATTAATATCTAGAAATACTTATTATTTATATTTCAGGACTAGACAACCTTCAGCATGGCCACATTTCTCCTTTTGACTCAACTAGTGAGCGATACACAAAGCTTCGAAAGGTATTAAAGCAGAGACGGGAATCAAAAATTTAATAATAATTTGGATTAATAATAATAATAATAATATATATTTATATAGCGCTTTACCCCACCATCAAAGGCAGGCTCAAAGCACTTGACAAAAAATTTGGGATTTACTTATACTCAACCTTATATATTGTAAACTTGTTTGTACTCTAAGGAGATTGTAATTTTTGTCAAGTTAAACAGAAAGAAAATCTAAGAAAAATCATAATGATTAATTTACAGAAAGCAGGAGATGAGAATATTAAGTTTTGGATTTCTGTACTAGAGTTTTGTATGTTTGCTTTATATATTCTTTTTTTTTTTAAATTTTAGGATTCACTAGACTTCCTCGTCATTCAGTTTGGTCTGTGTGCTTTTAAAGCTGACACTGAAAATCAAAGGTTTGCTTTTTTTTTTTGATTGGTTACCATGAAGAAAGATTACCATGAAAGATATTAAGAAAGAGAATATTAGTTGTTGTGGGATAGATAAAAAAAAAAATTTTTACATGGGATTTTTTTTTCTTAAGTATGTTGAAAATTTAGAAATGGGGTCATTTTCTTTTGGTGTTAGCTGGAAATTGGTATTTTGAAACATCAGAGAAAAATTAAAGATATTGGTTCAGTGGAAGTAATATGACACTGGAAAGAATTAAAAGCATACTTGTGGATATTGCCACTGACATGTATTTATCAAGTTTACTTTGTGTTGCTAGACAACAGAGAGGGTGTCTGTTTGGCTGGCAACAAATAAAGACTACAATCTGTAAACTATGTTACTTTAAAATTTTGGTGAAAATCATCATCACATTCACATAAACCAGTAACATGTCTTTTTATACACTTTTATTTTACTCACTTTGCTTCTTGTTGTCTGGTTCCAATTTTGTAATTGATTTTTCACCCACTTTCATTCATCCCAGAAGTATGAAATTTTTACCAGCTGCTCATTTTCAATGACAATGCAATACACAATCATTTCCAGCAGTCCACAAGTAGTAAAATAATTTTTTGTATGAGAACTTGAATTTGGGGATGTGGGTAATTGCTGCTCTAAGATTAGTAAACAATAATTCTTCCCTAATTCGGCTTATAAGATTGGAATAAAGTCACAAAGTAAAACAACAAAAAAATTGATGAAGTCCAAAAAGACTGAGAAATTTAAAATAAAATAAGTAAAAATAATTTTTAAGAACACACTTTTATTTGAAATAAACTAAAAGGGGTTGAAAAAAATTTTCTTAGGTCTCTGGATTTTCTTTAATACATATAACTTAAAACGTAAAAGTGTGAGGGGCACTCTTGGAACTCCAGTTCCCCTCACAGTTTTACATTTTATAATAAGATGTACATTTCTAAAATTTTAAGGATTTTGATAGTAATCATTTATTGGCTTCTTGATCATAGCTATGAGGCCCGTCCCTTCACATTCTACATTTTTCCACGTCCTTACTCACGGCAAGCACCAGACAGGCGGTTTCTTTGTCAGGTGGGTAGCACCCTGTCAGTGTCAATCACTAAAAGGAAAAGAGTGTACATGATATTGTCACCTTAATCTGTACTATTCTGACTTTGAGACAGTTCATGTTCAGTAGACTGAACAGTAGTGCACTGTTGAAGAAAGTTATATGATATTCTGTGATGTACAAAACAGAGTAATTGCTACATTGAAGTAGTACAGCTTCAGCTTTATGGCGCAGTGAAATGCTTTAGACAGTTCCAGCTGCATTCTTGAAAGGCAAAGTTTCATTTTGTGCCATCTTTTAAGCATTAGTTAATGTAGCCCTAAGCATGCTTAGTCCTGATTTAAATCTAGTCATGTTGATTATTGAAGGTGGTCAGTTTGACTTTACGAAAACACAATCCCAGAGCTGTAGTAACACTATATTTTTATTTTGTATTGGATAGAAAGGAGCTCACTTTTCCTGTTAAAGATTAATCCCAACAAGGCATTAGGGCAAATTTATGCATAAGCATGCTGATGTATGCATAATAAATATACTAATATTACAATTTTACAAACAAGTTTGACACAGTTCTTTACACCAGAACAAAAATAAAACATCGACTGTAGTTTGTCATGGTGCATTCTATTGGATTCAAGAGCTCCTGTGAGCCATTTTTGTTACAGTTTGTACTATGCTTATCTGAGAACTAATCTCCTAATTCATCTATTTTTAATTCTTTTATTTCAGAGTTCAAGCATTGACTTCTTGGCACAACAGGGGTTTGACTTCAATAAGCTCTTTAATGAGGGTAGGTGTCTTGAGTAATATGGCTATATAGAAGTGTGTGTACACGCGCACATATGGGTGTCCATATCCAATCTGCAGAGGGAGGTTGAATGGCACATAATGACAGACTCCTGGCATTGTAGGCATTTTCATAGAACTCTATTGCAATGTCTTTGCAATTTGACATGTCACAGTCTCACAAAGTTGTTTTGCACATTTTGCCTGATTATTCCTTCTCATTCTTTAGTAAAATTTATCAAATGTCCTTGTCTTTAAGACTATAAGTCAGCATCACATGAACTTTTTTGGTCTGTAACTGAGGAACGTGTTCATAGAAGAACTGAGACGTAGTCTGTTGTTGCTTTTTTTGCAACTTCAGGAAGATGTGTATTGAAGTGACCCATTCCCATGGCTGACAACTATGGTGCAATGTACATAGCTGAAATATACTTGAAGAGTAGGGAAGAATAGTAAAAGCATTTTTTTAAATAAAATATTCCATTTCTAGGCATATCTTACCTGACGCAAGCACAGGAACAGAGCATGCGGGAAGCTCTGAATGCAAAGCACCAACAGTTTGCCCGATTCTCATCACCAGCAATTTTCAGTCCGGATTCAGCAGATGCAGGGCCCGGTAAGGGTCCTATTCAAATTCCAGATGAGCAGAAAGACTTCATTGAAGGAGTTTGGTAATGAATGTGAATAATTGTCGTCGTATTTTATTATTATTATTATTCTCATCATGTTAATCATAATTGTGATCATTTTATATATTCTTCTAATTCTTGTAGACAAAGCTTATTGTGTTCTTTATCAGTCTAAATAGCTTGCAAACACTTGAGTTAAAGCATATCTTTTTTTGAAATTGTCCACATATTTTCATCCAGGTTAGTGTGAATGGTGGTGTCTTGGTGTACACAAACGAGAAAGTGTGTGTGTGTGTAGGGTGGGGGGACAGTGTTAGAACCATAGATCTATGCCAACATTAAAGAACTTGAAAGAAATATGTCTTTAACAATTCTCTTTTCATGATTGCAAACCACATCTTTTTGTAGAGCTATATTCTGGATGTGGTTCTTAATTATTGTAACATTTTAAAAACTGTAAATGCTTCTAAAATTTCTAAAAGTAGTAACTCTCCTAAAATTTACGTTATTGAAATATTGCATACCTGTAAAATGGACTTTCAGTGAGATCGCTATATAAATAATATGGGTATGATTTAATAGAAATTAATACATCAAAACAGAAATTGTTTTTGTACTGTAAATCTTCTATAATACATTACCTCTTGTACATTCAGAATACTTAAGTTACATTAGTGTGAGTATGATGCAATTTGATCATTGGTGCTTGCAGCACAAAAATTGGAAGTTTTGTGGAAACTGCTCAGGATGAAGAAGTTATGAAACTGGATCCTTGCAATGGATTTCAGAGAAAATTGATCTACCAAACAGTTCACAGCAAGTAAGCACTTTTCTCCTATGCCTTTGCATGACAGTAAATAAAGGTATTTGGAGAAAAAAATGGTAAGATTTATTACTGAAGAAATTTGGTTTGAGAAATAGAGAAATGTAGTGAACAGTTTAATTAAGGCATCTGAAGTTTTGATAGTGTAAGCTTTTAGGGGCAACTTTTCAAATGTGACATTTTTCAATGAAATGCATATTTGTACAGTTTCTGTTGCAAACTAAGCATTTATTAAGTGCTGCATAATTATAGATTCTTGTGTAGTGGTCTGACGATTAAAACACAACGTTGTTTTGGTGATTTTTGATGTATGTGTTTTAGGTTCTCTTCAGTACATCTTGAGACAAAAACGGGGTACAAGAAAGAACGCTTTATAGTGGTCACTCGAGTGGGTAATGATGAAGAGTTAAAGAAAAAGGAAAAAGAAAAGCAGAATGCAGATATTGTAAGTTGTTTCTCACACACCTGACACCAGTTGTTCCTTTTCCTTCTTCTCCTTTTAGTTATTGTCTTATTCACACTCTACACTTTCATTTCTTTGTTGCTCACATAGTGAACGAAGTCTACCATTGCAAACTGTATTATCTCAATTATCTCTTGCTATCAGTTGAACACATTTGCACTTGTTTTTCTCTTCTTGTTAACTGCTGTTTCCAGTTAAATACATTCACATTTTGGTCATTTTGTTTGAGACCCATTATGATCAGCATAATTATTATAATAAAAAAGTGTGCACATAATTGGTAATATACATAATTTTACTTGTAGATGTCATGCATTTTTCATTGTTGCTTTTGTACATTTGGAAGTTGAGAAGAAAGAGATGGTAAGAGTTGTAGGGAATAACTATGATTGCAGATGGAAGTGGAAGAAGCTATCGGTTTTTCCAAAGTCTTCAAATTAATAACAGAGTCAGTAAGTAGTATATAATATTCATAAGATAAAGATAGATCAAGCCTTGTTTAGTGGCTCCTAACTAAAAATGATGACAATGAAGGGGCGTTGGCTTTGGAGGTTGTGGTGTCTCTCTGCATGCTTGGATTTTAAAAAGAAACGTTCATTTAAGTCAGTGACTGCTTCTGGCAGCAGTCCGGGTGTTTTTCTGTTTAATATTATTTTCTCTAAACATTCTTTCCACAGGGCAAGCTTGTTGTGGGGCACAACATGTTGTTGGATGTTATGCTCACACTCAACCAGTTTGGTTGCCCTTTGCCAGAGGTTTGCATTTTTTTCTTTCTGTTTGCTACCACAATTACTTGATGATATTTTTAACATTTTTGTGAGGCATGGTGGTGTTTTATTTGTGGTTAAAATGACTAGTGGATGGACTGTATTGCTTATCTCTTTTGCTTTGGCATCTGCAGGAGCTGGAGGAGTTCAAAGACATGGTCAGGTGCTGCTTTCCCAAGTAAGAGTTTATTTATATATGTAACCTTTTTTAGAGATGAATCATAAATATAGTTTTTTTTCTTAACTCTAATTTTGCTAGGTCTAGAGTATAGATTGTGTAAGATTTTAATTTTTGTCAATTAACTCATTGCAGTTACCTCCCTTTCGAGCAAAAATGTTCACTTCAGGTCACTATAGTTTGGGCATATGGAAAACACGGAAAAATAACTCACAAAAGTTCCACTTTTAAAGTCACTCAAATAATTGTGCTAAAATGGATAATGATCATCCAGAACAAGTAGACTGACAAGACATACTAATTCTCATGACTGCCACACCAAACTGTCAAAACACGTAGAGCATCATCCCACCAAGACATGTTCTTCCTCACCTCACAAAGGAATTACATTTTAAGACAGAATATCTTGTTATTAATTTAAGCCAAGGGAAGCAACTTTTAAAAAAATTAGGTTTAAAATGCAGCATTTACTTCTTCTTTAGCATTAACTCTTTGCAGTCGTAAGAAAAGTAAAAACCCTCAATGAATTTGTCTGGTGCATCAGTACTGTGGTAATCAGATAACACTACTTTTAGACAAATTATCAAACACAAATTTCTGCTCTCTGGTATTATGCAACTAGTATTAAGATGTTCATTGGGTGAAAGTTACAGAACAGCATAGATATGTTGTTTTGAATGATTGTCATTTCTTAGAAATCTTCATTTTCTTCACAAGAACTTTGTCTTTTTTTACTGCAAATGTGAGTTGATGTTTAAAACTGCAATTTCTGTCACAACTTGGCTTTATTCTAACATTTTGCAGATTGTTGGACACCAAGCTGATGGCCTCGACACATCCATTCAGGGTGAGAATCAGGAGGAAATTTAATTACAGCTTACCTCTGCTTGCTTTGCAGTAGTTCTTTATAACTGAAGTTTTCATCTAGGTTTGAATGATAAGTTTTGTGTTTGTATGTGGTTGTGACATATGCGTGCACCAATTCACCTGCATGCATAAAGATGTTAATGTCCTGATGAAAAACACAAAAGACAGAGATCTCATTTTGCCTTAATATGTTGATCCACTCATTGAATAGGAAGTCATACCAAGCTCTGTCCTGGAAGAAATGAGAAAAACACTAGAAAAGGAGCCCTTCACTCCGGCCAAAGTAGGTATGTATCTTCTAGTCCACAGAGGTTTTGTTCTTTTCTTACCATGCTATATTACCATCTCCTAAATAGCATAAATCATCATAAACTTAGTATTCAAATTTGTGCTTGGTACCTGGTGCATTGGCAAGATTTTAAATCTACAAGAGATTTTAAAATCAAAACCTTGGTTTCATCCAAACTTGCAGCCTGACCATTCACCACAGTTAAAGTTGCAGCATGGTTGATTCTATGATGGTAGTTCTCTTGGAGATTTCCTATTGGCTATGTGTTCTCTCGCCTTAACTCTTTTGGTACTTCTGAGGTTATGTTGATGATGCTGAGCAACAAGTATAAGGCAAGCAGTCTTGTCAGATCCTCTTTGAAATGTGCCTGAATGGCCCAGTGGTGTGAGCCATGTTTTCCTATATAACATTTTGGCTGTTGTCATCTGTTTGACACTGGAAAGCTGTGTACATTTATGTTTAATTCTTACTATTGCTCCTTTGCACTGCAAACACTTGGACTTGTCTCCCTTATTCTTGTAGCCAGCAGCAGTCGCAACTTTGCTGTATTGTTGAATTCAGTTCCTTTTTCAAAGCTGTTAAAACAACATACAGCCCAGTTACAACTCTCACTCCCTTTTTCTAGTATATCCCTGCTTCATTCTGTTTTGTCTTTTTCTAATTCGCAGAGGCAGGAGGCAAACTTTGATTGCTTACAGTCTCCAAACTAGCGTCACTTTAATTCAATGACATTTCTTGCATGGAGATAGAATAGTTTTATATCATGAATGTTTGACATTGAAGAGACTGAATTCAAATAATCATGTCATATATTTCTTTAGAATAGCTTCACTGAATATTATTTTTTCTAGTGCTGGCAGAGGGCTTTGAGCATTATGAGAATGCAGAGGTGTACCACGAAGCTGGATATGATGCATACATCACAGGCATCATGTGTGCCACCATGTGTAACTATTTAGGTGGGAAAATTATATGTGCTTTTTTTATTGTGTGAGTGCTTAGAACATGCTTTAAAGTACTGTGAACATGTACATGGCATTTTTTTGTATTTGGTTATTCATTGATGCAGGTACATGCTCATAAATTTTAAAATGTGTTTTTCCTTGTCAATATATACATTCATCTTTTCGTTTATAGAATGAAAATGACTGTGAAGTATGGTTTTGTGTCATACACTGAATACTATATATTTGAAGGTGGTATCCAAAATTCTGCACATCCATTTGCCTTGCCAACTTCTCCAACTGTGCAGCCCTTCATAAACAAGTAAGTTTTCTGATAAGGGGATTTCGGTGTTTGTGTGTCATGTGTTTTGAAAAACTAATTTTTAGTGATTTTATGTGTACATTGCTTATAAATGCTTTAAAGTTTTGCTGAATGAGCTGCAATAAATAGAAGAGGGCTTTTTGTTGAAATTCCATGCCAGGACAACATTTACATTTAAGCATTCATTTCATCTGTAGTATTAATCTTGCTACACTATTTTGCCTACTATATCTTGTTACTTTTTTGTGCTGTATTATATCTCTGTATTCATGTTTGAAGCTGGAATTTAAGATTTAAGGTAAAACAATATTTCAAGTTTTGTTCCTCCAGTTTAACATCTTCTCTTCTCCTCTGCCTTCCACCCCTTTCATTTGTTTATCCCTTTTCCCTGTCTGACAAGGGCAGTCAGTTGGCGTAACGGTTAGTGACTGTCACCAATACAGTGAAGATTTGCTGTCCTGGGTTCAGCTCTTGTCTCGCGCACACTGTTCTTTCTCTGCATGTGGCATCTGTTTACAGGGTGGCTGCCTTGCCGTGATATATCCTTAGTTGCTGGCTCGGCGTAAAACACCAATTCCCCCCCCTCACCCCCCGCCCTTTACTGTTTTGTTCCCTTTTACCTTTTATCCTTTAACCTTTAACTGAAAGTCAGCTTTCTCTATTGTCATGAAAGAGTTATACACTGAAATTGGTGTGGTCTTGAAAGAATAAAAGACTTTGAATGATAGAAACTATCGTAAATTTTGGACTTTTTTCCCCAGCTTTAAACCCTGCAGCTTAAACAGTGATGCAGCTTGTTTACGTATTTTAACGGATTTTTCAGATTCCGATTAATTTGTCGATGAGCTTTATGTTAAAGTGTTAACTGTTCACATTGTTACAGTGTTAAGTGTTGACATTTTTAAATCAAAGCCGCATACAATTGAAGCATTCAGATCAGTTGCTGAAGCACACCCCCCCATCATGCCGAAAACAAGGTGAAGTGCCTACGATGCAGCTTTCATGTTGTATATATATGTGGCTTATAATCCAGTGCAGATTTTTTTTAAATTTAGTGGGCGCAGCTTAATAGACAACAATTTATGGTAATTAGCTTGAAAAATAATGTTTTGAAAATTATCCTTTTTCATCTGAAAACACACCTGTTTGCAGATTAAACCTGATGAGAATGGCTGATGTTCCATATCTTCACCTCAGTGGTCCAGACTGTGAGTGAAATATTCTCTTTAATTATTGACCATGGTGCTGTTTCTTAACGGAAGTCTATTCTCCTCTTTGTTTCCTGAACAATGCATGCTATAAAGTTAATTTGATATACATCAATCAACAAAAATATGAGATGAGAAAAAAAGCATAAATGCAGTTGAGAGTTATTTTTTATAGTATTAAAATACTAGTTTTCTTGTCCTGTTTCGTTCATATATTGGCCACATGATTGTATGCATTCAGACTCTTACCTGCATTAACTTTACATTGAATAATGTTTGTGTTTCACCTGAGACAACAAAGTGAGGTTTGATGATTAAGCTACTGCCAGATGCACATGTATAGCTTTAAATCATAGCTAATCACTTAATCTTCACTACAGTGCAGCCTGCAAGAGATCATGTGTTCCATCTAACATTTCCTAAAGAATGGAAAGCATCCGATATCAACCACCTTTTTTCTCCTTATGGTTAGTATTAATTAGTCTCATTCTTTCCTATTTTTATCTGCATAAGTGTGGCTATACTTTCCCATTCAGATTTTCATGCATGCGGGTAATTTGAAGGTAATTTTCTTTTACATGAAAATGTTTGTCAACAGAATATACAGGCATATGCATACACATCTCAGTATTAAAGAGAGGAATGGTTTGAGAATGTCCTTGGGTGGTCTGGTGGCACATTCGTTAGTGCCTGTCACCAATATAGTGAAGGTTGACTGTCCTGGGTTCACCTCTCGTCTTGGACATGCTGTTATTTCTCTGCACATGGCATCTGTTTACAGGGCTAGCTGCTTTGCTGTGATGTAATCTTAGTTGCTGGCTCAGCATGAAACACTGATTTCCCTCCTCCCTTTCTCCTTTGAGGATGTCCTTAGTTTCTACTATTAGAGAGTTCTAGCTCAAGAGAGCTTTATAATGTTAATTCTCATCAGACTTATCTTTGGCTTTAGGGCAGTCTTCTTAATGTTCTTACAAGTACTAAAAATGTTTACATCAGGTTTGAGTCATGCTGTTCCAATTCATTTCTGATTTTTTTTTTAAGTTGTTAGTTTTATCACAAGAATTTACTTGTCTTTGCAATTTTCTTCTTTTTAGGTACAGTACAAATAAATTGGCTGAGTGACACTTCAGCATTTGTGTCACTTCACAAGAGAGACTCAGCTAATGTTGGTGCGTTACCAATTAGTCATAGGTTATAAATAGCTGTTGGTTTTATGGTACATCTTATCATTGGTTACAACTATAAAGATTTCGTCACTACATGATATTCTTACAAATAACAGTGCTGTAGGAAACCATGCATCTTGAGGTGAAAGAGCCCTTAAACAGAGACTTTTTTGGGAGGAGGGGGAGGTTACATTTTTTTAAAAAAACATTGGTAGGTGGTTTGAAATAGCAAAAGTTAAATATTAGTTCTGGTTGACAAACTTTTCTTGATCCCTTATCTCTTGACCTTTCTCAGTCTTGAAAACTCTCTGCCAAGACAAGACTGTGTTCCAGCTGATACCATATCAGGTTTTCAAAGGAGGACAAGCAGCAGATGTTGTCAGCAGAAAACGGGTCTCTCTTGATGCCGATATCAAGTTTCCTTTCACCAAGAAACTCAAGTCAAACAGCAATGAGTAAGCAAGTTTCTAAACTTCATGCATATCCCATTCTCTCAACAACATGTATAGCATTGGTCCTTTTTTCAGTCTTAAAGACCAACCTGATAGGTTTTCGTTGTTTTTATATCTTGGTAGGTATAGGCGATATAAAACTAACCTGTAAATTTTAGCCTCCAAATTAATTATCCGCTACAATTCGCACCTACGATCAACAAGCGCCGCTAACAGTGTACTACATCACTCTAATGCACCATTCACAACATTGGCACCAGTCAACACCAATCAGAGAGAATGGGCAACAGTTCAGGTTATTGGGAGGTTGAAAGTCTGCATTTCTCGTGGTTCTGAAAAACTGCTACTATAGCACGAGAAATGCAGATTTTAACGTCCGAACAACAACTGTCGCCCATTTTCTCTCTATGTTTGGTGTTGACAGCTGCTGATGTTGTGAATGGTGCATTAGCATGACGAAGCGCACTGTTAGCGGTGCTCGTTGATCGCAGGTGCGAATCGCGTACTTTGCTAGCAGATAATGAATGGATGGGTTTTAGAGGCTGCAATTTACAGGTTAGGCTTATATCGCCTATAACGATCGATATCTGCAAAAAACACAAACCATTCAGGTTGGTCTTTAACAAGCAATCCACCTGAGAGTGTGAAGGACTATGTTGCCCACTCAGGAAGTAATGAAGAAAAGAGAACATTACAAATTGCTAGTAGAACTAAAGTTGTAGCCAGAATAGATTTCCTGCATTTCTTATTGTAAGAACCTAACATTTCAGAGAAGCCAAGCCACTCGATCTTGTCACTGTGTTTCCCATCCCTGAGGAGGCAGAAATGCCGCTAGAGAAAAGTGAGTCAACCAACAACGCCGAGTCGATTGTTTCATCTAGTTCACATCCAGGTGAGTCAACTACATTCCCTCACTCTTTTTTTTTTCTCTTTTTCTGTTTTTGTTCATCTTTTGTGAGGTTATTTTCAGGAAAAACAATTTGAGACATCTTCCATTGTCATTCTTCGATTCTTGTTGGAAAAGAAATGGGCAGATTGAATCTGACAGATTATTTTCCTTGAAATCCTTAGCTTTGTTTAAAAAAAAAAGAGGGTCAATCTCCTATCCCTCTCACTGCTTCATCTTTCCCAACCCTCTGTGGGGTCAGGTAGCCATTCTCAACCCTCTGTGGAGTCAGGTAGCCATTCTCGAGCTTCTGTGGAGTCAGGCACCCATTTCCAATGTCTGTAGTGAGCAGGGCAAGTTCGCTTCATCATATGGTTATCAAACCAGATTCAGATGCCAGTGCTCTAATGACTTGGCTCTGCTTCCCCATTGTGTAACTTCTTGACTTTGCTACAACCTTTGTATGTGGAGATTTTTTGCTCTTTTGAGTAATTTACACAGTTGATGTTTTTGTTAAATTTTGTTGCTTTGGTGGTGCAGTGATTGGTTTTCATGTGCCTGTCTGAAAAAGTAACAGGAAATAACATTTGTAGTCTTTGTGATTGTTAGCAGTTTTTTAAACATGTTTTTCTGTGCTTTTTCCAGAGTCATCAGATGAGAAACTTTTTGCAGAACCTGTCAACTGGTGACCATCAGAGTTAGTTTTCTGTACAAGAGACAGCCTCTAAAACAAAAATAAATGGATATGCAACCAGTGTTATACAAAAACTTCTGTGTGAAATCGCGCTGGTAAAAAGACTATACATGTGTTTTTGAGAAATGCATGAAGAAGCTGGCAACGCTTTTCGTATAAAGTGCAAAAGAGATCTTTATTTACCAGATGTTATAGACTACTCATAAATAAAATTTTTGAGGCATCAGACTGGCTTTTGTCAGTACACCTTCTGGTAGAGTGTTGGATGTTTTATCAGACCTTGATGCCTTACACAGATTCATTCCCAATAAAAAAAAAATTCACCAGAAAGTGCATGATAAGACTAAAGATTATTTCCTTGTTGAAATCTTGTGTGTTCCCCAAGAACAAGAAGTTTAAAATCCTTTGAATGCACCAGATATTTAAATTGTGTACGAGCAACTAACACTTGATGTGGTGTTAATACAAGTAACACTTGGTATAAGAGGTTGGTTTTTCTGGGCGAGGCCAGGGACTGCCCAGCTCACAATGTCCCAGTCTCTTCATGTCTATGAAAGAGGAAGCAGCTTCAAAATCACATAGGAAGCTGGCCTATATTGAGTCACGGCATCTTTAATGCAGCTGTTTGACACTGCAACGAGGAACTAATTTTTTAAAAATAGAAATGGGAACATATCTAAGTCATTTTTACAAGTGTGCGAGTTGTTAGCGTGGGAAATACCACTTTAAAGTTTTCTTTCCTGGGAGTAGATCTCTATAATAGATAACTGCATCCCCTGTGCAGGGATGTGACAAAATGGCTTTTGTAAGGCGTGGTTTGTCCTGGGCATGCCTGGGGGCAAAGGAGGGGAGAGATTCAGGCTTCACTAACATGGTCATAAGGAAATGAATAATTCTAGAGAGTTAAGATCTGCAAGTTTGTTGTTTTTTTTTTTGGGGGGTGGGGGGTTTCGCCATTCTTTATCAGGCACACATGATAGTTTCTAATAAAACCTGCTTGGAACATGGTCATGAAACAAAGGCAAGGTCACCCCAGGGTTAACAATGGACTAGAAGTATCCTGTAATTTTGAGGTCCCTGTCTTAGTAGGTCCACAACTATGAATACAAAGGGCATGCTAGGGTTGTAGGTACTGAATGGACTGGAGGTTAATGCAAACTTCTATATACCTATAACTTAATTTTGTTGTTGTTCTTGACTCATTTTTGCCACACTTTACGGAGTGTACACCAATACAATCAGTAATAGTTAAGGAAAGATTTATTTACCAAAGCATGACGGCTTGTCATAAAATATTGATACAATGTTAATACAATAGACTGAAACAGGGAATGTTTGTGTGTTGGCGTGTGCTTAGCTGCTGCTTTCACTCAACTTGCCTGACGTGATCTCCGGTATTTTCTGGTACTCGATATCTGGGTGGATTTTATTGTCACGAAATGAAGCAAACTACAAAATAGGGCCACCGTGGCGGAAGAGTAATCGAGAGGCGCTTTCGTGGAAACGGCATCCGGCATTATGCACCACCTGCTTTTGTAATTAAATTAGATTGTGGTTCGTAAGTGGGGGATCTCCAGAGTACCTGCTGCTTCTGATAGATGGGCACCATATGTGTCTGTGTGTGTGTGTGTGTGTGTGTGAAAAATGAAGGAAAGACACCTCCATGATCCAGACCGCCGAGGTAACCATGTTGCATTGACCTGACATGCCACAATGGAGTATTCCCTCCTCGTCCAAGAACGTTGGACCTGTGCCCTGGTTTTTATTAAAATTTTTCAAATATTTAATCTAGGTCCTTTCAAAATTTTTTTTTTTTTTTTTTGAAATGATGTACGGCTACGGCTTTGGCTAGCGAGACACGTAAAGAGAAAAAGCCTACGATCAGTGAAAAGCCCTAGAGTTGGTGTGTAAATGCAGTAGGGGCAGAGCAACCAGGGACACGAACCATGCGGAGCGGGACGACATGGCAGTGACCTGGCAGTGAACTAGACACACTAGGGCAGCTCGGAATCGATAGGCCGCTTGAAACTACTGCCAGTGGCAATGCAAGTGCCAAACAGACGGAAGACAACACTGTAAGGCAGTCAGGACTAAGACGACTTGATTGCCTCGAGTTCGGCGGTGATTCCAGTCCCAGAAAGGATGTCTAGGGGCTGCCTGTTTACAAAATGCATGTGCATCTTGGTTGCTGTCCCATAATCGTGATGTCTGTTGCACGTTGATTTGATACAACAGTATTTCTCAAACAATTTCTAATGAATATTTCCTGAACAACAGTAAGTAAGGGAATGATTAGCTATCAGTTGGCAGTGGTAAAAACATCTTCCAAACAACTGGCGCTCACAAAAAAATATTTTAAACAACTGGAAAAAGATGCATAGTTTTCAAAATTTGTTGAACAACTGTTCATAATTAATAATGCCAATAATTGATTATTATGAGAAGTATTTTCAAACATCTGTTAAAAAAGAATAATTTCCAGTTGATTGCTTATCCTTGTTAATTTTGTTGTCGTTCTCATGTATTATTTTGTGTTCGAACGTCGTTTTCATACTCAGTCTGCAGTTTCCATTGCAACATCTTTTCTTCCAATGAGCAACAAAGTATTGATATCATTCCAAACAAATGTATTAGTTGACAGTGATGATGCCGGCATTAAAACTAATTCTTCCTTCGTGGGTGAGGAAAGCAAAGTATATATATTAGACCAAGTTCTCTGCAGCTGGGACCAAGGCATTGATGTAGTAACTATTTAACAATACTTCCTTTTGCATGAAACCGGCATTTTCACTTGCCAATAAGTTGTTTCCCATTTATTTCTCATGGTAAGGCTTTGATGAAGTAGCGACTATGTACCGTATTTTTTTTTTTTTTTAACTGGGGTCTCGGCTTCCACTGCCCAACGATTGCCTATAAATCAAGTTAACATTTTCAGTGATATGGGTTTCTTTTTAGACTGGAGAGCTGACTGTGGGATTTCCATTTATTGAGTGGGATTAATAGCTAATGACAAGAAAGTTGTTACAGATCTTGAAGTGACTATGGAAACAACACAAGCGACTGTCACGCTAGTTACAAATGAAATTTTTAGCAGCCAAATGGTGACTGGCGTAAGGATTTTGTTTTCCACAAATGTTAACATGAGACATGAGGTTCTTCAAACCATAAATAGTTTGATGACGTCGCTAGGACAATGATATTGCTCAATTTTGCAATTCGAAGTGGTAATAAAGAAAGAAAAAAAAACCCAAAGTATTACAGATTCACCCACATGGTATACCTATTGAAATAAGCTAGCATTTTCATCAGGCAAGTCGTTCGCATTTTCATTTTCATTCACATGACATCCGGTAAATGGTTTTACACAGCATGACGCATCATGACAGCTGTCTTTCGTTTTCGACGAGGTAACTAATCGCCAGCTCTAATCAAAGATCTTTCTGATCTTCGATAATGTTTCATGATAACATGACGGCGGGATAACATGACATTCAGACCGACTTGCATAAGTTGCATGGCACCGGTTCTTCTATAAATTCCAAACAGAATGTTCTTCCATTTCCTTTTTGAGAATGACACAAAAACCATCAACCGAAGTTAAAGAGCAATGCTTCGTCAGCTTCTTCACTTAGCATGGCTGGCTACGACACTAAAGTCGTGTTTTAAAGCATTTTTCTTTTTTTAAAGAAAGCTTTAGAACATACATCTTAAGGGGGCTGAATAGTAGGCGGAAATAATTTGAAAAAAGATCTCGAGACAGCCTTCCGCGTCGGGCTCGCCACCTTCAGAAAAGCACTGAAAATGGTGGGAAAGTAGTTAGAACGGTGCAGAATTACTTCTAGCCGTGAACTTAGGGAAACTTTTGCTATTCATACTGGTGACAAAAGTGGTTATTCTGCGGCTGGGAAGGTATGACCAAGAATAAAAATCTGAAGAACATTGTTTAAGTCCTTGAAGTAACAACCAAGATGACGCCGGTTTCACGAAATATTTGTGATTTGTTTCGAGAACTCTGTTCACTTCTTGTGCGTAAGAACGAGTGCCTCCTTCCTCTTGTGTGTGTGTGTGTTTTGTAAACCGACTTGATCCCTAACGTACTCAGGAGATAGAAAACAGTGCGCTCACTAAGTGGATCGGTTTTAGGAAATTACTACAGGGAAGAAAAGAAGTCTACTGTTGCACGTGCACCTCTGTTGACGCTATACTCAGTCTGCAATTGCCTCCCTTTGAAGGTCTCTTACTGCTTGCTGTCCCTGGCCTCGTGCCGAACAGCGATAGCAGTTTCACGCGAACTTGGTGGCACTAGTGCCAGCGGACATAGTCACCATAACAACAAGCCTATAATCACGATCTAACCTAACCTTTTACCTTCACTTTGAAAATATGATCATATAATGTATTGATCAATCTTTTCGCGTCACAGAGAGAGAGAGAGAGAGAGAATCAATCACTCGGAAACAATCAACTAGCCAACGAAAGTTAATGAAAATAATGAAGGACGAGCGAAGTGTCTTGAGTTATAATTTGAAAGCAGAGATAGAAGGCGGTTGCCTGATATGGAAAGGAAGATAACTCCGATAGGTCCATTAAAGGATAACGAACAGCGATAGTCTGTCGTACAAGTGCTGAAACTATAATGACAAAGTTTCCTCGCCTTCCACTTCCACGATATGTGTTCGGTTACGAAAGCCAATTTTTGAGTCAGACAATCTCCAAGTGTCGCCATGTTTACCTGTATCAAAAAACCAAGGCCCAAACTGTGACGTCACTATAGTGCATGGATACTCTTGTCAGTGGGAGAGCTGGGGCCACGTGCACAGAATACTATGAACTGTCTGGATGGCTAAAGTAGACTAAAAATACTAACATAAAAGCAGTCTAGCGTACAGTTAGCGTCTTTTTTCTGTACACCTGGCCCCTAAAAGCAATCGACGCAAATTTGTATTGCGGTGTATCACAAAAGGATCATATTTCCGGTGACATGACTAATTTTTGTCTCCGCTTGAGGGAACTGGAATACCCTCTCACGGTTCAGCATGTTCTGCGGTAGATTAACACACAGACAAGAGAGAGCACAACGCTAACAGAGACAGCAAGCAAGATGAATCAAGCAAACACACGTCTATCCACAACTTGAAGTAAAACAACCCCACCTATGGTGGTGCTGGGGGTTGTTGGAAAGAGGGAGTCACGGAGACGGTTAGGTGCTGGTGTCCGTTTGGATGTCTAAATGTCTTAGACACTGCAGGAAAAACGGGGGCTTCCCAGCACTTGAATATACAATGCAAATCGTAGCTAGAGCAAAATCCAGGTTGGGTCAACTCTTAGAAGACACGGGCCATTACCTTCAGGGTTGCAGTTCAACCTCGTTCGGGGATTAAATTCCACAAGTTCCATCATATAGTATGTGTCTATACAAAGGGCGATTCTGTAGGCATACAAAAGAGGTAGGCGAGACTACCATTTTTGAAAAACGAGACACACTTTAATCTGAAAAGTAATTTTTTTTTTCAGCGTTGAAGTACAATGTGTGTTTAAAAAAAAATCAGAGTCGAATTACAATAGAGACCTGGTTGTGGAGTTGTGCATGCCTCAATTTCCGAGAAATGTTCAGTAAAAGCAACCTGTTACTATTGACATATAATTGTTTTCGCCTTCGCTTCCTTTTATTTGTGCGATAGTCACGTCTGCACACATGCACACTAACATAAGCGTCTTTGTGTGTGTGTGTGTGTGTGTGTGTGTGTGTGTGTGTGTGTGTGTGTGTGTGTGTGTGTGTGTGTGTGTGTCCTGCTGCTGTAGCTACCGTTGAGCCAAACAGTGGAACTCTCTCTCCTTCCATAACCACTATCGAAACCTGTAAAGGTGCACTAAAACACATCTCTTTACTCCTAACAACATTCCACATAATGTTCATCAATCTATAAACCTTTCTCTCATTTCATGGACGTCCGCTATCTTGTCTCCCTCTGGGGCGGTAGTTATGAAACGAGGGTAAGGCGTTGCCCTAGGGCAACATGGGAAACGAGAGGACGAGCGTCTTGTTTCAAAAGTTATAAAACGGTGTCCAGACCCCACAGATTGTTTTACCCCTGGAGCCATAGTTATAAAGCCGCAGCAAGGATGCCTGGGGTAAAGAAACATGAAATAATATCTTCGGGGTCTGTGTTGTAAATACGAAAACAAGAAGCTTTTCCTTGTTCCCCATTTTGCCCCGGGGAAACGACTTACCTCGCTTCGTAACTACGGCCACTGCAGGTTAATGTACCACCGTCAGTCGTCACGGTCTGTTGCCCCCATTCCTCTTTGCGTCATCTGTTATCTTTGAAATCTTTGTCCGTCTTCTTGTTTATTCATTCGTACCTTTGTGTGCTGTCCATGTCTTGGTGTCTTGAGCGCTGAGAGCATGTTCCTTTCACGCGTTGTATAAATTTTTCGGTTTTTTTTATTATCGTCATCTTGTTATTATTATTTTTATTAAACAAGCTCAACACGATAACCTGGACGTGCGTTTATGCGCATGCATATTACCTCTGTCAACTGTGACCTCGGGCCAGATGCACGACTCGCCATAAAATCTGATCTTTTTTTCAGCTGCTGATTCGTTTTAATTATTCTAAAGCGCATACCAACACTTGTTCTGCAACTGCATATTTGCCAGTCCTTTCTACACACCCTCCCATGAACAACAATGACTTAAAAAGTCGAGAACACCATCAGAAGGGAATAATATGAGCTAGAAGGCGATATCCTGCACAGACCTGAACAGACCAGATTGGAGGTAATCTACAAGATTGGTAGTTATGAAGCAAGCTTAAGTCATTTCCCCAAGGCATAATCGGGAACTTTAGGGAAAAACGTCTTGTTTTCGTGGCAACGGATTTCTTTATCTTAAGATGTCTTTGACACCGCTTTATAACTACAGCTCCAGAGATTAAACATCATCTGCAGGGTCTGTACACCTCTTTAAAGCATCGGAAACAAGACTGTTGCTGTTGAGTTCCCCTGGGCAACGACTTACCCCCGCTCCAAAACTATAACCCCCCGCGCCAGGGGGCAGACGGAAGGGGTATAGTGGAGGTAATTGGTGTCTTACGCCGAGCCAGCAACTATGGCAAGATCAGGGGGTGGGGGGGCGAGACAACGAGGTATGTAGCGAGACCTGTGTCCATATCTTATTAAAGCAGCGCCCGTCGTCGTAGCACCAAAAGCAGGGCGGGTAAAACTCGCTGGGTGGCTGGGTAGGTGGTGGTTTGGGAGTGGAGTAAAAGTGGGGGGGGGCGACTGGGGGGAGAGAGGGCGCGGCATTCGATGGGTGAAACCGACACCGACATTGCAGAAAAAAATCACATCAGTCAAAAAGTAATCTGTCAATGCTTAATAAGAGCAGGTCACCGTCACCTTGAGTTTTATTTTTTCAAACTTTGCTCTTTTTTCTTTTAATCTCGTCGGTGACTGTTCACTGCACTTCACAAAGAATTTCTGAGTGCCTTCGTTTTCTTTCTGATGGCGCTAACGTTTTAATTGAGAGAAATAGTAATTATAAACCGTCACTGAGATATCAGCGGGCAAGTTTTCCTTTATGTCAGTGATTTCTCAGAAACGATATACAGTATAAATAGATATGAAATAAGTCTGTGGATTTTCGAAAATCATTCCGGCTCACTGTAACTATTCTAATCACTGATATTAACAATTATTTAGATTTTTGTGGGTTGTTGGCATTCGTGATTAGACTGAGTGACTCTCAGTTCTGGAAATTTCTCTGACATCATGAACTGACTGCCGGACGTTGTTTAAAGCTTTGCCCGAGTCAAGCGTGAAATTAAACTCCAAGTTACTGACATGCTAAACCTGATGTCATTAGTTTGCCACATAAGTGAGTTTCTAAGTTGTTTTTTTTAATTAAGTCTTGGACAAACACCTGCCGACTGACTTAAATACAAACTTGTGCACTCGCTGCTGTCCGCTATAGCCACAGTGAAACACATTTTACCCTCGTGTTAACTTTTAACAATCACACAGTATATAGCTACTATAGCTACATCCAGACATGATTTCTAAACGCGATGCTCTTGATCAGCAGACCAAAAGAAAATTCCTATAAAGCTGATCGAAGGGCTACATGAATATGGGAGTGTAACTTTGTGTGGCTGAGTGGGCAGGAAGAAGGAGGTTTATGTTCTTTAATATGTAAAAATTCTTCTCGCACGTGTACAGGCATAAATGTTGAAACCTACATATAATATGCATATTATGCATGCTCACGTAATACAAAAAGACATACGTAATACTAATGGCATACACGCATACATACATACATACTGTCGTGATCTTAATTTCGTTTTAAGTCAACCAGTGTTTTATTTATATATAGAACGCCCTCTTTCCGGGTACCGACCGCAAATACATCCTTAGCCGAACATTACACTCGGAGTATTATCGCTGATGATGTATATTATCAGTGATGGTCTATGTAGTTTGCAATGAACGACAGAATTATGTGTAAGAGCTGATTTTTTTCCCCTCCCTGTCGCAGCAAGCACATACACGCAAAAGGCCATGCCCGTAAGACAACTCCAACGCAGCTATGGACGTGTAAGTGCAAAGCCACAAACATTACTCGATCGTGGGATTTTTTTTCTTCGTTTTATGGCCTCTCGTTGCTGGAAAAGTTGATGTACTCCGACCCTCCACCCTTGAAGAGCATGCATAACGCTCACGCTCGACTTCCTCAAGTTTCGGCAGATTTTTTTTTTTTTTTTTTCATGTAGCGAGATCTCGATGCGCGTGAAGGTGCAGCTCGCGTTGTCTCGCCTTGTCTCGCCTTGTCTCGTGTTGTCTCGTGCGCGACGTCAAGCATGTGTGTGTGTGTGGGGGGGGTGTTCATAGCCAGGTCACCCGTCGACAGCTACTTAGGAAAGAGTGCTCTGCACTTGCTAAGCCTGTCGCAGTCGCCTGCATGACGACCCCTGCGTGTGAGTATCAAGAAAGGGAGATCGCGCGGATTTTTCTTAGTAATTCTTCGTGTGAATTCATTCTGAATGGGAATGGGATCGAGAACCAAGCCTGTGACAACTGGTATCTTGTGTCAGCAAAGCAGATCTTGCGCGACACATTGAAAGCAATCGCGAGGAAGGCGCGGACAAAAATAGAGAGAAAAAAATCTTTAGAGTTTAGAATAAAGCGGCGTTCAACAAAGCTCAACTGTCGCTACAGCAGGGAGTGTTACAAGTTAGTGGGTTAAAACAGGGCAGCACCGTTGTTATAACACTAACAAGGGTTTTTTTCTGGAAATTCTAGCCCCTTTCCGCTCTTCCACCGCGCTGTTCCACTGAGTGTAAAATCCCTGTCCTACAGGATAATCATAAAAACCAACTAAACTTCCACCTTCAGACTAAGTTTTGATTCTGGCTTTCGACAAATCCTACGCCTAAAAAAAAAGCATCAAGAGCAAAAAATATTACTAAACAATTAAAAACAATGTTTTCAGCACATATATATCGCACCGGTATGTATAGTTGTGCAGCTGTAACACAGTTCATGTCTAGACCCGGGTAAACTTTCTGGCGCAGATAACTCCTCGGTCAGTGTTCATTTTGAAATCACGGATCGTTACTAAATGGTGATATTATTTTTATAGTTCATGTGACCGACTCCATCCTGGCCACTATTGTCGAGACAGCAAATGCATAAAAAAGGGAAACCACCCTGTTTACTATCGCATGATTTGATTGGCCAGTGAAAGCAGGTCGCTTGAGGTGTTCGGGGTAACACGGAAGTCGATAACATGATCAGAGAGTCAACACTGGAGACCCTCGGTAGATCCCATGGCCTATCTCAGGGAACAGCTCTACCCACACACACACACACACCAGCAGGCGTGCGTGCAAGTACACCCCCCACATTCCTCCTTTCCGGCCATAAAATGGTTGCCTGAACGAAGCACTGTGGATGTCAGGAAAGAATTTAATGACACTTCACAGAGGCATGTCAAGTACGCTTCTTGGAAACTGCAGTCGTGATTGTGAGTGTAATAATGATTCCCATTACGATTGGTTTAAAGTAACAAAGTGCAATTAATAGTTATCTCACCTTTTCCCCCGCACTCCCCTCCCCCCTCATCTTTTTTCACATCGCTAACCGGTCTTAATCACTCTCATTGTTTTCCTTGGTGTTCAATGCATTTTTGTGATCGTCTTCCCGGTTTTTTTCGTCTGAAAGAATGATCTGTTACCCATTCTCTCCCTTAAGTCATGTCCCTCCAGAACTTGACGAAAACTGTGTCCAGGAAAAGGTTTACCCGCGGTTGCTGACTGGGGCCACAGTAGACACGCGTCTTCCGGGAGGGAATCGAAGGGGTAGGGGAACTGGGGTCAGAAATGTTCGTCATTCTTCCCGCCGGGGTCTTCGTGCACGAACTTGTATCTGCGCCGCTATACAGCCTACCTTGTTTCGCCTTGCAGACATGTCTGTCATTCAGGACACACACGCACGCACGCAGACACACACGCACGAAGCCCAATCGAGGCAGTTGCCTGGTGTGTCATTTCATTCTAATTCACGCCTGGCTGAACAAGAACAATAATTAACCCCTTTTTAAGGTACCTTTATCGTCCAGTAGAGTTTTACCTAAAAAATTAAGCAGTCATTTTGTACACTGTCGACACCTATACCTCCCTCTCCTCCCCACTCTATCCCCATATGTAGCTGCTTGTAGTTAAATGTTCGGCTGCATTACCGGCTTAATGTCCGGTTGTTAATCTTCACTTGTTACTTAAAGTTCCAACTCTTTGTAAGATCCCTGACCTGACAAGACTTTTGTTACCAGTAACTGGCAGCAAGTCAGCATGTCAACAGACAATGCAGAAATCTTACCTTCTGTACCCAAACTTAACTAGAGTCTCCCAAGCACCTGAAGCAAGCGTAGTGGTAGAAGCAAAGAGTGTCTCATAGACAAATGATCACAGAGGCAATGAACGTAAGTGGTCCACGGTGCCTACGCCACGTCGCAGCCCAGTTCCCCCCCACACCCGTCGCAGCCCTACCTTACCTAATAAATCAGACACCCGTTTATGCCGGATAACTGCTGCGTGGGCGAGAGAAAATAGCTACAGGCCCGAGCAAGCCTTGAACCTACGGTTGAACCTCCCTATGGCATGCGATCCTGGGGTAGAAGTAGGGATTATTTCTTAAGAAACTGGCACACTGGCCACCCCGAGGCAGTCACCAAAGTAAGGTGTAAACAGACGAGAAGGTCTGGAACCCAAGCGTCGGGGCGCACAACCTTTGATATAAAGTCTTTCCGTTCACGGAAGTCACACGAAAGCTGGCGATATTTTCGTAAGGACATCCAGCAGACGATATGCAAACATGACTGCACTCTATGTAATCGGTCGATTGGAAGTCAATCTAACAACAATCCAAATGAATTTAGCCGGCGTTGCTGCGTCAAACACTACGCATGCGCAGCCTGAAGTAGACTGTGGTCGATCGCTGGACGGATTGAGATTAAGTTCGTATGGATAAGAAAGCAAGTGTATTATTATAACTGATATTGTGAGAGACTCTGCCAGATAGTCCAAGTTCTTCGCTCGTCGCTGCTGGTTTTACTAGCTTGTATAGATTTGCTGCCTGCGTCGAAAATTTCGACACAAGACCCACAAAATGCCAAAGGGTTTTGCACAGAAGAAAAACAAAAAGAAAAAAATTGGTACAAGCCTGTCCACCGAGAAAGCAAACCTGTGGTTTTGATCAGAACTTTTCAATCTACAAAGGACAAGTCGCAAGTACACTGTGCAGGCAAAACATTTCAAGACACTTTTGACATTTTGCTTAAGATTTCTTCTTTATTGGAAAAGAATAGGTGTAAATGACAAGACAAGCGATTTTTTGCTTTTTTCTGTAAGAGCTTAGCACCTATTAGTAGATTGAAGATACAGCTGACTGGTACAAAATTAAGATATAAGTATAAAAGAGTTATCACCTAAGAAAAGAAACTTAAAGCCGTATGGATATGGTGAAGTTTCCAGAACTGAAGAACCTGGGCAAACAAGTCTGACGAGAGCGTGGAATTTATTGCGAATAAAAGCGGCCCTAAAAACGATTCCAGGCTTGGTGGAATGGAGAGAGGGGTTAAGTAATAGAAGCAAAACGTTACAGATTAAGCACTTTGTTTTCAATAAGAATAAAGGCCTGAAGAAAACAGATTTGCTTTGGATCTAGGTTTTATTGCTCTTACTTAAGTAATATGTTTGAAGGAGGAACTCCTCCGCTGACTGAGGGCCTTAATTATAGCAAAACGGAGGAGCAAAACTGCTGTTGTTGAACTCTACGTAGTTGATAGTCACACATTACACATACTGTTCATAGGTTGTAGGTACTTGGGTGGGTGGAGGTATGTATACTGTCGTGCTTAATGATGCTACTTTGTATCTCGACCTTCTCTGCATAATTGTCAGTCAGTCAGTCAGTCAGTCAGTCAGTCAGTCAGTCAGTCAGTCAGTCAGTCAGTCAGTCAGTCAGTCAGTCACGCGCCTTTTGGGGAAACAAAATGGCAAAAGAGAAACAGAGAATAGGCTTTAAAAAAAACTTCCAGATTTCCGGAAGGGAGCTGCACAGCAGGAAACGAAACAAATTATTTACTAAAGCTTCCGCTACACGAATGACGAGCATCTTTGGTGAGAGGTGGTTGGAATGTAGACACTTTGTACGTGGAGCTTTGTTTCCACATCTTCTCCTTCCTTTCTTTCTTCCTTCCTTCTTCCTGTCTTTCTTCTCCATCATCCTGTGCACAGTAATCAAGTTTCAGACATCCTCCACCTCGCCATCGCCCTGATCCACCCATTCTGCTCTAGGTCGTTTCGCTTCAGGACATTTTTGTTCATCCGAACGCTGCTCCAGTACAGCTGGTCAGCCAGCATAGAGAACGAACTGACCTTCCTGTGAGGGTGAACAATCAGTCAGCAAGTGTCGCCGTTAAGTTTCAGTGTTTGGAACATTTAGCAGATGCTGCTGTGAGCCTGGTTGCTTATTACATTCACCAACGTTAGTGTCGTAAGCCTGCTTGTTTAAAACATTTAGCAAGTGTTGCCATAATCCTGGTTATTTAGAACATTCTACAAGTGTTGCCGTAAGCCTGGTTGTTTAGAACTTCCGGGGGCATTATGTTTGTGACGTGCACGATAATGCCTCCCAGAACTCCTATTCTCTCAGACTCGCAGTCTTCTCTCGCAGACTATTCAGGCTCTTCCGGCTCTGCCAGTAGTCCCTGGGGAGCCACCCTTATCTTTGGTAGGTAAACAGTGTATGTACTGCATACTCTATAGTGTATGTACTCTATACTATATACTGAACAAAAAAGTACTGCTGCTTTCGTATTGCATTAGATTGGCATTACGATTCCTTGACGACAATGCAATAAAGGAAACATTCAGAGGACATCCAAGCGCATACACAGCCACACACATACATACTATCAGTCTCGTGATTTATTGTGTATAACTCACCCACTCTCTTCCTTATCGTGCATACCGAGAAAAAGAGAGGGAGGGAGAACAAATAAGAGGAAATATCACACTGAAGTCGAGAAACAATTAACTGAGGATGCCCGGCTTCTGAAAAGAACAGGGAAAGTCGACATCTTTGTCCTGCTTCACTTTCACAGGCGACGAGGAACAAAAAGACAAAAGCTTTAAAAAAAAAAAAACCGCTCCTCCTGGAAAGTGGGTTAGTTGATTCGTGAATGTAATAACCGCTCAGAGTGATGAAGAGGTCGCTATGCACAACAGAAACCGAAAAGAGATGTGTTAGATGCTGCGGAAGTTCTTGCAGGTTGATCACAAGTCTGTCTAGTGTTTGTGCTCGGAAAACAAGCTTTCACAAGGGAAGGTAATGACTACCCCTCTCGCCCAACCATGAATCTACCAGATTGAAACCCTGAAAATAGTTTAAAACTTACACAAGAGATGCAAGAGCTACGCTGCTATCTCAGGCCAATACATTTTCCTACCCTTCATAATAATGACAATACGATCAGACACGTCAGTCGTAGCAGTTGACAGAAGACAAAGAGCATGAAAATAGTTTAGCCAATTAGATTTTAGTTTACTGATATAAAATGACGAGGGAGAAGCCACAAACACATGTCAAACGAAAGCTGTACTAATAATGAAAAACATAGAACCAGTAATTTAAAAAAAAACTTCATGCACACGTTCGATGTATGGTATTTACTTGTATATTTAATGCGTTTTAATATTTCCTATATTTTAATGAATGTTGCTACACTAATAGGGCTTGCAATCGAATCTTTATTATTGAAATCATCCCTGTGCTTTCTTTTTTTTACAGCGCTTTGGGTATGCCTTTGATGGTGGGGTAAGGCGCTAAATAAATTATTATTATGATGGCATGGGTGAGTGTTGTCACGGATTCCAACTGTTGATGCATAGAAATGAAAAGCAGTTGTAACAAGAGACAGACTTAAAACTTAATAGCAACTCCTGCCACTAGTTTGTGCTTTTGTGATGTACTTGTGAACACTATGTCACACAGTGATTACTTCTGTCTCACAGTAATAAAAATTACTTGTTCCCGGTATGGTACACGGAACTAAGTTACTCCTGTAAAGTACTTTTCAGTAGTGCACATTAAGTTGACAATATTAAATATTAATAGTACGAAGAACCTGGTACGATGAATACTTAGCAACCTTTTTACAGTCTGTTTAACAGAGCTCCATCAAAATCCCAATAAAATTACACTTTGTAAATGGCCCAAGAAGTAAATATTATTACAGACAATAACATTATCCTGAATCTAGAATGTGTAATAGTTTACTCTGCACTCTCAGTGTAAAACTAACAGAGACGAGATAATAAAAGAGAATGTACAAAGTTCACGATGAACTCGGGAATATAACCCGGCGTGACACAGACTGACTGTCATTAACTGCTGCAGCTCTTCTCGTCCTCGGTGCAGATGCACCCAGGACCCGATGACCCCCATACATGTCAGCAGATTATCTTTGAACTCACCCGCTTCCTTCCTCCTGGTTGTTTGCAGGGTTGTATGTATGTGTCCGTGAGAGTTAGTGAGAGAGAAAAGAGAGATGTGTACAAAAAAATGAGTGTGTGCATGCGACTCTGTGTGCGTGCGTGCGTGCGTGCGTCTGTGTGTGTGTGTGTGTGTGTGTGTGTGTGTGTGTGTGTGTGTGTGTGTGTGTGTGTGTGTGTGTGTCATTTATATATTTACGAAAGGCGATGTGAAATTGGTTTGCTGTATGTTTTATTTCCGGGATGCCAGCCAGTTGACATGTACAATACATCAGCTTAACAATTACTTTCAGATATAATCGTTCTGGCTGCGGAGAGGGGGAGGTAAGCGGGAATTAAGGCAAGGATGGTGGAAGGGAAGAGGGGGTTGGGGCTTTGGCGCTTTAATTTCTTTTCTACGTAAAGATAAAAGGGAAGGGAGTGAGGAGGCACGGGCAGGATGATGATGATCATGATGATATTGTAGAAATAATAGCAACAATATAAAAGAAGAAACAAAGTTTATGTCCATGATGTATCCTACAGGTATGTAAATGTCGCCTATAAAAGAACACGCTAGAAGACAAAGGACGAGGAGACCACGTGGGGTGTGCTGTACCGGGCATGCTATTTGAGTTTGTGTAATATTTATACCCTATTTTTTCTTTACGTTTTTGCTCCTAAGGAATTGATTTCTTAGCTTACCAGTGGGATTCTGTAAGCGACTGTGCAATGGTTCTGTGTGTGTATATATATATATTTATGTTAGTCACGCAAGCAGATAGTGGAAGGGTTTGAGGACAAAAGAGGTTGCATCGTATAAACACACTCAGATTTTTTTTAAAGTCTTGAATTCGTAAACTGGAAAAAAATGACAAAAAATATATCAAGACAAACTAACATGAATGCTTGGTTAGAAACAAACGAGCGGGTGGCTATGTTATGAAATGGCAAGAAGACAGTTGGACTGTTCCATGAGCATTATTCCTTACACCAATCAACATAGTTGTCAATAGTTGTGATTATAGTCAATTAACTAGTTGTGAGTATACTCAATTGATTAGTCCGCCTGCTTGTCTCCCTGTATGAAACTCTCCATCCTTACTGTATGTTCCCTGATTCCTCTTTGTGTCGTCTATGTTTATCTCTTATTACTTATCTGCATAGTTGTTTCTCTTTCCGTCCTTCTGATTCTGGCCACGTCTCCTACTTCGTGAGCGTGATTATGCGCTTTATGAATCATACTTTCGTTATTATTACTGTTGAATGTTCAGACTGGGAAGTGCAGCTACGCTACCTTCTGACGAGTGACCAGGGATCAACACGTCCTGAACGGGCAATGGTGACTAGCTAACTCAGCCAGCGGACAGGTAATCAAACTGCAGAACTTCCTACATGAGTAACGTGTGCTGTAGTCAACGTTAACCGACAGAAGTACCCAGAGCTCGGCGACCCATAGAACCTGTCTATGACGATGGGAAAATGATTAGGATACTTCCCCTTTGCTGAAACGAAGAGAGAAGAGATAATTGCAACTCACCCACAAACTTCACGCTGGCTCACCGCTTCCTTCACAGGTCCACCACCCGGCGAAGCACACGAAGTCGTAAGCGCAGGTAGACTGCACAGGTGTGGTGACAGCACTCCACGCAAGTGTCGGGCACCACCACCCGAGTAAAGTCGTACCACCTCACCACACGCTCGCCGCTCCACAGAAAGCAGAGAGACTGGGGACAGGCCCGCATTTTTCTTGTTCTCTCGCTCTGGTCGTTTCCGAGAAAGCTTGCCCACTTGGAAACTGAAACAGCTCAAACAGGAACTCAAGGTAGACAACCATGCACCACGCGATGCGTGAATGGCTGTCGGCATTTATGTTTCCTTCTTCTCTTTTTTCTCTGCGGGCTTGTTCAGACGTGTCCTCTGTTTGGCTACAGCGACCCCCACAAAATGGCGATAGAGTAGACGGGAAAAGTATGGTGCGGTGTTGTAATGATTACCTAGTAAGAATGCTTCTGCGGAAGTCGTTGCGGAGCTATGTGGTCCATGATAAGAGCAGAGAGAACTAACGTCACATCAACGGTAGATGACACATCGATTATAACCGCCACATCACCAACAGTGAGCGGTATGCTATTGTCTTTCTCCTCCCTTCTCGGATCGTTGGCAACAGAGGGGACACACTGGCTGGTTATTCGTAATGTGATCCCAAATTGTGCCGGGTTATGTTATAGGTGCTACGAGCGCAGCTAGAAAACACACACACACACGCGCACACACACACACACGTAGGACTACACACGTTCACACACAGATACATAAATGCAAGCAGGCATACAGGCAGACACAGAGAGCAGGCTAGATGGGTGGTCCAGATTAAAAAAATTATTATGCAAGTACGCACAGACAAATGTGCAACCGCTTGCACACTGCTAATAAGGCTAGCGTCGGACATCCGCCTCGCCAAGGGAGGCTACTCACACCCTTTACAGGCTGGTTCCGCATGGCTGTGCACCCTCCCGCGCGAGCGCGCGTGTATGTGTGTGCAGATTGTAAACAGGCGGGTCCCACGTCAATGAAAACCAGTCCCCACCCCAACATAAAAATTCACACACACACACACACACACACACACACACACAGCTGCGCGTTATTCTTGCATCCGCATAGCTACCCACGCCGAGCCGAGTGAACAGAAGAGTCGAGCGTGCCGATAATGATGGAAGGGGTACTGGTACCCTGTCCTCCACCCCTTCCCTACCACCACCGCTCTTGCAATGTCAACACCATTGTCCTGCTGCACAACAGATGCACTTCACTGCGTCAAATCACCATGGCTGCCGTCTTTTTATTATTATTATTATTTGAGAGTCACGAAGGTCGACCAGCGGCTGCCAGAAGTCGAACACGTCCTGAAGGTTCTGTTCAAACACTATACACACACCACGGAGCCTCCGCTGCTGTTGAATAATAAAGTTTGCAAACAGCTGATCAGAGACTTAGTTTTCATCTTCTCTTCATTGTTCTCTGTGAATATTTCTGTCCCATGTGGTGTTGCTAAAGATAAACATGTTCGATAAACTCCGGTCCTCTTGTAGTCTAGTCACCGGTTGCCACACAGCGAAGTGAGACTGTGGCGGGGAGACGGCGCTCTTCACCAACGTCCTTTTTTTTCTTATTTTTCGCTGAAGGGGTTCTCCGGATTGATAGATCGAGCTTGCGATAAACGACTGGCGATGTATGTGCACACAAGAAATCGCATGAAACAGGTTTTCCCGGGCGATTTGACAAACGTGCTGGGCAAGAGGCGTTTCGTGTTCCTTGTGTCGCACGCTGCGATTGGAGAGTTGAAGTTAAAATTAAGTTTCATAGATAAGCTGGGGACTGGAGTGGCCCACCAGGAAATATGTAAGAATAGTATATGTTCTAAGGGGAAGGACTGCCGTAGACTTTTTTTTTTTTTTTTTTGGTGGGGGAATTTGTGTCTACGTGACCGCTTGCTCCTCAGCCATCAAAAGATGTTTCCGTTTATTAAAACCTAACGATCCATGCAAGATTGTTTTTTTTTAATACTTAATTTTCTGTCAGTGAAATTTATCGTTGTTTGACAGTCCTACAACTGCCAAAGAAAATTTGCTTTGCAAATATCTTGCCAGTTCCAGAAAGTCGTAGTATTTCTTATTCTGGAAAGAAAATTTGAAAGTTTTTTTTGTGTGTGTAAATCTGCGAAGGTCAAGGCGGTAGAAATGCTCATGTTTCTGGTCACAGCATCTGATTCCTTAAGTTGGACGCCATCTAGCCTCCTTTTAAGATTCCTTCATCAGCATTTTACCTTTTGTACTATCTAAATTGAATAGTCATGCCCACAACATATACGAGCCGCAGTCAACTAGCGGGCTATTTTTATACACAAGCGTTACACTGGGGTAGTTATTTTAACCACCTTGCATTTCCACTTCATTATGACATCGTAAAATCAAGTCACAGTTGATGACTCGCTACCTTATTGATTGCATGAGCTGTACAGTGTCCCCTGCAATGACATATTCTTTAATTAAACATTGTGACTTACGTCGATGGGGTTGATAGTCAGGGACAACTGAGCTGAAAGACATTCGGAAAATAATCAACTGTCACGTCTGGTTACCTCGTTACTTCGGCTTGCACATAGCAGAAGTGGGTGGGAAGGAATGAGGGGGGGGGGTTCTTAACGGAACTGTCGACTGTGTGATTTCCTTTGGCAAGTATTTTTTACTAGATATTCATATACAAAATTTTCCAAACAAAGGTTACATATTTGACAGTGTCGTGTGCCTGGTTAAAAATAAGCTCCTTGCACCACAAGAGGTGAGAGAACGTGACGATAACTTGACTTCCCCCCCATACCATCCAGTAAAACGTGACCCCATTTACCAGAAAAAGGGTGTGGAATCAAAAGCGCAGCAGGACCTAGGAAAAAGGGATCAAGTGTTCAAGGTTGTTATGTTTGTTTTGTTCAAAAAGAAATAAAGATTCAAACTCGAAGGGAGAGTGGCAGGGCGGGGGTCACAGATGGGCAGAGAGACAGAGACATTCACTGAAAGACAGAGACACAGAGACAGAGCAAGAGGAGACGAGAGAATATGAGGACAACTATAGGGTCACGCTTTCTTTGATGGCGTATACACACAAAAGAGCAGAACTAAACCGTATCATCAGATTTACTTACACGACTTACACAATTGCAATGTTTTTAGCTTAAAACGCATCTGGTAAACTCCTTATATAGTCTTATATTGAAGTATTCTATCCTTTAAAATTTATAGGATATTATTATTAATTTTCCTATTTCTTCCTTTCTTAAAGTCAATTCTGGACGGTCCGGTGGCGCAACGGTTAGTACCTGCCCCCAGTGCAGCGAGGGTTAGTTGTCCTGGGTACAGATCCCGTCTCGGACACCCTGTTCTTTCCCCGCATAGTTGGCCGGTTGCTTGGCCGTGATGTAGCCTTAGTTGCTGGCTCGGCGTAAAATAGAGGCAAAATGTCCCCTATACTTTTTACACTATTTTCTACAAAAATAATATCAGGTTGCCTAAAACTCAATACTCCCTATTTAAGATGAGCCTGAAACAGCTTTCCTTCACACCTCCAACAAACGAAATTCAGTCTATACCCGTTCATAGCAGGACTTCTAAAACATATATATATATATATAGTTCAAAACCTTTGATTTCTTGCATAGACCCTACATTCAACATAAACACCCATTATTAACAATGAAAAAACTGCACATGAATAATATGTTACTTATTCGCTTGTAACAATTTCCTGTCGAATTAGACAACCCCGATCTTTGTACATATTGTTATTTTCCCTCTTTACTACCTTTGTTTTTATAGTTAAGTAGTGTTTCAGTTTCCTTTTCTTAGATCGAGGATTAGATGTGAAAAGTATAACTGCTTATTCTGTTACCCTCGTAAATAAAGATTTGCCATTTGTCATTTGTCATAAAACATTAACAACCACTCTTCACCCAACACACACACACACACACACACACACACACACACACACACACACACACACACACACACACACACACACACACACACAGTCTTAAAGTCAAGTCATTGCCAGAGGAAAGGGCAAGGAGAGGTGAAAAGCTGAGCTGTTCGATTATTTATGGACAATAAATCAGTTTCTGAAATTTTCTAGACCATAGCACACAGTTTTCTTTAGTATCATTGCATTTAGGACACATCAACCTTTCAGGTACATAATTTCTGTATCTGTAAGAAAGAATGGCAAGTTTATCAACTGGCAGCATAACTGTTCATCAGTATGTAACGAACGTAGGACCACTAAAGATGAAAATGTAAATGATAGTAAATCAGTTTATACAAGCAAATAGTCGCTCCTCAGACATCTTGGTTTATAACTAAAAAAATCTGGACTATATTCTACTAAAACAAATTTACACGATACACTGAGGAAGACAGAGGAAAACAGGGCAAAATGTTACTAAAATAAACTAAATTAACAAAGCAAAAGTGAAAAGAATTTTCTTTTAAGCTTTCAGTCTTATCTAAAGAATAAAGACACTGAATAAAAATGTAATAAATAATAATAATAATATAATATTATAAAATATAATAAATTTATTTAAAAGAAATAAAGGGACAAACAGCTTGTCGAAAATTAAAAATCCTCAAGCTGCCAGTTGATTTCTCATAGCTCTTCTAATAAATTTTATTGTCAGTTTTCGACCTATCACTTCATTTCAGTCATGCTTCGTCATGTACGAATTCAGTGTAACAAAATAAACAATTGTGCTCTGCTCTCTAGGGTGACAGATGCTCGGGAACAGACTTTCAAATGAAGAGGGAGACAAAGATTGCTTTCAATCGCGCTCTCTTTTTCTCTTGTTATTTCTCTTTCTCAATCTGCATGAAATAGCAAATACTAGCAAGTTTATTGTTAATAATGTTGCAAATTACATCTATGAGGCATTCGAAGTGCAACATTTAATTAATAGTTGACTATTTAATTCATCATACTGCTTGTGTAGCTTATGTTCTATTGCATTGTTTTGTATTGTACTGTGTACTGTTTGGATTCCCCTTTAAATGGCCCGAAGGTCTCTTCAATAAATCACTCAAGTATTCTCTTTCTCAATCACACACTCTCTCGGTCATCGGCACTGTCTCAAATTCCACGTTTATTAACATCTTAGAAATAATTATGCTCCGAGGCAACGTTCACCAGCGTATACCATGATCGACTCTAAATGAAACTTTCTGCCCAAATGGATGAGAGGATCAGACGAACGGTGGAGTTTTGCGCAATTATCAATAACCTACCGCTACTCGCACGCACGCACGCACGCACGCACGCACACACACACACACACACACACCACTCTGCTTATTTGTAAGATAAGACTGTATGACTAAGATTTCTTTGACAATATAAATAGATGTAGAAATAATGTAAATGAACATTACAAAATTTATCTCTCAAGGCCACGGGGAACCGTATATGCACGCCGTTTGTGTACACGCATAAGCATTCACAAACACATACATTACGCCTGCATACACACCTCTTACACATAGATACATAAGAAAGATATGCATATACATAAAAATATAGATAGATATGTACAAATGCATGCCCACAAACATAAGATATATAAATTATAATACACACATACTCCTACATAAAAATACAAAATTCACTTACACATAATATACGCATACATCTATATGTAGATGCACAGAATGCACACATTTACATACATATACATGAACATGTATGCACAGATGCACACATGAGGAAAATAATGTACATACATATAAACGTGCATACATATTTCTATATGAGTATGAAGATGAAGACGTATTTATCTGTAGTTAGTATATGATGTAGAAATTAGTATATGATGTAGAAATTAGTATATGAGGTAACAAGCAGTGTATGAGGTAACAGTTAGTAGATGAGGTCACAGTTTTTCAATATCAAAAAATCGTGTACTGTTAAATATATCAGACAGGAAAAAAATTGCAAATTTAAATAAGTACTATAAGAAACATACGCCAGAGCGCTGCATGAAATATGGACAAACAAGATGAAGAAAGAAAATCACCCATAGGGAGAGAGAAACGCAGGCAAAAGGACTGATATACTTAAACCTTAAACTATACAGAGCTTTCTTTATTAAACACTTAAAGGAAGTGGCAGGCTATGTTTTCGGTTTCACCAAATGCTTTGAACTAAAACTGAAAGTAGAAAAAGAAGATTCTGAACTTTACAAAGAACTGTAATACAGTCCACACTTGCACATGTGTAGCTAGTACACCCCACACGTTTCTGGGAAATGACAAACGATCACCCAACTGCGCTGGGGCTATTCAGAGGAAAGTTGGTTCTCAGAGACAAGCATTCTGAACCCATGCAGATTAAGGAAAAATAGAAGTTGGCAGCAGAACGAATAAAGTAGTAGAGGGCAGTCACGTGATAAAAAAACTGATTGTATAGGGAAGCACATGCACGCGGGGCTAGAGAACAACCGAGAGCACAAGACGCGTGTCACATCGTTCAAGGTGGGAATGGTACTGACCACATACACTCTTCACACCAGACCTGTCCGAGCAAAGGTCATACAGGGAAAAGCTTCTAGAGATGGTCTTAGGCCTCTGTCTCTTGCAAGGTGTTCCAAAGACAATAGACTCATGAATGATACCTGATTCTTTTCAATTAAAATAGTTTTTAATAAAAAAAAGTCTCATAGCCTTAGAGGCAGTGACATTACATTAAAACACTTGCAAGATAAATTATTAAATTATTAAATTTACAGAATAAAATACACAATACATATACAAACATTTCGAGTAAAATACAGAATATACATACTTACAAAAATTCTATCCCTGCAGAGAAGAAAGGCTTTCATCCGGCCCACAAATTCTGTTTCTTTTTAACAACAATCTTAGTGTAGGTTTCTGTCTAAGAACCGACAAATCTTTCATTTTCTTCCCCATTCGTCTGTCTTGCAACTGCTAAAACGTAAGCTTCCTGCTGTGAACGCCGATTAAAATAAGCAACACAATTAAGTGTTTATAATTTCTCTCCCTTGAAATCGACATTTCACGTTAAGCAGATTCATCTTTAAATTAATTAATGCATCTGTAAAGTTCAAAACTAGATATTACAGGCAGGTCCGTTGGCGTAAGAAATAAAGTATAACAATTTCAACTACTGTGTTTCTGCAAGTTTTATTTTCGTGTTTGGTGAAAAACTGTGTCCTAAACATAATTAAAAAATTTTTTCTTAAACACTAGACCATCGAGATGCATACGAAAAGGAAGTCACGGATACACATACAAACATATAGAAAAACAAAATACGGATGGACGGAATGAGAAAGACAGTGTGAGAAATACAAAATCGAAAAAAAAACCAGAACACATAGTGAAGCTAGTAAGTCTAATTTTAATGCATGTGAGTGATGATTAAATATAATATCGCCAGCTATTACCTGAATAAGACACAATTACTGTGATGAGCGCGAAACTGGAACAGATGGCAAGGGGGAGTGGTAAGTGGGATAAAATTTATTCCCTAAACGACTTAGCACCACATACAAAATGAATACACCAAACAATGAACATTCATACAAGACCACCTCGTTGTACGAACCCCTTGCCGCCATGCACATATGTAGGAAAATGAAGTGTAACTACCGGCAGGTTGATATCGTCTCTTTTTACACCAATTTCTGTGTTCACACTACCATACCTACCAAGGAAATTGTTATATTTCCAAATAATTAACCCTGGGTGAGGAAGGAAGTCAAATCTGCGTTGAGTAATAAGAAACGTATAGTCTGTACCGGTACTGCACATGACTTTAAAAAAAAAACTAACGAATAGGAAGGTGTGGAGTGCTATTAGGGAGGAAAAGAAAATTTACAAGGAAAAAGTTGAGCTGCAGTTCATGGGCCAGTTGCACAACATGTTTCTAAACCTTAAAACTGTTCTTAAGAAGCAAAATCTCTTCTCTGCCATTTAGATGCATTACACAAGAACATACAACAAATTGTACTGACAGGACGGAAAGTCAGACTTAAACAACTTTATCTTACTTAAAGCAGTTTTAGTTTTAAAACGTGTGGTGTGCACTTATAACTGACTATCTAAAAAGATTTAAGGCCTAAAAGTGTTTAAAATTAGAAATGTGTTGTGCAACTGGCCCCTGGACTACACAGCATGGTCTGAAGACTCTGTCCTCTATTGGGGAAGCGGATAACCCAGTGGTTAGAGCGCTGGCGTTCGAACTGAGAGGCGCGATGGTTCGATACCCGAGTAGCGCACCCAGTCGACCCAGCTGGCGGGACTGGGTACCTGACTCCATAGAGGGTTTGGGAAAGATAAGGCAGTGAGGGAAAGGAGATGGGCACCTCATATACAGCTGGTCCCGAGAAAAATGAGGTCTCACCACAACCCCCGACCCCCTCCCAACGACCTGAAAAGGTTAGGGGACGACCTTCATCTCCCCACCCCCCATCTGTTAATCGCTTTTAAAAAACTGTGCAACTTGTAGTCAATGATCGTGATCTTCCCAACGTGTTTAGTTTTTTTTTTTAAGCCCGCTTTGGGAAACATGACTTCTCTCACAATGTTACCACTAAAACAGGTTGGTGATTGCTCAGTCCTCTGTCACAGATCTGTTGAGGCAAGTTAATGTTAACAATTTTTCCAGTCCAGACGGTATGTGTGGACGCACCCTCTATTATTGCGCCGAACAACTTAGTGGAGTTTTACCTTCTGTTCCAGCTGTCTGTAGATTCTGGCCACATATTCGACATTTGGAAACTTTCGCACATTGTGCCTGTCCCCCAAAACCGTCAACCTGACCAGTCACTTACGTCACTTAGCATGGAAATACTTGAAACAAATTGTCAGGAGCGAGGTTGTGTCTGCTGTAGATCGTACCATGACCCGCTGCAGTTTGTCAGCAGAGTGGAAGAGGTGTAGATGATGCTAAGCTGTTTATGTTGAACACTGTACAAACCTCTGCAGAAACGTAGAGAGCACATACCAGGCTTCTCTTTGCTGATTTATCTTCTGCCTCTAACATCGTGCAACCTCACTAGCTGCCAGTGAATCTAGTCTCAGACTTCCATCTATTCCACCGACTAACTTTCTGGATCCTGGATTTTTTTAACAAAAAGGGAGGGGAGAGTTTCTGTTAACGGTCTTCTCTTGGATCCTGTGTCATCTGCACAAGTTCCCCTCAAGGCTGCTGCTTGTCCTATACTATATAGTAGCAGTTGTAGAAGCACTACGGACAGAAGATTTCTTATAAAATTTTGCTGATGACGCTGTCCTGCTGTCACTTGAGAGAGAAAGAATTTTATTCAGTGTTGCAAACATATGTGTATGTACTCATTTGTATACTGCTAACGCATGAGCACTTATAAATCTTACCTGTAATTGCTCTTGTGGATTAATAAAGTTGTATTGTTTTGTAAAAACAAAGGATGATTAATAAAATAAAATATAGATACCATAAAAGGCTGCTAAATGCATTTAAATTGATTGATGCAAAGGACGAAAACTGTCGTTCATGTGGTAACCAATCGACGGCAAATCCGTGATTATCAATGATAGGCCTGTTCCTCATAGTCTGCAAAAACGTAACACAGACTGGCTTATATTGCCAAAGTTTTGAGGCGAAGACCTGATATTTTATTTGTTGAATTAATCAAGTCTAAAATTCATTCAGTCGACATATCATTTTCAATTCCTGTCGGACCAGTTCCTTTGACAAAATAACAATGTGAAAAGTTGGTGTTTAATTACGTCTAAATTTTCAGTCAAAATTTATGTACATAGGGTCATAAACAAAGGAAGCCTAGTACTTTTTTCTGTTCTTACACAACAAGAACGATAAAAAGCTGAATGATTAACTGAAGATCTGAATCGTCCTCACGTGGAGTCCACTATTGCCCTTTACTTTATAAAATCAAACTAAAAGTGAACGCCCTTTAAAAAAATATAAAGTAACAATTCTCGTTTATTTTAAATATAAAACAGGAGTGTATAAAAGCGCCGGAATTCGCATTTAGATGTATTTGTCAACATTACTTGCTATACTAGTCACAACTTTCATCAGTGGGACCTTCGCGCCGCAGTGTCGCGCGGTTCTGTTCAAGAGAGGTAAGCAGAGAGCGACCAAAGGTTCGGTTTGACAGTTACCTCCCTTTTTCCTTGCATTGTATTTTCATTTTCTTTTCCTTCTTTTTGTTTCTGTTCATTTCTGTCTTTCATTTTCTCTTCACTGCTTTGATGTAGGTGTCCTTTGTACAGAAGTCTGTGTGTTTTCTAGTTGGTCTACCACCATTTCTTTTCCCAAATAATGCTTTATTTAATCATAATAAAAAAAGTTTATTCATACAGCGCCATTTCCCAACTTTATGGGCAAGCTCGTGGCGCTTTACTCATCATTGTGACAGGAAGAAATTGTAAAAACCAACCAGAACAAAAGGAAAGGAAAATGAGCCAAGAGTGAAAGGGGGAAAAACGTGTGGTGCTGTCTGGTTAACAACTCACCAAACACAACACTCTTTTATCTATGTCTCTCAAATAATAATAAATGCATAAATCTCACTTAATTACAAGTACATTACGGGGAAATCCTGTAGATTTTCTTGCAGACAGAAAAGAAATGGAGGACCAGACTTAAACATGCAGCTTGGTTTCACTTTCTCACGGTCAAAAATTAACAGTCTGATCTGCAGTCAGGCGGGAGGGGGGGGTTGTAACCAAGAAGAGAATCATATCTAAAGGTGGGGGAGATGGAGGAAAAGAAGGTGAAGAAAGAAGATGAATGTGTGTGTGTGTGTGTGTGTGTGTGTGTGTGTGTGTGTGTGTGTGTGTGTGTGTGTGTGTGTGTGTTTTGAGTTTTTTCAGCTTCTTACTTTTATGTGAGCTATGGTATTTGTATTGCTATAATATACTGTGACATGAAATTGAAAAAAACAAGAATGAACAGATCAAGTAAACTCAGGATACGTCGGCTGTGGACAGGTTTTTGTTTTTTTTTGTTTTGTTTTTTTGCTGCCCCCATTCATCAACCAGCTTTGCCTCACTGCTGTAGGTGCATCTTGCTGTCGCCATCCATAAAACGAGAAACTTGACAAAAGGCTGTTTATTAACGGAAGAGTTAAAGACGCTTGTCACGATCACGAAAAAAAGAGTACAGCACAATCACAACGACCACAGTAGGTCAAACCATGGACTCCAAAATCAAAAATAAACTCAGAAAAATGTAAAACATCCTGAGAAATCAAGAGAGCCACTCCCTTCAAGGCAAAAAACAAATTCTCATGTTTCTCATGTCATGGATGATTGATGAAAATAGGTTTGCCAGTAAAGTCTAGGCTAAATCTAGTAATATGTTCGGAGATCACATGGTAATTAATTCTTACCTCCAGAGGCACCTGAATCCGTAACTGTCTCGGGGTACTGACATCGACCACCATTAGCTCTTATTTAAAAAAAAAAAAAGCTTTAAGACGACACCACACTGTGTTCTTCACACAATAGTTTAGACAACAGGAAAAGCCGCACATTGTTTTTCGTAAAGTGCTGCAACCTCCAGACAGAGGTTCGTCGTAAGGAAGTAAACTCAGTACAAAACCTCAATGCTTTTATGATGAAGTATATCAGAAATATTTATTAGCGGTCGTGCTAACCTCTTGCTAAATGAAACTATTCTATTTCCATATTCCTGAAACAGTCTTCCACAAAGAATACATTTCGTTTGTCGATCGGCTCTTCACCGTTCACAGTCGTCTCTTTCCCAAATGATGTTCTCGTTTGTATTTGAAGACTGCACTTCACACAATCCCTCGGAAAAAATAATAAAAACTTCGTTTTAATGACGTTGTAATATTTCTTTATTTATAGAGTACCTTGTCATCACCAAGGGTGGCAGCTCGTCGATACATCAAAGGCCTCTTACAAATTCATTCATCATAAAAAAACTGAAGTCCAAGAGTCTGTTACAAGCGAATAAAGTACATGTTTGTTGACGATTTAGTCTATGTATGATTTATGTAAAGCGCTCTGAGCAAATTTTTGGAAAGGCGTTATATAGAGAATCATTATTATTGTTGTTGTTATATTATTATTATTTTTATTATTATTATTATTATTATTATAAGCATTACTACTCAGTCTTCCACTATCTATCTATCTATCTCAAAAAGTTTTTAAGTGTCCCAGTCCGCACACCCTCAGATATGGTGTATGGAGAACTCGGGTGCTACCCACTTTTGGTTAACTGCTGCATAAAACTATTAAATTTTGGCTTCGCTTCACGCTGATGAACATAGAGTCATAGACCGTATACCCAGACAAGTATACCAGCTACTGTACAGCCTAGATGCTCAGGGTAAAAAAGAATTTGATTACAAAAGTTCGAGTAATGCTGGGATCTATGGGCTTCAACTATGTATGGTTAAACCAGGGTGTGGGTAATCATAAAATTTTTGTGCTAGCCATGAAACAAAGAATAACTGATGTTGGTCAGCAAGAATGGATTTTTGCATGAGGCAGAGCGATCGTTCCCATCTGTGTAGTGTCTCTAAAAATGTACTCACTCTAGAACTGTATTTTGAATATATAAATGTTAAATGTTCTAGGGAATATTCACAAGAACCGCTTTTTCATAATCAGAACGCTCATAATATAAATGACTGTTCATTTTGTGTAGGATCCACAGAGGATGAAACCTACTTTTTGTTTAACTGTCCACAGTACAAAAATATCCGCCCTAGGTTCCTTCAAAATGTTCCACCATACAGCGAAAACAAACTGCTTATTGAAATTCTGACATGTAAAACTGTAAATTGGTTCTTATTCAAGTGTTTTAGTTTATGAAGGCTTAAAAAGACTACTGAGACATGAAATATGTCACCCTATTTAATACGTTTAGAACCCCAATGTAACGCTTTTTCTTAAGTATATATATATATGAATGTTTGTGCCTGCACGTGAATGAGAGCATATGAATGTGCAAATATCAAGAAACGAAGCTCACTTTGTGAAATTGGCAGTAATGGCCAGATATTAATAAATAGTTTGAGTTCTCTCTCTCTCTCAAACAGAGTAGAAGCATGAGTTACCAGAGAAAACCGTATAAACAGGTATTATATTACGAGAGAGGTATGTTGGAGCTGAGATACGAACCCACGACACCCACGATTCTCACTAATGTGGTGACCGGCGCTTTCGCCCCACATTAAGCGCCATTAAGCGATCCATAATGACATATTTATTTTTTATACTCATATCTTATACCCTCATCCCAGCCCCGCCTGTGTAATCTCCATTTTACCCATCAATCGCTCTTGATGCTGTTCTTTTCAGGATGCTGATCTCACTAACTGCACGGCACCTACACATTTATCTAAATAATCTGCTCACGGGACAATATGAAGTGAGCAATAAACGCAGCCTAAAGCCATGAAGGGAGTTAACCAACGTGCAGATATTCGAAGAAGATTAAATGCAAAAACCGATAGAAGACGCAGATAACAATAAGTCTCGCGCTCTCGCCAAGGAAAGATAAAGAACAGCTGACAGGGGATAAATTCGCCGTGGTAAGGGAAATTTGTTGTGTTGGGAAAATCTTGCTGCTCTAATGATTGATAGTGTCCTTTTTTCTGTCGATGTTTTGGTGGGAGAGTCAATAATATTAACTTGTGTTGTTTTTGTATGCTGCTTAAGTTCTTTTTTCAGGAAGTGGATAACCCTGTGATTTGAACAGTAGCAGGTTCGATACCTGCGCGGCGCGTAATGCCTAAAGTTAATCAAGCTGTGTAATGGATAGCTGGACCCACTGGAGGCTTAGAAAAGAAAGGGCAAATGGGGGAGGGAGATGAACACGCACCTCACAAAACTCAGGTCTTTCACATCTCGATCCCTCACGACTTCAAATTTACTGGACTGCTTTTTAAACCTTTTTTTAAAACTACTTACAAGCGTTTGAATTAAATTAAGTAAAAACGCGCTGTTCTTTTCACAGTGGCACGGAACATGTATTCTTCAATCTGTATCCTGCTTTTTAAATTAAAAAATAAAAAAACGCTCTTGATGTACTCTAATCATGAACGCTCGTCACAGCTGTCACGATCAAACGATTTATTTATTTATGAAAGGCATTGAAGGGTGGGAACCAGCCGGAGAGTTTGAGGCACTCGATCGTGAAAGGTTGTCATGGCAACAGGCCTACTTTTGTAAACAGAGTTCTGATGTTCAGAGTTCCAAATCATACGCGAGGATTACGCTGTTCAAAACTTTGCATTTCACGAACGGAACAGCTTTAGTCCCACACATTTTAAGTTTTAGAAATAGGGCCCTTTTGTGAAACTACGGCCAGTCATAAAGTTTAAGAAGACACCTCAGAAAAATTTATCTGGCTGAGCAGACGTAACCAGTAAAAATACTGAGATGCAGTGGTTGCACAAAAACACAGAAAAGCGAGACGAGAGCTGAACCAAGGACAGCCAACCTTCACGGATTTCCCCACCGGACAGCCTGCCCAAAACACGGGGAGAAAAGTAATATTTGTTTATATATATATACATGTAGAGAGAGAGAAAATGGTTTGGGGTAATTAGGGAAGCAGAAAAGACAGAGAAGTGATGTATAAGGTCTGTGTGCGACAGTACAATGCGAGTGTGTGTGCGCGAGTGGAAGGGGTGGGAAGAGAGGATCGAGGCCCACAAGAAAACATCAAGTAGGTGTGATGAAACCTACCCCGATATTTGTTCTTGACACTACTTCAAAGTTCACATAGAAATGCATTAATAATTAATCACATCGACTTATGTTCTACATTTTGAAACACAAACATTTTATGTCGAGTGTCGCTTAAACCCTAATCCTAATAAATAAATATATAAAGACAACAGCAACAACTAATTGCATCGCCGGCTTGGTGCTGATCTTCGTTTGGTTAACTCTTGAGACCTGTCTTCGTGTCTCTTTGTTATCGCCGTCATCTCTGAATCCTCGCCGTCTCCTGGACGTAGCTGAAAGCTGACGTGTGTTTGAAGTGTGTGTGTGTGTGTGTGTGTGTGTGTGTGTGTGTGTGTGTGAGAGAGTGTGAGTGAGAGAGTGTGTGTGTGTGTGAGCGAGTGTGTGTGAGAGAGTGTGTGTGTGAGTGAGAGAGTGTGTGTGTGAGCGTGCGTGTGTGTGTGTGTGAGCGAATGTGTGTGTGTGTGTGTGTGTGTGTGTGTCTTGACATGACTCAAGGAGCGCAGGCCCTGCGTGCTGCATGATAGTGTTGGCGCCCTGTCGACACACACAGTGAATCAGGTCAATTAAAAATTTACAAGCTTGAGACTTAATTCTTGTGTGGTTCCAGCCTCGCGCTCTTCTACACTTGCGGGTCTTTCATATCAGGGGAGATCGAGTTCTTCAAATCACAAAAAAGAGCTCAACACAAGACATTATTAGCATAAATGACAAAAGAACATAGTGAAAATGTTAGAAGAGAATAATCAGATACAATAAACAATAGAAGTCGATCAGTGAGACACGAACAAAGGAGAAAACCAGTGACGAATACACAAAATGAAAAACAGCCATGAGAACTTATTACTTATACATGTTTGTTTTATATGTTAAGTAGCCCTTATGTGTGATGTTACATAAGTGGGGGGTGTCATAATTTACTTGCATGCCTGCGGCCGTTTGGGTGACTGAGTGGGTAGATAGGACCGCGTAGGGGTTCAGAGCCGCCCACCTTCCTGTGCCATTTATTTATTTTCGTCGTTCCAGTTTTAGGTCTCAGTCACGACCGTAAGTCAATAACTCGTCTGCTCCATTTCCTTCGTGTTCTATTTTCATAAGCGCAGGCATCTTTCCACGCAGACGAGCAGGTAGCAGACAGGCAGAGAACACCACTGGCTGCCAACTAAAATGGAAACTAAAATGGTTATACCTGCCCCACCCTTTCCTACTCCGCCTACCCCCAGCCAGAGCTTCCTCTCTTTGCGATCTTTCTTTCATGTCGCCGCGCGCTTTGATGTATATACATAGACAACAGCCGGCCTCCGACTACCCGGCTACGGATATAGCAAAACAGGCAGTCGGGAATGGACCGCACAAAGCACCACCGTGATCTAAAAATAGAACTACATGCTATCAGGAATAATCGTTCTGGTGAAGACACGAAACTGTGAGAGAAAACCACACCACCACCACCACCACCACCACCACCACCCTGGGTTTACGGCGTCGGTCGGCTGGTAAATTGGTTTCAACACAAAATTTATCTAAGCAAAGAATCAACTTATGCACTCAGTTCGATCATTATCAGACGAAGAAGATGATGAAGAAGAAGAAGTAGTAGAAAAACAAAAACAAAACAAAAGGCAAAACAAAATAAAAAAAAAGATTTTAGTTTAGAAGAAGAATTACAAGCACGAACAAACGCAACGAAAACAAAACCAAAACAAGTTTTTAGTTTATCCCAAAGGTTCTCGCGCTTTCAAAGTTTTAGCGAGATTTCAAACTGCGGTTAACAATTAGAAGCAGACTGATCATTAACACGACAGAGCTTTTACTAGTTTGTGCTTTTAAAGTATTTTTTTTCATTCTTTTACAGTTTGTTAACAATTGATATTTTTAAGCATTCCTATCGTAAGCACACACTTCCTCCTTTTTTTTTTTTTTTTTTGCTTCTTTTGCCCAATTGCCACCATCGCCCTGCTCCAACCGACTTTCTACGCTGTCAGAGACCACACCTAAGTGACGTCATCGTGAGTCTACAACGTCCAGTAAACTCCCAGCACTGGTTGGCTGTCACGTCTCAAAGTTTTCGCCCTTGGCCGCGCTGTTTACGAGCCCCAAGTACTTGCGATCCGCACGCAGTAATGGTTAGCGAGGCAATCATGGCATGTTTATTGGCTATCCTGCATAATTAAACCGAGCCGCTAGGTGCTGTCGTGCACTTAGGTCCACACAGAACGCGGGCAAATGTCGCGCACCAGCTCATCTGGCTGTAGGTTTTATATACTGCTCAAAACAATGGAAAGGCCAGTTGTATTGTCAATGACGTTTTTCGTGCCAATAAAAACACAGACAATAACATTCAATCAAAGCATTTCTTTAGTCATTAAATGAAAAATTATCAGACAATTTCAAGGAAACAAATCATTTTAACAACGAGAATTCGAACTTGGACTGACATGACCCATGTTTTCAAAATTCAGACAGACAAGTGATATAAGAGAAAGTCAATATCGTGTGTGTCCACGACTGGCCTGAATACAGGAAAGGAACCGTTATCACGTTGACGGAACCAAGGTTCTCAGGGTCCTTTGAGGAGTTGCCTGCCACTCTTGCTCTTTTGTTGAAGAAACTGGTACAGCTGACTGAAGTCAACTGCTGAGGGGAGTGGTTGGCGCTAAGTTGCTGGCCCAGGACATCCCACAGACGTTAAATGGGATTCAGATCTAGGGAACAGGCTGGCCAGCTGGTGCACCTGCAGGAGGTCATTGACGACCCTGACCCTGTTCGGTCTGGCGCTGTCATCCTGAAGAACGGCCCTTGGTTCGATTGCAGGCAGTACCAAAGGCTGTCAAATGTTATCTCTGTGTGCCACGCCTGACAGATCGCCCAGCAACAACTAGAAGGGAGTTGTGTAGACCGTTCCTATCCCACCCCACACCATTTAGTTTACATGTTTTAAGAAGAGTGCATATTTGGTATTTATTACAATTAGGGAGAAAGAATCCACCACCATGGCGATCACGGTCCACCACAGCGAGATCGTGGAAACGCTCTCCCTGTCGTCTCCAGACACTGATTCAGCCATCATGGAAGGAGCTGACAAAGCGAGATTCATCAGTGAAGGGGACCACGGCCCACTGTTATCTTGTCCATGCCAGATGGCGTCATGTCCATGCAAGACGAGCAGCGCAGTGTGCAGGTGTTAGGACAGGGTGGACAGCAGGTCGCCTTGACCAAAGATTGCTCTCCCTGAGCCGGTTTCGAACCGTCTGGTTACTGACAGTCACGTTGGCGGTTGCTTGCAGCCGTCCCCTAAGTGTTCTGGCAGTGTCTGTTCTCTGTCTTAGAGCCCACAGAACAATGAACCTGTCCTACTGTCTGGTAGCTGACCGTAGGAGTCCAGGGTGTCTTCCCTCTGTAGCACTTCCGGTTGCATTGTAGCGGTTTCGTAGTTTGAATGGCAAAGTGAGCAACTCCCAATCGGCGGCCAATTTCTCGAACTCCTACTCTCTCCTGCAGCCATGCAATTACCCTCCCTTGGTTGATAGTACTTCATCGTCGTCTCTGAGGCATGATTAAAAAGGTGCATAGAAACCGGCAATAACACTTCCCATGGCGCTAATATTACTGAGTTGTGTTGACAATGGGCAGGACTTGCACGTGCACTGCATGTTTTCTACTGTCGAATACGTTGCAATTACACGCATTTTTTGTGAGTTCAATGACCTTTTTTTTGCTTGACTGGTGTACTGAGCAAAAAAAAAAAAAAAAGATTTTGAACGAATTTCTCCCTTTTGGTAACACAATTAATAAAAATATTTAAAAAATGGTGGCCTTTCCATTGTTTTGAGTGGTATATGTAGCACCTCAATTGTACATTCCTTTTCACAAAGATTTAAAGAACAGCTAAACAACAACAACAACAACAACAACAATAACAAAAATCAATCATTGTCGGTGACTGAATTTACGTATCTCAGATGCGTTTTGTCTTTGGCATTTAGTTGCGTAAGTTACTTGCTATTTTCTGAGGGTCGTTTCAGTCAGCGAGAAGAAAGTCAGAACTTACCAGGTCCTTGTGATTCAAAACTATTAATAATGATTCTCGTCTTGTTGTCAAAGAACTGAGCGAAAGATGCGAGCCTTATAAAAAAAAGGGAGGAAAAAGTAAAAACCCACTAACGTCTGTTTATGGTTCTTCTAAAGTGCTAGGTGTTTTCTTTTTTTAATTGTGGTATTAATCTAATTGCCACCCTTCCTCCGTGTTTGTCTCATTAGTTTCTGAATCACGATTGGGCTCAAAAAACAAGCAACATGCAAGTCATTCGCTGCGAACACTCCTCAGCCGGATTCTTCGGATTCTGTTGCACCAAGTGCGCACTACGCAATATCCGGTGTCGTTATGGCTAGAAAACGTTTGTGGGAAAATCCGCCGGATTGGTGCAGGGCGAGTTCGCGTCCTTGACGCAACAGGACAAGGAGTTCACTCAGGCGGCCCTTTCGCAATAGATGCGCATAGCGTTGCTAGATATGGTCTTAAAGGTACACTCGAGTACAAAACACTATTTTAAAATAAAATGGCTGGGCTTAATCGTTACAAGATAAAACGTCCTCAAAACGAACCAAACATTTCTGCTCCGTTTATGAAATACAATCATTTGAACCTTTTTTTCCCCCTTCATTCTCACTTGCATTCTAAGACCAGTTTCACGTGTTTGTAAAAATTCCAACTGTTTTACAGAAGCAAATTTTGGAGGTTTTAGAAAATCGTGTCGAAGCAATTTAGAGGCGTTAGACGGGCGTTTCACAATAGCTTTATGAAAGATTTTCTCTTCTGAATATAAAACTACTCGGAGATGTTCTAACCTGGCTAAAACAGCTTTGACAGCGATGATGGGATTATCAGAATCAGCTTCAGTGAAGAGCCCGAAGTGTTGGCAAATAAACAAGAGACTCTGGGATGAAATAAAATGACGAATTGTTCAAAAACCAACATCGCCAGAGATTGCAGTGACAACTGACCAAATTACAGTTCAAGTTCTCTATTTAACGAAAATAAAATGTAATTAGAGATGCTTTTGGATGGTCGTTGATTATGTATTACAATTTTTATTTGAAAACTATATTTCAACAAAAAATGTATACTTGTGTACATTACCTTTGATGTGTGTGTGTGTGTGCAAAAGAATTTATATCGTCTTGCCAATGGTTGAGTCGTCTCCTCCCAGTGGTTGCCGTTGGTTGCGGTCGAGTGAGCCTGTTGTGTCCAGTGGTGACCCTGTTTGTCTTCTGCAGCGTTCATACTCCACTGCACTCATTGTGTTCACCACATAGGCCATCCATGCAATGTTGTTATTCTAGTCTTAAATTTGATTAGCAAAAAAATACAGAGTAATTATGCCTCTACTATGTGTGAAAAATCGTTCTTTCGCTGACTTTTCCTGGAAGCCGAGTACATGCTAACGTAAGCGGAAGTGCGGCTTAAGCAGTTCTATCTCATTCAAAAATATATATATATATAAATCTGATGAAACGATGTGCACCGCGTTTAGGGCCTGTCTCTAAAACTGTTTTAACTAAACACATTAAAGGCCTAAATGTGTTTTAAAATCCGAATACCTATGCGCAAGTGGTCACTTGAAAGTATTCAACTTTGCTCTTAATTTCGTTCTGGTGCCGGGCTAGCCTTTAAAAGGTTAACGGGTTTCTCAACAGTTTACACGCGCCGCCCTCATCTGTTGCATGACCCTAGCGCAAAGGTCGGGAACTTTATATTTCCGCTCTGCAGTCAACTCAGATCTCCTTCCCTCCTCCCTCCCTCCCCTGCTTACCTGTGCTACGAGTCTTCAGTGAGAAGAGGTGTGTCTCCATGACCCCTCCCCCCATGTCATGGCACGTTTGGGGGGAAATGGCAAAGTGCACATATGGGGTAGGCAGCTCCAAAATTCCCAGGAAGTATCCTGGGCAAGGCGCCCACGTTACCGTTCACTGTCCTCTTCAGGTGACACCGCCTTGCTCTGTTACCGTTCACTGTCCTCTTCAGGTGACACCGCCTTGCTCCGTTACCGTTCACTGTCCTCTTCAGGTGACACCGCCTTGCTCCGTTACCGTTCACTGTCATCTTCAGGTGACACCGCCTTGCTCCGTTACCGTTCACTGTCATCTTCAGGTGACACCGCCTTGCTCCGTTACCGTTCACTGTCATCTTCAGGTGACACCGCCTTGCTCCGTTACCGTTCACTGTCATCTTCAGGTGACACCGCCTTGCTCCGTTACCGTTCACTGTCATCTTCAGGTGACACCGCCTTGCTCCGTTACCGTTCACTGTCATCTTCAGGTGACACCGCCTTGCTCCGTTACCGTTCACTGTCATCTTCAGGTGACACCGCCTTGCTCCGTTACCGTTCACTGTCATCTTCAGGTGACACCGCCTTGCTCCGTTGCCAAGCAGTAATTATCATCGCTCCCGGGCCCGCAGTTTTGTGTCGCGCAACCTCGTCAGCGCATTGCACAACACCTGAGGGGGAGCTAGGTTGAGGAAGGAGTGGTGGTGGTGGTGGGTGGTGTGTGTGTGTGTGTGTGTGTGTGTGTGTGAACTGCTCATGACGCTAGCGCGCGGGGTTTTTATCAGTGGGGGTCAGATATTCCGGTCAAATGTCACAGTTCATACATTCTGGCGGTGTATAAGTACATGCGAACCGAAACGTGCTGACGAACTCGGCAAGGGTGGCGGTATAATTGTCTTTTGTTCCCCAGTTTCTTGTTGGGACAGTTGATTTAAACAGCATAGCGAACGTTTTAAATTCGCCTTTTAGTGTTTTAAACAGATATATATATAAGCATATATCAATAGGAAATTTGGTTACGGCAAGAAGTAATAAGTAAATAATAAGTATGTATAACTCCATTCATTTATGGGAGGTAAGGTGATCGCCTTGAGGCTTGCACTACGGGATCCGAACCCAATGCGCCCACACTATAACCGGTTCGGTGTCTCTGTGAAAATAAAAGTCAGCGACGGCGAGGAGATGGGCACCACCCTCACAAAAAGCTGCCTCCCCCCCCCTCTCCGAGAGAAATGAGGTCTCTAACATCACATTCCTCAATGGCTGTAACATTAGAAGACCTTTATTTTTTTTCATCCTTTCATTTTGCGCTCCCTTAAGAGGAAATTAATCTACATACAGCTGCGTGTGTCATAAACTGTTTAAATACTCCTAAGGATAGGGTGACAGATCAAAGAAACACGGGATTTACGCAAGTTTTTGTTTCACAAAGCCGAGGGAAATTTCGCAACGTTTTCAATTTGTGATTAAAATGGTTGTCTCCGGCCTTTCTCAGTGATACACAGAAGCGAACCCCAGTGCGAACAGGTGAATGAAGTGCGTACAATGTGCGTATGTTTGTGTCAGCTGAATGCGAACAGACGACACAAGCCCATTTATTTATTTATTTATTTATTTATTCCTTCTTACTGGTACCAGCTGATCACCAGTTATGGGGAAAACTGAATAGTTGCATATTATAATATTTGTTATGAGCAGGACTAAGAAAGACCAGCATGCCAGATTCGTTTTTCCTGTCTAGCTCGGCTTCGACCACCGCCCTAGCTGCCCTAAAGGACGGCGTAAGACAAAGCCTCGTGCCGGGTCTAATGGCCAAAGCAGACCAGCTGGGTTCTTGGTAGCCCACATACATACATATTCGTTGGTCTTACATTTCATGTAGGAAATCGGGAAAACATTATTTTCAATGCCTGGATATCCGTGTTTCTTTGTCAGCAAGCAGACTCCACATCTTGCATCCACAAAGTAGGATGGAAACTACGAGCGACATGTATATTCTGCACTTGGTTTTAAGCCTGAGCGTATTGCTGCACCAAATCATATTAGTCTGACAGTTGCTGCTGTCACTCTTAAAATCTTCATGCAGATTTCGTCAGCTGCCATCATTGGTAATGATGACTACCGGATACTTTAAACTATTCACCTCTTCGTTCATGTGGGCAGCGAAAGTCTGTCGAAACACCGCGCGAAATCGACCCAGAAGAATATTGCTGGCGTTTTATCTCCTGAATCAGCCATATAATGACGAGCTAGTCCAGCCCTCTGCGTAATCTTCTTCTATAGGGTTTGACTTCTTAAAAGGTGGCATCAGGAGAGTGGGCGCTGGCTGGGGTCTCAGAGTATCATCTAACTAAACCCTGAGAAAAATGAAGACGCCCAAACTCTCACTTTCATTACCTTAGCCCGCATCATCGGAACCGAGGATGTATTGCTGGCGATCTCTAGCTAGGAACAGGGAGCACATCTCTGTCCAGAAGAAGTGTAACTGACCAAGAAATAAGCGACGAAGAGTATAAGTTAAAAAAACTTTTTAAAAATGCACAGGGTCGTTTCACTTTATTTCCGATATTGTCACGAACAGGTAATATACCATGATTGCTTTGAAGCGAAAGTTGTGTGGCGAAGTCAGCATGTTGTGGGAAATCAGTCATCCATCAGTCTTTCATTCATTCCTTCACTGATACCAGTTGATGGGCCAAGAAGGGGGGCAGTCCACTTCTTCACGTTCGTAAGCCAGTTCTTCCTTTGGCCACCGCGGAGTCGACCACCCCATAAAGTAGCTTCAAGGACAGTCTTTGAAAGAGTATCGTGTTGAGTCACGTGACCAAACGAGACCAGCTTACGCTTTTTTACTGTAGCAAATAGGGGTTCCTGGTGTCCTACGACTGTGGCAACCATGTATCGAACAAATCATTGGTCGTAAGTTCCCTGTATGAGTTCCGAAGAAGCCTCCTCAAGCACTTGTTTGCGTATGCCTGAATTTTCCTATCTGTATCGACAAGCAGAGTCCACTTTTCATATCCTTAAACGAGAATCGGGAATTGTGTAGATTGTACTTCGTAGTAAATCTGATGTTATGGCTTCGCCAGACCTTGTCCATCCTATCCATGGCCGCTGTCACAGTTGCTGTACCGATCCTGATGCGGATATCTGTCGTGGAGCTGCTGTCTTTGGAGATAGCGGCTCCATAATACTTAAAGCTGTTTACCTCTTCAAACCGTATCCAATTTATGTAGATCTCTGCCTTGCCGTCGCCAATGACCATGACTCTTACCAGTACTGTTATCAGCTCTGTCAATCTGTTGATAGCAGTTCCTCGGCGGTGGTTCTGTATTATTTTCAGTATGACATGGCGTGGGTGGCTTGTTGTTTTGTAGTTTTTGCACTGTTTGCTGTTTCCTTTCTTTGGAGGAAATATGACTATTGAATGTTCTCATTCTTTAGGCCAGTCTCACCAGGATCGTTGTTATTCCCACCCTACTTGAGCAGCTCACCAGGATCGTTGTTATTCCCACCCTACTTGAGCAGCTCACCAGGATCGTTTTCATTCCCACCCTACTTGAGCAGCTCACCAGGATCGTTTTCATTCCCACCCTACTTGAGCAGCTCACCAAGGTCGTTGTTAGTTGACTTTCCAACCTTTAAGCTGCGTACAGCTCTTTCGTTTTTTGTTGTTGTTGTTTTGTTGTTGTTGTTTTTTTGTAGTACTGGTAAGTCTGCAGGTTCGGTGATTCTAATCTGGTTATTTTGAACGATGATAGCGTCTGTCTTCAGCGGGTAGTTGTACAGGTCTTTACAATATTCAGTCCATCGCTCGAGTACAGGAATGTTTTCTGTGAGAACGCATTCATTGCTGTCTTTGATAACTGAGTTCTTGCGTTCACCTGTCTTGGAAAGGGTCTTTAGTAGTAGGTAGTCGTTTTTGTTTTCACCCCCTTTCATTCCCTCTTCTATGGTCCGGCATTGGCCCTGATCTAGCTCTTTATGGCCACTTTCATCCCTTTCTTGTTGGCACAATGCACTGCTTGTATTTGAAACCTGCTTCGGGTTTGCTTTTCCTTTCTCTCTTTAAGACCTTCCTTTGGTCACATAGATTTAAGATGTTCGTGGTCCAGGGTTACCCGACTCCGGCCAGTTCTTTACTTCCCAACGAGACAGAGTAGCCGCCCAGATGAGCTACGTATAGGTAGTAGAGCTGTGACTTCTCACCAACGTTCAGAAACAACTTTTTTTGTATATATAGGTATTTTGTGAAATTGTTGAAATTTTTTCACCCTACCTAATTACTTTAGTTTTTAAAGAATCGCAATTTGATTGGAAAAAACGAGCTTTTTTTAAGACCCAGTTAATTTAGTGGGCGCCTCCGCAAATGTCTAGATGAGTTTGTGGGAGAATTTCGCGCAAACGAGAGCGTCCTTGACAAAAGTGAACTCTATATGGTTGTCATGTTGTTCAGTGTGAATCACATTCGACGGTTAATTTAAAAAAACTCTAATCTCAGAAGTAATCGAGGCACACAGCCTTAATAAAAGCACGGCGAAGTGATTTTATTTGATTAAAAAGACTTAGTATATTTAAAAGTTTCACAAGGTAGGTCTAATGTCCAACTAATCAGAACTGTTTTAAATTGTGTAAATAGTAGATATAAATGTAGTATAAATTTATATTATATACACACACGACATAGGGATGAAGAGATTTGTGTATTTGTGCAATAACGTTTTATTTACATTTTATTTTTAGCCACACATAAAGAGTCCAAACTCTTTACTCAACAAGAGAAAATTTGTGCAAAGAATGTGCACACATAAAATCTGATTCATTATGAGAACCAAAAGGTCTAGTGGGGTGACAAGCGTAGTTACACTTATATTGGTCAAGAGAGAATCAACCAAAACACAATAGAGGTTGATGCACATTTTTTAGCTGTAAACATTTGATTGAATGAATCCCAGACACTTAATCCCCGACACTTAATCCCCAGACAGTTAATCTCCAGACACTTAATCCTCAAAATGAAATTTCAACTCAAGAAATTATGAAGTGAATGAAAAATTTAATTATGAAGTGAATGAAAAATTTAATTCAAATTCAAATAATTATTTTCATGTAAGCATCAAAATAAGTTTGACAATTAAAATAATACTTAACTTCAACATGTATAACATTGGGGGCGTTTTGAGGATTAAGTGTCTGGGGATTAAGTGTCTGGGGATTAAGTGTCCGGTCACCTGATTGAATGGCACAAAGTTTCGCTCTAGAGTGTCACCTTCTGATAATGTTGGTAAACACAGAGAACCGATATATTCGAGAACTTTGAATAAAGGCCCTGAGCAGCGCTAACTGTGGTTAACACATGGGTAGCTCACACTTAAATATCTGAAGTCGAAACTTCTAAAGCTTGACTTACACCCTTCAGTTTAAGATGACCCACACCCACCAGACTAATCAGTGTAGATCCATATTAGTTAAAATTGATCGAATTGTACTAACACGCAGGTACTACTATTCTTACAATCGCTCAGAAAGCAAGTACTTGAATGCTAATTGTGCGGTTGCTCCGACTCTCAACGCAGCAAAAACTGTCCACAACCCTACTTCAACTACTCATTTCCAGCCGAGATGCCTAAACTAACTCCACAACTCCAGACTTCGACAGTACGTGTGTACCACACACCATCCTAGGAGCGAATCAGTGTGAATGGGGTGACCATAAAGTTTGGTAGTCACCGGCTGGTACGTCGACTTCCTGAAAAATAATGTTTGCAAGATGGTAGAGAGAAGTCTGATGCTGGATCATCCTGTGGTGGTGTACGCTAGCCAGAGTCCCGCAGAAAAGCTGAAATAAATCAACAGGATGGAAATATCAAATAATAAATGTGGCGTTACAAGAAATCCAGGCACAATCCCCCAGTTTGTTTTGTTTCTGAAGGGGAGTCAAAATGTGGTGATTGTGTGCGGAGCGTGCGTGGTAGCCTCATAATATCAGATCCCACTGTGAGATTTCAACAGCAACTTTTAGACCTGTCCTCCAATAGAACTTTGTTAAAAGGTTTTCTTTACAATAGCGCACTCGTGGGTTCAGCTGTGAGGGTTTAATGAAACTCAGATGGTAGCCTCTCACTCGCCGATCCAACTGCGAGCTTTTGATTGCAACAGTTTTAGACTTCCCCTCCAATAGATCCTTGTTAAAGTGTTCAAAGTCTACTTATTCCAATTAAGGAGCCGAGCTGGAAGGGGGTAAGTTACGCCCTTACTGTCATCCATGGTATGTTGTAGCCATTTCTCATGCTCGCTCTCCGGAATCGAACCCTGATTCCCCGTTACCCGGTCAGCATGGTAGTCCTATCACGTACTATCGACGTTTGACAGGGCAGACATTTGAAAGATGCTTCGCCGGCTCGAGGTCATGCGATCGGCACAAAGTTATCCAGAGTCAGCAAACGAGACGAGGCCCAAAGCCCGATTGGTTCTGAACTAATAAACCTGCTCTTTGCCGGCTTTGAGACAAGCATACATTGCAGAATCAACTAGACTGCTCAGCTCTCACCATCGCCATTTCCCACCCACCGGACACAGCCGAATGCAAGGCAGTCGCATCCTAATGACGCACAGTAATACAATCCCGTTACTTGCAGCCGTCGCCACACATCTAAGATTTCTCTCTGAATGCTGAATGCTGAATGGTGTTTCCTGGGCAGTGGCGAGTTAACTTAAACTATATCCTAGTAGTGGGATCTAGTACCGGTACTAGTATCGCTAGCGATACTGCAATATCGATACCGACGAACATCTAACCTACACTATTAACGAAGTCAGCAGGGAGCTTTATCTTTTTACTGTGTTCCCTAAACAATACATCGCTGTGATGACACCTGTTTATCAGTAACAGAAGACTCTTGGTCTACTGTAGTTTTAGTTACTTTGTGCGTCATACAGTCACGTGACTTTAACACTGCGGCTTCATATAAAATATAACCCCTTCCTCCAAACCACTGTGAGTTTAATACCCAAACATTTGAGTTGCATAATGTTACAGTTCTTATCCCGAGAATGAAATAGGGGTGAGGAAAACATAACCTACACTGAGCTACATCCTATCACTATCATTAGAAAATGAAATTACACCACACCTATTTCTCCTCTAACCTCACGAAATTGATTCAATTCCAAAACTGTGGAACAAAGGCGATTCCGAATATTTAAACAAAACTCTTCAAATACAGTAATAGCAGAGGGAAAAGTTTCGATAACCACCGGGTTTGCAGCATGTGCACTTCCTTCAAAGAAAGGCCCCATAAACTTGGCCTTTTTCTTAGCAGAAAACGATGAAAAGATAATTATTAAATAAATTTTAACCCTCAAACGCATGTGCATGCACACACATACTAATCTTCACATACTTACCAATAAACATAAGCACAAAAGCACACACACACACACACACACACACACACACACACACACACACACACACACACACACACACACACACAAGAGAGGTATTTCTGTGACCTTCCGGTTAAGTGAGCGAGTTTTGTGAGGCAAAGCTTATCTCCCCCTTGATGTCCTCCAGTCCTCTAAGGACTCGGGGTTCATTTAACAGCTGGGTCACCTGTGAAGGTGAGAAGTAGGCTGCGTCACACGAGTAGTGAGCTGATGTGGGTGTTTATAAGTTTTTATAGGAATGTAAACGAATACACTTAAACATGAATATAGCATGTAACTTTACATGTACTGTATGTGTATGCATAGATGCATCTGTGTGTATCTGCAATAACATCTTCGCGCGTGGATTGCACATAAATTATACTCACGTTTATCAAAATTTGTGTACATGTATTCATAAGCACACACAGAGAGAGAGAGAAGCTTGGCCAACGGTTTTGAGTGAGAAATATATGGGTTTGTGCGCGTGCGTGCGTAGAGAGAGAGAGAAACGGCATGTTGCACATAATGATGTTTTTGTTGATACCAGCTTGCACGCTGTCTCTGCTATCATCTATTGAGGCAGGTACAGGAAAGTCATTGCTTTCTCGTAAAATATTGGGTTACGGCACACACATTGCACTTCTATCAACCTGTTGCAAAAGTGGAGTTGCTTTTCATCTTATCTAAGAAAACAATATCAAAGCGAGTTCTCAATCCACATAAACTGAACAGCCGTTTCATACAGACATAAGTACATAAAGAGTCAATGAAATAACTCAATAACAACAACTACAACTTTTTATTTTTATTATTTCTCATTCAGCACACTCATCCTTCTGTGCAATGCGCCATTTGCTTAGGACACAGAGGTTAGAGATGTTGTCCACGACCTGCCTCGTTCTCTAACACGTTGTCTCTCTATCGATCGGTGGTTTGTATTTATTTAAAGTTTGTAGATGGCCACATGACCAAAAGCATCCATTTTTATCCTAAGATGGCGACCTAGTGGACAAAGTAGAACACGGGTTCTGGCACAGAGTGCATGCCACACTACGAAGGTGGATCTGTCACGTAAAACCTCAGGGAGATAATGTGGATAGGGGCCCTGAAGATTTGAGGTTCGTCCAATACATATTTGGGCGTTAATCCGAGTGAAGAGGGAAGCAAAAGTATCATGACATAGAAAAAAGACCAAAATAGATTCTTAGAAATCATTGGAGTTTCAAAAGTTACAACATTATATAGGTTAGTCGTATTAGGATAGGTCTACAACGATATAAAAATGACAACCTCGTATACTAGCTACCTAAAGATTTTCTTTGTTAGAACGAAAGAAAGAAATATATAATAAACGAACGAATGAATGAGAAAGAAAATTTGACACAGGTCTTTGAATTATAATTACTAAACCTGAGATAGTTTACACTTGGTAACAGAAAGCTTTGCTTCACGTCCTTAACTTCTGACAAAAGGGAAAATTTACAGGAAACCTCAACCTCAGCAACATTTTGAGACAATAATTTAAGGATGAACGATATAAAAAATAATATACCATCATGGATCAACGGTATTTTTAAAGTTAAAGGCTTGTTTTGGTTACAAGCCTGAGTGTGGGCTTCTTGTCCGTGGTATCATAGACGGTATATAGTCAACTGCCAGTGTTCAGACATCACAACCCAGGCACTTTTGCTAACGTGTTCAGTGACATGTATTTTTTTAAAATACAAATACAACAAAGTCCATCAATATTTGGATGAATAGTAACCATGAAATTTGAAACGCAGATAACGTTTATAATAGACAAGACAATAGAGAGAAGAAGCTGATGTAGCTCCCTCGAGACGAGGAAATGAAGATTTCTAGATCATCGATAGTAAATGAGTTCCATGTTGTTTTGCATGAGGTACAAGCTTTCGTCTCGTTCTACAAAGAACTGGTACCGATATAAACATTCGTGTCTCCTTAACGCGGACTCTTTTGAATCACTAGTGCAGCAACTGACGCAGCTGTTGTCGTTGTGTTTGCTATCTTGCTGCTGATGCTGCTTGTGCTGCCGAGTTCCTGTAAGAGGTCAGTGTTATTTCATTGGCTTAAAGGCGAGCTTAAAATTTACGAAAAGAAACCATTAAACGTCTGCTCTGTTGCAACAGATGGAAGAGTAGGCCTAATGTCTGAAATAAATACCTCTAAATTTCTCGCTTATGGTTTAGAATTAAGTGAGTGACAAAAAATAATTTAACTATTTTATTGCCATAACTCTTGTGACTTAAAACCTCACCTTTTCATCGTGTAATCACAGCAAAATATGATGCTGAAAACACTATGATCAATGTTAGCAGATTTATTTTTACAGGAAACCTATTGTTTTTCCTGGAAAGATTCAAATTCGAATACAATTTAATGCCAAAACTTTGTTAGAAGCCAACACCGTGGAATCAAGCAGCACTGACCGTCTATAAAGGCGATGGGGGGGGGGGGCGCCCAAACATGTCACCAACGGTGAGATTTCCCTGTTAGTTGTGTGAATGGCTGATGCCAGAGGTACTGAATCTAAATTGTACCGTTTAGACCACCTCTCAGAGAAATCAAAGAAAATCTTGAGGCTTTTATCTTTATTTTTCTGTCTTCTTTACAGCGCCACACGTTTTCCGACAAGGATTGCGCATGAATTCTATGGCCTTCCAAAAAACTACATTTTCTATCAAAATATACGAGACCTGTAAACTTCGCAGATGTGACTGATAAAATCCAATCTCAAACGCATGGGGAAAAACTGAAATTAACAAAGAAGTTATTATTATTATTATTATTATTATTAAGTGTAAAGCAACTGTGAAAGAGGCTGGAAATATGCAGGGGCCTGGTGTACGGTCTTGCTAGGATAACGCTATCCTGTCAGCTAAGCTGCTAGTGTTTTAACCTGACTGCTAACGATTGAATCCACCTACATGTAGTACGTCTATGCACCCGGCCCCAGAATGTTAACACTCATACGCTTGTCTCTCTGTACATGCACATACACACATACACAGCTCACAAACTCCTACACGCAACACGCCAAGCATTCGTCAGTCGACTCACACTACTGACGCATCATTGCTAATGACTATTTATAGACCGGATAGGCACACAAACTTCCGAGAGCGGGCGGTCGTAGGCTTGTCCTCCTCTGGCCATCTGCTTCACTGATGTGATATCCCCAGGATGACCTCCCTCAAGGACTGCTAAGCAAACTGTCCTCAAGTAACCGGGATGAGCTCAGTAAGTGAGGTATTTCTCGAAATTTCAACGAAAAATTCCTCCCTCCCTTTCTCGGGATAACAGCATATGAACATCTCCTGGCACACGAATGTACGCGGAAACGCTCGTTGTCGAGGTGCAGCCAATGGGAGAGCTGGAATCACGTGAAATTAATGAAGCCTACAAGTGCAGATTAATCAAGTCAGGATATTTGTAGGCTTTTCGTTTGTGATGATGCATGAGGATTTGTTAATTGCATTAAGAAATAGAATCTTGTAAAAATGATCGTCCCCGTGAATTGAAACATTTTGCGCTCTTGTAGACCTTTAACGCAGCAGCCAGTCCCAAGACGTGGCCATGAAGAAATGCTGTTTGCAATGTGTCATCGTGAGCAGGAAGCGGTTTTGTAATGGGTAATTTCTTCGAAAATGGGAAGGGAGGGAAAACCCCGTCTCCTCCAAGCTCGCAATGGGAGGTTTCGATATCGGAACATGTTTTGGGTTATTTTTCCCCTCAACACCTTTTTCGTGCCGGGGCTACACCCTTCCCCCAGCTATCTTTTGCACCTTTCCTAGCCACCTGTAACACGTGGCGTGTCCTTAGATCGGTCACGTGGCAAGCAGGTGATATCTACAGGATCTCAGCGTGCAATCCGCGACTGAAAATCAACATATAATATGTTAATACAGCTAGAAACGTCAATCTGATTCACTAAATGCAAATAGTTGATCTTGTTCATTGCAATTTCCTCATTTTACAGTGTTACTGTCATAGATGTTAGCATTTACACACAATCGCAGTTGTGATTTAGATGGTGGGGCAGCGTAACCTCTAACCGGTTGTGCGACAGATAGGAAATTATGTTTAAGCTTTGAACGGCAAAACACTTTGGAAAAGACCTTAGGTAAAAACATTTTTGTCGGCAGACCTCACGCGAACAAAGAAGTTGTACTCTCATGTAACACTTGCGATTAACAAATTGCTGATTTTACTGTTTCCTCTTTCGTCAGCACCAGCACACGCATAACTGGATTTATCAAATAGTATATCTTTAATATTAATCCGATTTTGAAATCCGTCCACCAAAATGTAAATGTAACTTATTACTGTAAGAGATCAGCAAGAGAATTATATGCGTTTTGTAAAATGAGATTATTTCAAAATTGACTGTTTCTGATGTATTTTCTTCAATTTTTTTTATGAAAGCGATTTTTAACGATCTGTAGCACGTATAAAAGTTATTCACTTATTTGCAACTCTAGTGGATTTTGTTACACACGAAAACACGTACACTGGTAAGCTTGGGTGGTTATGTGGACTGCATTCTAATGGGGCTGAGCTTAGGAGGTATTTTCTCCTAAATCTTTCTTGGCATTCATCATTTTTATAAAAAAAACCTTCCTATTTCAGCGAAGAGGAGAAAAAAACATACACTGGCAACACAGACGATAAGCCACAACGCCTCAAGAGGAAAGAACAAAAGTGTCACAGCAGCAATTGTTAGGCGACTAAAGAGCACATGGCACTACGACTAAGAGACCAGCCAGACTGAAAGGTCCCGTGAGGCTTTGCGCGGTCAGCAGTGGCGATCGAAAAAAAAATTGCACGCGCACACATAAAGCGGTCACTGATGGCCCAGACGGGGACAGTATTGCCCACGTCAGCGCAATATTTGAACAAAGCGCAGCCGTTGAGTTATGCTGTGTGTTCGCACATTAGCTCAGCCTCCGTGAAATGGATTTGAGTGGGCGCTGGTACAAACCGCTACTCTGGCGCCGTCGGGTGATCAATGGGAACGGCTTACTTTCATGCCACCCTCGTGTGTCCTATTGCACCCTTTCGTCGTTTCCAGTTAACTCTCCTACGCTGAGAACCTGATTCCAGGGGGAGGGGGAGATAGGAGGCTGAGATTTGTCTGCCCTTCTCAGTTCCCCACACACATTTCTCTCTCCCGTCTTTCTTTCTCCACCTCCCTTTCTCATCTCTCATCTTTCGCCTATTCCCTCTCTTTGTGTATGTGGGTGCACGCATGTGCAGTAGTTTGTATGTGTGTGTTTGTGTGTTGGGAGGTACGCATAGGGGTAGTGGTATGGGCTGGTGAATGCGTGTAGGTGGACTGGCGGACTTGACATACTGGTTTTGCCTGTCCGTGTGGGTGTGACAGACAGAACATCGAAGACACATCCACAAAAACGTACCGATAAAAATGATTACAGGCACACAATCCAACAGGTGCAGATGTAAAAACTTACCCTTTATTAAATGACAAGCAAAACCAGCAGTGACAATTCATTCGAAGTTTTGTTAGTTTTTGGAAAAGAAAGTTCCAGAATACATTCGTTACACCACGTCTCTCTGGCCCTATGCTAACCTCTGGGCTTCACGTATGCCTCAATTAACATCTTTTTTCTGCCCTTTGAACTAAAATCTCTTTCTAAGACTTCAAAGAGCACTGCTGTCAACACTAAACTAATTGCTCGTTAGCACTACTACTTTAGGAGTTCAGTTTTCTGTATACATGTACCTAAAGTTTTTCCCAAGCTATTAAACTTTTCTTGTTTCTCCTGTAAAACTGATTATCTTATTTCTTACCAGACACTTGTTTCTTTCATTTTGTTGCAGAGGGATCTAGGATGGATTGAATCTTGGCTATGCATGCTAAAACAAAATAAAATGAAAACCAGAAAAGATCGAAGAATCCTGGACAAGTCTAGAAGAACAAGAGAAAAAATGAGCAAATCTCAAAAGGTGGAATATCGAACAATCTTAAAGTATCCTGAAAAATACATGACTGTATGAAGAACCACGATTCAGATAGACAGGACGGAGCAGACAATCAGAAAAGAAGAGAATAAAGAGCAGCATGCACTGACCACTCGTCACGACTCTGCCATCACAAGAATCTGAGTACTTTTATTACTTTTCCAATGGTGCTTTCAGATGAAAAGGTCTGAGTGGGCTCAAAGCGGACAGCTCACAGCATCTGCTAGTTTCACAGAGCACCATCACAGCTGACTAACACAGTCATATGCAAGAAGAGCAGTTGTTGAAGTCCTGTCTTCCAATTTCTTTGGTGGGAATACCGCAGGAACCACGATTTCAACAAGAACAAAGATGCCCTCCATTTACACACGAGATTCTCACAACAAAGAGTGACATACCTGAAGAACACTGAAAATGACAAAAATCAGTGACAGATACCAGCAAAGATTTTAGCTAGACGGTAAAAATAAGAAAAGTAGCAAAGGAGGTAAGTAAGGAGTGGGGAAGAGACAAAGAAGATAATACTTAAAGTTACATAGGTACAGGGTCAAAAGGCAAGGACTAGCGAACTAGAATGCTCAAAATCATCATCAAAAAGATTTTAAGTTACCAAGAAGAGTACTAGGAAAACCCAGCTATGAAGGTACAGGGTAAAGGGAGTATCATACCAGCAAGCTCAAGGACGGCAACAAAGCTTGCCGAGAAGATCACTAGTAAACAAAGGTGACAACGGGAAATCAATTGAGCACGACAAACAGAAATGCTGCTCGGACAGCGCGGCAATAACAAACCAGGTTTACAGTCATAAATCCACACATCACTTCATCCCTCTGCTGAATCACCTCTTCTCTTCTCCGATGTCACGAATCCAGCCACTCGAGCGGTGTTAGTTATTGTGGAAGAAAATCTTCCTCAGTTGGGATTTTACAGGCCAGTATGGGTGGAAATATCATATATGGCCAGCAAAACCCCCAGTGAGGAAGTAGAATAAAGCCGCACAGGCCGCGCTGGCAGCCGAAAGTCAGTCAGCGTTGTCTGCCTCTGTTGTGTCCTAGGGGATCTCCCAGTTGTGCCCCAGGCACGTGGCTATGTCCCAGTGGGGAGTCCCATTTTGCGTCCCAGGCGGGAGTCTCAGCTGTGTCCCAGTGGGGAGTCCCAATTGTGTCCCAGGCGGGAGTCTGTTGTGTCCCAGGCAGGAGTCTCAGCTGTGTCCTAGGAGGGAGTATCAGTTGTGTGTCCCAGGCAGAAGTCTGCTAAGGCGACAATGATCACTAATTTCGATGACTTAGGGGCCCGTGGATGAGGAGTCTAAAGCCAGGTAAATGCGCCAACAGTGAAAGATGAGAAAGGTTTGAGAGGACTTCACAACACTCGAGAAAGATTTTCAGGATAAAGATACCGACACAAACCACTACTAAGTTGACAAAACCAAATATATCGGAAATGACTAATTCTACTTTTTCTGCTAATATTCTCACTCCTTAACACAGTTTAACGTGGATTTTTTTAATTGTTCGTGCAACGCTTATGCGCGTAAATTCTAGTTTTCTACCTAGACTACTAATCGTCTGTTTTTATTTTATTCCTGCTTGAAACTACTTTTTATATACAACTTCTAAGAGAACTTTAACTGCTGAATTTGTGGTTTCACTTGTATTTGGGAAACGTTGAGTGCATACGCTATTTTAAAACGACTAAACGTTTCTGAAGCGATGGTATGGCCGTATGAAGTCCTGGTGACGTCACGTGATCCGAGAATTCTCACAAAACGTGTCTTGGGAAATGAACATCTTAATCTCCTCATAAGCTTCGGAAAGAGCGGCAAAAACTAGCGTTTGGGCTTCACATGGACAACGCAGCATACTGAGGAATCTGAAAAAGGTAGAAATAGTTCAACATCAAAAAGAGATACCGTCATGCCAAATGTTTGGCCTCGGGACACAGCTACCATATACGGTAATCTATATCATTTGCTGCTCTCGCTGAAACTGTCCCTTGTTCTTTGTGATGTCTGTCTTTTTTCAAATCGCGGCAAAAAATTGCCCCTAAACCGGTTTTGTCACAGCCCAACGTTTAGTGTCGTATGCTACCAAGTAAGTACCGTGCATCTCACGCGCCCCGACCCCCCACCCTCGTCGTCCTAAAAAATTTGTTCAATTACTCTCTTCGATATCCTGCACTCTCTTCTATCAAATTCACTAAAGTTTTATCTTAGTCTGCAATTTTTATCTCAAATAACCTGCAAAATTTCTCTCCGATATCTTGCATTATTCTCTCTCAAATGCTCTGCTACCTTTCAATATTTTCAATATTCTCATTCAAATGCCCTGCAATATTTTTGGCTTAAAGTATTCTGTTGCATCAAATAGCTTTTTCAACAACCGTAAGGCCAAGTTTCTCTCTCAGTAAAGCCCATTTTGCCATCAGTTAACTCATCATGCAATCTCGGCTGCTTTTTCCTTTTACCCAATGTGTCTCTAATTTCAGCTTTATGCTTTTAAAGCTTTCAAATTAAACTAGATTATGTCATAACACGGGTCACTGTCAAAAAGAGAAATGTTAGTGAAAGCAGTGTTCTAAACTGCACTTTATAAACTGAATATTGATAATGCTGCTGGCGGTTAGGAGAAAGATAACTCAGTTTTCGAGTTCTAAAGCACTGTACAGTACTGTTTAAAACAAATAATCAGATCCGGAATCGATACATACATCCCAGGTGGTTCGTCGGTCTTTTACCTGAGGATTTTCCCCACTCTTGTATCCATGGAAAAGGCATGGATTTTAATCCTGGATGACGTATCCTGGCAAGAAAAGAACAAGTCTAAAGGTGTAAAGATGGCAACATGGCCGAGCCTTGCACGATACCACTTTACAATTAGTACTTCTGTTATGTAGGTGTGGCATTCAAAACACAGAACAGCGTTTAAATAAGGGTTAGGGTTATTTAAAGGGGATGTCAGTATAACTGAACGATGCATCCGAAATTTAAGACGCTATAAACAAGGTTAATCCCTAAAAAGTATAAATCATATTTTTCTGTCTATATAGCGCGACGACACAGAGGTAAGGGATAAGCAAAACACATATGTAGGCAAACAGCTAATAGATAACTCACAACTGAAAGTTGTGTGAAATTCCTGTTCCAGTGAAGCACGTAAAATTTCAGCTAGTTCACCAAGAAGTGAAGTCATACTAAAGTCTATTCAAAAGCTTGTTTGTGAAGACAGTTCAATGTTTTAAGCTTCACAAAAAATGGATATAATATAAATGGCAACAAAGAGATCTAAAAGACTTAAACATTTTAAAAAGAAATAAAAGACTTGAAAGGAATCATCTGCCCGCATACAAGTAACTCGTATGCGGTTCACATTCACTGCACCCGCACAGGTACACACACATACACAACACCACACTCCACAGGTGTCTCAGCATCATTACGTCACATCCTTTCAGCACCTCGCGCGAAACTGAAAACCAATGGCCGGCCATCCTGAGAACTCGCCTACAACACCACCCTAACCACCTCCGTCCATTCACCTGAAGCAGACAATCCATGGCGAAATCTGATTCTTTGACTCGACCGTATTGCAAGCATTGATTCTCTAATACAACACTACGCGAGAACAGCCGCCGACATGTTTTCCTTCACGCAAATCCGGTTGCGAGATCAATACTTGTAGGCAGACTAGCAAAATCACTGAAGTCTCTCATTCAAAAGACGATCCGGCACAATTCTGCAGACTACAACTCACTAGCGAAACTACGACACCCCCCAAAACTATGTGAAAAGACAACACCACAGCGACGAAATTATACTTCATGGAAAGTCTTCGCACTTCCGGAGCCGTCAATGGCGCGGACGACAACAGGCCTTGACACGGGATCGGCATGGGCGGGCACGCACGTCTACTGCGCCACCTGTTGACAGCGCATGCGTAAGCACCATTTTGCACGTGACTGTGACAGGAAAGAAACGTCCACGTGTTCTGTAAGCTTGGTTTAAGCAGTCTCTGCTTTCCATTGCAAAGTGCGTATGTTTTCAGCTTACGTAGCTTTTCTTTTAAAAAAAAAATGTACAAAGACGCCCCGAGATCGGAACTTTTCGACTGAGGTCCCCCCCTACTCCCATCTTTATTTACGTCTGTTGAATCTCGTCAAAAGTAATGTACTCTAATCTCCAGCCTTCTGATAATCTACATCTAAACTACACTTAGGAACTTACGAAAAACCAGCAAGGACATATACGTATCGCATTACTTCGTCGCAGGGTGCTGCTGCTTAAAGTAATCCTGGAGGCAACACGATATTCAGTGAAGTAAGCAGCGAATTTGTGATGTCCTCGTTTGAAACATAGTCACGATTGTACAGCTACATAAGGACGATGTCAAGTAACCTTTCTGCACGTGTTTGTTAGACGAAACGCAAACCGTCACAGATTGTCTGCTGAGTCGATTTCACACTGCCTGTGATGTTCGGCGAGCAGCTCTTGCACGTGACGGGAAAGATCGAGCGATGTGAGTTAAAGACGCAAAAGACATTAAAATAACTAGAACGGATAGATGGACGAACGGCCAAATGGCATAGGGACAGATAACGAGGAAAATCGGCAGAAAAGGAACGAACCAGAAAATGAAAAGACCACAACAAAAATTGGACGAGGAGAAAATGGGAAACATTAGAAATAAATGGAAGAGACAATAGGGACAGGTAGACAGTATTAGAAAAGCCAAGGGCAATAACTGGGTATGAATAGGAAAGAAAAAGGGTAACAACTAATAATAACGCAGGCAGGGGTGGAAGACGGCAATATTGCCCTTTTATGATGAGACCTAAGCAGTTATTATTCATCCTGTTCAATAATGAAATAAATACTTCTCAATTATGTTGCGACCTTTTGTTTTGCCCCCACCTTCGCTCAAAAATGGTGTCTGGCAGTGCGAGCCAAAGGCGACCACCATCTGTCACCGCATGCATGCAAATCAAACTTTCTTTCTCGAACTCTGCACCGTACATCGAGATGCCATGATCTGCATCATCGATCTGCCGGGGAATCCGTCTGTGTTCCACTCCTTCATTCCTCCAAATCCCCGCAACAAATAAAACAAGACTGCGTCCTCCTTTTTCCGATTCCGTTTGCAAACTCGTGTCAGTGAAGCAATCAGCCAAGTTTTCTAAGAACCTCCTCTTAATGCTTCAGATACGCTCATCGCAGTTTCAAGGCTTATTCCTGACGACAATTTTCTAAACTTTACCAGGATGGTGGAGTGAGTGGGGAGAGAATCGTATCGAAAACACACATCCAAAAAGGTCGATTACTAAGACACATAACCCTGCTAAGCAAGTTGGCTTTTGTTCAAACATTTTGCTTGAATGGAAAAACGCAATCGGCGCGCAACGCAGGTGAGCCCAACTGAGCCACGATCGCTCCTTTCTCGAAACCTTAGAACTATTATTCTCCTCTGATACCGTAGTTATGTACCAGAGGTGCATCTGTACCCAAAGGTTTCTCTTACTTCAGTTTACTAGCCAGAACTCGTTAGAGGGGTCTTGTTAACCACAGCTAAGGACAGTATGCAAAACAGGGACATCTACGGGTCCTATGGGTCTGCGCCTGTTCCCAGTTACACGATTCTGTAGGCCCAAGGTTAACTCTGCTTCCTCATTACAGCCCCTGCACCATCCTAAAAGGCTATCCTGATTTTCCGCACATATCACGTTTAACACTTTGTCCAGTCTGCAGAGAATTGTTAAAATGTAAAGAATGCATGTATTTAAAGAGTAGAACCGGGCATCGCCGTACTTTGTCAGGACGGGAACCTCCCACCTCACGTCACCTTTATCTGTTACACTCATCCTCGAAAAGCACACGAACAAGATAACTTTCTGAACTGACTGCACCTGCCCCGAATCATACCATCACATTGTATAACTCTGTGACTACACTTTCATGATGAACAGAATTCATTCTCCCTCGTAATCCATACTACTGTGTTTCCCCTCTCTCTGATTTCTCGCTTTTGCGCGGTCTTTGGTGAGATGAGGATTGTTGACGCACAACAAACATAGGAGCTACAGAGGAAACACCCCGAAATGCGTGCTAAGTACAGTTCAAAGAAACAAAGATTGCGTGGGAAAGAAATCGATATTAGCCCCAGCGTTAAGCACGCAAACTGGATTGCTGCTGTTAGCTTTTTGTTTTGTTATTTAGATAATGTGTCTTGTATCGTTGCCGGTCATTTGACAGACTGCAGCTTCTACAGTAAATCATCCTAGGCTCTGTGTCTGATCGTGAGTGCTTCTCATTCTCTCTTGTTCCTGCCTCATTCAATACACGAGGGTTTTTATTTGTATTTGAATGTTCGTTAAGCGATAAAGTAGCAATCTTTCCAGGTCGGTGTGTCCCACCAATGACAAACGCTTTTGTTGTCAAAGTTTTCGAATAAAAACCCGATAATTTTCCAGTTCATGGGTTCCCCTGCGACTCCTATACATCATTTCATACATTGATTGGTGAATCCTGCATTTTTAGTTTTGTTTTTTCGTTAACCTTAACCCTTTTACGTACATGTGTTTAAATGTGGCAAATGTTTGAATGTTGCCCTAAGTTGTTTGAATGTTGGAGTGTGAAATTAGTTTTATTTAAGTGTTACTATATGGTCTTCAGGTTTCTTGACTCTTTAGAATGTGACCTTCAATCCCTGGTGACTAGTCTGCCTTCCCCGGAGATAAGGATGGCCGAGTGGTTAGACTACTGGTGTTCCGAGGTCGAAGACGCTCAAGGGTCATCACAAAAAATGGCTGACCCCGAGAAACGTGTGGTCTCTACCATGACCAAAGGGTCAGGAGACTTACACCTTTTGACCTTTTCAAAGCTCGGGGAACAGTGGTATTTGCAAACGAACCATAGACAAGCACCATACGCCTAAAAAAAAAAGCAAACCGCTCTTCATCCCTACCACTTTCTTTGCAGTTTGTGGAAGTAACGCGGTACCGAGACAAAATATCTTTAGAAAACCGCAAAGCTCCATGGCTTGAAAGAGAAACACTGATGGTAGACCAACAAGGAAACTCGCAGGCCCAGACACGCCAACGAAACAACGGATTCAAAGAGTTACTGTACCTGCAGGTGGCACTGCAAGCAGCCACGGAGAAGGAAACACCACCCATCCATCGATCAGCAGACTGCACGGTAACCCAGTTCAGCCCGCTAACCTGGGACGGAAGCTAGGTGTTCAGGCAATCGTTGCAAAACCAGGTGTTCCAGTGATCGTGACACAGCAGTGAGGTGTTTCGACGGCGTCTCCATCCTTACATGTCGGTCTATTGTTGAGCTGCAGTTTCGCTGGGGCCAACGTTTCTGCAACAACAAATGGTTATGGTTATTTTTAACAGAACTGTTCTTTGCATGAATAGATTCTTCCGTCGTTGGGAATGGTGTTTAGTGAACAGCTTGGTAGATTAGGTGGTATCTTCACACACAAAAAAGACAGAGATAAAGGACAACACACATATAAAACACGCGCGGGGTTTGCATCATCTCATCCTACTCAATTGCAACACAGCAAGCAGGCGGTTCAACTTGAAAAAAAAAAACAACAAAAAATTAATCAAAACAGACAACAAAACTGAATCTAGTAACAAAACTGAGCCTAGTAACATGATCAGTCAAACACTTTACACGTCGTTGACAGCTGGGAAGGAGGTTAGGTGGGAGGAGCATTAGAGGGAGTGTACTCTCTTTTTCGCTTGGCAATGTCGTGCAGGTGAGATGCCTTCGGTTGTCATGACACTTAATGATATATATTTAATTCCAGGCAATGGCATTTTAAGCAGCAGAGCCTGACCAGCCTGCCAGTCTGCTAACATATGCTGTAAAGGTCCTTCAATAAACTGCTAAATGTCGGCCAACTTTGCTGCACCAACGACTTACAACACCTACGCTGCTAAAGATCAATAGAGGAAAAAAACGGAACGTATGTGGAACTGTGCACTTTAATACCTCCCACGCCGATATCTGACCATGCTTGTTTTGGTTTTTTTTAATATTTCCCTTGTGAGGAAACCTGGTTCAAGCTATTATGTCTAAAAGTCTTAAGTGTCTATTGACCCATCTCTTTAGGAAAATGTTGTAGCCTGATGGTCAATGCACTCGATTTTGGCGCAGAATGACGTTGGTTCTCGGAGGGTAACGTTGCCCCAGTAGAAACATGCGAATGAAAAATGTTGGCCTTGAACTTCCATATGCTCTAGAAACAAGGAATTTTTTAAGTTTACTACCTCTACGGCTACTATGCAATAAACCATGTAATGTTTCCCCCATTTGTTTTGAATGCATGGGGGGATTCATGGTTTACCCCTTCAATATTTCATTTAAGGCTTACCGAGCTTTTGGCTGTATTTTTGTATACTGAAATACGAGACATGCTGCAACATGCATACGAAAACAAAGACGACCTTCTCCCCTACACTCTGGCTTGCGTTGCTTCTTATAAGCTTGTGAACTCTTACATGACTTGTAAATGCACATGAACACGCATATAAAGACATGTGTAGTGTGTTTCTGAGTGGGGTTTTTTTTCCTTAGAACATCCGGCTTCAATTCGGTTGAGAAAAGCATTAACACGTAAATGTTCAGCGTATTTTGACTGGCTAATTTTTTTTCCCAAAGATGAATCAAAAGAAGTGCACATGTGAAGCACGACCGAATGCATGCAAACTAAGACCAATTTCACGCGAAACTGGATAAAGGGATATTAAGGTATATAAACTTAACCACAAAGTTTGTGTGCGTCCATTTATGTTTGTGTGTGTGTGTGTGTGTGTGTGTGTGTGTGTGTGTGTGTGTGTGTGTGTGTGTGTGCGTGTGTTCATAAGCACGTGTGGAGCAGGAGTATAAGAGTGTCAACAAGTTATAAGACATTCACCGACATCCACACGTCGAGAAAAAACCTAAGTACGAGTGTTTTTCCCATTTCCTCTACGAATTAAGTAAATTCAGTTTTAATAACATTCATCGTCTAACCACCTTTACCATCAATAAGCATAATATTTATTCATGCTACTCAACATCAATACAACTTTGTTGTTAGACATGTTGATAATATTGTCTACCGTCAACACAGGGGAAATGTGTCTAATGGAACAGTAAGCCCCTCATTATTATCTGAAAAGTTTCGTATTGTGCAGATTTCTATCAAATTATTCACTAACATTCCGTGAAGCTCACCCGAGCAGAAATATACCCTGGTGGACTTTTAACGCAAAACAATCTCGTAAGGAACCGAGCACAGCTCCCTCCAACAATATGTAGCTCTGACAAAACAAAGGATATGCAAGTGTCATTGTCATAGTTACGCGAGTGTAAATTATTAAGTATAGTCAATCGATTCAGTGCTACGTTTGCGATTCATGTTTATCATCACAACTTAATTCGGAATACCGACATCAATTTTCTGCCACCAGCACACAGTTCGATAAAGATACATGACACAACTGGCCAAGAAGTTTACAAGAAAAGTTTGTTCTCATGTCCGTCACGTTTATGTAACGAAGCTCTTTCCCATTTACCAAGCGCATGAAGGAATAATACGAGTGGAAAAAAACTTGCGACCGACTTTACCTCGAAGCTTTGCCCAGACTAATTTGCGACTTCAAGCTGTAGTTGACTTGGTCTCTTACATTATTTGCCTGCCGTCGCTGATCTTTCAGAGTTCCTGACCAGCCTAAAGCTCCGCTGAACTTTGGGGGACTTTGAGAACAATCTGTATATTTTCAGAAGTACTCGAAATCGGCCAGCAGATTTAGTTTTTTTTTCCCCCTTTTCCTGCCTATCAGGCAAAAGCCCTAGGCGCGGCACACAAGATTGGCCTGAAACTGAGACACAGATGGACATGAAAATGGCTGGTTTTAGAGCCGAGTCCGGAAACACCGCAAAAAGGAAAAGCATTTAAGTCAGTCGCGCTGAGCAGATGGTAACACCCCAGCCTATCCCCATCACCTCCCATGTACTCTTCCAACGATATGTCCTACACACGTCATGTATTAGCTGTTTGCTTCTTCGTCTTCTGGCCAAATGATTTAATGGCATATCTGTTCACGATAGCGCCCTTTTCATCTGCAGGGAAATAAGTTCACATCAGGCTGAAATCTGATAGAGGAAAGAGGTTACACAAACATAAACGTGCATGTAAACACTCTTTCATTCTGTATGTGTGCATGTTACTAATTCTGTTTGCTATCTTTATCCATTTTTTATAAAATAAATGCTACAGATGTATTTCACTGAATTAGAAACACGGCCTGCAGCGCAGTACGCCTGAAATGAAACATCAGATGAAGTACACGATGCCTTTACCACACTCCCCCCCCCCCAAAAAAAAAGCAGCTACAAACGAAAGCTATTTTTCATACGCTAGATAATGTAAAACATCTCTGCAAGACAATACCAACAATTCTGTGTGAAATGTAAAATGAAATGTTGGTTGACTTCATAAAATAATCCTAAATCCTAAAAGATCAGAATCATATGTCCTTGACGAAAGAGATATCAGAAACAAGCAGCAAGTACCCTGGGTGCGATGTGTTTACAGTCAGCGACACGCCACAGCAGTGAAGGTGAGACCTGATGCTATTGTCACACGTCAGATGCATAACATTCTTGTCAAACTTGTCAAACGTGAAACACATACTATTAGTGGTCGCACGTTTCCCTCTTGTTCTCATTCTTACGCCCTTCTTGGCTCTAAGCCCCATGGTAGTAGCTCAAGTCTGATTTTTTTAAACAAAAAAGCAAAAAGAAAAAGCACCAGCAACACTCTCCACCACCGAACCCGTGCGAAATGCACCGCTGGTCGTTCTCAAGTCACGTGATGGACACATTAGGCGCAAGCGATGCGAGAAGTTCATGACTGCTGACGTAGAGGTGCAATTTAAGGGGGTGTGGCACAGCGTGGACAGACACGCTGCAAGCACGACAAGCAGGCCGAGCAGGATTTATGGAGTTGGGAGAAGAGGTGGCGGTGTCGGGTATTTCTTGACCACAGAGTGCGCCGACAGACGGCGATGAAAATGGCTGGGTTGTGGATGTGGGACAGCTGAAAAAAGTCGGTCCTCGATGACAAGATGGACATCAATCGACCAGCAACGAGTCGACAGAGTGCAATTGTCCTTGCTGAACAGCCAGCCGTGACCTTCACCTGTCCGTAAACTTTTAACCCCTCGTTACCTCGTCACGAGGCGAAATGTTCGGCTATAAAACCCGCGCCCGATGCAGTGTGGGGCACTTGCACTTATTTTCCTGCTGCACGATAGTCATCTGGTGATTCGTGATGATATTAACAGCAATAAACAGATGGGAGAAAAATGCTCAAAACAAAATGTGACGGCAGACTGCAATGTGCGATAACACGGGTTAGGGCTGGCTGCATACCCTTTTCAACCCACCACCTCAAAAAAAAACCCCATAGAACAGTGGTATCGGATTGCCTCAGAAGTTATATTTACATCGGGACTACCGCTACAGCCACAAAAAACACCATGTAGGGGGCGTAGCTAGGAAGCAGAGTTCCATGACTTTGGGTATCTTTTTCTGTCCATTCAATACCCAAAACCCTCTGTTAACCAAGTGTGGACAGTATACAAGACGGGGACCTACGTAAGCCAACCTTTAAGTCTGCGCAGGATTGCATCAGTGAACTGCGGAGCGATTTTGGTCTAGTGTTAACTCTCAGGTAAGTTTTTCGAACTTCATGCCCAGTACGACCCGAGGAATAATAGCCGCGGCCCAGACAGCTAGGAGTCGCTGATCTATCATCCGCCAGCTGTCGAGGTGTGCGCCATCCTGCAACTGTTGCACTTGCACTACCTCTGGCCCATGAATGCCTCCCAGGCACTTTGACCTCTGGTGATTGGTCCCAGTTAAAATACCCTAAAATGTTCCATCATCTGCCAGCTCCGACTAACCACTATAAGGGTGCAGCACCCTGGAGAATGCTGTTTGATCCGTTGGTAAAACAAATGTCAATTAGTTGGAAGAGAGTTTTAAACTGCCTGGAAAGAGTGTCTATTATCCCACGTGGGCAGACCGTCTCGCTCGATGGTTCAAGGGCGTGCTCTCCTCGGAGCCAGTCACGTGACTTCACAATGCACGGGTTCTTCAGCTGCCGTGTTTCTGCGTCGTTTCAGCGGAATAAGGCCGGACAGGTTTCATTCCAGTTCAGCGAAAGCAAATTATTATATATCCAACTGCACTTACTAGTAGGGATCCGTTTTATAGAACAGAAGATTACATGGAAAATTTAACTCCAGTATAGCAAGAAGACTCGCGCAAAGAACTCGCGCGCGAACACACACACACACACACACACGTGTTTTAGAACTTTGGATTTGCGTGAGACGACTGTGCCATTCATGCTGCGAGAGTGGTAGCTGACAGGTTTAATAGCACGCCACAAAAGATTAGCAGGATGACATGAGAGACTCATTACTAGTATACGATACGAAACGTCAAGTAATGAAGCGATCACGTGACTTATGCGTAGTAGTACTCGACAAAAGTTTGCGTGTCGCTTGCTGTAGAGTGTAGAGGATGCAGACAAAGAGCTTGAAGGGTTGGGGAGAAGTCTGGCGAGGGAGAGGGAAGAACAGAGGTAGTAAAAAGGTCCTTCTAACAAATGTGGTCGTACTTTTGAGCAAGTTTGGCACAGTTTGTATATAAGCATTCTGTAAATACATTTGCCAAATGTGCTAAAACGTTTATCTATATAAAGAACGGTAAAGGAAGACCCTTAGAGGCAAAAAGCACTGGCCAGCTAGGGTATATTCTTTCCTAAAAACCGTAAGATTTTTACGCTTGTCGGTGTCATTTTTTATGGTAGGCAGACGAAAACGACAGCGACAATAATGCTGGTGGTGGTGGTTGTAGTGCTGATGGTGGTTGTTGTGGTCAGCGGGGTTTTCGTAGTGCTAATGGTTTTAGCGTAACACGCACGAAGAATGCCACACAGGAACAAACACATGGTCAACGATGTCTAAAATGTCTTCGATTATTCTTTCCACAGCCTATCCTTTATTTTGAAAAACGGACAGAAAGGAAATGGTACTTTTTAGTGACCTGCAAATGCATATACCTCTGATTTTCTTTAAAAGATGACAAATCGCTGAAAAGTCATGGTACCTTTTAGTGACCTGCAAATGCATATACCTCTGATTTTCTTTAAAAGATGACAAATCGCTGAAAAGTCATGGTTAATACCAAAGAAGGACTATTTCTGCCAGATGAAGGTAGGGCAGGCGGACGATTCTATTAGTGAGACTGCCTGCTTGTAGTTCCAGCTTCCTAATCGTGCCGTGTAATACCTTGCTGCAAGCAGTTTATACTATTAACGACTTTCAATTGGTCAGATTCGGTAACAAAGCTGCTCAAATCTCAAATCTAGAAATGAAAGAACACAGCGAGCACCATGTCTGGGCAGGAGATACCGCTATGCGTCAGCGTGTTTCAAGGCCGAAGGTTTATGACTCAGAGGGGATTGCTAGGGGAATGAAACAAAAGTGAATAATGGGAAATTTAAAAAAATGAGGTGCGAGTGATAAAGAGAGATTCGATAAAATTTCAAGGTCGAGATTAAACGACATCTGCTTTATGACAAGTGGGAAGCGACCAACAAAGTTATATTGCCAGATGACTGAGTTTCGTGACAAATATCACACTGCAGGCATGGGGAGAGAGGGAGGTAGAGGGATCTGGCGGTTACTTGTGCTCATTGTGGGGTAATGTGCATACAACTAGACAGTGATTGCGATTAAGTGGATTTTAAAAATATCTGAGGAGGGGAGACTGCAAATAAGGGAGGGAGATGAGGCCAGGCTCCGCCATATGTCATATCAAACTGTTAGGACAAAACTCGCAACAAACATTTGATCTGGGAAAAATATCACATGTCAGTGCCAGCGCAACATGCTTTGTTCGGCTACAAAGTCAGAACGAACAGCTGTTGATCGTCGAAACAAGAACCAAGAATCAATTTTTAAAAGTATATTAAGCCTCTATAATTTAACGTAAAATGCAAATACAATAACATTTTTAGGAAGATTTCAAGCAAACTTAAACGACTTTAAACAACAGTTTAAGGCTGAACGATTTCAACTCTTCATACAACCAGATCACGAGGAAAACATTAGAAATCAGAAGACAGTTTCCTGAAGTTTTAGACTGTTACCTGACACACCTGTCCGCCAGCAGCATTACGATGATAAGGATGACTTCGCGTGACGTAAGAAGGGAGGGGCGCCACCTAGGATGCACCTCATGACGATGACCACGCCAGCTGCACCTTCGTGTTGTTGACAACATCGACCGCACCTCCATCGATGACAGTGACAGGTAGAAAACACTTGCCAATAATATCTCAGTGGTGTATCGCGACCTCCCCAGATGAGAGAAAGGCTTGCACGTGTCGGCGACAATTACAGACTGGCATACAGACAGTGTGTGTGTGTGTGTGTGTCATCGAGAGAGAAGATTCACAACAGCAAGATACATAAAATTGAAATGCACAAACCTTTTAAAATTTGCGAACGCACATACACAGAGACTGTCCACCTCAACCTATTCCTACGGAACCAAAGACCCCACAATTCCGGTTTGTGAAGATTTAGTCATACAAAATAACACTGAGTTTTCGAGCGGCGGGCGGGCGCATTAAATCCGGAAAACAAGTGAGTCAGCCAGTCAGTGTTTTCACACAGGCTCAAAATAGTCATCAAAACCAACACAAACACCATCAAGTGACTGGACGCTTTGTAACCAAAAATTTGCACGGACCATCGTCACTCAACAAGGGCAGGACGGAGTTGTCTTTACGCCTTAAGCAATAAAGGTCAAGAAAGGTCTGTTAACGCTAGGACAAAGGCGGAATACAACAGAAAAAAATACTTTTAAATAAATACCCCTCCACCTTCTCTCTCTCCTCTGTGTGTGGTTCGCGTTGTGGCGTCAGTAAGGGGAGGTAAATCCCATATGATTACGATGTGCCGGGGGGGGGGGAAACAAGTGCTTGAACTAGTTGTCCCTTTATAGAAATTAAGCCGACAGGGTGAACATACCTTAGGCACCCACCTGTCTACAGTGTTTAATCCAATAGCCTCGTACTTCCAATGACTAACTTCGACATCCATCATCGCGTCCAACACCTAATCGTCTGCAATGAACTGAAAACAAAACCTTCCACTCACGGCGAACACAGTGTTGGTGGAATGTACCAGAAAACGTACTGCCAACGGAAGATGCAAAGCCAGGTGAATGCCAGTGAAAGCTGACTTGCATGTCGACTTCTCTCTCGCGCGCACACAAACACATACGCGCGGGCACACACACACACACACACCACAGAGCTATTATCCGTAGTACAGGCGCACGACCTGCGGCACAGCCACACGCTTCTCCCCGGTATGACGAAACATGTTTCTGTCGATATTTATACACATGACTCGCTTCTGCGCCATCCGCGCAGGACCGGCAGACGAAGGGGGGAACAAACTCCGTAGCAACGCTGGTAGCAGGGCGTGTCCCTGTGTGCAACATTATCCGCCCTAAAGTTCAAGTCTTGAGCGTATTGTCTTCTTCGCCGACAAACCCACGTCTAGACCTCTGATGCACAGAGAACGAGCAAAGGAAAAAACAAATCAGCTGGAAACATGGCCGCCAATTATAACCGGAATGCTACTGAAGTTCATCATCGAAAGGAACGTTGCACCTTTATATCATACCGAACACCAAATAAGTGGAGCTAGGGAATAAACAATGATAAAAGCAATCTTTCAGTCCCATCTGGGGAGATGAAGGCTGAATGGGGTACATAACCACATATTTAGTCATGTCCTTGTCACGTAATAAAGGAAACAGACAAATTGAACGTTAAGTGTGTCGGGAGAAAAGTCTACAATTTTATTTTAATGTTTACTAAAAGATGAGACGACTGATTTTCGTTTGCTAGTTCATCCGTAAAGGTCGCTCTTAACAGGGTCGACAGAAGCGAAGGTTTGACCAGTTTTGGCAAGATGGTTATATAAAATCTTTGCCAAACCTTTTCAAACCTTCGTCCATATTCATCCACTTAAGAACAGCCAACTAAATGGTCGTCTTTCGTATTATTCTTGCATTCTCATACCGGACTAAGTAGAAGTTTAAAAAAAGACGAGTTTCAAATACAGCACTGCCTTTCCTCTGCTTCTTGTTGCTGCGACAATAAAGGGAGATAAAGGTCGCGGCTCCGAGCTTTACGGGCCAGCCAGGAAGGAAAACAAATTCAGTGACAAACCAGACGTGACAATTATAGAAGCTGTAGGAACCTAAAGTTTCTGCTGTAACAAATTCCGTGTCTGATCAGTCGTGACAATCAACTTAAAATTAGTATCTGTACGAAGCTAAAGTTCTTGCTGTAGACCTTTGTGATAATACGAGTATGCAGGTGTAACAGCAAACAGGGAACAGGAGAAACACCCATGCCGGCTGCCTTCTGAGTCCCCGCTGCTCATTTCATTCTCTTTCAGCCAAACGCATACAGCAGCACAACATTACGATTGCAATACGGATAAAGTACGTAAACATTATGACAGCAATGCAATTAAACTACAACAATACGGCTACACTATGACAGCACAGCAAAAGTACAGCTATAGTATCACAACGAAGGTAGCTAGATATGGAGGAGGGGCTGTGGGGTGAAAACGTACAGAAAGTCATGTCGTCCAAGATATGTAAAGAAATATTCGTGCAGGCAAAAAAAAAAATCTAAAAAACAAACAAAACATCTATCTATAAAAGCAAAACCCAACAACTTACAAAAATCCAAACGATGGTCTGAAGCAACAGTGAAGGGTGTGTCTGAACCCGCCTCATAAATAAATGATGGTGTTTGACAGGTCGGCAGCTTACTTGTTCCGCTCGCAGGACAATTATTTCGGTTACTCAAGAGCTACGGGGTCAACATCTGGTTTTATAATGGAGGAAAAATAATAACACAAGGAAAATAAAACTTGTGATTCATCAAGAAGGAAAAAAAGGAAGGCGGAAAGTCAAGCAGGAAAAAGGAAATTTTACTCGAATTAGCAGGAGAAAGACACAGTTGTCGAAATATGGTGAGCAGGATGATTTCAAGATAACTGCGAGTCGCGACTGAGGAATTCTTTGAAGTATGGGGGGAAAATGAGCTGCTGTGAGGAAAAGGGAGTAAACAAGAACTCTGTGAGGAAGACTCACACAGATACAATGACAAAAACAGACTGGATGATATTATGCCATGTAACTGTTACGGATTCTTAACTATGCAGCATGGGAAAGGCGTTGGAGGAACCTCCCCTTTTTCTGCATGTTGCCAGTTCATGCTTTGAGTTCAGAGTTCATTTGATTTAGAGTTCATGCTTTGTAATATCCCCCCCCCCAACTCTTGCGCTCTATTTTTCTCTAAATATGTATACGCGAGTCCCCCGTCCTCTTCGAAGGGATTTTCATCGTACTTAGATGATTCATTTCTACTTGGGTAAGTAACTATAGCAATTTTACAGCTAATACATGCAAGCTTTGACACGCTGCCAGGGCGCGAAAAAAGCTCTTGTATTAGTTCATCTACTCCTTTGAAAGATTCAACTGTGCATTTCTAGGTTCATATACCATTGTGCGATAAAAATGATAACTAATAAATAAAATAGTCGATATTCCTTAAATTTCATATTTGCTCGCATTTTGTAGCAGCAAACTGTTACGGCAGTCACACATCTGATCCCCTTTCCTCTACTGTCTGTTGCCCAACATTGACCAAGCAAAAAGGAGAAGGCTTCTAGTATGCATATCTTCGCCAGCAACAGAAAACGCGGTCTGGTCGGACGCCATCAACTCTTTGGAAACAGTAAGTGCGCGTGAGACTCAGACCAAGAGGCATCGATCCTTTCACACGCCGAGGTTTACAAGTTTGCTTTGAGTACCGTCACGGCTGGATCTTCTTTGTGAGAAGACCGGACCTAGAGTCAGCAGACGAACAGGATGGGTGAGGTAGGGTGGAGGGGGAGGAGGGATGGGAAAAGTATATCTAGGGGTGTGCATGCAGAAAGAATAGGCTGTGCGATCTGAAACAGCGCCGCTTCTTTAGCATCATGCGGTGGCGATCGCGTTACTCGACTGCCATCAGTCTGAGAGGCACGCCCACGAGGTCCTCAAGCCCCAGCAGATCGCATCCACCAAGTCCTGTGTGGGTCGACGCCGACGCAAAACTGCTGCCGGTTTATCGCTGGTCACGAGGCTCACGTTCTACGACTGTACCTGACATCAGTGTAAAAACAGTTTCACGCCACCTGTATCTGACTTCGCGCGCTAAGCGGGTTTCGAAAGACGCCTAAAGGATGCCCTGCATATCAATGAAAGATTAAAGCAGATTCTCTGTTTTTATGCGCAATCGTCTTGACTGAACCTGACTGTCGCTGCTGGTCTAATGTGTCTTCGGTGGCTGCGCAGTAATGTCCTGGCCTTAAATACGCATGCCTCTTAGGGGTGAGGAACAAAGAAAAGAAAGGCAACCAGTGAAGGTATATAACCCACTCTAGTTATGGGATTTGCAAACCTAAATGCCAATCACTTCTGATAACGCTTATTTTTTAAAGCTCTTCTAAGCTGCTCTGAAGTTTTACTCAAGCGTGCGCGCGTGTGACAAAAAGAAAGAGCATGATACGGATAGATAGCAAGATCGACAGTGATAGATTGTTACTGCCTTTATTTGTCCCCTCGCAAGGCGCGTAGAAGTGAACAAATAAAACCACAGCAAAACACCCAGTTATCCAAGCAAGGTTGTTTGTCATACACTCTCTCTATTCGTGTGGAAGTGAAAGGAACGAGGCAGAGAGAAAACCAGCAGATTTTTAAAAAAGGCAAGTCTGCAAAGTCCACGATTCCCGTTTCTACAGGAAGAAATATATCTGGGTACCGTACGTCATTCGACAGCCCCAGGGCATCACTCAGTCAGGCAACAATACTGCAACAGTAACACGATCGATCAACCTTCCCCTTGCAGAAGTTGGCATGATTTCTAATTCCACCGTTTCAAGAACTGCATTAAACAAACGAAAATATCTGGAATTTGAAACTGTTCGCATCTTGCTTGCCTGGTTTCCATCGGCAATAGAAACGTATAAATAAACTTTTACAAAACAGGATTCCAGTTCTATAATTTTTTTGTTTTTTTTCGACTCCTTCTCTTGCTCAAATTTCGCTGAGGAAGCATTTCAGATTAGTTCTACGAATGGCAGGTGCCACTCTGCGCTCTTGATTAGTAGTGATATACATCAGTACTGACATTTTTTCAGTTTGAGATGGAGTCTATTTACTGCGCTGGTAAGAATGTTATTGATATACATCTATTATGAAGTCGCGCTTCTCTGTTTTCATTAAGTATTAACTGATTTTTTCAGGTTTAGTTGTTCTTTAATTCTCAAAAGGAAACCAGTCTGATTAAATCTGTTGCACAAGTTAAATACAGACATGTCTATACAATGCAAAGCCTTAACGAGACTGAACTACATTCGGTCTCATGTAAATCACTTGGCAAACAGCTTTGTAACAGCCGAGTTCTGGCGGTCTTGTGGCAATGTGACAATAGCGTACTGTGTCACAGCAGATGACAACACATACACTAAGGTCAACAGATTATTAACCCCCATTGTGACAGTATATGAACTGATGCTACAAAATGCAGAGGAAATACTTGTCCTTGAGGGTATTATAGCAACTTTTTCAACGACTCATCTTTAGCTGATATCGACATCTGTCGACACCACGTCAGTAATGATGATGATAGAAACGAGACAGATCAATCAGATGATGGTTATATTTTCCTATGATTATCTATAGCAAACTTCAACAACGACCTCTTGAGATCGATAAACGTCTTCTCTGGATGCGCACAGCTGGTTGCGCATAGATTCCCTGTCATTCTTCTTGTCATTAGAGTAGAGTGCTTTCAACAAAAAGAGCGCTTTGCATTCGAAACCGCACGTTTAATCGTTGAAGCAAATTTACAATTCCGACAGCTTCCTGCTAGCATTTAGTTCGGTCACAAACCTGCCATGTAAATCTCAATGATACGAAACGAAACGTACCGAGATGATACACTGGGCGAGCAACAGCAATAGAAGCCTAACTTTTGTTTTTTGTAGAGTTTTTAGTGACTGAATGCATTCATTCAGTTCGCGTTCGTTTCCTGATGTGCTTCATTATCACACGTCGGAAGGGAAGTTGAGGGGAGGGGGAGAAGTGGTGAAACGGTTCATTACTCAAACAAAAGAAAGGCAGATTTTTTTTAAAAGAGACGGGAAATATAAGCAACGATGATCATTAAATATTTCTGTGGAAACAGAGAAGCTCTCTCGCTTTCCCCTCCACTCCATTTATTACCTTCTTTGCTCCTTCTCTCAACTCGGATCAGTCACTCCTCTCTAGACGGTCTCTAAATGGCAGTCTGTCAGCCTCTGAAAATGGAACTGACAGAGAGACACACTAGAGAGTGAGATGCAGATGACGAGAATGAGAGATATATATGCAGATAAAAGGAAAGCGAGGGGAAGAGAGGCAGAAGTCTCACTATACAGCTCGCAACAAGGTCGATGTCTTTGATGCCTACCCAGTTTTACCCAGTGCTGCCATCTTTGCTTGAAACCCGTATCCCACGCGTGTGCATAATGGCAGCGCAGTGAGATGACGCAGCGGATGCAGATGGCGATGACTAGGCAGGTTATGTGGGAAGTGAGCGAAGAAAGCTGGCTGTGTTGCCTTTTTTCTCATGGCACCGGTTTCGTACAAACACAAAAAAATTAGCTACAAGAAATTATACTTTTATCGGTGGTGAATAGGACTGACTGCAGGAGGCACACACAGCTAATGCAAAAATGGCTGCAGACTGACATACTTTGTACAGTAGATCTCACGGCGGATATGAAACACGCTCTATGGACGGGACTGCAAACTGACAAACTGGATACAACAGACTTCACAACCAGTATGAAGCAAGCTTTAAGTGGTGGCCTGCGAAGCCCTATGGCGATATTGCCAGTAACAGGGTCAAAATACATGAGCTCAGTACACACTTTTATTTAACTCACTGTGTATGTATGTGTTCGGTGGAATTTTGTAATCGAATATTTACCCACTTTCCATCGTCCTAGAGGTCTGACATTTTCACCAGTTACTCTTTTTCCGTGACAATGTAATATTAAGTCATTTCTTACAGTCCACAAGTACTTAATCAATTTATAACAACTTTTTAAATTTATAGTCTGAATTAGGGGAGATAATTAACTGCTTTTATATGACTAGTAAACTATAGGTTATCTCCACCATCGCGACCCATAAAAAAGGAACAAAGTCACAACCTCAAACGGTGGGAAAAAATCGATAAACTCTGGCATGGTGAACCCTGGGTATGTATGTTTGTTGTTACAGATCACATGCCTCTCACACTATGAAAAAAATCGATAATCTCTGGCATGTAGAAAGCGTGTAGAAATGGAATGCGGCGCCTCAGTCAGTCAGATAGCCGGATGCTAGATTACCTACATTTCAAATGAAAGTGTGCTTTAAAAAAATTTTTTTTACTTATTTTATTCATTTTTTATTACACTGAGATGAAAGCGGAAACAGGATATTGCGGCTTCTGTTCTGACAGACGTTTTCAAGCTCTTTAACTAATCATAGCATCATCCCTCCTGCAGATTACAATACTTTTACGAAATGTTGGGGGAGGAAAGGAACGTGGTTATAAAAAGTTTATAGCGACAGGAGGTTCAAACAGTAGAGGGCAGAGAGTAGCTTTAGCTTGTTACAAGAAAACAAAGGCGATGCTGACAGCTCACATAAATAACGAGTGTTCATCTTCTCTCCCAACGTCCCCGTATCAACGGGAAGTGTCTGGGAATAAAGAAAAGTAGGTTAGAGACAGACGTGCTTTCCCTGGATATGCAGATAAACAAAATAACGCGACATCGGCTAATTCGACAGGTCAAAAGTTCGATTCATCAATAAAATTAACAGACGATTTGGCCAAAGAAACTTGCTGAAATAATATCCAACTAAAAAAAATGAAAGCATCAAACGCAGTTTTTTGACTTAATTCACAATTTCCGCTATATCAAAGCGGTTTAACATGATTTAATTTCAGCGGACAGAAAGTTTGACGAAGAGACAGTCATAGTTTGGCAGACAAGTAGGTAGGTCAAGGGAGGAGGCTGTTCCCCAAATTAAAATCTCAACATTACTTGTCACGATGACCAGGCGAGGACATAGCGCATCCTCTTGCCTCACACCCCTTCTCGGTCTTGTTTCTATGAAAGTTATATTGTTTTCCTTAGTACTGGGGTTGTGATTGCTCCCAACAAATCCGTCTAGCTTTCTCTACTTGGCTCTCTCGGGTAGGAAAAATCCCGCTTCTCCACCCCATCCCCATCCCTTTCTGACACACACACACACACACACACACAACCACCCCTGTAACCAATCGAATGTTGGTCTTTCCGATGAACAGCTGAGAGAGGTGGAGAAGACTGACCTGACAGAGAACATATCAAATTATATGACTTCCAATGTCACAAATTAGGATCAGTTTGTTTTCCTTTGCTAAATAGTACGAAACATGGTGTCAGTGAAGCGGGTTGTCTGATACCCAAAGTTTTTGGGCGGAAACGATTCACATCAGTATCTACCACTTAAGACCAACGTGCCATTTCACTTGCCTTTTCCTTTCATCGCAAATGAAGTGTCAGTGTGAAGTAAAACCCTGGGTGTGAACAGTGAGTCACGTTTGTATTTAAAGCAACACTAGTCACCCAAGCCTGAAAATCAAAACAGCCATGTACTCACAAATGCATGAATATTGCCAGGCACAGGTCACTCTAATGTTGTACACAAGACAGACCAAAAACAAATCTAAGTCGTTTTCGTGGTCTTTTGGTATTATTATATTTAAAGTAAGCCAAACGTGAATCATCTATCATAAGCTTCCAACATGACATCTGGGAAGTGGTTACTTACTGTCACTTTCACTTTCAAAAAAAAAACAAGTAAAGGAATTTTTATAGTTATGAGTCATGCTTGTTCATACTCAGACTAAATCAATCACACGACAGACGAAACAGTCAGATAAGTCCAACACAAAGCTGGTCAGCTGCCATATGTCCGTAGAACAGCGCCAGTGGTTGATAGACTGCGCATCAAAAGCAAGCATTTTTTTGTCCCCGCCACCCCTTGCGTGTTTTCTGTCCTCCCAAGTTTTTAATAATATGATTTATCCTGTGCTGGTGTCACTTCCTGTAACGGTTTCAATCGATCGAATCATAAACGGCCACAGGTGTTCAGCGCATAAATGGTGCTTGGCTCGATTTTCCTTTAGCTCCTACTGAGCTGCACATAAAATTCTGTATGAGGTATGGCCAGCAAATTATACTCTTTCTGTTTATTCTTTTTCTTACTTTCTTTTTTCTCGGATTTAATCATAAAAATCACTATCGGATATGGCGTGGGTGCACGGACAGAGGGTGCACAACCATACTAGGACATGTACCCGACGATCGCCCCACCCTCTACACACAGAACCAACGAACAAACGAAATCGATTGCTATAAGCCATGTGGTCTCAACATCGCGGGAAGTGAGCACAGTTCACACAATTTTAAGGATAAAATATTACAATTCAAGTCTTACATGTTATTAAAAGTTTGCATAAACAACTGCATCAAAAGATAATAACTATAACAATATGGAAATATATTTCTTCGTTTAGCTACTGACAGTTTTTACGTCGTTTAAAACAGTGGTAAAGATATTTAGGCAAGTAATATATGGTGTGTCACTAATCAATATTGAGAAAGTAAAGACAGATTCGTGAGTTGAATATTTCAAAGGCAGGAATTTAAGTAAGTCTTTAAGCTGAGTGCACTGGAAAAATAGGTGCATTTCATCTTAGCATCATCCATCATCATCATCATCATCATCGCAAGATTTGTATAGCGCTAACTCACACTCGTAAGGAGCATGCCCGTAGCACTTAAGAACAAGAACGAGACACGGAAAACATACAAGGGACAGAAGAACAAACATAACAACCAAAATTATGACGAATAAAAGACAAATACAGAAAACGCAGAGAGGAACTAAGTAATAAGGACTGAGAGTATTGTGATTTTTGCAGAGGAAGACGAGTCAGTAGGGAAGTAACAATAAGCGGAAAAGGAGGGAAGGGTGTGACCAAGGACTAGTATTGTGTGGACTGTTGTTAAGAGTAATGCTTATGGAGTAAGTGAGTTTTCAGTTCACATTTAAAGGATTCAATTGTAGACAGGGGGGCGGATATGAAAAGAGAGAGAGTTTCATTGTTTTTCTGCCCAGTAACTAAAAATCCTGTGACCAAATGTTTTTGTTCTGGTGTCAGGAATAGTTAGGATCCGGTCGCCAGACGAGGAGCGGAATTGTCTGGCTGGGACGTAAGGGAACAGAAGTTCAGAGAAATAGTCAGGGCAGGAGCCTGCAAAGAAATTAAAACACAGCACAGACACTATGTGACACGGTCACGTTTCCTAGCTCTAAGCGCCAGACGTGCAGCGGAGTTCTGTACTTTCTGGAGTTTGTGGAGAAGGTATGAGGGTCAGCCGGCAAGCAAGGAGTTGCAGTAATCAAGCCGAGAAAGAACAGACAGACAGACAAGAGTGTTGGCAGCGCGCGTAGAGTGAATGTGACGGATGTATTGTGAGGTATGGCAAAGACGCATTCCAAATATGGCACTGGGGCTGTTGAATAACTGTCTCTGTGGGTTTTTAAATCAGAGAATCCCATCATAAATCTAATTAAAGCCTTACTGTTGATACAGTATAAACAAGGCCCCACCTGCAATTCCTACTTAAAATTTGCATACACATTAAACCTAGGGCTCTCTGTAACATGACAATGCCAGTCTTGTTTATGACAGTCAACACATTAAAACGTTGCTTAAACATAGAAATTTGCCAACGTTTTGCACACCTTGATTTTTGATTTGTCATAGCCAACATGTACAGAGTCGCACGCACTTCAGACACCCTGCACGCTTTCTCTCTATTAAGAAGCTCAACCAGCAAAGTCTGCTGGGGTCAAGCCTCGTCAGGCATAACCAGTATCAGATGCATGAGGCTTTGAAAGGCACATAGAGAGGAAATCTACCTGTGTTACCGTGAAACTGACATAAAGTATTTTTTAATGTAAAAGCATGTACCATTTCTAATGGGAGACTATTTATAACCCCCAAATTTCTTATTTCTATAAGTAGCTTTATCTGGATATCAAAAAGCTTAACTACAAGATCAGGTTTGTAGTCTTGGATTTTCCCAAGAGTTTTAAAAATTTGAGCAATCCCTTATTTTACTTTTGATGTCAGGTCTCTGAAAGCAGATGACAATGACAGCGTAGTAGTGAAAAATAAATCAAGATCTTAATAGAAGTTTCACTGTGTTATCATTTATGTCCATTTTTCTCTGCTTGCTGAGTACCCACCCTTTCTAAACACAATTATATTAAACTTTTCAAGGTTAACTGTAAGGTCTAGTGCTTTAGCACTTTTAGAGAGTACATTTAATTATTTTTGTAAACCAATAGCAGTGTCAGATAACAGAACGATGTCGTCAGCAAATTGTAGGATAAAACTTTCTAGGACATCTGAATGAAGCTGACTGCCATGTTTGCCATTTTCAGCTACTCGTATGTCTCGCTCTAGTTCATTTATCAGCAAGAAAAAGATTATAGGGCTAGTTAATTTGTCACGTTTTAGACCATTTGGGCAATGGAAAAAAATCTGAGATATCCACTTTGGAGCACACTCCAGCTTTCACGATTTTATAAATGCTTTTAAATGCACCATGCATTTCCCCCTGAATACCTCTTGTCCAGGCACTAACCATAACTGTCTGCGTGAGACAGAGTCAAAAGTCTTCTGAAAAATCTATAAAAGCGATGTATAGTTTCTTGTTTTGCAATAAATGCTGTTGCACCATGGCGCATGGCGTAAAGATATGGTCAATTGTAGAGAGGTCTTTTCGGGATCCCCCTTGTAGTTCATCAGTTTCTTCAACCTAATCAGACAGGCGTTTATTTAGTATGAACGTGTAAAGTTTGCTACACATTAAGAAGTGAGATACCTCTATAGCAGGGGTTGGCAAAGAACGGCCCGCCGACGTATTTGGACCGGCCCGTCTGCCAAAATGTGAAGTGCACTTTTTCTTTTTTTTAGTTCAGCCTAGGTTAATTTATACTAAAATTTAATTTATCAAGGACAACAGCATTAGAAATCGGCAGTCCGTGACATTATAACACAATGTATAAAGATGATAAATAACCTGGTTGACATATCTGATGTAGTCGTTAGCACGGAGGGAGGCTGCCTGCAAGGGAAAGGCTGGTTTTAAAGTTTTATTTGTGAACAAATTTAAATAGCTTCATTTTATACAATAAATTCGGTAAGTGAACGCCATTATGTACTCATTTGTTCGTCATTCCATTATCACCAGGTTTGTTGTGTAGTCACCTGCCGTGGGTATTTTACCGGCTCGCCGCATAGCTTAGAGTTTTGAGACCGGCCCGCAAAAAGAAAACTTTGCCCACCCCTGCTCTGTAGTTATGAGGGTCATCTGTATTTCCTTTTTAATGCAGGGGGTGAATGATGGCTTCCGACCATGATTCTGGAAACAGACCTGAAGTAAATGTATGGTTAAACATCTCAACCACTAGTTTGGGTATTAGGCCGTCGGGACCAGCAGCTTTATTACCCTTAAGATGCTTAATTGCACATATGACTTCCTCAGGTGTAATATCCCTATCAAGAGAATCTTCAGAGGCCTTCTTCCCTGTCATAGTTTAATTGATCTAGCTGAATACCTGTACAGATGTCCCATGCATCTTTGAAGATTTCTTGAAAATGTCCATGCCATTTTTCTATGGATACCCCCTACACACACGTAGAGAAAGAGAGAGAGGATAAATAACGAATGAAACACAAAGAAAAAAAAAGAAGAAACATGTGGGAGTCACCCCACCTGCTAGTGTTAACGCCTACATCTCTTGTAAGCTGGCCTATGTTATCCGCTGCACAGTGCCCCTGGCAGAAGATCTGTCCCAAAGGCCGTGTCCTGACATGACCTGCACGAAATACATGAACTGGTGTCACACAGATGAAATTCAGTTTGAAAACTTCGTCTGTCTGCCACAATATGTCTCTTCTGCTGCTGGCGCTGATGACGTTGCTGCTAATTACAGAGGCATGTATATATAAATGCGCGTGCGTGTTCGCGCATTGAACTACATGATCGTTCGTGAGCGACAGTGTCCTTTCTTGTAGGTTTGTGACCGCCTCCACGTATGTTTTAGCTGAATCCTCGCTTCTAGCTCATTGTTCATCTTCTGAGTCCTAATCATTTATTACTCTTTTTCGTTTACATCTTTCATTAAACACGTGCCTACCTGACTGGCGCGCGTGGACGCAAACATTTGCACGCGGTGTTTCCATCAAAGGTGCGGCGAGCTGTCTAATCATTTAATTAATGGCGAGAACAAGACACAGGTGGCGGTACCCCCTACACTAATCTATACATTGAACCAGCATACTTCTAAGATCATATACAAACTGCAAGTCGCGCGAGCGCGAGCACACACACGGGTTAACCTGACATCTCGCATCGTGTGAATAGCGCTCTTGTGTTAGCCAATATGACCTAATTCGCTGTTGTGGGTGTGAGGTTTCTGTCACTCAAAAAGGCTCGGCATTCAAACTATCGAAGCTACAACAGAACCGCTCAGCTTCCCTACCGATGCAATAGTGCATCTTTGGGAACCGAGACAAACAAAGCGTTTTCTGCTTTGTCAATTTTGCCTGTGTTGCCAGATGAAGTATACTTTCCATAATATTTCTATCTAGCTAGCGATGTAACCTAAACAATGAGAACAAACATTAGGATTCTTACATGCAAGCAGCAGCTCCTGTATCGATCATCATAAGTAAAAAGGTATTTGCGATTTTGACATTGTATCGACATCCGCTGTATGACCTTTATCCTGCCGTAAAGTTTCCCCTAAGCTTGTTGCGCAGCGAAACTCTAATAATAGTAGCTTTAAACACCTGAGGTCACCGAACGTGGGATTTCCCCATGTCGTGACACGGTTGGCGCCTAAAACAGGCTGCTGTGCCCCTTGGTGACCTTATCCTCGGTACCTCAAGGTGTCGGCGACTGAAGCGACGACGACGCCATGTGCCGCTATCTGTACCCGCGCGCCCGCTACAGCGGAGTTCTCTTCAACTTGACAAGTGGGTAATGGCCGACCTCTGTAAAACTGACGCAAGTGCTCACCCCTTTTTACCACCTCCTCCCAGTCCGTTACGAGTTAACTGCGTGGCGCTTTTGTTCCCATAGCTGTGCAGAATAGATTTCTACCTTCGCACAAAATTAATGTTCAGTCACCTTTAAATTCCAGTCGAGGCGAAAAAGAAGACGTAAAACATTAGGGATGGATCACCTTGGCAAGTCTTTCAGTGGAGGGTAAAATCGTTTACAGGCAGGAGAATGATGGTACGGAAGGGTGGTAGTAAGATGACGGGGAAGCGGGTGTACGAGTTGTCTTTGTGACTTGAGCACCTCAGCGATGTTGAGGACGAGCAGGTCGCGGAAATGGAACAGCCGTGCGTCAGATCACTGCAGCGAAAAGCAGTCACGTCACTACGCTGGTTAATAATGGCCACAGAGTGAACATCTTCCTAACCGGGGAACCCTCTCACTAGGTTATACTTTCAGTATTCAGACACAATACAAGCACTGTACAAAAAGAAGCAGCAGCTAACTACTAGGTGACAACGTTTTGCTACACAATTTTCTAACCTTTGGCAAACAAATCAAGGCACACCCAGCTGCTTCCTTATAAAACTTGTTTTTCTACAAAAGAGAGATTCGGAGTGAGGGGTGGGAAGGTAGCAGATTTTAGTCAAATCACGAGGCGGAAGTTCATCGAGCCTGTCCGGCTTACAGCGCCTTCTGCTTAGTCGGTCAAGTTAGCTAATTCTGCGGTCTCTTCCACTCGCCCACGCCACTGACAATTCGAACGATTCTCTTGTAAACTCTACACACAAGAACGTGTGATATACACTATATCTTGCAACTGTAACTGTCACGAGCGTAACCTTTGATCACGTTCTGATCAAGGAATAGATAACAGCTAAATCTCCAAAACGTAGCCTCACACCGCCAATTGTCGTAGCTGAAAGTTATGCAACAGGTACGTGACACTGCTGAAGGGCGCGCGAGAATGTAAATTCTGTATCAATGCGCCATTTTGAACGGAGCTCCAGCCTGCAGCGTTATCGAGTAGACAGAACGAGGTCGTCGCACCGTATGAACCCCCCCCCCCACTTTCTCGTTGCAAAGTCACGTGGCATGCGCAAGTGCACAGGTGCTCCGGAGCGGGAGAGTTTGTCACGAAAGCGTGTTCAGTGTCGATATATGAGGAAAAGAACAGTGCCTCAATAGCTGGCCATCTGCAGTGTGCCTTTGACAGTCATCAAACATTAAAAGAAAAAAAAAGCAATTCTGCAGCTTTTTATCTTGAATTGATGACTTTCGTTTGGTTTCACGTGTTGATTTCAAGAAGGAGCGGCTGTTTTCATGCTATATGTCTGGTGAACTGAGATGGCCTCCTGCCCCCTCCACCCAAAAGTAAGGGTGCCTTAGGAAGGAGGTCATAGCACGCAACTTTTCAAGCATTCGTTCTCCGGTTTTATTTTTCACTCGGGCTTGTGACCGGAAAGTCCATAGTTTTAGAGGAAGTACTTAGATCGTGTGCTAGAATTGTGGGCTATGTGAAAACTCAGTGCGTGTGTGTGCGCGAGAGAGATAGAGCAGTTAAAGCCACCTTTCTCAAGCTGTGCTCTAGGCACAGTTCACTGCTCCTGCGGCCACTAAGCTACAAAACTTTTTTTGGGGGGTAGGGGGGGGGTCTTTCCCAACAATGATTTTCTTCACAGTCTGAGCGACAAAACGTGTACTCCTTAATTAAGCTGTGTCAACTTACGAATATCAAATATCCGCCTACCATCGATACACCTCCCACTCACGTTCTTGATAACTCTTCCCCACCTTGCAACAGCTCGTCCTCTACCTTTATCACTACAAACCACCGCTAAGATCTCATCAAAAGCCTAAATATTTTCTTGTACTTCACCGCTGATTTATTGGCATCATGCAAGATTCATTCATCATTATCATCATGCAAAATAAATAAGCTACATTAACCTATCCCATCGTATGCTTGCTGAATCTGTTACACTCGTATCAGTTTGACAAAATACTCTTGCCTTATTTCTCGCAGAACTAATGCTCTTCAGACCCTCACACAAGTTCAAGTGTGCTAAATCATGTTTGCAGCTGATATATTTCACGATGGTCATTCAAAGAACAAAACGTTCATGACCATCTTCTTTGTTTATTGGACATGAAAATGTTTTGGAAGATACATCTGGTCACTGCAAATGTACTCAGGGAACTACTCATTTTAATCTTTTAATCTTGATCAATGAAAGGCATTACCTTTGAACGTTCATCGGATTATTTTAAGTTTAAACAATTTATTAAACAAGAAGCGAATAAAAACCACTACCGTAGAACAATCTTTATATGCATGTAGTCGACATATTTTTCCTGTATCCTAGTCAGCGTACTTTGAACTTTATTACCAGCATGAGATAAAACAAAAAGGCTCCCTATTTCACGTACAGGATAGGATGGGATGGACAAATAGCAAAATAAAAGGGGTCTATTCAAAGGGTATGGGGAAAAATGCGTCAACTTTCTGACCTGCGTTTAAAAGCGCTTTTTACTGGTTCTATATATGAAATGTCCACATAAATTGATTGTGAATAGAATGCAGCTATGAGGATGTCAGATGACATTCACTACTTCGTGAACTGTAACTGTAGACAAACAATGTACAATAGCTGAAGCAAAACAAAACAAACAAAAAAAATACGCGCTCCGAACAATAAACAATGGGAAGTCATCCGACGCGACTTCACACATGATGCCTCGAACTCGAGATGCTTCTGCTACAGGCGCAGCACCTCTCGCTTTTACTCATCTTGCCTTGTTCGCCCTTGGCCCGACGTGTGCTACTTCCTGTTTACCACGTGCTGCGAAACTGACAGTTTGGGCAAACTTTTATATTGCGGGGACGACCGATTCGGCCAGCATGGCTCTTACTACTGATAATACATCAATTTCTGTCTCGTTGCCTCGCCCAGCACTTGCTACATTATTCACCTTGGCGAGCTTACAGGACGGACAAGCACCCCATGTTCCTATACGCAAAACCTGGGTGGTAAGCGTTAAATGTAATTCCAAGCGTCTGCAGCTGATCTAATGTAGCATCTACGTCGCATAATTTGCATAATTCGTTAGCATAGCATGCAGTTTACATAACGTATCGTTGGCTGTAATTCGCTCAGGCGGTGCGTACACCTGTGAGGGTCACTCTCTCACTACCCTCCCCGACCTCCGACCCCGTTTTACGTGCGCCTCCGTAAAGAACCCGTTACACTTTACACACGACTTCCCGATTGCGAATAACGTTACAAATTTGAAACAGACTATAAACCTGTCAACCGCAGAGATGCTTCTAGCAACTTTTATGACAAGTACAGGTACCACTACACTGACCTGCCAGCGTTTAAATGTTTCAACTCACTTTGGAACACGCTCGTGACAACATGCCAACGGACCTTTTGAAAATTCAATAATTAGGCGACAATCGGCGGAGTTCGCAGCAGTTCAATTCGTCTTTTCAAAAGAAAGTCGGGAAGAAACCGAACATGTATTACCTTCACATGATCTAACTTCAAAAGAATCAACGAAAGGTTACAGTACGTTTGATGACAACTGCCTTAAATGGCAAAGATGATATGACTGGTTTTCCAAGCTGACGGAGCAGACGAACATACTAGAAAATTCGAGAAGGCGGTATCGGCAGCGGATCTTGCAGACGTCGCTCATGCACACATAGTGAATGAAAGAGAGCAAGCACAGATATTCTATAAACTCTCTTAGCAGCGAAGTGACTAACGGATGAACTGACTGACGAACAGCAAAAGAATATCGAACGAAGACTAGTCAATCCGCCGTAACCATCCAATATCTTTTTACACACGTGCTTTGCCAAAACGCCGGTACATATCGATTTCGATGGTACACACCATTTACACACAATGTACTCACCAGCGATAAGCCTCCAACCGTCGATTGGTCGAAGCGTTGAGGAAAGAAACACACACACCAACCAAGTTGGCTGTGTCTGATCAGTCACTGTTACGCCAACTTATGCGCATAGGGTCGACCGTGGAGCGAGAAGTACGTTGGTGACACGCCTCAACTGCTGGCGGCAGCAGACGTGAAAGCAGACGCTTTGAAACTACGTCATCGCGCATGTGCAGTGGGTCGATGATTAGGTGACGCTCTTTTGACCAGATCCGGTTTGTCGGTGCTCTGTCACAGTTGTGTAGCCATGAATGTCTGCCTCTCACTTGCAACAAACTGGAGGTTTGATTTTCCCTCTCTCTCTCTGCAAACAGGAAACGTCCATCTCCTAAAGGCTCCGCCCTTGGATATAAAACCTACCAATAAAATAACCAGAGAAAGGGACAGCTGCGCTAGGCTGTATAAATAAAAATAATAATGGCTGACAAAAAAAAAGTCGCAAAGAAAACATTCCAAGTACGAGGGCAGCTACCCGCTTACAGCATAACTTTGAGTAAAAGAAAATTTAAAAACCTGGCTGTAGATGGGTGCAAGTTAGCCTGAGCGTGTGCCGCAAAGAAATGAGGTGAAATGTGTGTTTGCACCCGTTCTTATACGGCGAATGTGAGGTGGGGCGGACTGAAGGTTAGCCACGGCTTGAGGAAAGAGCGGGCTCTTTTTTCCGGCTTGAACAGAACAAAAGGCTTTTTGAGCATTGCCTTGAACCCAAGCATGTGTCTCGGGTTAGCATGTTCGGCGAAAAAAAAAAGTGTAGTGCAACACAGTTTAATAGCCATCACAGGCAGCCCAGGTGATGGCGGAAGGATATCAACATTAAAATTTCGACACTTAAAAAACTAGATTGTCTCGTATGCCGAGACATCAGTATGACGGCTTTTGCTGTTTAGAGGATTGTTGTGTTTTACGCCGTGCCAGCAACTAAAGCTATATCACAATTCTTTAGTGGGGACGGGGGAATTATAATGGAGGTAGGTTGAAGAAGAGAAATAAATTCATGAAGATTCGACTGAAGAGTTATTGTTTCTCATATGAGAAATTTGAACGAGTGAATTTAACCTCAGTATGAGGAAAATGAAAAAAAAAAAAAGAATTTTCCTGACGCAAAGGAAAGAAAGACCGGGAAATAGGTTACAACTTGAATTGTACAGCATCTTATTACTAGGGAAAAAAATTTTCCTTCTATCTGCTTTCGGGTGCGCGTGTGCATGTGTGTATGTGTTGTCTAGATGTGTGCTTTGTGCCAAGGTGCATATGGACCAAAAAAAAGGACAAATGCAGCAACGGGCAGTGAAACAGATGGGGTCACCACGATCCGGCCATAACGATCACAAGCCTATAACTCAAACGTGTCGACGTTATCTCAGAGACTTGTTGAATTCTCTACTGTTTTAGTAGGTGTAGGTTGTGTGCAGCATGGCGCCTTTGTAGTGGTGTAAGTTTTAACTTTCAATAAATGGCCAGCTTGTCGGTCCGCACTTGAAAAGTTATTGAGGAGGCGGCCCGGAAGTAACAAAATAAAAATCCTGGTGAGTCACTCATCACTCCAATTGCTCAGGAAGTTAATCCACGCATCATAAGTTAGTTCCCGTAAAATAAGGAAATGATGTGATCATCTCTGCAGATGTCACTTTTAGCAGGCCATTGACCCACTTCGCCATGAACAGAAAGTCTTTATATGGTTTCAAATTTTTAAACGGTTCTGAATGGTTTGCTTATTGGTTGCCGCCCCTGACTGTTATGTTTTCACACTTGTTGGGGGGGGGGCTTCCTTCCTTCACTCACACTTTATATCATTCATTTTACATCCATTGTTTTTCACTTTATTCTCTAATGTATGACCTCTCTGGCATACTTTCGTCGTTTAATGTAACCTTGCTGCCTAGTGTGCAGTAAAGATCTATAAGCCAATAAAATAAAACTGGTCTACTTTTTGTGTACACATGGGACATCATGTAAAGCACGAGTTAAATGCTTATGTGTATTTAAAGTACTGATGAAAATGCCACATCATTTGATATCCTTAACATAATATGTTCTTCGATAATAAATAAGATGCAACTATAATGCTATGTCTTTCGCAAGCAGATTATAACATTGGAAATAATAATAATATTTCACTGTAGAAAAGATGATGCAAGGAAATGCTATATCAAAAGGATGCTGTCATAGAGAGTCCTGTCAGACGACACGTTAGCATAAATACCGTCAGCTCATGATTAATCGTTAGATATCAACACTAATACCTGGTAGACGACAGAACAATGTTGTCAGATGATGTAACGACACGTCAGGTCAAGCATGCACGAGCACGCATGCAAAAGAGAGAGAGGGACAAACACACACAGAGAACCACGCTGTCTGAATCAGCAGCCAATTAAAGGCACACTTGCAAATTTGAACCTAACCTCGCCGTGTGAGGTGAAAGGAAATCTTGCTGCCGCTAATTTAAGCGTCCCAGATTATCGCTACGTGACAGGAACACACGCGGTTCCTACTTCCCTTATCAGATTTCCTGCTCAGTCTTGACTAACCACTGGATTCCCAGCACATGGATCTCTCCGCCCCCATCCCTTTCTTTCACCATGCGTCGTACTAGCGTGCATGGATTCTTTCCTTTTATTTGATCTTGCTTTCTGGTGAGAAACTGAAGGACACAGAGAAAGGAAGAGAAAACAAAAGGATGGAATGACTATATAATGTCTTTCCTTTGTTTCCATATCTCTGTCTCTCCCTTGCACACGTACAACACAGAAAGAAAGAAAAAGAGACACATGGCGAGAGAGACAGAAGCAGAGAAAGAAAGACAGAGAAGAGATAGTCCGTATATTTTTAATACCTTCCGCTTCGTCCGCCTTTCAAAAAAGAACACTTGAGTCATCTACAAGACCCCCCCCCCCACCTGTGAACAAGAGCGGTAACCATGAAAACTAGTTCCCTTGTTGAGAAGTACAGTTGTCTTTGAAGAGGAAGTTTCAGTTCTCTGTCACCGAAACAGGACACGGCACCAGTTGTCTGTAATGCGATGGCGAGACACTACGCCAATCACACGTCATCACTCGTCGAGAAGCAGTTCGTTGCTTGTTTCGGGATCATTTGTGTGTGTTTAACGATCACGTGTTGGAGTGCTCTTGCACGTCAATCTTCCCAGTGGCCAACTCACTACTTCATAACTCACTACGTTAAAACTAGACAAGTCGATGGTCAAAAGCTTACAGAAGAAGAAAACGGCAAAAAATTGTCATTCTCGGAAACGGGGACCTGACGATAAAATAACTTCCTCAATTTAAATGGCATGAGGACCATTACAGAAAAATCAAAATAAAATTTAGGTTAGTTCTCACTTGAGTCCGACGGAAATGCAGGGATGTGAACGTGTTTTTTTTACGCTCAAATCGCCAAGTGGTCGAAAGTAGCAGCACGGACTTGCTTCTTTCCTATGTGCAGACTACTACAGAGGAAAGACCTCGTCAAGCAGTCTGCACAGCTGTGAGGCCGGAGGCTTGTTTGCATCCTCCTCCAGTTCATCTGCCACAGAGGAGAGAAAGTTTAGACCTTCGCTGTCGTTCCCATCACATCTTATATGTAGCGAAATAATGGACAGCTAAGCCTGTTTATGAAAGTGTACGAGTTGATAAGCTTGGGGCAGTTTATTTTAGCCTGCGTCAACCGTGACAAATCCGATTCTCACGTCACGGTTAGCGTTTTCTATTGAAGTGCTGTGTATTGGGAATGGAATGCTCTTAAATACATTGATTATAAAAAAAAAGTTTGCTCGAGGGAGTGTTTCACTGCCACGTTTAGACAACCATGATAAATAAGGAATGTGCGAGAAGTGCATTAGTTCTGTTTGGACTGACGTTCAACGATTGTATTTTTAGGTAAACTCGAAGCTGTTCTATGGAGAACTAGCACAGAAATGCTTTTATGAACATCTTTGTCCTAGACAGAGATGCAGAGAGGCCAAGGGCTGCTTGAATGGCCGAATAAGCATATCAAACATTAGCATATCAAAACTTACAAACATTTCATAACGATGTATCAACATACATCTATGTCAAAAATTATGGTACCGCTCAACTCATAGGCTGTTGAGCAAGACTGTAAGCTCTAGCTTCCATTTTATCTTTCTATCCAGTTGTTCCGTTCATGATCCCATCTAACACATCTTCTAGGTCGACATATATGGTTCATTTATTTTTTGACTTTGCAGTTCTTAGTTGACTCACTGCTACATTTTTGTTGTAAAATTATGATTCTTCGTGCAATTTTCTTTAGCCACAGACATAAATGGACCGTTTATGAGGTTATAATCCTATTTTTATAATGCCTTACGATCACGAAAAGCGTTGTTTGATGAAGAAGAAAGCTCGCGAGAAAGCGTGGTAGATTCCTTGGTAATTAAGGCTGTCGAACTAGGTAAGGTATGGTTGCGACTTTATTTTCTTCCGTATTTCAGATTGGAACAGTTAACAATGACCGTAGCGGAGTAGTGTGAAGGTAGTATTACTGATAGTTTATGCTGAGCTGATTACATCAGCATGCGACACTTTCAATAAAAGAAACTACTGCCAACAAAGCGACCCCGTCTGAGCCACTACCCAGACCCTCACCCGACCCCCATCATTCCCTCACACGCGACCTTTCGACCGTGCATGCGCCATGGCAGTCGCAACCCGGCTCGCGAAAACTAAAAAAAAAGTCCGATTTGAAACGGTTTGTCTTCCTCCTCTTCATACAACAAGCGATTTATCCATATTCTTGACAACAAGAAATCTAACTAGCCGTGCCGGCTAAATTGTATGTGTGTTGCCGACTCCAAGCGATCCGACTGCTGTATGAATACATCTGTGCGTATGTCGGTGTACTGAAGAAGCATAGAGGAAAAGGAGAAATTATAGAAAGAATAACGAAGGGACGACTTCGCACGTTTGTGTTGTAAAAAGGCTGATGTATTTCACATACCTACCAACACTCTAGGCAAGGTCCAACCCAGGGGACTGTAATCTTTAGCCACTTAGTCTTTTGTCTTTCGACAAATCTCGAGCATTCCATTCCCACTTACTGCCCCTCTCACCGTTCCACCCCTAATTATGCCACGTGTTTAAACAGCTCTGATTATTACAATAGTCTGTTTCAGCTGATTATCAACGACTAACTGAAGCATCGTTTGCTGTGAGCTGCAATTTATGCACCGATCAAAAAAAAAAAAAATGCTGTGTCGGCTCACAGATATCAGGATGTTCCTCGAATTTTTCGTCGCCTTTCTGAGTGTGCCTTACGAAAAACAACACAATATGGACTGGCTCTCACAGGAAAAAGGAAATGTTAGGTGAGGAAAATGACAACCCAGAACCGCACAAGGAGATGAGAGAGTTTATCCTTAAAATGTCTTTTCCCCTTTCCTTTTGAGATCAGGGTTGCGCAAAAGAAACACCCATCCGATAGTTTTAGCGTTCTCCTCTTTCTGGTCTACCACACCCATCACCTTCTCACGTTCTCGCAGTCATGTTTACCTGCACGCATCCGACAAAACCACCAATCAACTAATAACTGATAATAATAGAGTCAAGAAAAGATAAAATGATGTTGCTGAGTTTGCTTCTAGCTTTTCTTTTTTTTCTTTTTTTAGCCTATAATTTTAATGTAGTTGCACACTAAGAGACCTGGGCAGAAAAGAAACTGCTTTTAAATGCTATGATGCATGCAAACATGCAATATCGTGTTTTTCTGATTTGGATCCAGGGTAAAAATAGTTGTCTTCTCATTCTCAAATTAGAAAAAAATATTACAGGTGAGGTAAGGATCGTGCCAGCTGCTCCCCGGCTTAGTGCCTATGTTTCAGATGAGCGACTCCAAGCTGTCGCAATCATGTTTCGGATAACAGATTGATAGATTATGTCTTACTCTACCTATTCTTCTACTGTTTTCCGTTATCAGTGTGTTTAGTGTTTGGCGTTCGATTTACTAAAACTTAGTGCCGAGTGAGTTAATGTAAAGAAAAAAATCGAACCATAATGTTTTCGTTAAGCTAATATTTCTCCTTCTCTCTCTCTCTCTTTCAGTCTTGTCTCTGTCGTCTCCTGCTCACTTCCATTTCTTGTGTGGTACTGCAAAACAGACTCAAAAAAGACAGCACAGTTTCTTCTGATGAAAACAGTACAGTTCAACTCATACACAGTCTTCACCGAGACTGAAGGTAAGCAATGGGATATGAAGTATTATCACACTATACAAGCTCTGATGTGCCTGATGTGTGATGTTTCCTGTTTGTTTTTTTGTTTTTTTAAGATTTACTGTGCACCGACAAAAAGACTTTCAAACAGCTTTGTTTTACCGCCGTTTGTTCAGAGACAGTGACGCCTACAATTATACTTTGCACTTTAACGCACCGGGAAAACCAAACACTCCAAAAGATTAGACCATAGTATGTTGTACCGCTCTCAATACTATCATCTAATAAAAACGGTAATCTAGTAAAGAATGATAGTTAATAAGATATGTGTGAGAGAGAATGAATATGAATTAATGAATGAATAAAAACATTACCCATTACCTTCCGTAGGGAATAATGAAACATGTCCCTAACCTTCGTGCATGCACCCTTCACCCCATACTCACACACTCATTCGCCTTTTCTCTCTCACTCACACACATACTCCCTCTGTCTTTCTCACGCTATGTTTTTTCCCAACCTACATTCTACCTCTGTCACATTTACTATGACAGTCGCTACAGTCGTGTTTCTTAAAGAAAGTTTCCTAGACATTTCCGAACATTTCTTCTCTTCCGTGTGCATGTCCATCCAAGCGCATGCGTGCTTGTGTGTAACAGAGACAGTCAAAATGTGTCCGTGCGTGCGTGCGTGCGTGTGTGTGTGTGTGTGTGAGAGAGAGAGATGCTGTTGCAATCGAGAACCAGCTTCAATGCAGTTGTGGGCAAGTTCAAGCTAAACAATACACAAGAGGCCCTCAATTCCTCACTCTGATGGGAGTCGTATCCACGGGGCACACCACTCTTTCCGGGTCGTCAAAGTAGGCTTAGCCTAAGCAGCTCTTCCACGACGAAAGAGCGCGCGCGCGCCACAGGGCATGCACGCACGAGTGGGTGTAGCGTGGAGGTGTAAATGTACGAGCGAAGGCATACGTGTGATGTAAAGGACGTGTGTGTGTGTGTGTGTGTGTGTGTGTGTGTGTGTGTGTGTGTGTGTGTGTGTGTGATCAAATGACACGCTAAAAGCAAGCATGTGTGTGTGTGTGTGTTATTTGTGTAATGTACATGCTAGAACGTTCTGCTCCAGCAAGCGTGTGCGTTGTCTGCATGATCAAATGTTCTGCTCCATCAAGCATATGTGTTATATTTGTAATCTAATGCTATGCTCAAGCGAGCAAACAAACACAGGTGCTCAACATTGACGAATAGGGTTATAGTTGGCGGTAAGTCGGGGGGGGGGGAAAGCCATGTCAACTGTATTTAAAATAGAAATTAAATAATAAGTGCATTATCCTGTCAGACATCATTGCATTCAGTGTTTAACACCTCCGTGTCAGCTAAGGGACTTCGTGTGACAGTAAAAAAAATAAAACTCCTCCACCCATCACACCCTCTTACTGCCAGGCGCAGTTCTGGTTCTTTGACTTTATCCGTCTCTTTGTCATAATTAAGCTGGAGCCCAGGGAATAATTTTATGACAAGTCCTTTACAAGTACAACCACAATACTCCGAGATATTACTCGAGTGTTTATTGCGGGCTCAGTGAGTCCTTCACAAGGTCATCCTTCTCTGTTTGTTTCCTGTGGCTGTAAGCATATCTTCCGCATGTATGCAAATAGTCCACAAATAGATGAAGAGGTGGCCAGGTCAATATGGATATGGTCATTATCTATTGTCACGACTTAGATGCATCCTGACTTATATCCTTAGGTATTGATGTGTGTTAACGTGTGCGTGCGTGCGTGCGTGCGTGCGTGCGTGCGTGTGTGTGGGCGCAGGCGTTGCTAACTCTTCCTGTTAGCTTTCCTGCTTGTGCTGTCACTGACCAAGCGTTCTCGTCCACAAACCCTGCCCGTTGTGACCAACACATATATAGTTACCTTCAGAATGGCACGAGAATTCTCAACTGACCTTTTGCTAAGCTTAAAATCTAATGAAAGACGACAGCGTTCAAAAATGAATAAATTCTCCTCATTTGTTGAAATATGTTTCCTACATGAGGTCATGACTGAGTTGAAAAAAATTGACCTGACTTCCTCAATGATCAGCGACCAGTTTGGCCTCTCTAAGGGACGTCACTCGTGTTCACGTAAAGTGCTGAAACAGCTAGTTAAAGGACTAGTGGGATGCAATTTTTTTTTCTAATGAGTGGGTAAACCTCAGTGCAAGATGCAATTTCCCCAAGTTCTGGGTGCTTACTACAGTATACGCCTCTTTCTATGCATTATACATTCTCCCGAAGTTTCCGTATGCAGCATTGTTTACTTTTGACTACAGTAGCACGGGGTGTGATCATGTCAACAACACTGCACACAGACCTCCTTTAAATCGAACGCTCTGCCGTGTTCGAGTTATTGTTTAAATTTCTCTGGCCACAATTTTTCTTTCGCTTTAAACCGCCACCACCATTACCTCCCCGTCTTTCCGTTCTCGAGACACCCACAGAAACATCACTATGGACAGGTCAGGGTCAACAACACAGACGTCAAGATTGTACATGAATACGTTTATGCTGTGAAGGTCTCGGCCAATAGGAGAGCTGGAACCATATGTTAATGAAACCTATCTGTGTACAGACAGATTTTGATCTCTTCTGCGCGTGATATGCTTGTAAGCATGTATCTCGAAAATGGAGGGGCAGGGTGGGGGGAGGCGGATTTACTCAGTTTGGGAGAAATATTATCTTGATAAAAGCTTTACCCAATAATTAAAAAAAAAAAATTTCACTCCACTAGTTCTTTAACAAGCAGTGTCATTTTTTCAACTAAAGGAAATAAAATGTTTTGTAGAGAACTAGATAATAGTGAACTTACTACAGTATACGCCTCTTTCTATGCATTATACATTCTCCCGAAGTTTCCGTATGCAGCATTGTTTACTTTTGACTACAGTAGCACGGGGTGTGATCATGTCAACAACACTGCACACAGACCTCCTTTAAATCGAACGCTCTGCCGTGTTCGAGTTATTGTTTAAATTTCTCTGGCCACAATTTTTCTTTCGCTTTAAACCGCCACCACCATTACCTCCCCCCACCCCGCCAACTTTCCACCCACACCTCCACACACACACACACACACACACACACACACACACACACACACACACACACACACACACAGACCTCAAAGAACACAATAACTGTGGATTCAAAAAGCTTAAAACGAAACACCAAAAAATTGTCCGGTAATTGTAAATATAGCTGGTTGTGCAAAAAGTGTTTGAAGTGCAAGTTGTTTTTGAAGGAACACCCACCCCGATACCCATGTCACATTTAGCATAGATGACACAGAACGAGGGAGAGAAAGAAGGATAAAGAGCCTCAATAAACCCATCATTTTACAGTCTTACCCCGTGAGTTTGCTATCGACACACGCACCGTCAGCAAGCAGTGACTAAATGTGGTGTTCTCAACGAAAAAGTGCACGCACACAATCGCTCTCTCTCTCTCTCTCACACACACACACACACACACCCGAACGCACAGAAATGCCGCGACCGATCATCTGCAGAACAAAACCGTGGCTGTTAAGTATCCAATGATGTAAAAAGGAGTTTTTTTAAAGACAGTTTGTGCAGTAAGCATCATACATGTCTGTCAAGAGTTTTTTAAAACAACGATTCAGAAAAAACAAAAGAAAAACAATTCAGCCAAAGTCTTTTTTAACGAATAAGCTGAGCGGGTAGGCATGAATTCTAAAGCGTCGTCTGAAGAAGGCAATAAACAATCAATCAAACAAATAAGATACTTTGTTGATGATTTGAAAAACGTCCACTTCAACCCCTTTAGATAGCGCAACACACACGAAGGGGAGGATATAAGGAAGCTGCTCAGTGTGAGTGACAGGCCTTGTGTCTATGGTTACATCCCCCTCGCTTACATGCGGCAGATCTTCGGACCTCTGCAGGCGTTCCACTCCCCTACTCCTCCCTCTTCTCACCCCCCCACCCGGTAACCTCACATCCTTGAGTGAGCGAGGCACTACACCCTATCTAGCCACTCCGCGAACGCGAATCACCATACGACAAGTTCTGTATACCGGAAGAGGGGGGTGCAGGGGCATGTCACGCGGTGCGATGTCGTCTCAGCCCTCGGTAAAATGGCGAAGAGAAAAAAAAAGAAAGTTAGGAGACAGGGAAGCAAATGGATGGACAAAAGAAAGACCATGGAGCGAAGGACAATAGAAAATGAGATGGGAAAAATGAGAGACACAGACTTGCGTGTAATAAAAATCGAAGCCAGTTCCTCGTTCTGGAACTTGACTGAAATCTATGCAACGCCCACGTGCTCGCCGGGTGACTGACTTCAAAAAAAACTTGATCCGCATCTGGACCTTTGCCCAGTCCTCTCTAGTTACTCACTTCCTGTCGAAAGCTATTACCGGTATCACACCGCTGTGAACAAAACAAAGGCTAGATTGGTGGCCTCAAAAACGTGCGCCGGGGATTTTAATTTTTGTAATATATTCTACCGGAATACTTGTCAATACTTCATATACTTGTCACAAAAAATAAATGTTTGTATCTGACCACGCGCACGTGTGACTAAGCAAATTGTTTTGAGTGCCGGGAAGCTTGTATGACTAACCACCGACTACAGACCTCTGGGGAAAAAAGTTAATTTTGTTTATCAACCCTAAACAATCATAAAGACTTTTTTGTCATTATATCCAACACTTATCATCAGAAAAGAGTGACATGGTACAATGTAGAAGGTGCTTAGAGGTGGAAATTAGCAATAAGAACAGACTGAACAAGTAAATTGATCGGATGAATGAAAATCACCGAAGGGATGAACTAGCGAGGATCCGTGGAGTTATCCATACTAGCTCTGCGCTCAGTCTGTCACAGGTTTGGCAAGAGGTTATGCATTATCTCTGATCTGACCTCGAAGGGAAAGAAGGGATGATTCAGTTCACAAGAACACGAACTGCGCTGTCGGTTCATGATGGGTAGGCTTCTTAATTAAGAAGGTTCGCGTCGACCCGAGTCAGGAAGCGACAAATGAGTGTTTCCACGGGATGCTGAGAGGGACGACCACTGGGTCACAGCGTCTACGATCTTTCGCATGACCCTGTATGACTTGACCCAGTCAGACTGGGCAGTGTCTTTCAAGATTGATTCTAAAACATGGCTCAGGCGGCACTAACAACGACTGAGTAATGAATCTCGAGAGCTGGGCGATGAACGGCTTTGTGTGTGTGTGTGTGTGCAGCAAAACGTCCCCATATATAGTACATCTCCGTCCTAAACTTTTCCACTTTTGCACTTTCACATGCCATAGAAACGGTAAATTTCTTACAGTTCATCTCAGCGATTAAGCCAATGTACCTAGACTTCTAGAATTCTTAAACAGATGATTCTGCTCTTTGCTTCTTTCGTTGCTGCACCTAGACAATGTTCAAAATTTAGGTAATGCACACAGGTATCACTCTCAACTGACGCGTCCAGCTCAGTATCCTTTCATTCTCAGACAATTTATATCCATAAACTGATGATCGCTTTGTCCTACAGACCTGGTCCTGGACATCCTGGTCTCTTAAAAGCATTTCAGCAGACTGAGGCAACAAAGTTCGAAAGGATATATTCCTACAGGGCTAAGGAACTCTCCTTGGGGGAAGATGGAACAGCTCACCATTTCTTCCGGGAATAAAATCAGACGTCAAAAAGGTTATCGCCTTCAGACGTTGGTGAGTGAAAAATGAAAATAGGAAAAGATAAAAAAAAAGAAGAATGGGTCAATGTTTGACACGTCTCCGTTGGGCTTCGAGTCCCCTGGGTGCATCTTTTGTTGAAATCTCGCGTGTTATGCATGTTTAGGTTCACGCCCGTTTTGGGAAAATATATTTATTAATTTACTTGTTTTTGCAGCCACTTAAATTGCTTCTCCGTCCTAAACGGAAGCTAAGCCCGTATTTTTGTATGCTAAGACAAGAGAGATTCTCTCCCTCGTTTATCGCAGATGTCCTTGAAGATTTGTTTGCTGTCGCTTACCTAAGACAGACGCAAGACAACAGTTGCGAGCACTGCCATGAACCATTAGCTAGAGGATGCTTCAAACATATTAGTGACATGTCTTAAGGCAAGCGAACAAAGCCACCTTGCAGTCCGGACATAAGGTGTGTGTGTTGGTAGGGGGGAGGAGAGAGAAGGCCAGCTGCTGTCTAGACACTGACCAGCCCTCCAGCCTTGACCTAAAGCCCTCGACTTCTCCTAAAACTTTTCTGGGACGCGGCTCCACAGATCTTATAGGAGTTAAATGGCGGTTTCAAGTTCAGCCTGAACTTTACGGCTTGCTGACCCCGGTATCACTTTATTTACTTCGTCATTTTAGGCATATTGGTTGGTCGATTTGATGTATTGCACCTTCTCGGGTGTGATGAAACAACTGGGGCCATGTGCAGACAAGACAAACTCGACATGGAATCCACCCAGTCACCGAAACGAATCGGGACAATCGAGGACCTGTTGCTCGACGTCTAACTAACAACGGTGACGCAAGACAGACACGTGGCTGGCGCGAAAAGTAGCGAGACATTCAAGTTCAGTTTTGAAAAAAAATGCTTTCGAATGAAATTCGGTACAAATAAAACCAAAAAACATCCTCACAGGTTGTGAAGGAAAAAAAACACGTCTGGCCACGTGACAGCCAGCATGCAAACAAATATTCTCACATGCCTCAATCAATGAAGCAATGACGACGAACTCGAACTCGGACTTTACTGAATAGGCCTGAGCCCATTACACAAGGAAAGTGAACTAAAACAATATCGTCATTATCGTCTTCCTTATTTTTATCCTCCTTGTAATTTACAGCTTTAATAGAAAAAGAAGAAGATGATTTTCTCGCAAATGCAATCAAAAACAACAATTATCCTCATTGTCGTCATAAGAAATTAGAGCGTTCAAAACATTTTTATCACTGAAAGGTAGAACAATTGAAATGAGCATTATTACAACATATTTGTATAGTCCTGCCAGACAAATATAAAAATAGAGGTATAAACTCGAAGGCGTACAAAATGCCTCCAGCTAAAGAAACAAAAATCCGTATCTTTGTTTCATGAGATGGACAGACAGAAGAAAGTTCAATTGAGACAGGAACTGGAGAGATCAAGGGCGTGTATTCGCCAATTCAACTTGATCTGACGACATGTCAGACCTCATTCAGGTTTTTCGGCGGGAGAATGTCAGGATAATGGGAATTGCGTTCTGAATCCATACGACTATCGTCCTAACTCAGGCCGCTGTGCTGGCGGTGTTGAGTTCTGAGAAACGGATGCGACTCAAAGAGCGCTTACAATGAATCAGAACTGTTCCAACGTATAGAGCACCATGGAGACGACATCAGTAACATCCGAGTCGTACAAGACAATAACACCCTTTGCTTTCATCTGGTTGTTCCTATCAATCCGTCCGCCTCTTTTTTCTCTCAAGTCACCGCTAATATCTTCTCTCTATAATACGTCCCCACAACCCAACTTCTCTTCTCATCCACGTGCACGCAAACACACACACACACACACACACACACACACACACACACACACACACACACACATATATATATATATACACTCTCACCTACTCACACACATTTACACGCCTACAAAACATTCTCTCTCCCCCCCTCTTTCTCTCTCGTACAAAAACAAAGAAACAATACGCATGCGCGTGAGCACGCACAGAAACACTGAAAGGTATGAATTTATGTAAAGACCCTCACGACCGTGCTTAATAAAAAAGTTTACGGACAGATTGGCCGGCAGTCTGGGAGGTAAAACAGTCTGGGCTTTGCAGCCATCCAACATCACAATGAATACAACAGCTTGAAAGATTGCAATCAAGCCACCTCTACGTCATCACGTGAGACAGCCAGCCCTGGCCGCTGCTAAATATCGCATATCCTGTTAAAGTTTATATTAACAAAATGCCACTCACCTATACCTGGCATTTTATTATCTGTGTGTAAGCGGTGCTTATTTACCTAGCTCTTAGAAAAAATAGTGTTCACTCGTACATGCCTGAAGCCATCCACCTGACGATAACATCGTCAAACATCCTGTTCGGCTAATTCAACCGTGGAGAGCTAAGTATTTTTTTTGGGGGGGGGAGGGAGAGGGGAGGGACAATGTCAGCCTCATAATATCAGGCGAGAATTACTCTGCTTTTTATTACCATAATGTATAATTTAAATTACAATTTATTTTATATTTGTTTTCCAATTAGCAGGCTACCACGTCTCTTTTCACTGTGATGTTTGATTTGCTTAAGATATTCTTACTTGTGTAGTCTCTCCCCTTTTTAAGCACAATTTGCTTTACTACTTATTTGCATTTTATAACAGAGATAAAAAGGTTATCTTCCTTCACAATGGTTTTGTTCGGATATTTTCAAGTTTTCGTTTTACTCGAACAAACAGGTCTAAATCAAAATTCTATGAAAAAAGCGCAAAAGAAAGAAACAGAAAGAAAGAGAGAAGGAAAGAAAAATAAATAAATAAGCATGACGTATTTCACAATACAAAAATGACAGGCACTCAGGTGCATCTCGGTAAAACAGGTGTGTGGCGGAACAAAGCAATCACCAGCACTTTAACTGTTGATAGATACGGAAGAGGGTGGAGCACATTCTAGGTGGACAGGCAGTGAGTGGAGCACAAGCGAATCACGTTTTGATGCCAGCCCAGTAACAACCATGGCAAACCATTTACAAATCTAACGTACCAAATAATGTATAATATTGAAGTAGGTGGTCCACAACAGTTCAAGAGGATAATCGAATGAACAGGCATCTCTCTCACTCACTTTTCTTTTGAAAGTCTACAGTGGAAGATTAATCTATGTATTGAAGTACTTTTGAAGTCATTGCCTGCAGTTTTAGTATTCATATCTATGTAATGTTTAATATAATTTTGTATTATCATTGTCGTTTGCTCCCCCCTTCTATGGGGCAATGGCCCTTGAATGAATAAACAATCAATCAATCTTTCACTCACTCTCGCTCACTCTCATTTACTCTACTCTGTAATTTTACTTTTCTTGAAGCCTTCCTAAAATACAATGAAGTGCAGTTCCTTTTTTCTTTCGCACGATTGTTTTTGGGCGTCCTGTTTTGATATGGTACGGCTTAAAACATTAAAAAAATAGATTTTCATGCGAACCTAAAAACAGGTTGCCATGAAAGTCTAAACCAAATAAAAGTTCCCTAAATTACAGGCTCGGATGCACAAAGAAAACGCAGAAAGAAGAAAACTGCCAGGATGCAGAAAAGAAAGAAGAACACGTGAACAAATTAAAACACTACTGAAAAGCTGAAGTCTCTCTATCTCGTGAAAACTTAAAATAACAAATAGAATCGTCGAATAAGCTTACCTCCACTATAAAGCAGGGTATGTGATTAATGTTCGAGGCTATGATCTTTCATCTTCCCTTCATCTCTATCAAACATCAATACACATAAGCTGTTCAGCTGCTATACCAGTCTCTTTTACAACCGTTCTTCGACGTATTACAGTGAAGGAGCAATTGTAAATTGTCAACATGCAGCCAACCAACTTGACTCACAAATGTGTACTTAGGAAAAAAAACTGCTGCACACGTTTATGTCCCGCCATTACCTTGCAAAATATGTTCAATAATATAATATTTCATTTTTGTAAATGTTTCAGTTATCATCATATTTCTCTCCTCTGTAACTGTTTTATTCTTCATAAAATTTCTTTTCTGCAAATGTTTCAGTTCTCATAATCTAGTAAAGTCTGTACTCTTTCAATCTCCTTTTACTCTGCTGGCTGTTTTTCCTCAAATCATTTCACGCATCCATTACCCGGACACACACAGAACGGTCACATTTCCTCGTTACGATTTGTCTCCCCCTACCATATCCACTCATTACAGTTCTTTTTTCACAAAGCAGAACTGTTGTATAGCACATGTACCACACACTTACTGTCTGTGTTTTGTTTTTCATTTGTATTCTCTTATGTTTCATTACTGCTCTCTAGTACAGAGTCCTTTTCTTTGGAGGACATAAATTCTTTCCATTCCATCTTCGATATGCAGTATACTGAGATGGAGATAGAGAATGATAAAGAAAGGAGGTGAAAGAGACGAGAAAAGAAAAAAAAAACAGAAGAAGAGAAAGAGAGGAGAGAGAGGTTTGATTTGGCTCCTGTGCCGCCTTACATCGTCCAGCGCTGCCGCGCGGCAAGCAGCTCGCAGTCAAACAACGCGATCATCGCGTTAACCTTTTGTTTTGGGTCGCAGACGGGGCGCGTGGAATCTGGGAGGAGGGTGGGGGAGGGGCTATTAGAAAGATTGATGTGGCCAGCCTAATGACCTTTCTGACGGGCACGATGAGGTAATAGCCATACATAGAACCACTTCCGCCTCCAAGATTCCGTGGGATTGTGGGAATTCATAAGACCTACCCCGTGGCGTTTGCTGCTTAGCGCTCCGCGTTTTGTTCTTCGTACAGCTTCTTGAGAACTCTTTTCTCGTCCCACACACACCCATTTAGTAACGCTATCATGCCCGGAGGGACAGCAAAGCTATGTGGCCTGCCAGGGGTGGGGAGTACACTGATTTGAAAATGTATATCTTTCAGTGTTTCCCACAGAGGATATCCTGGCTTAGAACACCGTACGAAAATTAGCATCGTATTTTAATATCTGCAGTAGTGGCCGACAAACACAGCCTGCATACTGGCAAACAAGCATCATCCACACATGAGTACACCTCTTTCCTCTTAATGACCGACCCGCCACGCCCCTCGCACATAACAACACCAATGCCAAGAATCAAACTCGTTTTCTCTCCGCTATCGTTTCAATATAAACAGCAAACAAACACTGCAATCATGCAAGAAATTTGAACAATCATTCCTTCTTTAGATCTCTTCGGTTCTACCTATGTGTGAACAGTTATTTTCCTTCGTGAAAACACCTCAGAGAACAAGACCGACTGGTCAAAACCTCTCATCTCTGATGAAAGTCGGAGCTGTACAGACATTTCAGCCAGATATAGCAAAAATTGTCATTAAAACGAGGTGTCAAGCCTCATGAAAAAACGCTAAAAATAGTCGTAAATAAATGTTTATTTTGAACTGTGGTAATTTTTGTACAATCTATTTGTTGCTGTCAAGTCTATATGTTGCCGTTTAAAATTTCTTTTTCTTCTTTTGTTAAACTATTTCATTACTTTGCATTCATGAATGTGGCTAACCACTATACCATTGATCTATATAACGATCACACACAAATATTAAATATAAAACGATCTTTCTCATATATATATATATACGCACGCATGTATGCTATATTTTCTGTAGCACGTCAAAGAGCTGGGAGAAATATGACGACAGGTCAAAACGCATTTCTCTACCCGGAGATTCTGTAAACTTTCCTACCTTTAGGACAAGGGGAGGGATCTCTGACATTTTGAAACATCAACAAGTTGATCATCAAAATTACCTACAACGAATTTTCACGCCTTCCTTTCTGCGCAGACTCTGCATTCAATTAATCATACAAGGTAATCGTACACTGTAGTCTTTGCACCAGCTTTATAGATGCGTTAGAGACGAAAAGGGAGAGAGAGAGAGAAAGAGAGATTTGAGGGAGGGGGAGGGGTGGGATATGATGATGCGCACGCACAAACACACACACTCTCTCTCTCTCTCTACTTACTTTTGCAACCCGCCTGCAGAGATCCGAACCTGTGCCGTTGGGGAGGAGGGGGCGAGGTGGAGAAGCCGGGTGCATGAGCAGTGCGCCACGAGGCTGCAGCACCTGCCGGTATCGATTACGATAACATGTCTGATGTGACGTCAGCAACTGGTCCGCGCATTGGCGCGACTATCTGACGCACCCCTCCACTCGTATTTGACGACTCTGGAAACACATCTTTGGCCAACAATAGCAGTACCACCGGGCCACTCCAACAAGTGACGTACAGCATACGGCCCACCTTTTGTTATGACCTCGACGGACATTTATCAAGGACACACCTTTGTGTACAGTGAGCTCGACCTTGACCTATTGTTGTTTTTCTATGAAACCACCGTCTTCCTTCTTTAAAAACAGCATCCTAACTTGTTACTGCGTTATAGCAGATGATATATGCGCCTTCTAAACCGGACACATCTTTCGAATCTGTCACCCCCTCACTCCTTACTTTTTTATGCCTTCTTTTCATGATCCCGGCTCGAAACATTTCACCTAAAAACAGTTCTCCAAGAAGATGTTTCCGGTTAAGAAGATTCTAAAAGACAGAGCAGTTAGACAGCTTACGTCACTATCCATTATACTAGACAGCGGAAATATAGTGTGTTTCAAAAATAAACCTGACAACATCACGGGCCGAGGACAGATGAGTGCGGGGAAATCAAAGCAGTAAACAGAACACCCAGCATTTAACAACACTATGGTGATTAGGCAGGGAGGAAGAGAAAAAAACGGAAGCGAGGCAGCATTTAGCAGCCATCTTTTAGAAACTCACACAGAGTCACAATCACAACACAACCCTCCACCCCTCGACTCCGCCGTTCCACCCCTCTCACGTGGTAGGCGGGGAAGGTGTATTTCCTCTACTCCATATTTTTTTTTTGTTTTTGCTTTAATGAAGCATGTTATATACACTGCGCAGTATCTCAAATTGTGGGCTGACACTGCAGGCTATACCAGTGTGAAATATAACCCTGCGGGCTATACCAGTGCGGCATCTGACGCTGCAGGCTATACCAGTGTGAAATATAACCCTGCAGGCTATACCAGTGTGGCATCTGACGCTGCAGGCTATACCAGTGTCGAATCTGACGCTGCAGGCTATACCAGTGCGGAATCTAACGCTGCAGGCTATATCAGTGTCGAATCTGACGCTGCAGGCTATATCAGTGTCGAATCTGACGCTGCAGGCTATACCAGTGTCGAATCTGACGCTGGAGGCTATACCAGTGCGCCATCTGACGCTGCAGGCTATATCAGTGTCGAATCTGACGCTGCAGGCTATACCAGTGTCGAATCTGACGCTGCAGGCTATACCAGTGACGAATTTGACGCTGGCGGCTATACCAACAGCAGCAGCCGTCTCTGGAAGTTCAACTCAGTGCAGAATCTAACGTTATATCCTATGCAGCATCAAAGGCTGCATGCTATCCCCGGTGCAGCATCTGATGTTGATGGCACAGACACTTTATTCTGGCCACGCCTAATCTGGCAGTCTCACTGTCCCCTGGCCAATGCAAAGAATTGCAATACCACCTCCCCTCCCCTGCTCCCGCTCCTCCCGCTCTACAACTTCCGCATTCCTTTCGAGACTGCGGCATCAGTCAGCCTGTGGCAGTGCCAGTACAGACACAAGCCAGTCATCGAGAAATCTAGTTTTTACTTTCTTGCGTACATGAACGTCATTGATCATGGCTCTTCTCCCAGACCACCTCATCCCCACTCTCTCTCTCGGTCTATCCTTCTCTCTCCCTCTAACTGCACTTGTTTCTTCTGCTTAGTCCGAGAGCTAAATGTTAAAAAAGCATAATTTTTGCTTATTCTGTTACCCTCGTAAATAACGATTTGTCATTTGTTTGTTTGTTTGTTTGTTTGTTTTAAGTCAAATTTTAGAAATAAGAAATTAGAAACAAGAATTCAACTTAGGTCTGGAGGTCTGCAAGCTCAGCACACAGAGCTTGATACAACTTATTTTACAAAACATGTCAATGTACTTATTTTACAAAACGTATAAGTGTACTTTACGTATTTAAACGTATATGCAGTTCTCTTTATGCAGTCATCGTTTTAACGGCCATTAAATGCAGCATGATAATATTTCAAAAGGTAAAGAACACTTCCTTATGATAATCAGCTGGCCTTATTCCCTTTTTACTCTATTAGGCGACAGATTACTTTTTAATTGCTTAAATCGCAAATCTTTTTTCTTTTGTACACGTCTATATATAAATGACAAAGGTGTATCTTTTGTAAAAGAGGGTCGTGTGTCTGTGTGTGTGTGTGTGTTTATAGATGGCAATCTATGTGCGCTCACGTGCTTCCGTGTTGCACATGTGTGTTTGTGTATTTTCATCTCTGCTGTCGCCCTATGTTGTATTAAAGTTTACACTCCATGAGAGGCCTAGTTACATAAACATTTATTGCACGAGACAAACATACACTAAACGAGACAAGCTACACTCTAAACGTAAAAGCCTGAAACTTGTTTTTATAATCGATCTATGTTTCGGTTGCACCAGCTGTGAGCGCTTTAGACACACGGATCTGTACTCACCCCCCTCACGCACTCACTCACTTACACAGGCTGCCAAGGAGACGAAGTGAACAGAAGTAAAATGAAGCAATATAAGAGAAAAAAAACACCATCGGGGCTGAAGTGTAAGCGTTCGTTTCTTCTTAAGTGCACGTGAACTGTAAGAGACGCAGTGCATGGCCTAACGGTCATGTTTGCTATGGGCACAGAAGATCCGAACGCTCACGCAACGTAACACCGGCGTGCAAGACGAAGTTAATTGAGGACTGTACCTGCTAGGCGCGGTCCTCGCACATCTGCAGCATCCGGCTTGCAGCACGACATCTTTGTCAAGTCTTTGCGCGTCCGTCATGGGAACAATTGGACTTACATCCTTACGTACACAAGTATCTATAGTCAGTAGCAGTAGGTCTGAGTGTGTGCGCGCGTGCGTGTGTGTGTGTGTGTGTGTGTGCACGCAGGCATGCAGCACTTCACAAACCGATTCATACTTATCACGTGAGACCTTAGTGCGCATGTGTGCACAAATCGACAATGAGTCAGCGAAAGGTGTTGGCGCGCGCTGTGACGTATGGAGCCAAGTGATAATGCGCCGCGATAATGCTACACGCGCTTCGCCGTACTGACATCAGATCACGTGATCACACAAGCGCACCCCCCTCTCCACCCGCCCCTCTCACCCCCCCGGCCGCTTTTCCCTCCACCATCACCGTCACCACCAGTCCCTCCCACTTGACATCAACTCCCATATTGTAATTTGCTCCTGCTTATCGCAACATCCGTGTTCAACCTCGGAGAAGAACTCGTTCTCAAATTTAAGCACGGGTTTGCTCCCAGGATCCTTCAACGCAAGTTGACGAATCGTTTAACGTGTGGGTGTTGTTACTGGCGTTGCATCATGACGACTCGGTTGAAATAATAAATAAAATGGTATCCAAGAGTAGCAGGACTGTGTGGATTGTATGATAAATGTATCTGTTTGGCAATGACTAAAGTAGCAAAATTCGACGGTACTATGAAGGCGAGAATATGTGAAGGCAAACTGCGTTTTCGCTGGGACCATGCCGTTAAGTGCATATATCATGTCGAACAGGTCTACCCACTACCGGCCCTCAATTACTTCACCTTAAGATTCGTATCTGTATGTGTTGGAAAAGAGACTGGGAGGTGAGGAAATGAGGGATCTGGGAACAGCTACTTTATCTAGGAGTTGTTTGAGAAAATCCACTACTGATATGTGTTATTTTTTTCGTTCATCCTTTGATTATCCCGCGAAAGCTATCATGACAATGACAATAAGTTATTGATCTTTTAGGGAATCGCACTCCGCTCGAACTCATCAATAAAATAAAGCCACACAAATATCACCACTCATTCCCTCCCTCCCTGTTACTCAACCCCCCCCCCTTTCGTCAAACAAGAAATGTTAATATCAACCAGTCACTCATTCGATCCCAAGCAAAACGTACAGCACGCAAAGAATAGCGAAGGCACACTTGACGTGACAGGTGAGAAACTGCTAACCCCTTGAGGCATGCTATGACTTCACACCGCAGAGCATCTTTGCCCGCACCGCCTCTCGCCTACGCCCAGTCACAGCTCACACGCGTCCCGAAATAACACACACGTGACCTCACCGCCCTGATGGTCACCGCGTCTACCTATCATTATTCGCTATTTAAATCGCAAATTCTATAAATAGATCTTTTTTTTTTTTTAATCTCCTAACGATTAGTCGAGAACGTTCCAGTTTTGGTCTCGTTTCTTCGCATTTATCCGACACGGCAAGTCGTAATTTAAGCTGCGTATATGATCAAACACCCGTCAGGCCGCTGTGAAAACGACTGCGCACCTTGTACCAGGCTGACAATGAAGCAAGTAATAAGCCTCTAAAAGCGCTCTGGATAAACAGGGGACAAATACTCTCAGTTAATTTCGCATGAATAAGTTCCAAGGTACAATTTTACTTCGGGAACGCTCGTCATACAACAAAACTTATTCCCAGAAACCAAACACCCTGGCTAGAATTTTGGTCCACGTTAGATTTTGGAGAAGATGAAGGGTTATTCTATATTTCTAACGCCAACCTCCTAACTATAACTTTCGAACATCATTCACATCTCTTTTCCTAAACCTATTTTTTTTCCGATTTTGAGTTGTCATGGCGCCCACAACAGCCGATGTTATGGTGTAGAAGGCCTGTCGAAGCATTGAAGTCCACGATTAACATTTCATGACGGTAGGGGCTGTTGCCTCATTAATGTCCTTTTCCACTGCTTTTTGCAAATGTATGTTATTTTCTCTTGTTGGCATTTGCTCAAGTACTCTGCCAATCAAGAAAGAGCATTCTTTCTGATCTATTTTCCTCTTTTTGCTAGAACTGATTGAACACTTTTGTTGAGATGAAAAAAAGAGAATTCTTTCTCATCTAATGATGCTCTGTGCAAGAATGGATTGAACCCTTTTGTAAAGATGCAATTCCAGAACAACAGCCCCTTCCTCTTTCACTCTCTCTTTGTCTCACACACACATACACACAACCCTAGCTGAGGGTGCTGACATAAAGTCTCCAATTATGAAATATCAGTCTCAGTAAGAAGAACATATTATGAACATAATAAAATTCTACAAAGACTGTCAGAACAATAAGCTGAAAGTAAAATCTGCCTCAAAAAAGCAGCTTTTCTTTGGCTTCATCACGTCCTGTTACACTTTTATTGTTTTTTACTTATTTTTTGCTTTGTCTTGTTGAGTTTATTTTTCATTTTTTGTCAATTAGTGACGACTTCAAGCAAATATTCTCCCCTCATTTCCGTTCGTCAAATGTCGAGAGTGGGCGCCGATTTTGGTCGGAAGTACGGCGACCAATACAGTGAGAGTTGGCTGTCCTGGGTTCAACTCTCGTCTCGGGCACGCTGCTCTTTGTATGTGACACCTGTTTACATGGCTGGCTGCCTTTGCTGTGATAAAGCCTTAGCTGCTGCCTCGGCGTAAAACACCGATTCCCCCTCCCTCACCCCGTGAAATGTCGGCAAAGGACGCCGAACCGCAGGCTCTTATCATGTCAATCATATTGTCAGTATCAACTGAGCGCACGAGCGCGCGAGTGCGTGGGGACCCTCTATGGCTAGTGCGACAGGCGCAGGTCAGAGGGTGCCCCAATCGATCGCCAACGAGCTACCCGACAGCACCTCGCAGAGTTAGCATCTGTACCACCCTCCCCTACCCTTTGTTTTCAGTTGGATCCACCTTCAGCGGAAGTTTTCGATTCTTCTTGAAGGTCCAGTATTCAGATCACTACCCCCTCCACCCGTTTCTCGTCTGATTAGAGGAGGTATAGCAGCTTCCTATGTGGTGTCAGCAGCACAATGTCTCAAGGCGATAACTAGATGGTTATCGCTTAAATGACTTGATGGTTAACTGACCTGTATGGCCAGTGAAATTGATCTCTAAACACGCGACTGACCTCTTCTGTGATTTCTTCCGCTCTGAACAAACTTCATCCTCAATAACCTCATGTTCACTACATTGATCAAACAAAGGGGTCTTCTCCCTTCTTTTTTCCGAAACCGATTAAAGCTTCAGACTTAGTAAAAGTTAAGCTCTCACTAACATTTCCTTCTCAGATAAACCCCTTAGATAATTTGATAACCCCTGATTTCTCTTTGTGAGAAATACTGGCAAGCCTTTTTTGCTGCTTATTATGTTGGACGGTTGGGGAAAAGTTGTTGCCTGTTTGCATTTGTCTGCGACTTCAAGTCTGTTCAACGGCCTCCGAAGTCCCCTTACCGTCTATTCCTTTCGCTCTCTATTTAATTTGACAGAAATAAAGATCGATCCAACTAGCTTTTACAATATGGGACCTTATTCATGAAGAAAGGGTCAGCTGCTACCCGTGAGTAAAAGAGGGAATCAAAGAAAAAGGTCGTCTCAGTATCTACGACGTTCTGTCTATATCTCTCTGATGTTTTAAGTTACTCCGCCCCCAGAGGATCTTGGCCACTGATTTAGGTTCCAGGGTCTAGACACCCCTTTATAACCAGAGACAAGCCGCTTGCACTTCATTTACCCAGGCTGACGACTTAACCTTGGTTCATGAATACGGCCCCTGGTCTCTAAGTATGGGACGAGTGACTGTAGGTGGGTAGAAAAGGTATAGTCATGCGACAGTACTGTAAGCAGGACACATGGTTGTGACTGTGTGCCTTGTTCCCGTAAAGAGTATGTCGGTAGTTCTGTATGAGACGTGACTGTGACGTAACAGTGACGGTGGTACTTCACTGCCTGTCAACCTTCATTACATTGTCCTTTCACCCTTCTCGAAACGACGAATCTGTTTTATTTCTTTCACTCATAGACACTGCATCCACGGAGGGGCGGTGGCTGTGGACTGCACGCAAGATATGCACCTGTTAGTTATCTCCCTGCCTTCAACGTCAGCCTGCTCGCTCCTAGACGGCGCCACGTTAGGACTAAAGGTGTTCGTTGCGTCGCCGTGCTTCCGACCAAACTCATCGTCCACTCCCACAAATAAACAAAACTGTATTGAGCACATGCGTAATTTCTTGTGTAATTAACTATGAAGACGACACCTGTATGTTGACGTAAAGAACTGAAATTAATACGACGCCAGGGGATATATTCTAATGAAAACAAATGCTGAGCCATCGTGAAAACACTTCTTCTTACGAAAAACCAGCTTCCAGAAGGAACTGCCCGCACACATCCACGATGATCAGGCCAGCTGGTGGAATATGGTGGCTTACATCGAGAAGGGTATGGTCTCTGGCACCTTATCCCACACCCCCACATCCGTTGGGGCCTAAACAAAAAGGGTAAGAGGACGAACTTCACCTTGTCTGCTGGTTTCACGATACATACGCAGTTACCTGTGTGGCACGCCTTTGGCTGTTACAGGTGTACGAGTAGCCAACAGTTTTAAAATATGCCCCTGACAAGAAGTGAACGCATACATTATCGACACACCTATGAACTTTTGCATCACAGTAGTGAAATAATGTATGTAGCTTTGTTGTTTATTGTTGTGTGTGGCTATCTGTATAATAGCAGAGCAATTGTTGGGAGAGTCTCAATGCTTAATTCACGTGCGCGCGCGCGCATTTGTGTGTGTGTGTGTGTGAGAGAGAGAGAGAGACGACTATTAAGCTACAAGACACAGCTCGGGGGTAGGGGAACCAACACGCAAAATACTTTAAAAATGAGGCTACACCAGAAACTGCGCTGTTAACACCGAGGTTGAGTGGGCAGCAGACTTAAACGACGCCATGAAGAATTAACGAACGGAGGGTAGTGTCGGATGCTGTAGTGGGAAACTTCGAAGAAAGCAGCGTGCTGAAGGAAAGGGGTAAAACGGAGAACCTTGCCAGACTAAGCACACCTGCACTGGCAAGTCAAATGCGCAAAATCCTGCAGAAAAAAAGGAACGAAATGAGGGCGCAGGACAAGAGCGGTTTCTTAAGACAAACAGGCGGGGTGGGCATTGAGAATCCTTCTCGCAAAGGACGAACCTGGCGGGTTTGGGCCTGTCATTAAATGGCACAGCTGAATATTAATGCCACCTCTGAGAAGACTCGTATCACAACAAGCAATGACAGAGAGAGAGAGAGGCGGAGAGAAAGAGAGTTGGAGAGAGACAGGTGCTGGAGAAAGAGTGGGGTGTGGAGAGAGGAACAGCTCATGACCGAAAGGACATGAATGTAAAACATTCAACGATGATTCATCATATAATACTGTTGGATACGCGAGCGAACAAGAATGTGTGTTTGATGGAAATCTTTGATTTCTCCTATTGGCTGTTAGGTACCGTCGCCGCAAAACTGAAGTGACTGGCTTTCGTTTCATGAAGGAATTGGAGATCGAAAAACAGTCGCACTAATTAAACTCTTGCAAACTAATGCAAATGATAAGAAAAATACATGTGTTCACACGCAGTGAGTGAGAGAAAGGGAGAGAGAGGGGGATGGGTAAAACTCCGCACTTACCATGTCAGTGTATTTCCATCCATCCATCCACTGGTAACTGAAAGTCCCGCTCCTCCGGCGCCTCACTTCGCCACCCTGCCGCCGCGCGTCGCGTTGCGTCGCCGCCACGTCATCTACTGATTATCAAACCTCTGCGTACCAGTCCGCGGCGACGCCGCGGTGCCTCTACCACCAGGAGAGAGGCCCGTAACAGTTGGCTCCCCATTCCCTCACACTACCCCAAACCTTATCCTCCCACGGCAGTTACGTCAAGGCTAAAAACTGCCGCATGACTCACGCAACCTGTTTAAAAGCACGACAGCGACGACGGCTATGAAAACGTCACTACTTTCGACGTCAGGCGGCAGTTTGCTGTACATTGGATACCAACGGCATATCGGTACCAACGCCCGGTGAAATATTGCACTGTCAGGCACCACCACCCCCACACGCACACCGCCGCCGCCATGTTGACACGCGCTGCTTGCGTCATCCTGCGCGCGGGACAGTTTTCTTGATAGTTGCAGGTACAGGCTGGCGCATCCCGCTCCAACCAAAAACTGATGACATGACTACGATGACGACGACGAAGAAGAAACAGAAGTCGATAATTTGTTTTAAATCCTTTGTGATGTACACAACAGGGTGAATGCTGCCCGAACACTAGCTTGTTCCTTCACGCCAGCCTCCTCCACCCTTTATCAATCCCCACCCTGAATGCTGGAGCGACAGGCAGGTTGAGGATTTGAACAGCAACGCTTCGCTGGCCTACGCCTTCAATCGACCCAGCAAGGGTGGGCGGGTAGAGAGGGGGGGGGACAGGAGGCGAAATTAACTCCGGTATCGAATCTATTTTTTAAAGTTCTTTTACTGGCAGCAAAGGAAGAGAAGCGAGCTCGGTATCGGTTCTGCCTGCCGACAGCTTGCCTTTCTCTCTCTCTTTGGAGCGGTACGCCTCCTTGAAGACGGCGGAATAGCGATGGTGACGGCGGTTGCGGACAGTTACCATGGCGTGTTGCTATCCAACAACTAACATCAACACTTTGTGGGCCGTGCGCGGGTTTTTGGTCTGGCTCCGGCTGCGCGAGGCACGTTTGTCTAAAAGCGTTGGAAACACGCTGGTACTTGAAGCGGGGCTGATCACGTGGGGTGTTGTGAAACTCGTAGTTCAGACTATAGGGGGCCGACTTTATCTGGGGAATGATGGTGGTGGATGGACGGGAAGAGCGGAGTCCGGGGTTAGTGGGGGAGGGGGGAGGGCGCTGCTTGTTATTTGGTGCGTGGGCGTGTGAGCGACTGTGTGTGTGTGTGCTTCTTGAACTTCAGCTTAACCCATGTGTGGGAAGAGTGCGTTTGCGCGCGTCTGTGCGTAAACACATGCTTTTGTAAGTGTTTGCAGTTGAAACTGTCGCCTCAATGTGATTAGATGCAGACGTTGGTGTATGTGTGCGCGTATTTGTATGTGTGCATATGTACATTTGTACGTGTGTGTGTGTGCGTGCGTGCGTGCGTGCGTGCGTGTAAACTTTCCGTCACTTCTTCGTGTGGCCGCGTGTATGGCTATCTGTATTTTGTGTGTGTGTGTGTGCGCTCGTGCGTGGGTGTGTGGGGGGGGGGGCATGTAAACAATCGGATTCACGCACAAATGGACTCGAGCTTGTGCGAAAGTTTACGTTTCCCCAATAATCGGCTTATGATGACTCGACAGTCTTCCTCTCCGTCATATACAATACAGGTGGAGTCGCATAAGGAGCTTTAGCTAGTTTATTTCAGAACCGCGTTCCTCCATCCCGAATCTTATATTCTTAAACACTCCCCCCCCCTTCACACACACACACACACACACACACACACACACACATCCTTCCCTCTGTCCTTCCCGCAGACTGGCACAGCTATCTACCATTACAAGACACAATACCAACATTCTACCCGCATCGCACGAATTCCGCTTAACTTTGCCTAGTTCTGTGATATTGATCAGACTGCTACCTCTCTCTCTCTCTCTCTCTCTCTATCTTGAATGCGAGATCAGGTACCCAAGAAATGGCTAAGATCAAACAGATTTCTGTATTTAAAAAAATGCAAGATACACGTTCTCGGTTTACTCATTTTATTTTGGGTTTGTGTTTTGTATTGTTGACTTTCGTGTTTTGTTTGGTTGTCAGAGGTTACCAGCATCAAAGGCAGAAGACCTGTGGTGGGCAAGGAAGAGCATGGTTTCATTCAACAACTGTAGTTTAGGGCACAATTTACGCTTGCTCGTCGGGTAGGGCCAGTCACATGAGTATCACATCGGATATGGGGTATGTGGGTACTAGATTCTACAGTTAATTTGTAACGCTACAGAAAAAAAGTTACCACAAAGAAGTCGTACAACGTATGGAAACGCATGCAAGCGTGAAGTTCAGACTCTTGCAAAACGTCGCAGGCCAACACGCAACACGCATCCCTACTCCCTTAAAAAAAAAAAAAAATTCCAGCTGATGCGTGTCTCATACAGGGAACGTCTATCCAGTGACAGTTCGAGCATGTGCTGACCTGTTGCAAGTCATTTGCTGTCGCTTTACTTAGGTATTTCCTGCAACTGAGAAGACAGAGATAAGGGATTTATGAAACACTGACATCCTGCATTAAATCGAATGCTTCGAAAAACAAGCTAACATGTCCTCGACGTACGTCTCCCTGACTGACATTAAATACGCTGTTCTTTTAATGGAAGCTTTAATCGTCAGTCCAAGATGCGAAATGCGTTTTGTAGAGCGAGTAACAAGGATACACAGCGAGTAATAGCGTTAAAGGATGAGCGCAGTCGAGTGCAGTCTTCTTCTCTAATGACTGTAAAACTCCATTCAAGATACTATTCCCCCCAAAGCACACTGAGTGAATACCCTCCTTTTGTTCTTGAGATACACATCTACAAACATCATCATGCACAGAAAGATGTTGAAGTCCTGAGGTCACATGTATATAGATATGCCTGCTTAACATATGGTCCTGACTTTCCCACTGGCTGAGACCTTTACAACCTAAATGTATCTGTGTACAATCCTGACGTCAATGTTACTGACCATTCTCCGTGCATGGTGTTATTTGTAGGTGGATATTTACATGAGGAAACGGAGGTGAGATATTCACGCAGATTTGGGAAAAATAGTATATAGCACTGCCTTTCACTATTATAAAAAAAATTATTATTAAAAAATTGCACCCCGCTAGTCCTTTAAGAAATCGTGTGTACGCCTTGCCGGGCACTTCTTCTGAAAAGGTTATAAAATGACGAAAATCTGAATCTGTCTATTTCGTCCCCAACTCCCAGCTAGTCAAAATCATTTCCAGCTTCCCTACTGATTGCATTTTTCAAGATGTGACCGTAGCCATGTTGTAATGGGACTTTATGAATTAGTTCTCTTTCTGTAGATGTCGATGTTTGACGGTTTGTATCTCGGTTCTTTGCTTGGACGCTGGAGGATTAGTAGAATTAAACTCACATCTCGGGAGAAAAATAACCCCGTAAATACGTGGAAATATAAATATTTGCTACATTAATAAATAGTTGCTACAATGATGCTGTATCTATTAAAATACATTCAAATGTTACCTCCATCGGTTTATTTCCGCAGAGGCATGGGGAAGATTTATTTGGACTTGATTATTCCGAGATCTTTAGCTCAGCTGCGACATACGCCCGTACTGAACGGGCGTATATGCTTCTTAAACATCTTAGATCACCATAAAGTTTTATGGTTTGCTAATAAAATGCCTCTTAACAATGTCAACGCAGAATCATAAAGACAATACTACAGCGAGATCGTTTTTTTGGCAAGAAAGAATACTTCCGTTAACACATTCTTCCGAAGATGCGGCTTTGGACACTAAAGTATTGTGAATGAATCAGCCTTTTACAGAGCAATAAATGACAGATCAGACTCTTTACACAAGAGACAAGAAAGCCTACTTTTTACTAGAAGACAAGATAGTGCTTTTAGTATGGGGCAGGAGAGTCTGCTTATAGAATAGGACAAGATGGTTTTCAAGTTCGGTTGAGGAGACTTATATACAGCAAACTTTTCCTATAAAGAGGTTCACGGCGCTGAGTAGAGTCTGTCAGCTTGTTCTTGGTGCTCGGTGTAGGGGGTGATAAATACACACAGATAGGTGGTTGAGTCAGTGAGAACACCTAGTTCTGTCACTTGAAAGATTTGACTGAAGGATAGATGGATACAGAAATCCATGTACATAGCAGCGTTGCTACCCGATCGTGATGGGCGAGGAAATGATAGGATGTAGGCCTGGGTGAGTTCTGTGCACTTAGGGTCATCATCCTAACGGACCCAGGTTTCAGAGATGAAGGAAATGTCAACTCCATCCCCAAGGATGTAGTCAGCAAGTAGATAAACCTAGTCGACAGGACTCCCAGACCGCAAAGAGACGGCATCGACACATAGAAGCGGCAGGCGACCGCTGCATCTCGATGGGAGGTAGATTCAAGCGGCCACCTCTACAACCTCTACGACGATAATGATGATGGGACACCACTGGCAGATCCTCGGTGACAAAGGTCGCGATGGTGGAGACGTAGAAACTCATGGGAGTGATGCAAACATAGATCCGCCATTGCAGAGATCGTTGAACCGGAGTCTGACACACGATGCGAAAAGTGTGCACACCAGGACCAACGATGATAGTCATCTGCACCAATAGCTGTAAGTACACTCTAAATAAAGCACAACAGCGGCAATCTTCCGGCAATCCGCAGTCACCAAACAAAACAGTAAAAGAACAGCAGACGTCAGACAACCAAAGAGCGGCCATCTTTTATCCCCAATCGCAATCAAAAGTGTGGAAAAGTATGCTTATAATACGGGACAGGAGAGTATTTCTAATGAGGACAGGCCACTCTATCCATAATAAGAAACAGTAGAGTCTTTTCACAATAGTCACAAGTAAGTCTGTTTACTCTAAGAAACAGGAAAGTGTTAACAGTAAGGGACAGATTAGTCTACTTACAATAAGGAACAGGTAAGTGATTACATTAACGTGAGATTCTGTTTAAAATAAGGGACATGAGCGCTGATTTTCATAAAATAAATAAAATGTTTGCTTACAATTAGGGGACAGGAGAGTCTGTTTAAAATACGAGATATGTAAGACACAAAAGTCTATTTACAATGAGGGGGACGGGGGGAGGGATAGAGGAGTCTGCTTATAAGTTCAAAGTGGTAGCTGCCTTAAAATGCAAACTACTAATTGCTTAGACTAAAGTTTTCTCGGTAAATTGTTATTGTGCTTCAGAGCGCGTCATTAACCTTTGCAAAAAGATCCACTTTCTTTAAGATCTTCAATAGGAGATATTGGTGCTTCCACCATAACCTGTCACGTAAAGTGAGCTAAAAAGCAGTTCGTCTTGTGTGGGTTTGCATCCCAACTGGACGTCTCAGTGTAAAAGAACAGCTAAACTATCTTAACTGCGTTCACCGTCTAATGCAGCGCTGTTAAGCCTTTCCGCCATTTCGTCTTGATTTTTTTCCCCCCCCTGGAACTCATGGAAACGAGCCATTAGCCTCCTGAGCAAAGTAAATGGACGAGGTTAACTCTCTTTTCCCTCTCTCTCTCTCTCTTATTTTTCTCGGTTACCTCCCATTCACCGCCCCTCTCCTCCTTATACATAATTAAGAAGGCGGTAAGTTGTTTATGCACTGCTCTTTCCGTCACATGACCTGCATCTCGCCTGTCGTCTGCGCGCATTCATGGTCTATCGATTGGGTCTATTGACATTCTTCTAGTTCCCGGACACCTGAGGCTGCGGCAGAGCGAGGACCACACTGCTGAAGACGTAACCCTTGGGTGGAAGCGAATCTAAACTCGTCGGCACCTTGTGACACGCAGACGCCAAGAATTGCAGCGTCATGCGAGCCATTTCTCCGTTTTGTGTTTTTCTCATTCTTTCCAGTCAGGGATTTTTTTTTTTTTTTTTTTGTCGCACACAATCGCTACCTGCAGCGTCATGCAAAACACCAGAACGACCTCCAAGGACAGAGCAACGTCCTCGATAGAAGCTACGCAAAGGCTTGAGCGTGACACTGTAAAAACGCCGCGTGCCAAGGAGCAGGTCAGGTCACGAACCCAAAAGGTTAAACCCAGAACAAGAATAAGTGCACGGAGGAAAGAAAAAAAAAAGGAGCAAAGGATTGTGCTGACCGGAATTGTGATTACCGTAGTGGTCAATAGATCTGGGAGTTGTAATACTTACGGCGGCTGCGACGGTCCCTGGCCCACTGCCACATTTCGCATCCCTTCAGCGGCGCAAATGCCGACCGGAAGTGACTCATCTTCGCACCCCCCCCCCCAAAAAAAAAAAAGGAGAACTGACCACGCAAAAATCAATGACAGAGATAGCACGTAGTGGGAGGGTTGGCACCCAGCACAAGGTTGACGGCGAGAAATGGTCGATCATGAAGCTGTCAGAAAAGCTCTCGTCGAAGCTGTCGCTGGCCACTTCCGTCCACGAAGGTTTAGACGGGTGGGAAAGAGGTGGGTTACAGCCGTCGCCGCCAACTCTCCCTCACTCCTCCCTACCCACCCGCAAACACGCAAACACAGCTTGTAGTATTAGCCATTTCCACCGGCGAGCTGCCCACTTTTTTTTGTGTTTGTACGAGCCATTTAGCCGTTAAAACAATTCCGGAGTCAGAACGTGGCATCGGAGTAGCCTGTTCCTGTCACTGTAGCTTGTCGTCAACGCCCACAGAAATGCGCATATTAAAAACACCGGCGCTGATGTTTGTACCGTCCAGAATGCGTTGAGGGTTAGGCTGGGAAGGAGATCGGGAGGGGTCGTGGTGGAGGTATTGTAGTGGTGGCGAGGGATAGGGAAAGCAGAGGGGAGGTGGAGGACCTAGATAGTACACATAGATGCAAAAGAGAAATCAATAAAGAGCTAGGGAGCTCGGCGCACCGGGTACCAATGTCGGTACCAGTACTGCGACCAACTGACCCACATACTAAAGGGCTGCGGCTCTTCTACGCGCGGAGAACTTTATTTCTGGGAAGGACGCCAGGAAAGCATCCGCGTGGAAATGACCAGCCTTGCTGATTTATTCTACTTGATGCCTTGCTACGGTCTGTCTTGACCGGCGTTTCCACTGTGTATTCTACACCAACGTACCTGAGGACTTGTAGCTGTCTGCCGGTCCTTCTTTGATTTATTTTCTATCCTTTCTGTTTTATATCTTGTTTTTAGTTCATGGATGTATATTTATATTCACAGAAGGATTGTAGCTGAAGGACAGCAGAGGGTTCTGGATATTGAGAGGATAGATCGACATTGTATGTAGATTATTACAATACTTTGCTTATTCATTGGACTTAATTTTCATTACTCTTTAGCATTTCTCCTCCCACTAAATTTCCCGGGAGTTCACATAGGGAAAAACGGGATTGACCAAGCCCTACTCCACTATGCCAATCACACGTGTACTTGTTATATTGTCTCAACATTTTATAGCATTGTGTAACTGTGTATGTGGATGTGTTATATTAGTCACTGAACAGCTGTATGATTCACCTATGTAAATTTTGTAATGAATTTTATGAAATCCTTTGTTATTTGCACTTTAACTGCAATGGAATTGGAGAGCACAAGAAATGCGAGCAAAAGCCTTATGTATTTTTTTTTACAAGAGACACATCGGTAGCCAATTGGAAGAGATCCTGGGGTAACAACTGATTTTTAGCTAGTGATAATACTAATATGGATGTAGCAATTCTTCTTACTAACTTACTAAATATAAAGTGCATAATACTATTAGAAATCCTAAAGGTGGCTATATATTATTAAATATCAAATTTTTATGTAAATGTACAACTGTAACCAATATATGTCAATAATAATAATAATATGATGTATATAGCGCATTTTCCCACATGGAGGCAGCCTCAGTGCGCGTTACAAGATGTAAAGGTCAGTAGGTAGTGATGCTCTGTCCTATAGGACAAAGAAGGGCATCACAATCAGGCAAACATACGAAACATACGCACCGCGATCGGGTAAGCCATAGTTTTCACCCGTCTTCCAGCCCACGTAAAACAATAGAAACATAGAGATGATTGTTGTGGGAAAAACTTAAATGTGATTTGAAACCTAAGAGATAAAATGATTGAGTCTGGATTCATAAACACATGGCTTGAAAATTTTCCAGATCAGAAAGGCTACCCCTGAAGAAGATTTAATTCAATCAACAAAGACACCTTGATTTTTTTAATCTCGTAATAACTGTAGGCTGTAATTCAAGGTTTTTAAAAACAAAAGTCTAACAAGCTAACAGATTGATCACTCTGTATTCACTTTAGGACTCAAAAATCATGTCTTAAAACACAAACCTAAGCAATTCTGGAAATTCAACAATTTCATGTTGAAAAATAACGTATATTGAGATGCTAGCAAGTCAATAATTATTGATATTAAAAAGCAGTATGCAAGACAAACATTTCTTTGAAATCTTATTTTATGGAAATTATAGGTAAAACCTGCTTAGGACTAAAGAACAAAGAAAGGAAGACCTTCAAATACTTAAGAACGAATTGAAATTAAACAAATTTTAAAGGAAAAGCAGCTTAAAACAAAAGAGATACTAGGGGAGGAAGCGACATAATAGTTCAGTCAAAAGTACACTAGATATACTGAGTAGTGACTATTCCTGGAACTTAAAGGGTAGAAAATGTTTGTCGAAGAACGTACTTTTTGACGGAATATGCATTATGTATGAGGACATTGAATGAATGAACGAATAAAGGTTTTTTCCTTAAAATCTGAACAGCCAGTAGTATGTAATGCAACAAAGGGGGAGTTAAATACTTTGGTTCAAAATTCTGTGAAATTAACTCCCGAAGAAACCAATCTCCTCGAAAGAAGGACACGGGACTTGTAAAGAAGCATATGTCATGCAAAGCTGCCTTTCTAGGAGAATGACTAAGCCCCAGTCAGTGATGGACCAGCAAGTGAATATTTTAAGTTCTTTAATAACATTGGTGGGGTTTTTTGACTATCTAAAAGGCTGGCTTGTAGTATATCAAAACCAATGTACCGAATCCTGTATTCTTAAAGAAAAACCCAAGCGGTATACATGTACATCAAAGAAAACTTGAGACAAATTTCATTACTCAATATCACATACAAAATTTCATCCAAAGTCTATTGTTAATAGAATAAAAAAAATTACTACCCATATACTCCACACAAATAAGAAATTTATGAAAGATAGATGCAGTGGAAATAATATACGTTGATGTATGATGTGAATGTCAGGTCTGAAAGTAAACTATGATAAAAAGCAAGCTGTATGGATAGGTACTAAAAATTACTTCCACACAAGGTTCCTGTGTCACACGAATATTTATTGAGACCCTGTAATTTTTAAATATCTTTGTATTACTTTCTCGTTTGATGTGAATGTGCTTCTCGTGTGTACGTGTGCCTGTGTGGGCGATGTGCAGATTTTCTTAGTGTGCGGGTTTCTTTTGTTTTTTTGCACTCAAGGAATCATCATTGATTGATCAAATATTATAAGGGGACAAATTTATTCTCATTTTGACGGAAGCGTGTAACACCCGGCCCGGACAAGCGCCAGCGGCAGAGGGAAATATCCACAGAGCCACCGCGGATACCAAAAACTCAGTTGCCTCATCTTGACATTAGCTCTCTCCATGTTGCCAAGCCATTGCGGTGATAAGGAGCTCTTATCGAGGTCCATTACAGTGACGGCCACAGAGAGGCACCTCATCTGTTGAGGACAGCTCTAACTCTTGGTGGTAGCCTGGAGCGGTTCACCTCTGACAAGTACATACAGTAGACCAAAAGCAGCAGCATACTTGAGTGTTTTTTCTGATTTAGCCGTTGATTTGTTTTCACATTAATTCATGAGTGAGTGCTGTAGTATCACTCAGCCTTTCTGTTATATGTCTAGCCAGATCAGGTCAATGCTCTAAATATGATTGAAATTGTGTGTGCAGAGTAGACTTGATTAAATATCGGGAAAAATGGAGATAGAGTTTCCTTGGCCGACAACAGCACAAGAATTTTAAATGTTATCTAACAGAATAATGCTAAATGTTATATCTAGCAGACGTTTCAGAAACTGTGGACACGGTTATCCGGATTAGGTAACCCGTGAAACATTACATATTCCGTGAAGCCTGCTTTACGATCATTGAAACCTCACATTTGTTTGTAGAGGTGTTAGAATTATATATAATTATCTGGCATTGATATTGAGACATGAAATATGACGTCTGGCAAGCACAATTCTAACAAAAACAATAAACAACCCTGCTCTCCCTCACTCACACACATACGCACTCTCTTACACACGCGCCCATTACACTCACATATAAGCGATCCTGCTGACATCTTGGAAACGTTCCAAAACAGCTTTTCCAGCCTGTTGTTTCTGACGGCACTGGCTGTCCTCTGGTTGAGTGTTCTGTGTAAGGCACTTTGCATGCCACCCACGTTCGCCGTACGTGACATCCCCAGTGACGCCAACTAGTGGGTGAAGGTATTAGCCCACTGTCGCTTAAATATGCTTCATTATCTCCCTTCTCGCACGAATTGTTTCCCTTATGCGGGGTACTGACCTACAAAACGCACTATCGCGGTTTGCATCGTCGGTTGACAGAGAAACTGTTTATGAACGCAAGCACTTTCTGGTCTGGCCTAAAGGTACAATTTTCATATTTCGGACATAGCCTCAATACTGTACAACCATGATTACAATAAAGTATTACAACTATATTTGTTTTTAGCCCTTAAACGCAAGCAATAAATCTATCACACAGAAGGAAATACGAGTATACACATTCAGAAAAGAAATAAATTTTTGTTCTCTTTATTGTACAAAAATAGTGGCAAAAGCGGGTCTGTCCAGCAATTACATTTAACAAGATTACATTTAAATGGGTTAAATAGAAAACAAACATTATACAGCGAGGAACTTTCAGACAAAGTCTACGGTACCTCCTAGTCACACATATTAATGGTCACATTATACCAACTGTTGCACTCAGCTGAAATTGTTCAGCATAATTATTATACCAAGTTTTTGATTAGATTTCCCATTCTCATATCGAGTAACTTTTGTTTTGTGGATAGAGACGTATATCGCATCTTTTTGCGTAGAGTTTCAGCAAATGTAAGTAGATGCAGGATTTTTCATGAGGTGGCATAAACTCATTTTTCATACCTTCATTGAAGCCCTACATTATGCGCAACAATTTTTAGTAAGTGACACCTTTTTAAGACGATACATAATTTCTAGCAATTCTTCCAGCTGATAGCCCCAGATGTTACCTTGACTGGTATACGGGGTACGAATCTTAGGCAACGACGCAAGTAGGGCGCAGAAATCTCGAGATGCCAAAAATAACCCGAACATAATCAGCGTAAGAGCTGTCATTCCTCCCATTTTTATTTTGCCATTCCAGCTCTCTGTTACAGCACGCGCACTGAGTACTGGGAGGCCACGCGCTTCATTCATGAGCGTCCGGCTTCTGTTCCCACGCCTTTCAAACATCAATCGATTGACGGGGACGTCATCGGCTCCTTCGCCAAAACCTTCGAGACGTTTAGTGGGTGTGCAACGATAAACTCCGTTGCTAACGATACAGAACAGTTCGACGTCAACGGTGACGTATCGCAGTCGCGAGAATCGATGCTGCTACTTCTTCCAGCCAACATCCATTCTACCCCAGCAGCTACATCTAGAGTGCGCTTGGTTCAAGCTGACTTGTACAGTGCCTAGTGATGTTGATGAAGGTATCGAGATTCAATAACATACCGAAATGATCTCGTCTAGTGTTGGGGAAAGCAGAGAACTTGCTAGGTGGGGGAAAACATAATATTAACGTAATATTAACTTCTGATGATGGTTCAGATTAAACGGCCGACAATGTTTGATTGTTTCAGCAATCGTTTTTTTAGTCAATGTAGGTAAGAAAATATGAGTACGGACGACTGTTTTATGCGTTGAAGAAGGTTACTCTATTGTTTCCGCTCTCCCCCACCCCACTGTTTTCACTGAGAAAGATTTTGCACAAGTTCATCATTTGACGGATGCTCATCAAATTTGTCAATGCTATTCTTTTCATCTACGGGAAGATGGTAAGCAATGTTTGGTTCGTGTGCTGCTCCCTAGCAGATTTAGCTGATTTTATTCTCCCTAGGATTTCACCAGTCATTCCAAATGAAAAAAAAGATACTACGCTGAAGAAATTTGGAGATGTATTTTATACGTATGTCAAATGTTTACAAAGTCGTGATTTGAGAGAGTAAAGGAGAGAGATATATGGCAAGGAGAGAGAGAGGGGGAAGATATTGAACTGGCACCACATCAGTTATCTCCCCATTCACTGGAAACATCGTGGCATCGTTGCCAAACATGAGCTGTCAACTTGTCCCGTTACAACGGGCGCCAAGAGTCCAAGTGTTTCCTTGTTTTGTGCACTGAGGCCGCGCATGAACACGCTTGGTTCAAACGAAGTGACAGATCAAATGTTGACAATAAAATCACAGCTGGAAAGGGGTGAGCGACAAAGGTTGACCCAGGTAAACACGTGTACCCTGTCTAGTGCATGTAGATAGACAAACACAGAAACACACTCGCCCGCGCGCGCACGCGCACACACTTACTCATTTATGCGTGAGACGGTGCATTTAACATCCACTTCAACACACGTTTATTTGCCCACAGGCCGATCGATGGCTGAAAACAAAGTTCAAAGCTGCTCTCCGCTGCTGGCGGTTCACAAGTGCAACATCTGTTTTCATAGCGCCTTCTAGCTGCCACGGAAATCGGCCTTTTGGTGCAAAGGTTTGAAAAAGTAGATCGTTTCCAACACAGAGAGAACCAGCCCAGCAAACACGTATACACTATATAGACAGCCAAAACCAAACGTGTATCTACTTTGTGTAAACGCACAATAAGAGGTTCCAAGGCATCTCTCGCAATCAAACAGAGATGCAGAATTTGTCTATCGAACCAGTTTATGCGATTTTGCTTATCGCCTTGTTATCTGTGGCCATTATTAATGTGTGCAGCTTGTACACAGGCAAATGGAGGATTTGATGTATGCAAACACATTTTTATGCAAGATTAAACGCTGCACGTGGTGCCTACCTACATACACACATACAGGGATGGAAGGGGGTTATCGGTGTCTTATGTTGAGGTTTCACGTGAAAAGGAAAAACAGTTTGCTTGGGACGAGATCTGAAACCGGGACATCTGATCCTCACTGGACTGGTCTCTCTCTCTCTCTCTCTCTCTCTCTCTCACACACACACACACACAGAGACACATACACCCATATTGATGCACGTAGTCTAGTTCTGAGTACTTTCAAGTGTGCATCGATCAACATATGCCAACAGTCACACGGCAATAACAGTGCTCTCCTGCCACGTACCCAGGCAGCCAATTAAGATCCAAAACACTGATATATTTTACTTCCATAAATAATTTTGATTATTGATACAGTAAATATGTGTTGCTGCAAATCCTTCACTATTTTTAGCATGAGGTCTGCTAGCTGAGTGGCCCTCCGTGTTTGATGCTATTTAACTGGACAGCGTGGGCGTAGCGAGATGAAGCTTGTGCTTGTGCCAAGAACTGGAATCATTCAATGACTTGATTTTTGTTGTTGTTGCTTTTTGATCGCACTCCCGAGAGATTATTATTCGTCTTTGCCCTTTTGTCGTGATCTAGGTGCTGGCGTAAAGCAATGCGGACGTGGGCGACAACTGTGTTTTTCCCTTTGCAGATGAAGATTATTATGATAATTACTCATACAACTTTCATGCGTTGAAATCCCTTCATATAAAAAAAAAATTCCACCGGAATTCATACTGCAGAGCTCTGCTATTTGAGATGTTTCTGGACTGATCATTTACATTGAAATATAGGAGATGATAAAGCACTTGACAAGAGAGGTCCTCGGAGATCGGTAAATTATATTTTTTATAAAATCCATCGACTTGAAAAGCGGGCTCAAACTGGTAACAGTTTAGGTTGATACAATGATAATTAGCTTTACAGATATCACGTCAGTTATGAATTTCAACGGATGGCTTATTGGAAGACGCTATATGATCAGTGGCGTACGAACCAGGGTAAGGGGGCAAGATACTGGGCAAAAAAGATGCTGAAAAGACAAGGATGTGAATGTCAAACACTGTCAGCATGGAGTGTGACCCTCTCCCCTACTTTCCCAAAACCCGAGCATCTTCCTACGCGAGTGCTTATGATAGTGAGTCGGTGAGAGAAAGAATGAAAGGAAATAAATGGTCTGAGAACGCTTGGAGGGAGCGAAAGGTTACAGAAAGTAAACACTAATCACGATGTACCAAAAAAATCAAAATAATATATAGATATTCAGAGCCTTTAGCAGGTGTGGCTTGATGTAGAGGCTGGAACAATGCAAAATCTAGCATTATGAAAAACCTGAATTGCATGGTCAGAAAACTTAACGAGTGAGTGAGTGTACCTTAAATATATTTATGTTCCATCACTTGGCCTAATTAAGAACTTTTTTTATAATATTAGATTGTGGGAAACATATTAAAATGCCAAATCGAAAGCAAAGCTAATAGTGTTACATTTTTCTTAAGGGCGGCCTGCCATCTCATATGTGTACACTTCATGACAAAGGCGGTATTGTTGCTCAGGAAAGGAATAACCCCGTTAAGGCTCTTTCCATCCTAGCTTTCCCCTAATTGCTTCTAGGATTTGAAAAAAATACAACATACTGCCCACCAGTATCCCTTGGCAACCTTATCTCTCGGTTTTCCCAAGGAGTGAATTAGCAGCCTTAGTGACGGAGCGAGAGAGATGCAACACGAACTTTTTGATTTGCCAGGATTTTTGTAAACTTTTCGTACAAAGAAACCCCCCCAAAAAACACAAAAACGGAGCGATGGGTAGCCCGAACATATGACAAAATACAGTCAAGCACGTACATGATGCATTAATGAAACACAGACAAAAGATATTCCTTATCAAATATTGAAATCTTCAGAAATGACAGAAAAGGGGCTAAATCCAGGAAAAGTCTGAAAGAATGGCTAAGGTCGAGGATCTGCGTCTTATAATTAGAAAGTGGCTATATCCATGGTCAAAGAAAAAGAATTTTGGCTGTACAACTGAGATTTTTTTTCCGGATAGATAACACCAATTCAAACACAACACAGTGTGATGGTGTGGTGTGTGACTCCTGAGCAGATCCTCATCCCCGCGTCCTGTAGCTGGATGCTAAGGCTTAACAAGTCAGCTAAGCTACTAAAATTTTGTTATTTTAGCTGACTGCCATCTTAGCCTTAGACTTTGGGGCGGCTGTGCACGCGACCCCTGAACGCCTGCCTACGCTGAGCAGGCGATTACTGTACCAGACGATGTTGAACCGTCCCGGCGAGGTATCCAACGATCCCGCACCACGAACGTGATCGCACGTGCATGGGCAAGGCAATTAATGACAACATGCACCTCCCTTGTGGCAGCCTGCGAACGTGTCCTTATTCTGTCCAGTGGACGTACATGCTGCGATATTATTTTTTTATCACTGCGTTCATAGCGCGATAAGTGTATGGTCTATTTAAAATGTTCTTTTGGTTTAGTCTAGTCTTCTGGCACTATTTTAAGGTTGTGGTTGGCTGTTTAGTTGTGTTTTGACTTTGGATTTAGGTTACGCTGAGGTCGAAGCTTAGAATTTTACACTAACGAATAAACTATACGGGTCTGACCGTACTTAACCGTCTGCACACGCCTCTACAGTTCACTGGCGCCTACTGTTCCCCAGATCCTAGTGTACCATCTTCAGGGTCCGGTCTTTAGTGTACCGTCTTTAGTCGGTCTTAGGATTTTGCACTAACGAATAAATTTTACGGCTTTGACTATGTTCAACCTATATAGTCACTACAGACAAGACAAGACATTCAGTAGCTGCTTACTTTACCCCAAATCTTAGTCTGTCGTCTTTAGTGTATCATCTTTGATGAACTGTATTTAGTGTATCGTCTTTAGTCAACCATCTTTATCGTTAGGAGTGACTGCTTTTCTTAAGCTGTGATTCAGGCAAGGCCGAACGAAGCGCTTGTACGACGAGAAAGTGGAAAGAAAACCACACATCTGCCCCATTCTAGAGCTTTCTGCCTTAATTTTCAAGTGTTTGTCTCAAAATTCGCCGTCTGCTGTCCTCGGTTTTCGCTTACTGCAATAATTTCGAAATGTAAACGATAGTATGTTTTAAACAACTGCAGCTTACACGTGACACGTACTTGCGTCTGAGATTTTTAAAGAGGACCTACTAACTTCTACGTGTGGGTCTACCTATTAGCAGAGGCAAATACAACGTCTCTATTTTTCTCTCTTGCTCTCTGATACAAAAAGTGAATAAGAGAGAGAGAGAGTGTGTGTGTGTGAGTGTGTGTGCACCCGCGTGTGTGTGTGTGTGTGTGTGTGTGTGTGTGTGTTTGTGTGTGTTGACCATGTGTCTTTGACTAACATGATTTGCTTTTAGCATGTTTTGTAGGTATCGCAAGACGCACAGCTCTCTCCCCTCTCTTTCACTGTGTGAGTGCTTGAGTACACTGACGATTGTCAGCAAACAAGCACTAGCAATGCTATTCATAACGACTCACCACCTGACCATCCAATCTCTAGTCCAACACCACATCCATACCACTCTGTCGATCTTGCTACTCCTCGCTCAGTAAGTGTGCATCGATCCAAATACAATTAAAAAAAAAAACCTGCACTGGAATCTTTGTGAACAGAAAGAGGATCCTTGAATGGTACAAGTACAACAAAGCCTAAACAGAATCTCAGAAATCCCAGAAACCTCCATTTTCGTCAAGAATGCTGTTTCGGCTTTTATTACTATTTTGTTATCAACAATGTCATGTGCCTTCTGTGGCAAACAGACCCAAACATTTTATTTCGGATTTGATTACCGTTGAAAGAATAACCTTGGATAATGCAAACATCTAATCAGTTCCTATGTATTTATTCTTCTATATTCTTCTGTATTCTTAACATTCACGTGATTATGAGTGAATGAGTCCTTGTGGTGGGATAAATAAAATGAGAGGCTAAGTATGCGCTCACAAACTCAGCTGAGCCCACATCAACCGCTATTCCCAAAATTCTTAATTTCAAAACCCACCGTTCGCTTACACTTTCGTCTACAGAAAACATTGACAATCCTCTTTCTATCGCCACCCTCGCCTCTCGGGAAAATGATGATTTTGACGAGATAACTGTCGTTTCCTGACAGCGTATAGCATAAATATTCAACCTTTATTTTTTTTTAAAAGTGAACCAGTTTGGTATTTTTTATGATTGGGGTATTTTCAGTACAAAGTACTATTTCCCACAAGTTGAGTTTACCTCGGTGGTAAAGAGCTCGGTTCCATCGTTTTACAAAAACATTTTTAAAAAGGCTTAGAGAAGATGCCCTTAGGCTTCAAAGATTTTGCTGCAAAAAATGAGAAATTTTGATTATTAAATTAAATTACTTAAAATTGAATAGTTGGGTTTGAAGAGTCAAAAACCTTTCAACTGTTACAACCAATCTCATTTCAGTAACTAAAAAACTCCGTAATAGTTATTTATTTATTCTGTTTGTAGTCAAGAGCATGCGTGCATGTTTTTGTTCCTATTTCATTGTGATTAACGAGCTCGATATCAAAACTGGTGGCAGAGACTGGTGAAGTGAAGACAAATCGACATGCAGCAAGGGTCAGTCGCGTGTCAAATGAATAATATTGAATACTTACCTTCTGTCGCCGTGTTCGGGAGGCACCCTTATCTGTCTGATGCTGAAAAACCTTGAAAGCCTTGACCTGACCTGACCTTTGAGCCTTTACGTTTTTCTTACGTCGTTAAGTAAGCATCAGACAACAGAACGATGAAGCAAACTGCTTCGACGTATCTTTGTAGCAAAAGATGCGCGGCGGTATATCGTGACAAACATCAAAAGGGTGGAACGTGCAAAGCCAACGTCTTACTCAGCAGACGCTGACGCTCTAAGCCCTGCAAAGCAAGTTGGTTGTCAATTATGAAAATAAAGTGAATAAAAATCGATCCCGAAGTCACGCTTGTATCAGCCGCATTTACCTGGCAAAAGCATTACCACTGTGTGTAAGGTTCCACAAAGAAGAGAATGAATTAGCGTGTCCATCAAAGATGATGCCTTCCTGTGGAGAGATTGAGACCAAAACGCACAGGTGTCGCCACTCTCGCTGGAAATTGATGGAGCCTACATCACGAAGTCCAGACGATGCATTTACTGATTGCACACAACGGCAGTTAAGGTCTGTTATTTCGTGGAGTGTCAGAGGTTTTTTTAAGATTTGAATATTTTGGCCTTTTTGTCAATCCTTTTGTGTACCAGCCACGCAGTCTTGAACTTTTCTTTCTTTCCTTTATAGAGATAACATTAAATATCAACTGTCTCAGACGAAGGCTCAAAGCAAGAACAACGCTTGCCAATAACATCGTTCATTAAACTGAAACACATCTCCACTGTCATTTCTCTCAACTATGACTCCAAGCCAATCCAGTCATCTCCTTCCTACACACAGATGTGAGACAAACCCGGACAATAGAGAATTGGTGGAAAGATGGGTGGGAAAGAGGATGGCGTTCGTTTTTAAATGTAAGGCAATAAATAGCCAAGCAACCGGATCTTAACAGGTTCCACATGCACAAAAAGAACTCAGTGCCGAAGTGAGATCTGAACCACTTACAACCGGTTTTATTGCTTACAAGCCATTCCACCTGTGGACATCCCAGCAGTGATGTATGAAAGAGTATTCAAGTCTTGGATATGAGAAGCTACAGTAAATCCATAGTATCTTCTTAAAAAATAACCTCACCAGAGGAACTGCTAGACATAGCCAGGCAAATAACTGCAGTACAGGCGCTCTGTAGACCTTCTGGCCACACTGACAAGAGGTAAACTGAAGTTGGCTGGGCACATCTCAGGATCATCAGGACATGCAATGAGGTAGATTAAAGGGGGCTGACAACAGAAGAAATGAGATGACAACATCCAAGACTGGACTGCGCTGTCATTCAGCAGGTCCCAGAGAGAGAAGAAAGTCGAGAGAGATTGCAAGAATTACTATTACATTATCAAATGTCCCAACGGCCAATCACGGATGATGATTTCTTTTACAATTCTTTCATTTTATTCCTGACTGGCTCCCTCGCTCAAATTCTCCTGCTCTTTCTCTCTCACACACACACCGCTGAAGAGAACTTAACTCCCACCACCTTTATCTCACGCTAGAGAGGTAATAAAATATAAATGGATCCGAGCCAAGCTCAAGAACCCTGACACTCCATTCGCTTACGTCATGCCAACACGGCGGCCATGTAGGCTTTACCGGGATTCTAATGTTAACCTGAATCAGACGGGATCACTCATCGTGACTCATCTGTTCATTCCTGAGAGTACCTGGTCTCTTGTAGAAAAGGCCTACTCTTCGTTCTCCTAGCGGCTCCACAGGTGTGAGGCGAGATGCGCCTTTGAATACGAGAATGCCCCATGGCGTATCTTCTGCACGGGTGTACACCGTATCACATGCGCTAATGCATCGTCAGCAGGCCTGACGAGAGGGGGGGGGACAGGGGGACATAGGGGTCTGGTGTATCCGGGCCCGAGGGTGTGAAGGGGGCCCGGCCTTGGTCGATGGATAGTTTTTTTTCTTTTTTTTAAAGTAAATCTCCGAGGAAAGAAAACAAATACAGTAGCACGGCTCTAAATGCAAAATCATTTTTTCCTTATTTATTTCCTGATCGTCAGCCATCGTCTGCTGTAGAAGTTTTGTGGCGTTTCTGAAGCTTGCTGCGGCGAAATGCTGAACACGGCGTCAACATTCTCTTCTGATGGCATGTGAATTCATTTTGGTTTTTCAAATAGACATTCTGCAGGCAACCTATAATAAGCAGCCCCCAAAAAAATCATTCTATGACTGGACTTACGGTGTGAACAGGAACATTTGCAGCCTGGATAAGTTTTTCAAGTGATTTGTGCACAGTGGAGCACCTTCTTGCAAGATGTCATTCATACTATCTCATCTGGCATTCTCCAGACAACAATATTGAATGTTATGTTGCGCGCATCCATGTCTTTTTTTTTGGGGGGGGGGTGTAAAGCGCCATGAGCCTGTTCATAGGACCGGGATATAGCACTGTACAAATCCATATTATTATTATTATTATTATTATGAAATTGTTTTTCGTTCAAACTATCGATGCAGACTTAGTCGCCAAAACTTGCTTTAATACTGTATATCTTGACACTTTCTTGCGTCGTGTCAGACATTCCTGTCAGTCTTCTGTGTTTTCCTCTTCATCATCGCTGATAATTCTGCCCCTATCTTACCCACTCATTTCACACAGAAACACACACACACACACACACACACACACACACACACATACACACACACACACACACTTGTACTCTCAAGCACACATAGACACACGTGCACCACACAGCTCTCGCTTATCTGACTGAGAAATTAAGCCACTCGAGAAAAAATTCATTAGGCTACGAGTGAGGGAGATGAAGTCCGATATTTGATGTATGCCTCAATTCTGGGATTTAATTTTGTAAAATGCTTGACAACCAGGCAGCGCGGATATTTGTGGAACTGGCTAAGGTGGCGTGTGGGCTGTTCGTTAGCGTGGGCGTTAGTTTTCCGTAAGCAGTTCAAACTGACGAGAATTAACTTCATTTTGTTCACATTCTAACCTGTTCCTTCCACTCCATGATGCAACAGAATGATAGAATTTATTTTATGGGTGTTTATGAATGCGTCTCCCTGGCACTGCCTTTTGTGGGGTTTAAGACTAACAAGCTGAGATGCATCCTCGAGAAAGCGCCGGACATTGAAGAAAGACAGTAATTTAGCCAGCACGAAATCTCAAGTCTCATTAGAGATTCTTTTACAGGTGCAATAAATAGGTAAGTAGCAGAGAATGAGAAAGCTGAGGGAGGTCAAAGATCAAGAAATTCGTTACGCACAGGATTCCCGAGTATCCCGAGCTATCACTATATACTCTTTCGTACACATGGGACAGTTAACCGTTTATTGTACACGTGCTTATTATCTTCATTTCAAGAGACACAACTAACAAATAGCGGTTCTATCGGGGAAACTAAAGCTTATTTCGGCAAGCTCCTAGATGAACGAAGTCAACAAGAACGCAGTCTTCGCCTGACACAAAACTCCTCTAGAAAGATTTTTTTTTTAATTGGTGTCTTACGCCGAGGCAGCAACTAAGGCTATATCACGGCAAGGCAGCCAGCCCTGTAAACAGATGCCACATGCAGAGAAAGAACAGCGTGCCCGAGACGAGAACTGAACCCAGGACAGCCAACCTTCGCTGTATTGGTGACAGGCGCTAAATATACCATCTATAGTCTCTTCGCAGATCAGCATCTTCTTTACTCTTTTATTACTATTATCATCGTCATCATGGGGCGTGGACAGCGTCCGATATCAGCGTGCTTCTCCCCCTACCTCCTGCATTGTGACCCAGCAGTTGGTATTCACGTGACTCACCCCCCCCCCTTTTCGTGTTAGGATAGTCATCCCCACTAAATCATATTTGCCATTAATTCAGTGTTTTAAAAAATCTACGCTTTCTCATTCTGAGCTATCTGCAAGCTTGTGAGTGTTTTTCACATCATAAATCTGAGACAAATTCCTCATCCATATTTTTGTGTAAAACCCTGAAGTCGAAGGCTTATAAAGATCAAGCTACTTTATGTACACAGATATATAGCTGTTGAGATTACCGGAAAAAGACCAGATTAACCCACACATACGCATGCGTTTTATTCAAGTTCACACGTACATTATCTCATTTTTCAACCACACGGCACAAGACAGTCGATCTACATCCATTCCAGCGGCAGGTAGAGGAAGCCACGTTCTCTCCATCCTCAAACAGGGAAAACTGAAATGTCGAGGAAATGACTCCGTGAATAAAATCGTTAAAAAAAATTAATTTAAAAGAAGCATTTTCATCAGAACGGATTATCATAACTCATACGGAGTTATTATTCTCAAAATCAGCATATACAGTGGTCCAGCTCAGCTAATTTATCTAACCGAAAGACAGCATATCGTCCATTATGTACGTATTCCATAAAAGTCGACGAAGAGAAACTCCATTACGAATACAACTTTTAAAAAAAATGGGCAAGCAGCTAAATGGTCACAGCAATACAAAAGATAAATCTCAAAACTTTTATGAAAAGCAACTCAGTGATCGAGGTTCCCCATCCCCGGCGCCCAATGCTGAAACAATGACTTATGCCGACTGCTTATAGCAATTAACAGACATTCAAGAAACCCCCGTTTTGAGGTCGTAACTATGTATCTGTTAATAGCCATTGCGCTGTCAGCACGGCCTCGTGACCTGCACGTGAACTGCGTGGCACGTGCTTTACTCTTGTCATAATGATTTATTTTTAGAAACTTCCACGATTTATTGCGAAATACGCTGCTTGGTGTATTAAGGTGATTTCCTTTTCATCTCATTTCCAATTTTGTCTTGGATGATAGGTTACACAGCATGATGTCACTATCATCGAGTTGTTTACATTCAGATCCCAGAGCTGTTAGGTGTTCACAACAGCTGGCCGATAAATATGCTGACATTCAAAATATTGAACATCTAAAGGCGTTTATTAAAAAATGATATATAAGGTATCAACTTAGTTATGTCACATTTCAGAGCTGCTTATTCCATTTATATAATCGATTGCTCTGTAAGGATATCGATCTTGATTATCACTCAATAATTAGATAAGGGATTTTTTTTATCAATCAAAATTGAGTGCGTGCGTGCGTGCATGCGCCGTGTGTGTGAGCGTGTCATTCCAGGGTACCCGCCGGCAGTTTTTTACTGCAAACCCCTTGCTTTCTTTGTATAGGTCCGTCCCATCGGCAGCTATTTTTACATTTTTAATGATAGGGCTTTATAAGATTTAAGCGTTTGTATAACTTCATAGTTTTTGATTATTGGTTCGTTGGTGACTTTTTGGGCCACAACACCCATTTTTATATGTCACTCTTTTATGGTGTTCCTGCTCGTGTTGGGTTTTTTTTTAAAAGATGTTATGGTTATAATCTTTAGGGGTTGGTCCCTAAACTTTTTAAAGCAAAATAAGTGTTCTCGCCGTGATATAGCCCTAGTTGCTTGCAAGTCGTGCCGTTATCTTTCTCTTTGACTAGCAACAGTCGCTCCCCATGAGGCCGATTCCAGCATGAAGATGAAATTGATATATTTAATGATGTTTAATCCAAATAATCTCCAAGAAATATATCATGTGTGAATGTCTCCTCCATAAAGAAATTAGATGGCACTTTGCTTGAGGGTTTTTATCAAGTGGTAAATACAGTAAGAGTATCTGTGTTGAATCTGTGAAGATGATGCCTGCAACAAAATAAGTTTAAGATATTATTTTATCATCCTTCAGCATAAATCAGTATTCAATCACATTCATCTACTAAACCAATAAAACAAAAAAGAAAACAAACAAATATAGATAAAATGTAGAAACAATATGAATTATAGTTCATCAAATCTGCAAGTAAACTTCTAAATGGAGCGGAGTGTGGCATATATATTTCCTTATCCGCCACCTTCCTACAACTGAATCCTTCAAATCTGCACTGATCTCACCTCTTCCATGAGCATTACTCATAACAGTCCACACGATGCTCGTCCTTCTTACCCCCCCCACCCCCCAATTCCGCGCTTGCTACTGTTCTACCCATCTTTCTCTGCAGAATCACTATATTTTCTGTTCCTGTTACTTGGTGCCTTTTGGTGTTTTCTATCTTTGTTTTGTTTGTCGTCAGTGCTGTCGTTTATTCTTCCGTCCCTCGTGTTCTATCCGTTTAGAACATGTCTATTCCCCACGTTTTTCCCTGAGCATGTTTCTTTTTATGTTGGTGACTTGGGGGCGGAGGAGAGAAAGTACGGTTACCCACATCTCAAGGTGTCAAAATATTGTGTCCTTTTTCTTAAAGGCCGAATACTTGAGGAGGGACGAGAACAGACTTGAACAGCCTGTGGAAGTAAATGTGCATGTGGTGTATTCGAGAATCCAGAACAGGTGGCAGACGACATTGCTATTCTCCAGCGCGGGGCTAAGTGACCACGACTAGGAGCTGTACCAGAGCAGCAGTCTGAGAGTAGTTTTGCGGACGTTGTTCAGGGGCGGACTGTGTCCTCTGGTATGTATACCATATCCATATGTTATCTTAGAAGCTGTACACTTGCATATTGTACCAGCCTTTTGATTGGCCACAGCTTAGGCATTGAGTAGTATTGTATAAGCTGATGTCTATGTGTTCAACCTAACCTTACCTTTTCTGATTAATTATAGTTTTATATGTTGTACGACTGTGTGTCGGTTTTGTTTGCACACGCGGGTGAACGCGATTACCAGTGTGTACGCGTGTGAACGTGAGAATTAGCGGGTGACTGGGTGTGAGAGGCCGAAAGTGGATGAGACGAGCCAACAGAGTTCCCCTTTCCCCCTCAGGCTGATTAGACCAGCCCTTTCCCCATTATAATTCTTCACATACAGATATAAAAAACGGAGACGACATCGACTCGTCTTTTTAATGACTTTGATGTCGGACTACTAGAGACAGAAACGACTTCTGCCTGTCATATTGAAGAAGCTATGCGACGAGGTCCCGCAAATTTACCAGCATGTTTTCCGGATGATTCTTCGGGACGCTCATTTCCAGTTGATCGCTGCTTCAAATTAAATTGAAAAATGGCGAAACCGTACGACGCGACTGGCTAGTTTGGAGTAAAGGTAAACAAGCATTGTTTTGTTTTACACGTGTTGCGGTCAACGATGTGCCAAGATCGGTTAAGCAGCTTAGGAGTCCTGGCAGTGGAGTCTCGGCTCGCAAGAACAATCGATTTCGATTGTATTATTGAACTTTTTGCGAGTCGTAAAGCCCGCAAAGCACCACTGGTGTAGTTTTAAGGCAGTGGGTGGACCCGGTATTGTATGGACCTCTAGCCATTACTCGAGCGGACAGTGTTGTGTTTGTGTAATGCCTGACACCGTTCCTTGTATATACGGCGAATATAGCTATCTTTATCAGACAGTACCTGCAATAGGGTGTTGGAAATTATTGTTGTACTGTCTTTAGGCTCTATAGCCGTTTTTCTAATCTGTCGAGGTTTTGACATCGCTCCTGACGTAACAGTCCTTACTCGGGGGGGGGGGGTCTATGGAGTGCGTACGTGCTACAAGTCTAATCCTTTTACATAATATTTCCTCAGTTACTAACCAATCACGTATAAACAACTTTATGTTCAAGTAGTGATGTAGATAATAGTTCACTTGTCCTAATGTTTGCAGTCTATATTTCGTTACTGAATGAAATGTAGATATTGAGAATCGAATTGTAAACATACATTATATACTGGGAAAATAATTTACGATTACAATCACAAGGGGCCCGTCGAGAGGTAGTCGATCTGTCCCGGGGCCCGGGCTGGCTTTCGGCGGCCCTGTTAATAGCTCATTAATATACTCTATATTATATATTAAGCATGTACTCTATTAATTAAATATAGTTGATTTTCTCTTAGTCTCGTGTCTCTTACGCGATTGCTATAGAGTCGACTGCTTGAATTTAGTACGCATCCCTATTGTTTTCAATTATCTCCAATCCAGATCGCTTCTATTGTTGAGGTGATCGAAGTACATATGTACTACGTGATCGAAATAAACCGCCAAAAATGAAACTACATTTAAAGATGTAGATTTGACTCATGTAGTGTAATATACAGAAAATCTTATTTGACGCGTGTTTTTAACAAGTAAATGCAACACGTTACTGTCCCCTCAAAAGAGCTCTTCAAAAGAAGAAAGCCAAATAAGACTGCAAAAGGCACAGACCTCCATCGCTAGTAAATAAAGGTCTGTGGAAAATGGCAAATGTTACGAGCCGAATTAATGGTATGTTGACCATTAATTTCTCTTGTGTATGTCAGCCACCAGCCATACTGACTACCGTCTTCGGGACATATATGTGACAATTTTTTTTTTCGTGGAACACAGTGTATGTCACTCGATCCTCCTCTCCTTCGTTTTCTGCACTGGTTACCCATCCGTTCTCGCATCCAGTACAAACTGTCTGTGCTGTGTTTTAATTTCTTTGCAGGCTCCTGCCCTGACTATTTCTCTGAACTTCTCATCCCTTACGTTCCGGTCAGACAACTACGCTCTTCGTTTGATGATCGTATCCTAACTGCCCCTGTCACCAGAACAACAACATATTGTCGCAGGACAACATATTGTCGCAAAACAATACAACTCTTTCCCTTTCCATATCCGCCACTTTCCTACAATTGAATCCTTCAAATCTGCAATGAAAATGCACCTCTTCCTTGAGCATTACTCTTAACACAGTCCACACAATGCTAGTCCTTCTTACCTTCCCCTTTATGCTCTTGCTACTTTTCTACCCATCTTTCTCTGCAGAATCACTATATTCTCTGTTCCTGTTACTTGGTGCCTTTTTGTGCTTTCTATCTTTGTTTTCTGTTTGTCGTCAGTACTGTTTGTTTTTTTTATTCTTCCGTCCCTTGTGTTCTATCCATTTAGTCCATGTCTCTTCCCCGTTTTAAGCGCTTAGAGCATGCTCTCTATGAGTGTGAATATGCGCTATAAAAATCTTCATTTATTTATCAATCTGTACTTCTCTGTCTGAATGAAAGTTTCTTTAGACCTATCGCTTTCACCTTATCGTGCATACGTAACAAGCGGAGGAGGGCACAGGATGAATTTTGTATAGCAGCAGCCTTCCCTCAGCTGTTGTGATCTGTTCTTGACCTTTGAGACCACCAGGCTTGCTCTCCCATCTCTGCTCGTATTGTGTCATATGAGGATACATGCTATTTTTAAGCTAGCGGGAAGTACATTTTTGTAAGACACTAAATGTGCTACAGTTCTGTAATTGTGTTGCATGTATTCTTATTACATAAAAACAATACGAAACAAGTCACGAAGTTTGTACTTAAAAAAAAGTGTACTAGTCTTTGGGAACTAAATATTAAAAACATCTTGTTCCAGATAGTGCTTTTGACCATTGTATTCATAAAATACCATCGGTGTAAAAGATATGCAAATAAATATGTAAACAGAATGCAGAAATTTAAAATAAATACAAGTTATGTTAGTATTACTGAAAAAGCAAAATGTTCATGTGTTTATGTATGCACACATAGACTGTGTGCATGCATTGGGGTAGGAGGGTTGTGTAAGAAGATGAGAAGGAAGGGAAGAGAGCAGCAAGATAAAGTCTCATTAAAAAAAAAATTATTTCTGCAAACAGATGATCATACATGTTTTTGCTAATGTATTAGTATCAGATAGTGTTTTTTTGCTTAAGGCAGTGTAATATTTTCCTCCATCCTTTGTATGAGTACTGTGACATTAGGCAAATTCCCTTTATATGAGGGGCGGTCTGGTGGCACAGAGGCTAGCACTTGTCACCACTACAGTGAAGGTTGGGTGTTCTTAGTTCAGCTCTTGTCTCAGGTATGCTGTTCTTTCTCTGCATGTAGCATCTGTTTACAGGTTGGCTGCCTTCCTGTGATATAGCCTTAGTTGCTGGCTCGGCAAAAAACACTAATCCCACCCATTTTGCCCCCTTATATGAAATTAAAAGTCCCTTTATTTATATAGAAAAATGTAAGTGCGAACAGTTTGGGGCGTTAATAGAATATTATCTAATATATGTCAATATATGTAAATGTTAACCAGATCATGCAGTTTAAAGAAAAAGGCTTTTCGAGGGTTGAATGTATTCAGATAGTTGCTTGTTTTTATTTTTATGTAGGTACAACATTTTGTGTGGATCCAGAAACTAGGCAACCACAATGCACTGCCTTAAAGACTCTTCAAGAAGTCTTGTCGTGGAAGCCTGTAGCAGATTTTATGTGCAACACCACACCTTGCTTTTCTCGCCCAACACTACACACAAAACCATCCACACTTGTGTGCCATGACTTTAGATGCGGCTACCTTGAGGACAGGTGACAGATGACAAAGTCATTTGAGATCAGATAATCTTAATTCATTTCTTTATTATTTGGGCTGATTCAGAAAAAGATGGTCACTTTCATGGTTTTCAATACATAAGACAATGATCAAGTAAATCATTTAGAGCATATTACAAACATTAGAGGTGCATTCTACATGACCTGTGACCACTGTAGTGCTTTAACTCCATAGTTAGCTAACGCAAGTACCAAATACTCTGTGTATCCCTTTAAATAAAACACAAATTGAAAAATCACTTTTCAATCCCTAATTGACAGGGCATCATAAAACAGTTGGCGTTCGATGCTGCTAAGGGGAAAAAGTCATAATATGTGTATTTTAAAAATAATTTTATATGATTTTTGAAGCTTTAATAGGGCTTTTTTTCAATTCGCTACATTCATTTCTAGAAGATACCATTTGATGAAATGATGATAGCCACATGAAGTCCATACAGCCTAGACAGCCAGTTATTTGGAAATAAATTGCTATAAACATTTTTTTTATTATTTACAGATACCTGCAAGGAGGACAAAAGAAAAATGCTTATTATTTCTCCAGATGGGAGTGTGTTGACATTTTTGTCTACTTTAGTCACTACTTCATCACATTGCCACCTCTCGGATGGGTGCGTTCTGCCCATAAACATGGGGTTTTGGTGCTAGGTATGGTCATAATGGAAATGATAACAACCCTTCAGTCCTTTTAAAGGAGTAACAACATTACCCCTCTTTATTCAGTGTGTTTGATTTTCTTCACCACAGTGTATTGACTCTTAAGCAGGTAGCTTCTTTCACTGCCACACCTACAGCTAAATCTTCATCAAGTTACAGTAGTACCTCTACATAACGAGGTTAATTAATTCCACAACCGAGCTCACATGTAAAAAAACTCGTATATTAAAACTATTTTTCCCATACAAAATAAAGGTCATAGGATTAATGGGTTCCAACTCTCCCACAACAAAAATTTATATGTAAATACAGTATAATATACAGTACTGTATAGTAAATGTTAATGGCACAGTAATATAAATAATATAGATAATAAAATAATAAAAAATATGTTATATTTATCAATCTTACCTTGGAGGAAACGAAGACTCGATAATGGAGGTAGGCACGTGGTGGGGGAGAAGGGTGGAAGCCGAAGAGCAGACGGGTGCTAAATGAATCAGCTGATGAAACACTATTTACACTGTTTTTAACTTGAAACATTTAGATTTTCACTAAGACTACATTCTTTTTTATGTCTTTACACAACGACATATAAATGACCTGAGCTCGTATATCAAATTTCCACTCGTAAGTAAGAACAAAATTTCCACAAATTTTTGGCTTGTATCTCGATTTACTTGTATATTGGTTCACTCATTTGTAGAGGTCTTACTGTACTTAACTTGTTAAGAAGCAGATCAAATAGTTCTTTACACACAACAAATTACAAACACTATGGCAAAAATCAAGCTCAGTTATGTTAAATTTTATTTCGAAAAAAATGGCACAGAATATTCAAAAGCTGTTGTGCTTAAGAAACTATACTCTGCTGTTTGGTCAGGTACTTTGATCACAGAATGGGAGGCTGGAGCTGCAATATGGGTGGAAATTCTTTCGTCAGAAAATACATCATGTCAGTTTATCTCTACGCTTATATCTATGAGTAAACACTATGGCTTTGATGGATGGCTGCTCAACATTGAAAACAAAATTGAGGTGATTCATTTTTAATTTAAGCTATAACTAGTAAACGAGAGTGTATTATTACAACACTAACAGACATGAGTCAAAATAATGTGAGAAAATTATTTGGCTAATTCCTCCAGTTTGGTTACGAAGTAGAACATTAAGATTTTTTAAATATATTACTATTTGTCAAAAGTTGCTTTCCTAAGTGTGTGTGGGTGTGTTTGTAGAAAGGATAGGGGAAGGTGTTGTTAAAAAAAAACTAAGAATTTAAAATTTAAGAAATTTTAGGACTCGGCTATGCTTGCATAGAACACTGTGATCCACACTCTTGCCTAGACACTTACCTTGTTTCTGTTCCTAAAAACAGGATGAAAACCTTTGGCGAACATATATTTAGTCATTCAGCATCAGGTTGTTGAAACTCCCTCCTTTGGGCAATATGCCTTCACCAGACAAGTTTTTCAAACATGCTTTTAAACACATCACTTGTTCTAGAAAATCTGGAGTTTATGCTGTAAGTTTCAGTCTGGCTATTATTCCATATCATCTGTAGCTTTCACTTTTTGCACTTGATGTGCAACTTCTGTTTATATTGTTCATGTACTTGATTTGAGCTTAGAGCATGACACTAATGGACTAGAGTGCTGTACAAACATGCATTTATTATTATAATCAATCTCTTGACATTGAAGTGTGGCTACCTTATTATAGGTCTTATAAAAGTGCCTATATGTGTATCAGTGTTTGGGTATTTATTTTTTTGTAAACACTTTGCATACATATTTCTAAGGCAGGGCAAGCAAATCGGTGATCACAAACATGAATTATCCTTGTTTATTTTACCAACAAGCACTCTGATGTAAGTGTAGGCAGACAAAGTCCCACACCTAAAAGAGTTTGTCAGGAAGCTAACAGAGGAGAGCCATATCAGTCTTCCAGGCTCCAAGATTCTGTGGTATGACAGTGTCACAAATGCTGGTGACCTGACGTGGCAGAATGAACTCAATGAGAACAACAGGTCATTTTTCTGCTTTTTGAGTAGATCTCGGATTTTCATTTTCTTTTTCTTTCCTATCTTATTTTCCTTTGCCCTCCTTTTTCCCTTAACACTTCTGCTATGAATGCTTTATTTAACTTTCTATTTTTTTTATCTACTCTATATCCTAAAGACTTTATTCTAGCTAGGTTTTTTTTGTTGGGTGACCCTTTAATGTTTTTCTTTGGCAATATATTTTTTGTTACATATTGTAAAGAACACAGCATTTATATCTAGATAGCTGTGATGGTAGCATCTCTTAATTAGTTTGGCATGAATGATAGTCTTTCCAGATCAAAGTCTCTATTTATCATATTATTACCATTGAGACAGGTCATTATCTGTGTTATAAGATTTATTATTCTTATTGAAGTTTGTTTGCTAAACATCTCAACCTTTGCTGGGTGTTCAAGCATCTTCTTTGATGCCTGTGATGGCATTTTCTTGAACTACTGCTGGAAAGTGGAAGGCCTGACGGCGTCAAAACAAATGGCAGTAGAGAAGAATCGGCCATACGATGTTTTTGTTGGCATTGATGTGTTTGGCAGAGGATGCCCAGGAGGGGGAGGTTTTAATACTAGAGAAGTAAGTTATTGCTTTTTGCATTCTGTTTTTTCTTTATGATTACTAAATGCAGGAAATAGTTTTCTTTATATTTCTTTATCATTTATTGCTGTGGTTAATAGAATTTGTCAGCTAATGATCTTGTCTAGCACAATGCCTATTGTGAATTTGGTATGAATTATTGAACTGTGAATGTGTTTGTATCACCGTGGTATAGGTTTAGTTGCTGGCAGGGGATAAAACACAAGCAAATAAACAAACCGGTTTGTGGATGGAAAAATGGCGGTGCACATTGTGTTCCATTGAATTTTAAAATTGTCTTCTGCTAAACATTCCTTGAAAAGGAAATATTGTACTTGGTGGCACTCTCATCTGTGTTTTTGATTCTGAGATCTGTGTTCTCGAATGAGGCATTCTTCAGCTAGATCAGGGGTGGGGAATGTGCACCTCACGGGCTGTATAAGGTCTGTAAAATCATTTGGTTTGGCCAAAACTACGGCTGGACCAAATGTAGCAGGCTAATTTTTCTGTTGATAATTTTATATGGCCAATGAATGATCTTATAAATATCCAAATGGCCCCTGGGGGAAAAAAGGTTCCCCAGCCCTGAGTTAGATGCTCACTGCTTCACTGTCATCTCATCTAGTGTGTACATGCATATTCTTTCAGCAGTCTCAGATGCTCATGTTTTCTACAGATCTGCATCAAGTCCACAGAGCTTTATGCAGGCAGTAAAAATAATATACACTGAGTATGCCAATTGATGCTGAATTAATCTTACCATGCAGGCCCTTCAGGCTGCTCGGAAAACGGACTTATCAGCAGCTGTGTTTGCACCAGCTTGGGTTTTGGAAGTCCTGGGAGAAGAAAACTTTGATGAAAATGACTGCAGGTAATGATTTTATTTGGAAAAGATAAGACTTAGTGGATCTTCATTAAAAATCTTCATTATTATTATTATATTTCTTGTGCACAAACCTTCATTGACATAAGGGAGACTAATGAAAACCATGGGTGAAATAAATATAGCCATTTTTGCTGGAAGTTGGAAGGACAACAAATTGTAATTATATGGTACAAAACCTGGCTAATTAACTTAATAAAAACTTCTTAAATTGCAGGTTTTGGGCCCAGTTATGTGACCTTTGTTCCCTGTCACCAAAGAGTGGTCTTCCTCTAGCCACTTCTTTCTGTCAAGGCCATGGGGACAGTTTTTTCTGCCTGGGGGAAGTGAGGAAAAAACCTGTTTTTCTTTTTTCATTGTTAGAATCTGTTTTGATTTCTTTCTTTTCATTTTGATTCCTTTTCCAGAACCATTTACCCATACATTTTTTATATAAGGCAAAATATAGAAATGATATTTATAAAATTTATAATTTATAATAATTTTCGTGACTGGATACATCTATCACAAGTTGTATTAGTGCAGACTTTAGCTTGCTGTGTCAACAGCCAACACTTTTTTATTTATAAATGTTCCTGCACACTTATGTCCCATAAAAATTTCAGTGTGGATGGAGCAAAGCAGACGTTCTTAATTTTGGGTCAGTAATAAAAGCATACTGATTTTCAGTCCAGAATACTTAAAATTTGAATAAAGAAATGAAACATGACTTTCTTAATTTGGGGTCAATAACAAAAACCTAGTGATTTTCAGTGCAGAATATTTAAAACGCATTCACTAAATACCGTTATTTTAGAAATAAGTGAACAGTTTTCTTTTCTATTTTTTTATCACCCTTTTGGGGTGGGTGGGTCTGATATTGAGTACCTTCAGCTGTAGAGATAGATCAGAAGGCCATATCAGTGTTTGTCAGTGTTGTAAAGGTTAAAAAAAATTCTAATAGAAAGTTTCAGACAAACCTTGGTACAACATGAGTCTTCAGCAACTGCAGCCTGAACACACATGTAAAGATCCTTATGGTCAAGAGAATATAACATCACTGAAGACCTGCCTTTCCTCAGCATACTTTGGAGGCTGCAGTTTGCAGCTCTCTGCCTCCCTAGACCATCATCAGCTGGTTTCTTTCAGGTGTGAATAGCCATACTTTTGGACAAATCATCATCAGTGACTCTTTGTCAGTTAGACTTTGTCACATTTAGGAGTTGGTCTTCTTGAGAAAATCCAAAACATGCTGACTACAGAACTTTAAAAACATGGACTTACGTTCACTATTTTATTTCAGGCTCTGTTAAATTTATCTTCATTTATTTTGATTGTACAGATTATTCAGTTTTTGTGAGAGACTTGATCAACCTCTGTACTGCTCCTACACTTACCGAGATACAGGAGTAGTGCCTTGTGAACTCCATGTTGTGCTTGGTGTGGGATCAGGACCTCCGACTCATTGCATAATCATGGCCTCCGTTGAAAAAGCAGGACTTGACAGTGGAACACAGAGTGTTAACAAAAGTGAACCAGCATCCACTGGGACTGTGGGAGGAAGATCTGACATCTGTGTGCAACCCCTCTCAAGTACTGAGCTGGAAGCTTTATCTCCAAGCATATGGTTCCATGGTGTCCAGAATGATGAAAGTGGTACTTTGCACAAGCAATGGCTAACAAGGTAGAGAGAGAAAGTAGAAGAGCAGGGGGAGGAGGAAAGCCATTAGGGAGTGAAGAAGAGGGCAATAATAGTAGAGATGAGAGAGAAAAAGTGTTGAGATGGGAAGTTACTGTAGGTGAAAGTAAAGATATTATGTTTGTGTGCATGCATGCACTTTAGTCAGTATTTTTGTATTTCATTATAAACTTGTGTTTAAGAATGCACAACTCTCTTCAGAGCAAAGACTGCTTTACCAGTTTTCAAGTGGTTAATGCATAACTCAAATCACGCAGCAGCAAAGATCTTTTTTTTTTTGAAGCCCTGTCTCTCAAAAATTAATACCATCTTTATTATTTTAGCACAAATGCCATGATAGAAAAAAATATAAACTCCATGTTATGCTTAGGTACTTTAAAGTGAGTATAGCACACTTGTGGCAAGAAGACAAGGTCAGGATGGACCAGGAGATCGTGTCAGTGGCTGTCAACCTCAGCAGGCAGCCAGTCATGGCAGCTGCCAGCCCACATGAGGGTCAAGGCACCACCAACCCAGAGTCTACAGAGAGTGAGGAGAGAGGGAAAGAACAGTGTTCAGTTGCTCTAGGGCATCTTCAGGTAGGATGTTTAACACACTTGTGAAGACATAAAAACAATTTTAAGTTTTGGTCTCCAAGTGGAAGTTCCATTTTAATTAAATTTTATTTACTCCAGTCCCCTCATGAAAATCAGTTTTCCAGACAAAACTTGTCATGTTTTGAAGCAATGCTTTTAGGGGTTTTGACTGAAAAGAGTCCACAGAAAGATAAACAACTTTTCTCACTGTCATGATCTCAGATTTTTAAAGAAGAAGATCTTTGGCTGCAGCCACCCATAATCAAGAACATCACCCTAGACAAGTTAGAGGAAAGGCAAGAATTCCAACAGACGGAAAATAATGACGTCAGCGAGATGCCAGCTTTTTCATCTCCTGCAGGAAACTTCGTATCAAAAGACTTGTACTGCATTCTCTGGGAAGTCCAAGGGGAGACATTGGTCGACTTCTTCAATGTCTACTTTGTGCAGGATGATGACACATTATTTCTTGCAGGACAGGCAGCAACACCTGCCTTGGTTGTCACCATTACACCACAACACTTTGAGGCAGGAAAGATTGTTGTAATGATACAACCTGTTCTATCTTGCACCAGCTTGCCACTTCCTTCTTCCAAGTGTCAGCGTGAAACTCTATTCCTGGACTCATTGTGAACCTAAATACTGCTGTGCAACTATTGCTTAATAATGTCAGTAATGGTGGGGAATAAACGTCCATGTACTGTTGATTGCTTTATTGTCTGTCAGTACTTCCAAAAGCTACTCACTTTCATTTTGATACTTTTTATGTTCATGGTGAAATACAGGTTATGCTACAGCAATGCCTTCACTTCTGCAAGCTTCACTGTGTTTCTCTACTAAACCTGGTCATCGCGGATACAAAAAGAATGAAGCTAAATTCTCATTTGATGTCACTGGATCCATTTTTATCTTCTGTCATTTCAAAAATCCATTGGTAACACTTTCTTCTAAAAACTCAAGAAGCAGAATAGAAGCTATGCTTTCAGAGAGCTGGAGAGCATTTATACAAACAAAGTATATTGGACAACCTGAAGAGTATAATTAAAATGTCTTTATTACATCTTACATTAAAAAGAATCGTACACAGATCTGTGCTTTCAACATCTTTTGAAATTAGAGGGGAGGGGGGAAGATGTTGATAATTTTTTTATCATGCAAACATAAGATGTGAAACCAAGAAAAATCACAATGCATTTTAGCAATAATATGATCATCTTAAACGTGTGAAGTTTTGCATCCAATCTTTTCTTAGAACTAACCAGTATAATCACAGTGTTTTTAAAAAGCAAATGTTTCAACAGAAAACTATTTGCATTTCAGCAAGCGGCAAGCTGCAGCTCTAGGACTACATGCCATTTACATCATTTTGATGACCTGACTGCAGGGCTTAATGACTGGCAGCTATTTGAGATTTTTGCTAGCTAACAAATGTTAAAAACACTACTGAGTAAAGATGCTGAATCTAGAAGTAGGCTACTTCCCCTGGGTAGGATTGGCATATCCCATATTTAGTATCTTCATATATGTGGCCCAGAAGTGTCCACAGGCCATGGATCTCAACAGTTCCTGCTGCTTTTCGTTCGCTAAGAATAAAAACCACACACAGTCACCTGCTGTTGACAAATACAGTCTTTACCAATTCCTCCCAGGTGCCAAAAGATTTGGTTTCAAGAAAGGTGTCAGCTGTTACATAGTTGCTGACAAGCTAGCTTTCATTTCTTGTATGGCCATGCAGTTTATACAACATTTCTTCGCATACAACCCATAACTTTTTGGCTCCCCCATCTTTACATAGCAAACTGCTATCAACAGTCTTTTAAATTTCTGTGAACATGTGAACTTGAACATGCAATGTGCAGAAGATACATAAATCACCCCAATTCAGAATGACAACCATTTTTCTCAACTTGATAAAGTTTCTGCTTCTGGAAAGCATTACTGTGAGCTGTGGGGGCGTTCTCTTTCAGCTGATATTTACTGATGCTCAACTAATATTGCTTGCACCCAAGTGTTTCACACCCATGAGAGGAAAGAATGTTATATATACATGATTCACAGAAAACATTTGCATTGCATGCTCCTAGCAGCACAGTAACAGAGGAAAAAGGAGGCAATAGACCCTTAGCTTAACTTCCACTGAAGCAAGTCATTCTTGTCCAATGATCACCTTTCACAAACATTCTTGAAAAAACAAAGTCAACAGAAGCTGACGAGAACAAAAAAAATTCACTCCTTATGTTGCAGTCCCACCCACTCATCCAACTTCACCCAAAAAGATCTTTCCCCTCTTCTGCATCATCCATCAATGAGCTTACAAATCAAAGTTATAACAGTACAATTGTATGTACACATCATGAACAGAGTTTAGTTAGTGCAATGATAATGAGGCACAGTAAAACTTCTGGACAGAACATCCACACGATCATCAAACTTCCCAAGCATTTCGTGTCATTTTTAAGGGTACACATCCCTTCACCACATTACCAATAAAAGCAAAAATGTTTTAAATCCTACAAAATCTTGCACAACTCCTTCACCATTTTTTTTTTTACAAAACTGCTCAGTAAAAGGTTTCTCATCTTCATGTGAAAGAACTTTTTTTTTTTAAACCCCAAACCAAACAATCTGGGATTTTGCAAGTGGGGAAAACATGAGAGGAGTAAAAGAAAAAAACTGACAGCATGAAATTTTTATAACCTAAATAATCTGAAACGGTCTATTCATTTTATTGGAAGGCGAATTATTCTTCTCCAACAAGTACTTGTGCACAACGGTAAATGTTGCAAATGAGCATATTAACCTCCTGTGTATCATGAGATAAATAAGAATCAGTCTGGTGCAACATAAAACTGGAAGCACGCCTCTGAGGTAGCATACAGCAAGAACCTCTTCTCAATGTGTCCTGTTTTCACTGTAAAATGACAACAAGAAATGGATGGTGCAAGGGCAAGGGGTGATGTGTTTCCGTATCTCCTTTGTCCCATGATTAAAGTCTAATGTAGAATATGTTCAGATGACATATATACTTCATAGCCAAAAACATGTGTTGAGAATGATTGACTTACTGGATATAATATGGTCACTTGTGGTTTGAGGAATGTAGAACAGGAAAGGAGGCAATAAACCCACATAGCAGTGACATAGCTTAACAGACAACTTGAGCAGACATCCATTTTGTACAGATACAGGAAGTTTTAAAATGCATTAAAATTTATAACATTTCTGCTTTCCTTAAAAAGAAATACGTATAGTTATGTGCAAAGAATGTTTAGTTATGCAAAAAGTATTTTTCCTTTGATAACATATCTGGAACTCTCATTCGTTGACATGCACACACCTCTCACCCCCCAACTACCCATACAGAGTTAAATATATGCATGCACACAATTCTGAACAGCTTATCCCCTTGGACAATTAATGGCCTGTTAGCTCCTTTATCAAATGCACTTCTTTGTATGTCTTCTTCTTCCTCATGAAAATGCCTTAAAATGGCTTAATTTTTCCAAGAATAATAAATATACACCTTTAAGCTCAAAGTGACATTTGATGTCAAAGAAACACTTTAGTGCCCTAGCTTCAAATAGGAGAAGCCAAAGCTATAAAATCTTGTGAAATCACACATTTCTAAAAGGTTTATATATAAACAAGCATTTCACAGCCTTTTAAAATCTAATTTGATTACAGCAAGTGTGATACTTGAAGTTACCTTTCAACATAAATACCATTTTAAAAAAGAAGAATGCAAGTCTACCCACATACATGTTAGAGTGTAAATGTATGTTTCATTATTTTATATCTACGACTCATATCCAGGCATCACACTCAAGATTCTATATACAATATATACTACAGTATATACATTTTAAAAAGTTGTGAAGATTTTTCCCACCTCTTTTTAGTATACCATTATTTCCACACCAGGTGAAATCTGGTCCTAAAGGAAGATAAAGCCCAGATGTTCCCAACATTTCCTCAGTTCTTTCTTACATGTAACATATTTACAATTTGAGAATGAAAGTTAGTTCTTTCATCCACATAGATCATACACATGATGGTTGTTATCAAAGTTGGATACCGAAGAAAACAATTTTAAGTAACAGAGTAAAAGATCAGTAAATTTAACTTTTACAAAATAGCAGAAATCTCCAGCTTATTCTTTATTTTTGGCCTATTTTGTATGGTTCACAAACAGACCCTCCACTATACTTCTTTTCATGGGTCAAAAAACACATTTTTACCAGTTTTATGGTAAACAGTTTTGAAGCTTTTAAAGCAAATAACTGAGAGCTGACAGCAGAATGGGCATAACCTAACAATCCAAAGCTAAACCTGTAGCTGAATATATGATCAATGTTTAATACTTTGAGTAAAACCTCTCTTGCTTCCTAGAAGAATCGGGAGATGTTTTATATGCATACTACGTGATGCCATAACAGAGTAGGTCTCAGTTTTGAGGCAGGTGGTGAGACTAGGTTTGAGGAAATAATATGAAGAATTTGTGTGCCTTGTTACAATACTCTCCTGGATTGTCAAATGCATACACCATGTGCCCCTCCTCATGTCAAATTATTATTTTAAATACCTGCAACCCTACAATGAAAAGGAATCTGGAAGACTAAACTCATGTCCAAAATCGACATCTGATAGATGGATTTTGTTGCTGGCATCTCTGCTGTTATGCCAACACAATAGCCTCTGAACCAGAATGTTATGTACTGTTAGCTGGAGCATGCATATGTCTAAGACTTGTTACATCAAATGCAATTTGAATGCCTTTAGCACATTTACAGACGAGGCCTGCTTACAATCAACATGCATGTAAAAGAAATGCTCCTCACAGACTTGAACGCAATCTTCCCAGTGTTTTCCAGTTTATGTCATATTATCAGGCAATCTAGCCAGTTATTTCCATCTTGTCCTACTATCAATCTTGTCAGTGTTGTCCATTTATGTCATAGTATTTTGCTGTTCAGTTTTGTTACCCTCTCTCAAACTACAGTGCAATACAAAAAAAAGATGTCATGCCATATCCCAAACATATAACCACAACTACTAAAATTAAAACAGCAGTCTTGTTATCAGGACAGCAGAGATGGCAGAGAATAACAGATTTCTTTTTTTTCATTTGTTTGTTAATTACGACAAAACATGATGGAAAAGCCTAGGGAATCTTTTGGCAAAAAGCCTTTCAGATGCAGTTGCCCCAAATCTTGTCAACACATCAGGGTTGTTACCTTCAAAATTTGCCATATTTATAAAGTGATCTGCTTTATATTATCTAACAGTCAAATCTTCTGTCTTAAGAAAGATTTCAAAGTATTGGCTAGATATATCCCATACTGCACCTGGCTCTTAGATGCAAAAGGCAAGCTGATACAGACCTAATATGCACATGTACTTAATGCATTCAGCTTTGTGCATATGTGCACATGCATGCACACACACACACACATATAAAGAGTACATGAAATAGAGTTTTGGCCCCAACACTAGAAATTCATCTGGCAAATGTTGATTTCTTGGTTCTCATCAAAAGAAAAATCAGCCTAAGAATATCAAAATATTGGTCCATATTTCTAATTATCCATTCTTGAAAAATCCGGAGACTAGAAACAAGTTTACTGACTAGCAAGTTTTAGCCAAATACTTTTTTCCTAACATAAATACAGAGACACACACTTGCAGAATACATCTTTAAAATTTGGAATATGAAGAGATATATTATTGAAGAAATAAGCTATTAAAATGGGTAACTGAAAAATACTTATCATGGACTTTATAAACACTAGTTTTCACAGTAGTTTTCACAGTACTTGCAATGCACACAATTCAAGTTAAAAGCTTGCAAAACTTAGTACCCCTACAACCTTACAAAACTACTGAAGGTAACAAAGAAAAAAAAACACATAGAATATATGAATTCTCTGAAATGTGGCCTACATGTTGTAAAGTTTGAAAAACTGCACACTACCATTTCAAATTTCAGTCTTACTGATACAATCAATCTGCCATAAAGCCCTACTTATCTATCATGGTCCCAAGCACACACTAAGCATGCATAAATTCTTAAACTAGTCATGGTATGTTCACAAACTTGTTTGTTATATGCTACTAAGTTCCCATGAATTTTCAAGCCTAATCAGGAACCTTCTCTCAGGAATGTACACAAGTTTTCGAGTGACTAGCATGTCACAGCTGCTTACAACCTTGTTACTCACACCTATAAACTCAGTAGTCCAAGAAGCTGGAGATTCACGTAGGGCTGTAGGTCGAAATCCTTGATGAGTGCACCAGATAGATGGACAGTCCAAGGACAACCTCTCAACTGCAAATAGTTCCTGGTGATAACAAATTCACAAGTCCTGTGTCATCTACCGGATGCCTATCTCTTGATGAGTCGGAAAGAGTTTGAAGATTTTTTGGGTACCAACATTGATGCAACTGCAAGAACAATTTCCAAAATTTAGTTTTACACTTTAATCATGATCTAGTATGTCATGCTGTGCTTTCTCCTACACCCCAATCTGCAATCAACAAGACCGAGTAATGTGTTTGACAAACTGCAAAAAACAACACTATTTGTTGCATGTGCATGCATAAAGAAGAATCTGGTAACATAAATTCTGAAAGTAAGTGCATGCTGTATCACCAAAAGTTATAAGAAAATCATTCTCTACTGGAAGTAAATGTGTTCTTTTACATCTAGAACTTTACTGACATTGAGCAGATCATATTTAACCTATTACACAGTGACTACATATAACAATAGGTCTTTAAGACATAACCAAAGCTCTAATTGTTGATACAAGGTAATAAGATGGCTGTTTACTAAGATGGGAATTATCCAGACTGTAGACTCTTTTTAAACTAGCACATCTATTTAAAAAAAATTCCAGTAATGTTACATTTACATGCGACTGTATAATGAATATGTTAACTTAAAAATGATGCGGCTCTACATAGCATTAACATGCTTGGGACCAATAAGGTTAGGGTGTAAAAAAGCACAGAAAACACACTCATATGAAAGTAAATAGACACATTAAATTATATGCACATGCATACAGATATACATAAAAAGGCATGCATTAAACTCTGGAAATGTCACAAACACCTTTTTTCTAAAAGGGAAACTAAAAAGGAAACAACCTAGGCAAAGAGAGCAAAGATCAGAATAGAAAAACTCTCTACACGTGTCATTGGTCAAAAAATCTTTTTATTGCAAATTTGTTCTTTTCATTGGTCCTGAGATTATTCTAGGATGTCAAAAATATGATTTCAGTGACCTTGCATATATTTACCAGTTATAAATACTCTGACATGTGGTCTATAAAGCATCTGTAGATCACTGTAGCTGGCAAGCTATGCCTTTACCATCTGTTTCACATTTCTAGATCTGCAGAGATTATTCTAGGATGTAACATCGTGGGATTCCTAAAATTTTGTGGAAGGGTGCATACTTTGAAATTCACATTTGTGAATTGTGCCTGCAAAAATACCATAGCTGACATGCATTTACAGTGATTTTGAACGTGCTGCACTTCATTTTTTTTTTTTTGCTTTGTTTTCTAGGATTCTCTGCGCTGGCTTGAAACCTTATGTCAAGAATGGATGATAACAACTGAATAGTTTTAATATTTGTCCACAAATACCAGTGATAATGTTTGTGGCAGGAAGTTGGTGGCACACTGACATTTGCAGCTATGACCAGGGGATGTCATGAGCCTGGGTCTACTCTTTAAAAGCTCATAAATTCTACCAACTAAGGAGGTTGTTTCCCAAAATGTTGTCTTAACATGATCAAGGGCACGATGAAAAATTTGGGTGGTGGCTAAGGAGTTAAGCGGGTGGAATGTGGTTTTTACTAGAAGAGATGACAACCCAACCTCACCAAAGAAACCCCCACAAAATGTAATGCATTAGAGACAGCCATCATATCTCACTGCAAAACAAAATTATATCAGTTAAAGAAAGGACAAGAAGAAACTGGATAAACTGAAAAGTCAGTAAAGCGAAGTGTGTTAATTGGACTAAACGTAATATAAGTTTTTGGTGAGGGTAATCATATCATCTTTCATATGAGAACAGACGATTTCAACAATTCTACTATATCAGAAATAATAATAAAAAGCCCCCTCCCCTTTCCCCAAAGGCAAAATTGATGGCACTGTTTATTTATGCAGGGATTTTCAGACAGAAATCAAACTACACTGAAGAAGGCTGTAATCTTACGTTTGCTGTCCTGGGGTGTCAGGGGAAGATCAATAACATGGTTGATAGAAGCAGTCCACTTGTCCATTTCATCCTGGGTTTCAGCACGCAGCAAAAAGTTCCTTTCTGGTGTATGCAGCGTGAAGCAATAATTGTTGTGACTGTTGGAACTTCGATCTCCTTCAGGCATTCCCAGACTCAATGAGTAACCCCCATCACGATGACCAATAAATACTTCCCCTTTCGGAAAAGCATTCTGGAAGAGTAAAAAAAAGAAAAATAAAAAAAATAGAGGAAAACAGGAAGACTATGAGCAAATAAATGACAATTAAACAAAATAAAAAGATGTGAGATCCAGAATCCCTGACATTGCTACTAGTGCCATACATTTCAATTATGTGTTTGATGTTTACCACTGGTTCACTTCCTTACTTTTTAATGGACTTTCTCAATGAACTTTGTTTTTGTGTCCTCTTTAGGTATTTACTGTCACTGCTGTAGAAAGATCATTCTAAAAAAATCGCATTTAACACAGAAATTTATAAGACAGAGTGGAATCTAAATAATTGGTACTTTTGCCTCTTTAGCAACTAAAACAATCTTTCAAAAATAAAGGAAAGAACTTTCAACGATGTGGAACGCTTCTGACTGTAAGTTACTCACCTGCCTTCATGCAAATATGTAGGTATGTAGACAGAATAATTTAGATAATGCAATGTTCATTTATGCATGTATGAGCGTGCACATCTGTGCAGACAACTAACATACCAATGGCTCTTCAAAGTACATCAGCTTCCTGCGATCAAGAGTAAACCAGCGTCGCTTGAAAGGCTCATTCTTTGGCCCCATCTTGCTAAGCCAGCCCTCTTGCAAAAAGTCCTTGGTCAGGTCCTCCGCCAACTACAATACAAGTATACAAACTGCTGCAATACAAGTATATGAACTGCTGCAATACAAGTATATTAAATGCTGCGGACAAATACCACTGGCTTACATTCTTTCTTTTCTTAATACCTTAACAGCATCTAAAATTACCTCTGACCTTGTCAGATATGGGTGTGCTACTTTGCTGATATAAATCAAGGCATACAAATCAGTTACCTGTTGTAAACTCCTGTCTGGAAAAGCTATCCGTCTCCTCTCCCATTTTGCAGCTCGAATGCAATTGTACCAGTCAACAATATCCTGTATTACGTAAAATGTGTGTGAGATATGTTACATTGGCAATGCTAAAAGAATTACCAACACTTATCTTATTCTATGCACATTAAAATTATAATTCCTTCATTGTAAATCTCTACACAATAACAAACAAACAAACAAATGGTTTCAACACATCAGTCTGATCAGTGTTTTGCATTCATAAAATACAGAGGCTTAGTGAACCCAAGATAAAATTGTGACCGGTTTACAGACTCTCAGTTATCAAACCGCATTATCAACTGGTCACAGAAAAAAGTACAAATTCATGAATGTACATGTGTTAAGGTTATTTTAATCCTGGTACCTAAAATTACTTCAATTATTAGTGTTATGCTTTTATACTTATAAAACTGTATCACAGACATTTGATAACAAGCAATCGTAAAATGACTACTAAGAGGGGGTCGTCATCAGGAAGTTCTTTATAAAAAGGTTTTACTCTGTGTGTGTGTGTGTGTGTGTGTGTGTATAAATAATTCAAAATGAAATGCTACCATGCATGACTTGCAACAACGAAGACATTAGTATATACTATCCTTCTGCCACTCACATTCTCTTCTATTCCCCCAATACACACAAACAATACTTACTTTAGAGTTCTCCGAGTAAACAAACAGGCTTCTAGTGGACCCATTTTTGAAGAAAGTGATCTGTAGGCCATAAGGGTTGCCAATCTTTTCAGGAACAAACACAGCGTTCATGTGATCCAGGTCAGCTTCAGCCTTGGGCTGCTGTGGCTTCTAGAAACAAAGCCAAGTGTCAAATTCATACTTAACTGCAAGTCACTTTAGTTTCTAAACCTAACAATATTGCTACCGACAAGACTGCCCATGCTCTTTTAGGAAAAGAGAGCCAGCTAAGAAGGTTCAGCATAAACAAACTAAAATGACATTTTATGAAAGAGATACTCTTTATCAACATGTTACACCTACAATAAAATCAGATTAAGATTCTAAATACAACAACAGAAAGGGTCCGATACTTATTAATAGAGGCAAGAGAATTCTGCACATCACCTGTTTTGAGTCATCATTTATGTAGTACAGAAACTTGTTCTCAGCGCGGGACAGTACAAACTTGCGCTGCTGAAACTGTCTACGATCTCGCCCTAGTTTCCATAATATGCCCTCTTTATATGAACAGTTGTATGCATTCTGTCGATCTGGATCTGTGAATTCCTCTCGCAAGTACTTGGCAAGTATCCATTCTTTTTTCAAGACCCTATTTTTTAAGTAATGCAAAATGTATTAATCATCATGCAAAATGCATTTGCACAGATATATATATATATATAGCAATATACAATCAAATTATCATGATTAATATTATTTACACATCAGTGTTTTTATAATTTGTTTTACCTTTATGCTTTGCAAATGTGGGGGTATGCAAATGAGACCATGGAAACATCTATGTGTGTGCATGCAAACCAGTTCATGACAATAAGCACATTCTGTGATCTTCATGAAAAAAAACTAGAGATGTGATCATTCTGAAGCATTTTAAACTTCTACCTTATGGCAGGAAAGAAAAGTTCAAGCTGAGAGAAGGAGGTGAGGGGCACATACAGGTCTACCCTCATAGTCATTCTTTGCTAATTGCTTCCATCTGGTCTGATAAGTTCCCTCACCTCCCTCTGCCAAATCAAATTCTTTTTTTCTGCAGGACAGTAAAAGTTTGGCTTTTAATATCACTTACTCAACATCATTCTTTTTTGGCCTTCTGTAGAATGGAGGAACATACATTTCAAACTTCTCATTTGCCTTTTTGTTTCCTATCACTTCCATTACCTGGAAATAAGATAATTGAAATACTTAGCAAGCAACTTTCACAAATTCATTTTTTCATGGTTGATGTATTTTTTTCTATGTTTTTTTTTTAACCCTCATTGATCAAACATGCTACTTGTTTTTGGTATGCTTATTTAATAGCATAAATACATCATATGCCTTTTTTAACATGTTGTCTAAGTGGTTGATATTCACAATAATATGCAACTCCCTCCCTCAACATAATAAGTAACCTTCTGTTCTTCTAAACACCAACAAACTATCTTGCTCACCTGGACCTGGTCTCTGTCCCAGTTATCAAGGCGCACTGACTTGACTCGGCTGCGTGAAGCCAAACTTCGATGAACTCCAGCACAAATCTGGCACAGGAAGACTCCAATTGTAATAGATGCCCAGTCTGGATCTGAAATAATCCACACGAAAAATAGCAGTCAATTGTGAGTTGAAACAGAGACAGAAAAATATAGACAGTAGAATAAGAAAAAGACAAACTCATGAAAAAGAGAAGACAGTAGCGGGACTATTTTTTTTAAAACCTGCAGTATAATAATAAAAATAATAAATACAGCAATGAACAAAATGACAAATAAAAAATCTATAAATTTATCAACTGCTTTTACCTTTCAGAGAAAAATCATGTTGAATATAACAATGAAAACCATATTAGGATAAATATAGACCAAGAAAATGTCATGTTGATCCTTGTAAGACATGTATGTATATGCATGTGCAAGTGTGCATACACATACACATAATAAGTTTAGGTTATTAAACTCTCCTCCATGGAAGCTAAATATGAAATACATTTCCACATTTTGAGCTCAAGTGTGGTCTATATGCATATCAAAGTCAAGGTCCTACTTTGTCACTTTCTGCACAAACCTTGCCTTAAGACAACACAAGAGCTGTTTTCTAACATAATCAGAAAAATATATAAAAAAAACTTCTCTGCCTTCACTTAGGTTAACAAGGAACAGACCTAATCACTTTTTTTTACCTATGACCACTCATGCGGGAAAAATAGACGCCACTGGAAATGCAACTTGCTTTGTTCCATAAATAGTTCTATGGCTTCATCCTGTAAGAGGTTTTATAACTTCATTCTATAAAACTTTATTTTGATAACAAACCAAAATGCCACAGGTCCAAGCTAAACTTTTATATGCAGACTTCTTGTCTAATTTACTCCAAAGCTTTGCATTTTATCCAAAGACTTGTTTCTGATATCCAGATCTGCAGCCAGCTAATTATAGGGATCATCAATTAGCATGTCAGCTGAGAACTAGTAAACAGAAAGACATTCAGACTAGAACACCGAGTTCTTATCTGTCTCCTTTTTATTGTCTTTAGGACAGATGTATAAATGTTAGGTAAAGTAGCTAACTTATTAAATTCTCTAACAGTACTTGATGATACCATTATAATGTCTTTGGTGCTCAGATATTTTTAAGCACCATATCCCAGATTTTTTCAATTTTCCTGAAATTAATCGAAAGGACATTAAAGAAATGACTGCCAAGTGCAGGAGAAACAGAAGTGTCCCTAGAGAAAGGTTTAATCCTTAAATAAGACATAAATTCCAAAAGCTATTCTGAAGCACACTCTTGTAAGTATAACAAGAAAGCAAGGCTGCATGTGCATCTTTATGTGTAGATATATGAATGCAATAAATAAGTGTACATTTATGCAAGAAATGAAGATGAATGCTTATGCAACCCAGATCTAGCTCTTTATGAATATGCCAAATCTTAAGGACAACTGAAATTATTCTTGGCAGACCACACAATGTTCTTCTCATTCTCACTCTATATCTGTGTCCCACTCCTACTGACCTCCTCCTATACCATTTGTTTATGAAATTTGTAAGGATCTATAAATGACATTTGTTTTACAATATTTTCCTGTTTTGTTTACAGAAATGCTTGAGTGATTACTGGTTGTCTATGTGCTTATGTAAGAGACTTTGCTTTTCCCAGTAGTGTTAATAAATACTGGGAGAATGGTCTTCTGGTACAAGAACATGCATGGTAGAGTATATGTACTTGTTACATGCAGTGTGAAGCCATTACTTTAAAATGCCATTTCTTGCTCCAGTTACCAAGCGGATCAATAATGCTATATAAATCTTTGTAAAAGGTAAAATTGTCTTCTACAGCTAGCATAAAATGAATGTTATATGTGTGTATATAACTTTGTTAATCTACTGACACTAAGCACCATATTCATTATTTACACAAAAGACAGACATATGCTCAGCAAAATACTAATAGCCATGAGCTTTCACTTTTTAACACAGGCTGACATATCCTTGATTTTTGTGGTGAGAGGGGATGTATTTTTAATTTCAATAGCTGTTTTCATTACAAATGTATATTACGTAAAAATCCGTTTTCCATGCAATTTCTACCAGTTAAATTGCGTTGTATTGGGTTGTACGGGTATGAGGCAGATGGTTAGTTTGACTTAATTTTCTAAATATAAGTATTTAATGTATCTATTTAAAAAATACTTTCTCGCATTCATTTGAAAAAAAATATAACCAGTTCATTTTACTAAAGTTGCGTTTGCTGCTGACAATAGCTTGCGTCCAGTCTTGTATGACTAACCATCGTCACAATACAGCGCACCAACTAAATAGGACACGTGATTCACATTGTGTTCAACTTCCTTAACATGAGGCCATTTACTAAAAATTTAATCATGCTCGATCCTCACTGTATCGCAGTGAGGCCTTCGCTTTCCGGTTGGGATCTTTGATAAGTGCAATAATCACATGAACCTAAAACGGAGGTCGTGTTCTGATAAGTAGGGAGATAACTCACTCTTACGTTTTTATTCACTGCCCAGTTTAGGCAGTCTAGGACAACGTAGTTGCGAATTACTGATACCCAGTACTTTATCACATTTCATATTGTTATCTTAGGTCACTTAGCCTGCGAATTTATCGACGAATTAATAGATTCCATTGCTGTTCATCCCCCCACCCACACACACTTTTTTTGTGGTAATGTTGCTAAGCATACACGAGGCTACAGCAAACAAAAACTTTTACACATATCATGTAATAAGGCAAACAACATTAAATACTTTTCAGGTTGAAGCCAAGAAAATCATAGACTCGACAGCTATGAAAATTATTCTAGCTCCAGGAATATAATCGTTGAAATGGAACAAACACTGCGTGTGACTTTGAAATAAAGATATATAAACGTCGTCTGCAACCTAACATCAGGTGCACTGCCGACGCCACCGTTTGAAACGTGAATTTTAAAAAATAGAACAATAGGATATGAAAATTTAATTACTAATAATATGATAGATTACCTTCATCTCCGCAATCCGCGCAAACATTATTGCCATCTTCCCTCATTAGTTGGGCCAGTTCGGCGCGACATCGCTCCGCCATTTTGGACTATGTGAATCACTTCCCTGTCAAGCCACCTTCCTAAATTAGAACGGGGGAAGCCAAAGTGACGTCATATAACGCCTTATTTGGAATTTAATCGGGAAATCTCTGTTTCATTCTTTTGCCGTTACATCGATGGAACCGGATTGGCTTTTTGTTATTATAGTAGTAGTTGTTTTGTTTTCGATGTAGCTACATGGTAGGCACAGTTAACTTGTCCGTGCGCGTCGCCGAGAATGTGTGCATAAGTATCCTCAGTGTGCTTGCCAATCTAGCTGCGTATATCCGCTGAACATATGAATGTAGCATTAAATAATAAAGAAGTTGCTTTGATATTGTTGACACCACCTTAGACCCCTTTACCTTAGATCTTGATTCATAATTTTATTTATAAAGCATAATACCCTAAGTGGAGCTGAACTCGGTATGCTGACATGCCATTCGTGTTTACCGGCTCCAAAAGTCTTATGTGGTGAACCTTGTCAGGTGCTGAATCTATCCAGCCCATGACCTTATCCCCGGACCAGAGCCAGCACGGGCCCCGGGGCAGACGATCTCTCCGGGTCCCTTGTCATTATAATCGTAAATTATCTTCTCAGTTTATAATATGCTTACAATTTCTTTGACCCAGGCCGGGCCCCCTTTGCAGCTGCGGCCGGGTCCGGGTATAGCATCCCCGTCACCCACTTTCGTCAGGAATGCCCCGGACACCCCAATATTAGAGTGAATCGACAAGCATGAATCAACCAGTATTAGTGGAAGAAATAGATGGTGATTTTTTTTTCTTGATAATTCCAGCTGAAAAGTATACAATATTATTAATGAATTATGGACTCTTCTGCATTAGGGAGGGGGAGCTTAAAAATCAGACATTACTTAGATTTTCAACTATTTTAAGTCTTGCACTTCTCTCTGCACAGACGTATGTGTTTGAAGCTGTATAATATTTTTAGTACATTGTCTGAAATTGTGTTTTAGTACTTTAAAAGGTGTCTATATTACCAGCATATAACCATTACTTTTCTCAATGTATGGTATTAAAATATATTTCATCTTTTATGAGATAAAATATGATCTTACAATGATGAAGTGTTTCTATATATTCTTAACGAAGGCAAAAGGGCAACTTAATGTATATGACACAGTACTTCAATACTTAATATCATTTACGCCAAATCACCTACAAGTGAAGCACCTTAAATTCATAATCACCTTCATCACCGTTTTTTGTTGTTGTTGTTGTTTTTTAGTACTGGTGGTACAGTGATTTATAAGATAGATAATTTTAAAATGGCCAAGATTGAAAACAAAGATAAAAGGTAGCACCACCCTTCCACATAAAAAAGGTGCTCTCATGACTATTAACCACTGGTCATGCAGATTTCAAGACTTTGTTCTTGCATGTGATTTGTGGCATGTTGTCATTAGAAATAAACCATAAACATGAGCAAACTTCTTTAGGCAAGCTTTCTCAAGGCTAAATGTTTACTTACACCACACTGATTACCTTAAATGCCCATGCTGCGCAGGTCGGTGATGCCTCCATAGTCTTTGCTGTGTACGGGACCTAGGGCTCTTTATTGATGCAGAGCTCTCCATGTTAGTTCTGTTGTGTCAAAATGCTACTACTTTTGGAGGACGTTAGGTAGATTACAGCCCATGCTGACTCAGGCTGCTGCCAACTCACTTGCTCTGGCTACCATCATATCAAGATCAGACTACTGTAACAGTACATTATGGGGTATACCTGCTCCACAGTTAGATCGACTCCAAAGAGTTCTGAACACAGCCGCCAGGATTGTCACCAGTGCAAAGTCATCCAATGAGCACATCACCCCTATCCTACAGAGCCTTCACTGGCTTCCAGTGAAAAAGTGCATTGATCACAAAGTGTGTTCGATTGTTCAGTCCTGCATGTTCAAAACTTTTCCTGACCATTTGCAAAGGGTAGTTCTTCCTTACCAGCCGTCACATCACCTGGGCTCTGGCTCCCAGTCACGCTTCTGTCTCCCTGCAGTGGAAGACACAAACAAGAAGCACACTGGAGCCAGGGCCTTCAAAAAGGCGGTGCCATCGTCATTATCCACCGTCACTTCAGCAACCACATTACGAAAAAGACTGAAGACCCATTTGTTTATTTAAGACGGACTTAAACAACCAAGCAACACTTCTGTCTTTATGTTTTTACTTTCCTTTTGCTTTATTTTTTTCTTCTCTTCTGTTTTTGCTGCGCAATGAGCATTCTTTTGAATGGATACCTGCGCATTACAAATGGACACCATCATCATCATTGTTAAATCAACTCACATTTCAGTATTTTTTCAAGACTACAGATGAAAACCACTGAAGATGCAACTTTACTAATCCCTTCAGACAGTTATAAAGAAAATTCATGATATATAAATGGCATATAAATCACATATTGCAACAGAATCACAAACAAACGCACACACACCCCACAGATATGTACATGTATACACAGCATGCATACATCCACACACACAATGTGGTTACCTAAATCTGGTTGCTTCTCTTGTTGCTGTTTTAGGTTTGGTTTTGGCTTATGTCATAGTTTTTTCTGTTAGGTTTCTGTTAAAAGCCAGAGACCAATTCTCTTTATTCTGAATTTTATAGAATCTATGTTTAAGTGAATTGTAATTGTTGGAGTGATACAGTCATTATCAACAAATATATGGCAAGAAATCTGACTAGCATGGACTGGTGCAGATTTTATAAGTGTATTTCATTCCTTCCTCTCTTTCTCTTGTGCATTTGCACATGCACATAGTTTTTGGCTTTTTTTTTTTAAATTACACACAAACACACTCAGAGTACACATCAAAGTGATACATGATGGACTCATGTATGTGAGGAGCATTTTTTCCCCCTTTGATATATTTTTTAAAAAAATACTGTGGTTTAACTTCTTGAGTCAGTTTCACAAAACTGCTGCAAATATTTTAAATGTATGCAACATTACTCCTCCTGCTTCAACATTTTGCTTTCTTTGAAAAAAAAAATCAATTAAAATCAGTTTTGCTGATGTAGTTGAAATATATACTAGTCTAGACAGCTATCATGTCCCCATCACTTATTTCTCTGCAAAGAAAACATTCTAAAACTGTAGAAAAGTTTGAATAGAAACAAAAAAGAGACAATCATGCAACTGTACATACACTTCCAGTAAATATTTCCATTCACAATACTTTCATCAGCATATGGTCCTTACTTCTCTCATAGCTATCACAGGCTTGCATATCAACATAATGCACAAACTATCATTCAGTTTTAAGGAACCATAAACTGCCACAACAAAATACAAGCAAAACCTTAGTAAAAATATATAAACAAATAACAGAAGTAATAGATGTGCCCATTACAATCAATGAACATCAACCCAAATATTGTTCAGGCAACTTCTGCTTCTTAAAGTGAGGAGCAATCTGAGATAAGTTACAGCTACAGAAACATTTCTTTAATCCAGTAGTTCTTCCTCTGATTTCATAATCAAGTGAACAAAGAACATCACAGAGTATGTCACCAGAATACTCTACTGCTGCCAAAGGAATGAGAAACTGACAATGCACAGAGCAAGGCAGCCCAAGGCTCCTAAAACACTCGTCAGTCCAAGAAAAATATGCTGTTTAGATGAGATGTGCATAGTCGTTTCACTTCCTCTGAAAGACAGAAAAATCATGGTGATCAAGGACACTAGTAATATTAATGCATTAATACAATATTAAGTTTTAGTAAACCAGTGGCCTATAATGAATGGCAAACAGTTAGCCTGTGATAATAATGCATAAGCAAATTTTAAAAAGCAAATATGAACAAATATATAGATACATGAAAACCCCCTTTTCCTATCTATACAATTGAACATGTAATGTAGTGATAATTTGAAGATGACTTGTAAATACAAGTTGAAAAAATACACAGCCAGACTTACCGTTGATTTCAATAAGATTAGCATTTTTCTGGTTGATAACAACATAAAATTCTCTAGTGTCAGATTTCTTTCCAACCACCCAAAAGTCCGAAGTGGTTTTCACGATCGTCTCTCCATCGGTGTTACTCCTGGAGAATGAAGAAGTATGATAAAAGTAAGGAATTGTAAATATCAGACATTCATTTATTTCAGAATTCACAATTTCCTTCTTTGATTCACAATTTCCTTCTTTGAAAGATTATTCACATCAATACTTTACATTTCATTAACCTTATAATTCCTTCTGCAAATTATACTTTTTCAAGGACTTCAAAAAACCTGCCAATGTGCAAGGTCTGTGCAATACTCACTGTGCAAGGTCTGCATTGATATCATTAAGAAGGCGCATGATATCTTGAGGTATGGTGATTCCAGCTTGTTTTTGTAGGTCAGTGTGCATTGTAGTCTGTTGAGCTAGGTTCATGTGATTAAAATAAACGTACTTGTACACTGGATCTGCTGCACTGCACATATGGATGAGGATTTTGTGGATTTAAAGGTTTGTTTTTTAAGGTACATATTACCTAAGGTTACAATATTAGTATTACAACAATTTCATACCTCAAATCATGCATCTGACACCAAGTCTGACATGCAGTATACTCACATCCCTCTAATAGCATACCCTTTATATAAAACACACACTCTCTTATTTATGACAATGGGGATTTTTGCTGTCACTCTCTGCTGTGCTTCAGTCATATTTAAGACCACTCATTACCTCAGAAGAAAAATGCTGCTGGTTTACATTGATCTCTGTATCAATGTTAATCTAATATAAACTTTCTATGCATTTGTTTATAAGCATCTTGGAACAAAATAAAAATTGTTTTACACCTTTGAGGTGGTGCTCGTTGATAGTGCTGCTCTTTAATGTCAGAAGCAAGTTTAGTCATTTGTGGAGCCATCATAGCATCAAGCTTTCGGCACATTGGCACATTTAGAGGGCATTTCACTGCACATAAAAAAACACTTTTTCAATCATGCATGCAGTTTTGTAAAACCCACTAAGATAGTTTAAGGAATAATACTAAGCTGACTTCACATTTTCCTTTCTCAAACATGCAATATCATTTGCACAGATCCAAGTTAAAAATTTGTGAATCTTCATATGGTCTTATGGTAAAATAGTACTGACACATACACTAGACATTCATCATCTAAACTTAGCCACATTATCTATCGCATAACTTGTTATGTCTTGAGGAAACCAAATATTACAAAACCTCACTGACTCTGTAGTAAGATCAACAATTATTTAAGCCTGTTTATTCTGCTTGGTTGTTCAAACAAAAAGCATCACACCGTTAACAAGTAGGCAGATGGTTGCAGACATGGCACGATACACCAGTAGGTAGAACTCCTCGTTCTCTATTTCAGTGCTGACAAATACTCGTGGAAGCTTCCCCATTGATCTCTCATCACTTAGATCTGGGGGGCCTGTCAAGAACCTGTTCACAAAAGTATTTGCCAGATCTGCCATATCAATACACTGTTTACCTTTTTATTCCTAAGATAAAACAAATATCTTTCCACTCTGTCACACACACACACACACACACTTACTTGTAAGCATTAAAGAAGCTTGAAGGCAAAGGAATAAAAAAATACTCACTTGCAGTACTGAGAGGCTCCCAAAGCCTGTGACTTCACCTGGCCTCCCCCTTGGTGTTCCTGTGCCATGTAAGTGGGGAACAGAGTAGTTGTGAGGTACTGATATAAGGTGCGCATGTCATCCTGCTCCAGCCCACTCCTGCGAACAAGTAATTATGTTCAATGCAATTTATTCAATATTTACAAAAACCACTACATCTAAACTTGCTCTTTAAGCTGTATAATCTGTAATTATAAATAAAATGTGTCAATGTATATGGATTATGTGATATTACCCAAACTGAGTTGCAAGACATCCTAGAATAATACCCAACATGGGACTGGAAATTAGTAATTAAAACGTACTCTGATATGGCTGAACCTAAAGTGAACATAAAATATGTAATGTAATATTTCTTAGCACAACCTCAGTTGTTTTTAGTAACTATTCTCTCAGTCAATCGTAAATACATACGAAATTTAATCTTAATCCAATATAACTCACCAGACTAGTTTGTCATTATATAAAAATGCTGTGTATTTGACGAAGGGGAATGTTGCTTCAAGCCTGTTGATGAAGCACTGAATTCGAAGGTAAGTATTTTTGTCAAGAGGTAAAAAATGGATGCCGTTGAACACATCAAGCAGGTCGCATTGTGAAAGTCTTAAGGTCAGCAAGTACTAGAACATGAAAACAAGGTTTATAGCTCCATGAACATACTCTTCAATGTTAACAATGTTAAATGATATAGAATAGAAATATTTCTAATGTGTTTATCAGAAAAAATTGTAAAGAAAGATTTGAACACAATCAAACTGGTGGGATAGAATAACAAATGATATAAGGAAGAAAGTAATAATAACAAAACAATAAGGCAGATTAAATTAATACACACACAATGTTTAATAAGTTATGAATAAATAAAAAATACCTTTCTCTCAAAGCTATAAAAACACATCAGCTCACTTTCCCAGATTATCACATAATGTTTCGAACTAAATTTTATTAATAAAATATGTGTTTGGTAGGCTAAACGTAACATTTGAAACTATGGTATCAAGTCATAAAGAATTAAAAATAAATCATACTTTGTTATAAAAGCCCTCTAGCCGCTGCTTCAGGACTTCTACATCGCCATCTGCTCTCATCAAGATGTGTTCAAAAGTTCCATTAAATAACTGAAAAAATCCCCAGATTGCATACAATTCACTATAATCTTAACATAATATTGCTTTAAAATTGATTAAAAAGTCCTTAAAGGGAGTCAGACTGATCAGAACATTGTAAGTTGCAAATAATGAAAGGAATAAAATATGTTTACTAAATGTTAACTTTTTTTCAGCACTGTGCTAAAACTTAATCTATATTACATTCCACTCACCTCACACAAACAACTAATGATCTTTACTGGAGTGGTGCACTGTGCTTTATTACATAAAATAGCAAGATTATTTTAGCATTTTTACTTCTTTTATCGTTTCAAAGCATAAATGCTATTTTAAAATAATGTTTAAAATGTGTAAGATTAGTAATAATTTCTGTCAACATTTATTTTCTCTTTGCTTCTTTCTTAAATTCTGTGACTTGATCTTTGTTCCCTTTGCTTCATCTTTCCTGATAAAATTGGTGTGTCAATTATGTTATCCAAAATTCTGAGAATGTATAAATGAGAAAGGCATGGCATTTCATGTATAAGAAATTAGACCACTCCATATATCAAATATTAAGTTCAAAGTTTGAAAGGGCTTTCTTTTTTCTTTTTTTATTTTAGCAGTTACTGTATAGCAACACCAGTCTACCTTGTCCGATTATGATGTGTTCCCTAAAAGGTCAGCGCTATAAAACACAAATAACACAGGTACATATTTTGACATATTTTGTAAAAGCACATCCACTTTTCACCTTGAACATTTTGTAGGCCAAGTCAAGCACAGCCTGGAAAACTGAGTCTTGGACGTCATCCTCCCGGTATTCAAAATAAGGTGTGCCGTCTTTGGTCTTCTCTTGAAACGGATGGCTCACAGTCTACATAATTGAGGAAATTGAAGAACTTTGGACTTACACATCAATTTTCAACCCAATTAGGATTTTTCAAAAACTATTACTAGTTAAAATATATGAAGCACATACTAAATACTTAAACTAAGCATAAATACATTCTTTTAACACATTCAGGATGTTAGATTGTCCATCTTGATTGTTAACAGTTGTGTTTGACGGTTTGAAGGTTTTTCCTGTGTTAGGCAATCATTGTTTCCTGTACATCACAAAAGGAACTGTTTAAATGCCTCATATACTTCAATGTACTCAAATTTTTTAAACTTTTGGTCTGCAAAGAAGGCAGCATATGTTAACCATGACACTTTGAATTAATTAGCTAATAAGAAACCTGCTTAAGTTATATATATATTACCTCAAATTCCAGCTATTATATAATAATATTTAGGTTTTATTCTGCATAAGATTTTCCTTCATTGTAATGTGTTTTTAAGATATTTAGTTTGAAAATAAACTCTTCCAACATCTATTTTCATGTTACCATAACCATCCAGAATCCTGTTTCTGGTTGCAGCAAAAGTTGCCTCGTCTTCTGTGTGTGTACACTCTGACATGGTATCTCAGAAAATGTCCTGCAACATTACCCAGTTTGTTTTCAAAAGGCAAAATTGTTTCCACAAGCAGGTTTTCTTTCCACCTATAAGTTATAAATGATGCTTACTTTTGTGAGAGAATAATAATGCATGATGCAAAAGTATCAAAAAATGTTTCTTTGAAAACAATGTCATTGTGAAACTTCATAGTAATATGCCACTAGATTTTGAAACATTACACATCAACAATCTGAAAGAAGAAGAATGGAAAAAAATTGATCATTACGCTGAAAACTGTACAATAGCTTCTGCAAGGCCAACATTTTTCACTTTTGTGTCAATGTCAGCTTCATCAGGACTGTAGAACATTATTTTCCTCTCTTCCTGAAAAGAAAATACATATAAATCTCAATAAAATACATATAAATTTGTCACAAACTTACACAGACTAAAAAAGGTTTGCAACTTTATTGTTTCTACAATTAACATCCAATCAACTTAAATCAGATATACACGGGAGCAGACCACGTTACAATGAAAAAATTGTTTTAAACAACCGCATAAAGCACAATATTCTGCACTTTTAATTACATAGATCTGTTTCGGTAATTTTGCTAAGTTCACTTAGCACACGTATACGTGAATGTAAGTCCAAAAATATGAAGGCAATAGAGTGTGTGAGCTACCTTTGCATGCATTCTGTTCTGATCGTAGGAAACAAGAAATCGTTTTTTGTTTTGTTGTTGTTGTTACATTCTGAGACAGTAAAAATGTTATTCGGAAAGAAAATAAACCTTATCAGCGACTTTTTATGCTGTCAAATTAAACACTAAAATGTTCAGTACTATTCTTCTGCAGCAATTAGCATAGTGCTTTATGAAGTATATAGGGCAACTGCTGTTCCCACTGTGATCTATAGTCTTAACTATGTGTAAAAAACATATAAAACAACCAGTACCTCCCCTTCTCTCGGTCCATACTTGGAGTTGAAAATAAAAAAGTTAAGAAGACCTATTGAGCCTTTTGAAGTCATCACGTGTGCATCAATTCTTCCCTCGCGTTTGGAAATCTCCAAGCTCTACTCTGAGTAATATCACAGACTGGATACGACAAACAAACTGTGTGCATTCTTTTCTTCGAAGAAAGCAGCCATGCTTACATGAATGATAACTCTGTGCGTCCGGCCTGGTTCTTTCCCTTGAACACGTTTGGTTATCACCACGGACTTGTTCTTAGTTATTCCAGGCGATGCAGTAACTGTTAGGCAATGGTACTGCGATTTAATGTTAAACAAGTAATTATTATTTTTGTAAGATCACATTAATAGATTAAAGAAGATTTGAAATTATGTTTTAGAGGATCTTCTTTTTATATTGAGCAGCATACATGGCGACGAGAGAGACTTGACAAAATGCACAATGTACAATGTGACACATATCTGAAAAATGTTCGATGAGGTTTAAATGTTAGTGTTGTTGCCTTTTGCTTGTTTTATTTGGTTTGCGATCTCTTTAAAGTAACGTGGCTGCTGTATCTGAAAAAATTGCCGTAGTTTGTTCGTGGCCTAGAGAAGCACACTGTGAATAAAAATAAACCCACAAAGCATGGACTTTAATAGCAAAACTGATTAATGAGGACTGGGCATCAGTCCTGATCGCGATCCACCGTCTTTCGTGATATCTGTTGGTAGGGCTGGCTGCTTTACGCATGCTGCTGCTGGGTCAGTATATAATACCAGTCTAATATTTTATAGTAATTAATATTAAATGGCACCGACATCTGGGTCATGTATATAGTGTATGCATAGCTACGGAAGCAGCTTACGTGTATCATTTGGAGAACTGGAGGCTGCATGGTGGCACCAACAAAGTTTAAGACAACGACAAAGCTTTATCTTGCCGGTCGATGGCCCGATCAACGTCATCCGGGCGGCCCAACGGCAGGCTCCAAATGAAAACAGCGAAAACTATATTGTAGCTTCTTAATTTGTGATACTGGCAAGATATTATAAACCATTATTCAGGACCTTAAGAGATGCCGAAGCCGAGCTCGCCAAAGGAAGAAATGGACAGAGTTTCACCATGCCAGATTTTACTTGCTGCCGCTCAGCAGAAACCACTTTATTTAGACAGCTATATGTCAGCTTGCTGCACCCGACAAATTCTTCATCGATGAACAGTGCAGATCAAAGAACTAAACTGATATAAACTTGCAGTGTTTACAATTTTTAAAAATAGGATAGCTGCCATTAGCTATCATTTTATTTTCTCGCTTTCAGGGTCATCAATAGTTTGAGAACATTGGCATTCCATTTCTACGGAAATAGAGAGAGAGAGTGGGGGGACAGGCAGAAAGAGATCGAGCCTGAAATTGTAGGCAACATGGTAAATGTAAACAAAGAAAACAGATTCTGAAAAATGTTACTTCAGGGAAACTAAATATTTTCCCAGTCTGCCACCACTAATAGTGACTATATTTATCTGAAGATGTCGTTTTTCTTTGTGTGTGTGTGTGAGAAAGAGAGAGAGAGAGAGAGAGTGTGTGTTACAAAATTATTTACTTTCTTTAAAAAAAAGAGAAAATAATTGGGAGTAAACAAGTGAACGATCCAAGAAGAAAATGTATATTCAGCGTTTTATATCGCATATTTTGTGAAATGTTTCATCCAGTGAGACAGTGCACTGCCTGCATCCACCCTATCGCGACTGTATGCTCCCCTCATTTGTAGCTTTAAGCTCAAAGATAGTTTTTCTTTATGACAAAATACCATATAGTCTGACGCTGTTATAGACGTGTGTGATAACCATGTTCACAAGACTAACAGAGAGTGGCGTAGAAAGATGCTCGGCTTTAGAGGTGGAGGGGGGCAAACTTGATGCTGACAATGAACGACGTTCACATTCTTGCCTCTTCAGTATCTTTTTTTTAAGGGGGCGGCTGCACAACTTGCCCCCACGTACCCCACCCCAACCCCCGGTTCCCACGCCACTGACAGTTCGGGCTGTTTCAGAAAATCGTACCTCACGTTAAAAATCATTTCAAAGCAAAATGCCACTTGAAGAAAATAATTCAACGAGACTGGTAAGTGAAAGGAGACCAAAGTGATCGACGCCATTCATGGGGCAATATTATTTGCACAGACTCGGTCTGTGCGTGTAAGTAAAACGGACGAGGTTGATATGGTAGCACAGTTAGTAATGTGATTGTAAAGTCCTGAGATCAGATCTTGTCTTGGGGTACACTCTGGATGTAGTATCTGTTTACCATGCTGGCCGTCGTGGTTTCCTCCGGTTATTCTGGTTCCCCTTTCCGATCTAAAGTAAAATCGACGCTAACGCGGAGAAACTTAAAATCTATTGATCATCCTGGACTATCAGTATTATTAGCCCCAAATTTACTGTTCAACAACAAAGGTGTGCTTAATCAGATGGATTTGAAGTGCTCTAATGTTGCTGACCTCGTTAAGTTAGTATATTGGGCAAATAATCATAACAACAATAATAATAAATGTATTCTTGCAGGTAAGAGTTTTCCAGATATTTAGCACCTCCTGCTCTTCTTCTGTCAAATTCTTGTACCTGTGTAACGATCGAGCTTATCAGCCTGTTGTGATCGAGGTAAGTTCTATTTTCTAATGTCAGTCGTTAGCCTTGTTTCCGAGTGGTCATGCAAGCTTTTATTCCCTAGGTATCGGCGGCAACGGTCGGCCTAACATCTTCTGGTTCATGCGAGGTAAGGTGTCTGCGAGTGGAGGCAGCAGTGACCTCGCTTTCTGGGGCAGCGGCGCAGGGTTTTGTCGGCGCGGCAATGTGGCGGACGACAAGGCCGATGCCGCGTCGCGCTCAGACCGCGCGCCTGCCGTGGCGGGCGGTGGCGTCGTGTCCGGAGGCAGTGCACGTTTATTCAGACGTGACACAACGACCCCAGACGACCACGGCGGCAATGGTGGCGGCAAGGCAGCCTCACGCGGCAAGGGAGCAGGTGGTCGCCTGGACAGGCGGTCAAAAGGGTCTAGCGTGTGCTTTGTGCCAGCTGGGCTCGGCAGAGTGGCGGATGGAAGCCGAGGCAAGTCTGCAGGTGGGAGGGTCACCAGTCTGTCCAGCGTGGCTGGGGATGCAGCTGGAGACGGTTGCCACGACGAGGTGGAGTCGGACACGCGCGGCAAGGTGGCGAAGAAAGTGCTCCCGGGCGATTCAGCCGGCAGTGGGCCTTTGCTCAGGAAGAGCGTTACTCCGGAAGTGACGTCAGACGGGGGCATGAGCTCGCTGCCGGTGTGGACGTCTAAGAGTGGAGAAGGAAGAGGACAAAGTGTGTGCACAGACAGCGACTGAAGACCGCTTGGCTGCTGCTCCCTCTCGCCGCCGTGGTTTTCTTCCTGCGACCATTCAAGAGGGTCGGGGGCGGCAGGCGGCGCGGCGGAGCTGATGGACTGCGACTGAGGCGCAGCGAGGTTCCTGCTCGGTCGACGGTCCGTGAACTGTACCGCCTGAACGTTGGCCTCGCTATCCAGGGAGAAGCTGCTGTCACGCTTGTTGAGAGAGCCTCTATACGCAGGCAGAAGCAAGCATATCACAATGTTAACGTTCCCAGCGGTACCACGACAGACAAGCAGAGTCAGCTAGCCATCCAGATTGACGGACGGATAGAAGACGTATACGCAGACAGACAGGCAGATAATTTTATATTAAATACATATTTAAACAGAAAAAGTGGACAGCCTATGGACATGTCTATAGAACACGAACGGCCACTAAGAATAAAAAATAATTGATACGAAATCATACTTATGTATGAAACATTCTCTGCATATCAATTGCCGGTATGTGGGAGTATAAAAGTAGATTATATGATTAATCCATTAACGACAACACATATCTAAATCATTTTCTTGTATACGGAAAGGTTTTAAAAACAAAACTGTATTTGTTTAGCCTAAAGTGATCAGATTGAACTACTGCTGAGGGATCGACCGATCTTTGTTTACTCTTTTTTCAGCGTCTAAGTAAGATAAGTCGTTTTGCTATAACATTATCTTTTCAGTAGCACGAAGACGTATAAGTCTCAGCTTCCTACAGTACTTTCTATCCGTCTTCTGTCAAACTTCTTTAAGTATTTTCTTAAAGACATTTTTTATTTACGTATTCGTTGATTAATTTAGTGGATTGGCTGGTTCCTTGAGAGACGGGGCGAGAAATTTAAGTCACAGTTTCTGTTGTGCAAACTCACCTTGTTTGTTTGTAGCGGTAGCAGATGAAGATGACAGCTAGAAAGAGAGAGATTGCCAGTGTGGTGCCAGCTCCTATAGCTATAAAGGGCCTCTTTTGGCTTAGCAATATTTTCAGCTCTGAGAACCAGTTTATACTTGTTTCTGAAGGGAAAAAGAGAGTCTTAACAAGTAATGAAATTTTTGTTTTATTATTTTGTATTATTATTATTCAATAGTCTTTATCATTACTACGTTCTTCAACTATATTCCTTAGATATTCTTCTTATAATTTTTACATTCTTTCTCTATTTGTGCATATTCGCAAGGGTAGAGAGAGAGAATAACACTACTGTTTTCACACTTTTAGTAACTAGAAGCATTTTTACGAGAATTCACAAAACCACGAACCTGTGAAACTGATGTTCAGCTGAACGCTTGTGTTTTCACACCATCTTCCTGGGCAATACGTTATTTGCAAGGTGGCGTCTTCTTCCTGCAGGCAGAACTCCTGCGATGTCAAGTTGCCTTCTCTTTCGAGGACGTATTCGGTTACAGGGGAGGTGACCTTCTGGGGACTAACTCTTAGGTAGTAGGTAAAGTTCTGCCAGGTCTCCAAAGAGAAATTTTCGGGCTTTCTCCAGAGCACCAGCAAAGAATTGCTCGAAATTTTTCTAGCTTCGACATCTTGTAGGACTGGAACTGCCGCGGGGAAAAGAGATTCTGCAACGAAGATATTAAAAGATGATCAAAAAGTAAAACGACGCTGATATCTATCTATCGAAGAAGAAGAAAGAAGAAGAAGAAGAAGCGTACTTTTAGCGCTTGAGACAACAACGAGACATAGACAACATACGAAGGAACGGAAAGATGAGCAACAGTACTGATGACTGATAAAAGACAAATCTATAAAACGCAAAGACGAATCATATAATTGACAAAGGAAAGATACGACACGCCGAAAAAAATACACATTTAGAAATAATGCGCAGTGGCAAAGTGCCAATGTACATTCGTATACTTTATTTAGAACTAGACAATACAGCTACGAAAACAGAAATCTTGCCTTGAAAGTATTAAGCATACTTTTAATATGGAAAAATGATTGATGATTAGAAATTTGTTAAAAGGAGATGGGTGCTACAGATAAATCATTTACAGAATGAGCGAAGGAGCTTAATTTGGATAATACTGCACAAGTAAATTTATGTTGAAGAATCACAGCCAGCCGGTATCTAGAGGATGAATCGCACACTTTTCATTGCATATATGGCTGTATAACGCGACTATTTTCGTTCATATTAATTTCAGTTCGGTGGTGGCAAAGCGAGTCTTTGCGCAAAGGCAGAGACTCACCTTGGCCAACAATTTACACGCTCACACACACACACCCAACCACACATGAAATCAAGGACGGCCAAGTGGCATTCACCAGACGAATTGGTCCATTATCAGACCACGTAAAACACAGTTGAGCAGATCTTCACCTGTTGCATCCTTATAGAAAAGCATCTTCAGCATCAGCGGGACCTCTACCACAACTTCATTGATTTTAAAAAGGCATTCGACAGAGCCTGGCACAAGAAGCTAGGGCATGTGATGCAAAAAAATTCATCATCAAAGAAGGCCTCGTTCAAGTCACCTAAGCGCTATATAATACTGTAGCTCAATGAGTGCAGTGCTGATGGACAACCAAATAGGAGCTTACTTTAGCACCACAGTAGGCGTACGTCAAGGATGTACCTTATCATAGGTCATGTTTAATATCTTCTTGGAGAACATCATGCTCGTATCTCCACGACCATCCTACTTCCATTTCAATTGGTGGAAGATCGATCTGCAATCTACACTTTGCAGACGACATAGCTCTGTTAGAAGGCACTAATAAAGACCTTAACAACATACTGATAGAGAGTTTAAACGCATAGGAAATGGACGCCAGCACTGAAAAGAGCAAAGTTATGATCAGGGGCATACAGCTATGTGTGTGCGTGTATATATATATATATATACAGCTCGATTTAAGTACTTGGGAGTCACCCTCTCCAAGGACGGCAGCTCCACCCCAGATATCCGCATAAGGATCGCAACAGCAAGAGCGGCGATGGCTAAGCTATTTAGGAGCTTGCATAGCCATAAAATCAGGTTCACTGTTAAATACAATCTGCAAAATCCCTGGCAGTACCGATTCTGCGACACGGGTGCGACACGTGGACACTGCTCACCGAAATGGAATTCGAGTACACTTGCCTGAGGAGGATGGTACAGATTTCACACAGAGAACATAGAACCAACGATTTTATATGAAACAAGATGCCCACATTTGTCACGTGACCCGGCACGACACCATGTCGAAGACTATACTTCAAGGTACCTTGGAGGGTAGTCGACGCTGCGGTGGTCAGAGGAAGAACTGGCTTACAAACGTCAAAGACTGAACTGGTCGTCCTGTACAGGACCTGCTAACTATCGCCCGCAATAGGCAAAAGTGGCGGACCTGTCAGCTGCCGCGTCTATCCAAGTGCTCCCCCCAGCGACAGGTGCCGGACAAGGGGCAACTGACTGACAATGACTGAAGCAAGTCTTTTCACACATTCACTCACTCGTTCACACAGACCGCCACAAGACCTACCTGAGGTAGATGCTGGAAAAGCAGTAATAAGAGCTAACCCGACCATCGTCATGGGTGCTGTCATGATTTCAGATTTGGTATTAGTTGATCAGCAAGCCAGAGACTCTAGGTGGCACGAGGATTGGCAGTTCTCAAGCTTTGTGTACACAATTGTACATCGCTGTCTGCTGGCAACGGACATCACACACGAGACCTCGCATATCTCACCAGATGCGTCTTCCGGTTTAATTAAGCGAACACGGAATACAAGCAGCCTTCCTCTTTAACTTCGAGGGCTAGTCAACCAGCTGATTGAATGTGATAACTTTAACGAAAAAATAGGAATTTTTATAGCTGTTCAATAGTACTGGGTGATGGACAATTATCCTGCTCCTCCTCCTCCTCCTCATCATCATCATCATCATCTGTCGCTGTCGCTCCTTATTATTTTTCCTCAATACCTTCAAATTGCTATTCACGTCTCATTTTTTACAATCTTCATCTTATACACTCTGTTCATGCTTGTTACGGCCTGTGTCGACTATTTGCGGATGTTTGGGTTTCTTTATGTGGGTTGAGTATCGAATCGTTTCTCGTCTTTTGAGTGCACAGCGCGTTGAGCTTGCATCCGCACTGGGAAATGTGCACTACTAATTCCTCTTTTTCTTATTCCTCTAAAGATTATTCCTTCCCTGTATTTTTCATGGTGAAAGGCCATTTCAGTTTTTTATATATTTATTTCCCTTTGCTATGTGACTTCTGCGCTTTCTCATTGTACTGGCTTTGACACTGATGATGATGATGATGATGATGATGATGATGATGATGATGATGATGATGATGATGATGATGATGATGATGATGATGATGATGATGATCGCTTTCATCGATGTGATCATCCACAGTTTTCCGCTTTATATCCTCTTGCTCTAGCAGTCCTGGGAATTTAAAAGAGAGATGTGAGATGTGCACTGAGCCCTGGTAAAGCAAAATTCTCTGCAGAACTTGAAAAAATGTCAGCGGAGTCGGCATTTGACAATAAAGAGATTTTGACGTGTTGGTGATATGTTGAGAAGATCCGGCCGGATATTATTTGTCCTTCTGATCTCAGTTTAATCTCGATGCCGTTTCAGTTCTAAGTATGAGAGTATTATCGCACAGCTCGTGAACCAACGAAAGGGACATTTAAACATGCATGCATGCATGCGTTTAGCAGTGTATCTGGGTTGAAACTTACTTGACACCCACAAGTACTTCATTGTCTGAGAGAAGAAGAGAGAGAGAAGGAGACAGACAGATAGGGAGAGCTACTTTCAAAATTATCGTTATCATCAGACACGACGCAGCTTTTAAGGACGAGAACCCCATCAAAACACTTTTTGGAAATAAAGACTATGGCCCCAAAACAGATGGCAGATGGAAATACATAAGCAGTTAGTACAGTCACTCCCAGCATCAGCAGGGAAGCAAAAGCCCACCTATTTCCTCTCAAGCGTGTTTTGCACGTCCCATTGCACTCTTCTGAACAGGGGTACACGCAGAAATAGGTAGAAATATTCTATGTAGGTTGTGTAGTGAACACTGGCCACATTCACCGACGACCCATATAGGGCTGATTATTTGATATGGTGTTAAAAAAAAACAACAAAAAGAGCAACGCCCAGAATGTTCCAGTTTGACGCGCAGACTCTAGAGGTGACACGCTGGATCTCCTGTCATCAAAATGGACCGAGGACAGCTGAGAGCACTTGAAAATATAAGCACTCTAATTCACTTCCTTTTAAAACAACAGTCAGAAAAATAGTGCGAAAATGTGAGCAAGCCCTGTCAAGTAAGGATGCTAATGGCAGGATGACGAGTAATTGTAGTCATCCGGCTATAATTAATTGTCCCCTGTCTTCTATCTCACGCGCAGATAAGCCTCAATATGTAAATATAGGGTCACCTCTGCCGCTCTGGCAAAGGAGATGGTAAACATTTACGCAAGTAAATCTAACCAAGAAGAAAATGGCCACACGCAAAAAACAAACAAACAAAACAAAATCACGCGGCATGATGGAGTATTATTGAGGGTGGTGTCCCTTCGCATGACAGACTTGATGGGGGCCAGCTCTTTTCATATTATATATATATATATGTGTGCTTGGACTTGTGCTTGCAGTGCCTATTGTACAGACCTGCACTTTTTGATGACATTGGCATTGTGCTGGACTGGTTTACTTGCCTGTGACCGTTTGTTTTTTTTTTTTCCTCTCCTGGTATCAGCTTGCTCTCGCCGTTAATCCTCTCTGGCTAACGCCACCACGGTTTCTTTATTTGTACGTCGTCCTTGGGATAGACTTTACATCGGTGCCAAACAGCCATGTGCTTCAACATTTTACCGCAATTTCTCCTTTGTGAGCATGTAGGAGTTCTCCTGACGATATAGTTTCTGAGTATTGCTCTATTCTGCTGTAGTCAAGCGACTTTCAGATCTGTACATCTGCCTCACCAACATCTTGGTCTAGCAATGTCATCTGGTCGAAGAACGACCTGGCATTCACATAAACTTTACAGAGAGAGCCACAGGAATTTTCTGTGTTGTTTCTTTGCTTTCGTCATGCGCGGAGAGCTTGGTATTGACTGGGATACCGCGCTTTAAAAACTTACATTATTATTATTATTATTATTTTTTTTTTTTGCTGGATCCTGCCCTGATTATTTTTCTGAACTTCTCTTTTCTTACGTCCCAGCTAGACAAGGCCGCTCCTCGTCTAGCGACCATCTACTAACTATTCTTGTCACTAGAACATATTATGGTCCCAAGTTTTAGTTATTGTGGATCGAAACAATGAAACTCTCTCTCTTTCTTTATCCGCCACCTACCCAGTATTGAATCCTTTAAATGTGCATCTTATGAGTGTGAGTATGCGTTATAAAAATTTTGCAATTATTATTATTGTTGTTGGATCCTTAACTCACGTTTGAGAGATGTAACGGGGAACATCCCATTTACCTGGGGCTCAAACAGAGACCGATCATCTCGTATAGACGTATACAATCGTGCGACACTATAACTCGACCATCTTTCGGCAAAAAAAAGATGTAAAAAAGTGTTCTCGATTTCTGTAGTTGTTGAAAACCGGTAGTGTTTTACCAACATTCATTGGATAAAAAAGAAGACTTCCCATATTACCGGTGAGAGTATATTAAAACACACACACACACACACACACACACACACACACACAGATGATCTACACATTATCCATCCTGCTGACACAGTTTAAGGCAGCGCCTTTTATTTAATAAGGAAATAGCACCATGTGAAATGAAAAACAAGTAGAACAGAACAAAAGATCTTCGAAATCAAATAGGACTAGCACAAAGACATCTGCTCAAAAAAGAGATTCAAACAAAGTGTATATGTCACTGGCAACAATGAAAACTTTGAAAGAGAAATAAAAACCAATGCTCTAAACTTTCACCTCATACACAGCTTCCGTGGTCGGCCGATAAATCAGCACGACCTTTACCTACTCCGTTGAAAACAAGTGCAAAAGCTTGTCTTAATAAACAGAGGAATACATACAAAAAATACACATAAAAAGCACAAATTCTCAGCCCTGAGGTATCCCATAAATTTCGCAGTAGACCGAATGTTTGAAGAACCCCTAACATAATACAACACGATGTAAGGCCACTCGTATCTCCAAAAGCTAGACGAAAACGTCTGTGAAGTTGAATAATATGGCTTTAGGCCTTGCCACAGATAAAACAAAGAAAAACAAGTCATGTTTCTTGTGCACAGATGTGTGGGTGTACTAACGTGGTAGCTAGATTAGGGAGAAACCAGGTGTCAACTGAAATGCTTATAAAATAGTAGCCAGCTAGCGGGTCTATGCGTGTGGTCACAGATGTCATCAAGATGAAATAAGCGATAGGTTTCAAGCAAACGTCCATAATTCTATAGACTTGATCGTAAAGCAACGGAACAAATTCATAAATTAAAGCAGTTTTAAAACACGAAGTTAACATAACTATAGTCTCTGTCCGCTACGATGTCAAAAAAATTCTTTAGCAGCTTCTCTCTCTCTCTCTCTTACACATACATGCACACAAATATACTCTTCCGTCCCCACTCGCGCGCACTCCCCACCCCACCCCCCCAACACACAAACAAGCAAACGCACATATTTCAAGATCAAGCACAAGAATACACACAAGACGGATAAATGTCAAATGAGGATATGAAATGCTATTTAACCTATTTCTGCTTGAAATCTCACTTCGGTTGATAATCATTTTAGTCACTCACCCTTCTTCAACAAGTTAGGGTGATGAGACCAAAGTTTACAACAACGCTGCTCCGTTTATTGTACGGTTCTTGTGCTGACAACGGATGGTACTTGCGACACTCTCTGGTCGCCTCGTGAGCAAGTCCCCTTACTCACTGTCACCTCCAACAACTTCCCTTAGCAGCCTTGTACTGGCCCCCGTTGGCTGCTGCGTCCACAACCACACCCTCGTAAGAACCTTTCACGGTGCACACAGAGAGCCCTTACTTTACAGGAAATCGCGTAAGTGGTTAAGGAAAAAAGAGGAATGTTTGCACGTCAGCATTTACCGGTGCGTGTGTTCTTGCGTATGGAGATATATGTGCGCGCAAGAATGCGTAAAGCGCATATGTGGACAGAGTGTGATTTTTAACACCGATGCTCGGGATTCACCAACACCATTAACCTTCACAAAACGCTGGAAATGTGTGGGTTCTAGAACCGATCATCACCCCAACGAAAAAAAAACGGTTCTGAGACTACCTTCCAGGATATCAACAACAGTTTGCAATAAGCCGACTTTTTTTGCCGCGCAACAAACAGGTTCTGGACTCGTAGAACGCAGTACCGGAAGTGTGACGTCAAAACTGGTAGTTGCCGTAGATAGGCAAGTCTACAGGCTGTTTCCGGATGTGACGTCTGCCGCCTCTGTCGCTGCTCCCCTGATCGTCGAACATCTCGTTGGTGTAGACAGGAAGGTCTGTTAGCGATGACGCATCGTCATGGGCACCCCCGTTGCTAGTGAATGCCTCGTTCTGGTAGACGCCCAGATCTGCGATCTCCTCCAGGTTCTGGCTTATGCACGTGGAGCCGGGCCAGGAGGGCACCCGTGGCGGTTCGCTGCGGTTGTCGTCACCGTTGCTGTTAAATCGAGACGGCGTCTTCGGCGGCGGTGGCGGTAGCCGCGGCGACGACGACGTCGTGGCCACATGGGAAACCGGAGGGGAATGGTCAGGGAAGAGACTCACCAATCCTTTGTCGCTCGTAGGGTCCTCAGAGTAATGGCGCTCGCTTGTCGCGCCGTTTGTGGGTCGGACTCGCAGGACAGAGTCGTCTTGGTTAAGTGTTGTCTTCTTTCTGCTAGGACAGTTGAACATACAACAGCCTTTAGGTTTTTAAACCTTTGGCCATGTTCGGGCAAATTTTCATACGACGGCTGCACAGAAACGTTGCCAAACATCTTCTAACGTTTGTCTAGATATAAATGGTTAAGAATGACCTTAACTTACACATGAAAAGCTGGAAAAAGCGTATGCGCATACGCCACAGTAAGATTCAGTATCATAATATCGTTTACTATTGCTAGTTATAGTGATCATTATACTATTTTTCTCCATCTGAAATCACTGGTTGCGCACTGTTAGTCACACGGGGAGTAAGATTAGACTACAGCAAAGAGGAAAAAGAAGAAGAAGAAGAAGAAGAAGATGATGATGATGATGATGATGATGATGATGATGATGATGATGATGATGATGATGATGATGATGATGATTGTCGTCCTCATCATCAAAGAACTGTGAAATGGGAAAAAAAATCTCTAGCCTTGCTTTTCACCTTTTTTTGCATATTTCCTCCGATTTTGATTTCCCCTCTTTTTTGCCTCTCTCGAATCCTTCCCCCTCCTCCCATGTGTGTGTGTGTGTATGCGCGCGCCTATTGGTATGAGTTTTTATACATGTAAGTGTGTGCGCATAACAATTACATTCTCCCTCCTACCGTCGGGAGTAGCACTTGCAAGCAGCGAAGATGGTTCCCGCTAGGAATAGCATACAGATCAGCGTCAACCCAGAGCCTAGCAGCACTGCCTTCCAGTTCTCGATCACAGACGTGAACGAAATATCCACTTCCGAAACTGAATGAAAAATTAAAGATTTATTAGTCTTTAGTGGCGATTATGGTAATAAACATCATACAGACAATAAAAAGTAGCTAAACAAATTTTTTGATCGTGCAATTAATGTTCGCAAACACACCCCAACCAAAGTATGCAGACACTAGTAAACATATGCTTGTAAACAAGTCTAGCCACAAACTCAAACACTAGGAAATGTGCATTGGAAAACGAATACAAGCGACACAAACAGAAAGAAAGAAAGAAAGAAAGAAAGAAAGAAAGAAAGAAAGAAAGAAACCATTAAGGTAACAAACAAACAAACAAACAATGAAACCAAAAAGAACAAAGGATGGATAGATGGAAACAACAAAGAAAAACTGAAGAAAAAAGAACGTCAGGGATCGATATATATATATATATATAAGTGCCCTTCATTAATAAAGTTGGTAATTTTCCTTTCATAAAGACTATACAGAAAGAGAGCATTAACAAGCTTCTACCTTCATCCAGAAAAGTTTGAACGGTGAAAGACGGCATGAATTTGTCACATGATTCGTAATTTCTGTCGTTTTCGACACACAGAGCAAACTTGTAGGAAGTGTTGGGAGTGAGGCAAGAAACAGTTAAGTTTGTACTGTTCGCTTCAGTCTTGTAGACAGCAATCCAGCGACCATCTTGGGGTCTGTACAGTCGAACTCGGTATCCAGTCCGAGTGCCATTTTGTGCTTTCTTCGGATGTTCCCAGGACAGCCTCACATAGCGACTTGTTAATTCTGTGTAGTTGAAATTTTGAGGATGGTCTGAAAAATATATCACAGACTGAGCATATCAACGCTACTTTCTGTTGTAACACCAGGAGATAAACGCAGAGCCGATTGTCTGCTCAAGCTGCGTTAAAAAGAGGGAAACAACTATATAGGGGTAGGTAATTGTTGGTGGTTTACTGTGCCAAGGATAGGTATGTGGGCGACTGAGCCCGTCTTCTCATTGTCATTTTTGAATTGTTCCTTCTATGCAGGTACTTACCACTGCGTAGTTATTTTTCTGCTCACCAAACATTCTACCCGATTCTGGCGATGCCCTAGTCAAAAGGCAAAGGTGTCATCCAATTTAAAACTTGCCACCACTTTCTCGTCGCTTTCTTGTTCTTATTAATATATGTTTTAATAGTTACACGATCTGTTTCGAAGTATTATTTACTAATTGTTGACTACAGTTTCCGTTCCAGACTTTAGTAGAGTTATTATGGATGTCCGGATCTTTCATGCGACAACATGTGCCTCTACGCACAATCTTCGAAACCTTTGTCCGTCTGTCGTTCAACTTTCGACCTCTTGTCCGTCCACACTTCTGTCCGTGTGTCAATCGACCATCGACCCTATCTGTCCAAACCTTCATCTATGCGTCTATTTCTGCCCATCAGTCTTTTTACGCCAAGGAATAAAGACTTAAGGTCTCAAGACAAATATATTTCAAATAAGTGACTCGTGTCATTTATAGATTTGTTGTCAATCTGAGAGAGCGTCAGCCTGTCGAAAACTACTGATTTCTCATTTGATTGTGTTATAGCCGTGAAACCCTCGAAAAGTGCACTTAGGGAAAAGGTTATCACGTATATACTTGTATATTTCTTATGTTTCCTGCTCATGCAATTTTTATCTTTGCTATTATTTTAACGAAAGGGGGGGGGGAAGCTTTGCTGACAGTATGTTCCACATTACTAGTGACATAATGAAAAAAGACAACTGTTTTGTTCATACAAATAAAACAATGTCATGAATCTTTTTTTTTAGCTTTTTTAAAAAAAAAATCTGTTTATTGTCCTTACGTTTTATTCATCGCTTCATTCAACTCCTAATGATGTTGTAGTGAAAAAGCAAGGGCAGAAAGACTAGACTGCACAGAGACATATTGTGAACTCAAAATTTAATAATAAAAAAAACCTCAGAATAACCTTTCCTTCTGCGCGAACCTATTTATAAATTATCATGATTACTTTTGTTTATCCCTTAATTTCGCAGCTTGACTTTTGGAGACCACTCTCCCCCAAAAATCTATAACATGCGGCTGAAAAAGTGGACTGCATCACCACTTGATAAGCTGTCCATGAACTCGTGATGCAGAAGCGAGTGTCAGCTGCGTGACCTTCATAATAGCGACCACCACTTCGGAACCGTTTCATTAGAAACGACCTTTACTCTTAAAAACATGCAAATTATCGTATAGCGTTATCTGGGCACGCACCGTAGCTTCGAATCCTCTTACTACTTCTGCTGTCGTGTGAGACTGAGCTATTAGTTCACACTCCATTATACTGATGTTAGCTGCAGCGGAAGATAATGATTGAAGTCCTCCAGTCGTCCTTTGCATAGTTAAGCCGGAAGCTCATTGCTGGATTGTGAACTGCATGTGAAAGTGCTGGGCAATACAAACACAACATGCAAGCGTAGCCGTGCATCGAGACCACAAAATTGGATACAAAGAACTATAAGAATTTCCCTTTGAACTACTCAACCTTGTCCATCACCGAAAAGAATTAGAAAAATCCCACTTCTATAAATAAATCTCAATACAAAGAACAGGAAAAGCTGACTTTCTAACGTCATAATCGAGGAAAATAAAAAGTTTCTTGAAAAAGTCCATTCTTCAAAAGAAAGCGTTTTTTTCTGTGCTGTGTCTAGTTCGATGGGGAAAATCCTATACGATTGGCAATCCGCAGACACATCCGTCTTCTTGTTTAGCGTCAAGACACAGCTCGAAAATTAAAAGCCAAAATATTTAGACCATATCACTCCTTTTACTTCATTTTCTTGATCCTTCAATGAAACTTCAAAAACAAACAAACAAACATTTTTTAAGCACAAAATCAACGAGTCTTTCTTTTTTATGCGAAAAGACCCCGAGTGGGAAGTGTTTCTGCTCCCTTGAACTATCAGCTTGTGTAGACTGAACACGATGTTTGTCATCTCTGTCTCCATTTCAACTACCACACCCACACGAGAGACGACAAGTGCACGCACGCATTGCGGAAGTAAAAATGACGCATCGCACATGCTGTACTCTTTATGAGACTTGATACAACTAGCAGCATGCGCTAATATTTAAAATTAAAACTATTTTGTATTGGTTTCTTATCAAACAGCAGGAAACGAGTTTCTTGTTGCCGAAGTAAATTATTTCTACAGCATGGGTCGTAATTTTGTCCAGACATGTTAGATTACATTGGGTTAGATTTTATTGCAGGAATGCCTCCCTGGGGATCACCCCGGCAACCGTAGCACAGGTAATGCAATGAATAAAAATGGACAAAATGCCGAAAGTTACCGATGAAATGAGCAGTGATATCTGGGCACGCGGCATCAATGGCAGGCACATGCACGTGGGATTGATGTAGAAGAAGACTGTGAAAGAGATCTTTCAAGATGAATTAAAAGACCTGCAGTTGACAGTCAAGCATCTTCGAAAACGGTTGGTAGACAACACACCACCTGCAAGTCGCCAGCCTCCTCCACATGGTTTAGGTCTGTTGAGGCTGAATCCAGGGAAGGTAACAGTTAAAATGGCTTTGTCATGTAGCGACCATGTTCTGGTGTAAAAACATAGGGCGGTCTGGTGGCGCAACGGTGAAGCGCCTCTCACCAATATTGTGAAGCCTGGCACTCCTGGGTTCAGATCTCGTCTTGGGGCCGCTGTTCTTTCTCTGCAGGTCCGGCTACTTTGTCGTGATGTAACCTTAGTTGCTCGCTCGGTGTAAATCAACAATTTCCCTACCCTCGCTCTGGTAAAAAGATAGGACTTATGCGACTCGATAGTTGCGTGTGAACCTCAACAGATGCAGCAATTCATCTTGTTGGTCAGTGAGCATACGAGGGGTAGAACGCTGGCTATGAGGTGAGAGGTGAAAAAAGAGATCATCTTGGACCGTTAGACTCAGTCCCAACAAAGTCGGCTAAAATGAACAGAAGTTGGCTCCTATTCGATGTCGCTGATGTTACTCAGCTGCAGACTCTTGGCCATTTGTCACAATTAGACAACCTTTCGCCGTAATACCGTCTCACCAGTCAACCTTTTTGATCCAGTATGTTTTCACACCACGCAGGCACGTATCGTAACTCTAAGCCAAAAAAACATACTGCTACCTCCGAGGTAATCTTACTTCCAGGCTTTAACTGTGACACCAGTAGATCGTAATTATTATAGACACTGCGAGAATGCAGCCGTGTCCTGTTTTGCCGAATGTAAGGTGATGCTTACGACAAATATTGTCGTTAACAATATTATTATTCGTTAATAATAATAGACTACTTCCATGACACACATGCATTGCATTCAGACCGTAGTTTAACAAGGAAATAAATTTGTTGGTCGACGGGGCATTGAGATAAGCAGGACGGTTTTTTAAATCTGGTCAGAGAGAGAGAAGGGGCTTGTTCTAGCATGCTTGTTGCCTTCCGGGTCGACCAGCATTCATGGACAATGAATACGAAGTTATGACTCTCAAGCGGTGCCCGGGTAACCCAGAAAACTCAATGCATGTGAATAGAAGCAAAAGGTGAGACATTTACACCCCTGGGGTGTGTTCTGCTGTGGCCCGTGGGACCTGCTTTTCTGCAGTTATGAACAGCGGAGCAAGGCTCAATATATCAGTAATATTAAGCCTACGAACATGCCGCATGGTGTGTGTGTGTATATATATATATATGGGTAGACCGGGAAAAGTTTGGTTGCGCTACACGGGCATCGAACCAGCGCGCCTCTCGATTCGGCCAACAACGCTTTTATCCGCTTCCCCAGTTTAGTCAAGCACGGGCTTAAAAAAGACGGATCAACTGTGTTTGCATCAGTTAATAGAAAACAAAAAGTATGCAGATGAGGCATAGAAGAATGAAACAAGAGCGAGGAAGATAGTGAGACGAGGGGATAACCTCACTTTTATGCATATCAATATATCTATAACCTGAATAAAAAAAGACCATGTGTATTTTTCAGCTCATCATTGCGTGCGCAAATCTGCACCCTGGGGTCAACTTACAGTCGTCGTTGCCCATCTGATGGGTTGAGGTGAACAGGAGCTGCAACACCACCACCACGACGAACACCATTGCACAATCCCTCGCTCGCGTCCTTACCGTGCTGGTGTGGATACTCGCGCGACTGAAGAAGCTGTACACTTCTGTCACGTGCCTTCACTTGGTTTGGAATGTGCTGTGGTGACTCCGCGAAGACGGACGTGTTGCCCACACACGTATCCGCCTTCTGGTCATGTGACTATCTTTTGCCCAGCAAGTTACCGCGTTTTCTTTCCCGAATTCTTGTAGCGAGCAGTGCACACAAGGTTTCTACGTTTTTTGTTTTTTTTTGATTTGCTTCAAACAAACACAGTTTAAAACTCTGCATCCCAACATAAAATTCGTTGAGGGAAACTCTCATCACTGTTTAGTGTCACTGACCCATGTTTAGTTGGAAACTCTCATGGACTCGGTGCGGTGTTCGAACGCGTCAAGATAATTATCTTCCTTGTTGTGACCAAGCCTTATGCGTTGCCAGCAGTACATTAATGGTTGAGCAGTTCTTTCACCGCACCTCCAAGCTTTCATGTACGAATTCATTAAATTGTTTCTCTTTATATAAATTGATCAAACGTGATAAAGATTCCCCCCCTTTATTTATTTATTTATTTATTTTTTAGCAAACCATATTTTTCAAACCCACAAGACAAAAAATTAAAAGAAAACCCTTTGGATTTTTTGGGACAAAAGAAGGGCATTGAAGATGAAGCGGCCGCAAGCCTGTATAAAGAATGCGAGCCCTGTGGTAAGAAGGATGGCGCAGCCCAGGTACGGTGAATTGAAAGTGCAACTATAAGGAGCACTGGAAAGAGCTAAGAAACAAATCCATTAACAAAACACACCAGTAAACTTGGATTACTGAAGACTGCAGAGGCCCTCTTCTCTGCAACAGCAAAGCTGGACTACTGCTGCTACTAGCATTGGACAAGTACCCGCACGGGGCCGCCGCACCCTCAACGGTAACCAGAAAGAATGACAGAGAGGCTGCACACCTGTCAGTCTTGAATGAAGTGATCAATGAAACTATCTTTGCACGGTCACAATGTCTTGTCCAAACTAAAAAAGTGGAAATTAAAAATAAAAAGAATCAAAAGTCTTCACTACACTATGCAAGATCTTTGGACTGAAAGAATGGTCCAAAGACTTGACAAAGTTAATTGCAATAACCTCAACCAATTCTTAGGATAATTCATGAAGTGCTACCAACTAGAAATGAATTCACCCAAAATAATGCTATGAGTACTAATTAATTGACGTGAAGTGAATAATAGGCTGCCTTCAGACCAGATAAAAGAACAGCCGAATGGATCCTCAAATGATGCGGCATAACAGAAGGACATTTGCAAAATGGGCAACAGCTCTTCACAAACGTCAGTGACTTAACGCAAGCATTTTACAAGTATACCACGTGATAGGATGTGCCATGTCATTACTAGCTTGAACACAGTAGAGGACCCTATCTAACTAATCAAAGCCCTTAAGAGACATTTGAGCAGTGCAGCAGTTTTCATCCTGCTCTTTGGATATGAAAACTGGACAGTGACCCTTCTAGAAACAGTAAATCGATGGAAACTTGCTTTGATACTATGTTTCTTCCTTCACCCACCTTCTGCTTATTTAGGCTATCTTTTCACCTTTAAACAAAACAGGCATCGACATTGGCAAATGAAGAACTGGCTCATAAATGTCAACGAGAAAATAGACATTAATATGCCCCACCTTGGTGCCCACTTAGCAGAGATCATAAAGAAAGACCCAGTCAACTGCTGCATCCTGCCACACCCCATACCAACCAGCCACAATACTATTTGTACAGAATATTGTATTTTGGTTTCAAGTATGTCAACACACACACACACACGACAAAAGCTTTACACACCTCGAAATTTCAAAACTGCAACACACTTTATTTTAGCCTGCTGAAGTCCACCATGAAAGCAAACCTAGCCCTGGTTCAGCTAGTGTGCCCTGAAAAGAAATAGAAAAGAAATTACTGGACAATAAAATCTTCCATAGCAAGTAAAAAGTGAACATATTGACCACAAATAGTAGCATACGTACCAATTCATCCACACAGCCAAGACACAATCATTAAATAACACTAAGTTTAAACTGGTGTGCCTTACAATAGATATGAGTTATTATACTGAGTTGTTTCATTGAGTAGGATTCGATAAAAACCTCACAGTTATAGTGTAGGGAGGTTTCCGTGGTTCAGCATCAATCTGTGGCACATCTTTGGGTTCCCCCTTGGTTTTCTTCTTTTTGGGACTCACCTCCACAAACTTCTCCTCCATAACACGAAATCTAGCAAAGGACGAAAAAAATATTACAGCTTTCTGACTGCTCTCCTAATTTGTTTCATGTTTACTTCATTCAGACCACTGGAATTAGATAAAAAAAAATGTTGATGCTTAATTATTGCAATGGTCCTTCGATGATGTTTTACTTTTTGTCTTTTATGCTGTTTTGAATAAACGCTGGCCTTACTATTTATACACAAATATAAAATGCAGCATGTTAGTTTAGTCATTATCACAGATGTTTGATAGAGACTACTCGCTTCTATATTTAGCTTTAGGCATAAACTTACTACTATATGTACCAGTTAAAAAAGTGCTCCACATATTACTAAGAAAATATATATGCTCTATTTGTGTAAGTGCACAATGTTAACAAACAATAACTCTTACATATCAGCAGATGGCCTTCAAGAAATGTTTGCAGAACACAAAATGCTTTATGAGTCTCCGTTGATTAATAAAAGTATAAACAATTAACATGTTGAGACTATGGTTAGGCCATTTGGTCTTCAGGAAAATGCAAGCTTAACTAGAGTTTATGCAGAAGGTAATTATCATCCATCTACTCATCCAATGATCACTCTGTCTGGCCTACTTATAACAAACTGAGTTCCAAGCACTTGAACATGGCAGAAGATGGAGTAAAACACTTTTCTTAGAAAGACTATCTGAGATACAAATGTATCTGAAAATTATTTAGAAAGGCTACCATCAGCCTGACACATTAACAAACTGAGTGGCTTCAACACAAATATCAGAACACCTTTCACCTGATCTCTTCATCAATGTCCATGTAAAGATCGTGCTTGCCTTCACCCGTGTCATATTCCCAGGCCCACAGCTGCTCTTGTTCATTACTGGAAATAATTAAGGCTCCAAACATAAAAAAAGAAGTAAACCAAACATAAATGAACCATATGCCTATATCTGAGCTTAAAAAATAAAAATGTTTCTCAAAATCTAAAAATGGTAGGGAGGCAACAACCAAAGGATACAATTTAGATGGATGTTGTAGTGCATCAGCTGGAATGAAAACATCATCAAAAAATCCCATAGAAACTGTAAAAGAAGAAACAGAAATGCATTAGATTTTATCTATAAATCTCTGTGCTGCCAATATAATCTAAGGCAAATACTCTTTCTTTAATCAATCACTTTTGATGCACAAAATTCACAGTTATAATGACAAAGAAATCTAAAGTTAGTAAGTAGCGCTCTTTTCAATTTTTTCAACGTCCCTTTATTTCTTGCACATTTTGATTATATTTCCTTACAGTAGTGGTTGTAGCTTTGCTCACTCTCATAACGCTTTTTTTTAAAAGGACATTGGTTGTGACTTATTTTCACAAAGCAAATAATTTGAATAAGTATTTTTATAACACTTCTGTGTTCTAGCACATAAATATACAGACTCAACCTAGTGAGCTCAAATCTTGTAGCATTTCTAATTTTAATCGGGTGGGGGACTGCCTGATAATATGTCACTCATTTCCAAATCTGCATTTTCGTGATAAAGTTAAAATAGTATTTGCTTACTTTTGCAACTAATTAACTGAGGATGCTCAGTAACGGAAATGGGATCGACCTTAAGCATTATTCAGGCTCAGAATTTTAAAATAGTTAACTCTGACCCACTATGGAGATGGAAGAAATTAGTTTGAGCATTAGGGTAGTCAGCATTGTGTGTGCTCCTCACTTCTGGAAAAGCCATTCTTTTCCTGCCATTAGGGGTTAGGGCTTTTAAGCTCGACTACCACTCTCCATCAACTGTCTAGCATATAACTCCGAATTCAATTAGCTTTCAGTGTTAACCTCAAGCAGATTAAAGCAAGATGGCTGCAGATACACATGCAGATCAAAGGAAAAATGCTACTTACCATAAACCCCTTCTCTGCTGCACCGTTTTACTTTCCCAATCAGAACTTCATCAATAAAAGGTCGAAACACAACATATCTGAAATGGACTGTAAAAACAAAACAACTTAATAGCACAGTAGGCCTATATCATTAATTGGAAAAAAAGGCAGGTGACTGTCAAACAAAATTTAACATAGCTGTTTCGTGTGTACTGATCATACATTTTTTCCAATTAATCTTAATTTTCTTGTGCAAGTATAATTTACTGAACCTGAACATCAGTTTTTAAAAAATGTAAAAATCATAAGCTAATGGACTTGCAAAGCACAATGCAACTTACCAGTTGTATGTGTTCCTCCATCGCCAGGAAAGATAAAGGTATCCTCAAACTTTTCAATGTCCCACAAAGCAATGCATAAACCGACATTGTGAACAACCTGAAAGTATAATGCTTATATTAATCATGGCCCATTTTATTTCCCAATGCTTTCCTACTTTTTTTGGAGAAAAAAATTCACTGATGTGAGAAATATTTTACAAAAAGGAAGAGTGTAGTATCTATATTGATGTTAAGAAAGCAAGCTAACGGCTCAACAATAAAAGGTTTATTAGGGGGCCTACTGCCTTTGGCCGCTGTGAGAGTTGGTCAGTCAGCTGATTCGGCTTAGTGGCATTCACGCTTAATGTAAAATTAGCAAGTGAAATGTCCAACGTTTACCTTGTTTGCTAATTTTGAGTTTATGATTTCTATAATGGCTTGCGTGGTGTCAAGATGAAGCAAATTCGGGGGAATGCGCACCGTATCTTTCATGCGAGTTAAAACAAACATCATGCCTCTCTTACTGTGCCTGTCAGAAGTGAATATGTCACAACACTTTGCGACTACATTTTCCAATAAAAAGTCTCATTAAATCTAAACTCATTATTATCATAAAACTTTATTATGAAGGAGGATTAATTCTTAGCAAGTTACTTGTGGCCTTTGAGGTCGTAAAAAAAAGCACACTAGATCCGATGATGTGTAACGTCGCAAACCCGCGCGACATTAAAATAATATAAATCTAATCATGAGATTATACAACTTATATTATGTGTTCAGTATTTTTACAGTTTTATTTCTTACTGCATCGGCCTTTGATGGGGGATGGTAAACATCTAACATTGCAAACCATGAATTAATCGGGATAGTGTGTGTGTGTGTGGAACATTGTAAGGTTGATACATGCAATAATAGTCACAGGTGATGGTATGTAAAAGGGAAAATTTATTAACATGTAATTACAGAGTTATAAAAAAAACATAATTTTATTTAGGATGTATTCTAATTGGGAAGTAATATACAATAATTTTTATAAAATTTCTAATAGGTATACAGATCAAGATAAACTTTTGGCACAGCAAGGGCCATGTACAATAGAAGTAAGATATGCAAAAGACTTGACACAAGAGGAATTTCTTACCAGGTTTGTATCAATAAAAGGTGTATCAGTGTGCAGGTACCTGTTTGTTTATTGCGACTCATTATCCGGAGTATTTAATGTTTCAACCTTGTATGAATCAAAAAATGTTTTACACAGCATACAAAAATTCATACACACTATCTGCTATGAAATTTTGCAGGAAATATGGAACACTACTTTATGTGATCCTGCTCACTATGTCTCCTCATCATAAATTTTATTTCATCATACAACCACAGAAAATTCATCCTTTTGTGCTAATAAAAGTAAAATACTTGATTAAATATTAAGAGGTTTTCTACAAGTATTCATTACATGTTTCAGATACGCTTATTCAAAGCCTGTGGTGATCAAAGGAGCAACAGACAATTCTGTACGTAACATGTTAAGTTTGAACCTTAATCCAACAGTGAAATGTATAGGTACTACCACTGGGAGAGAACTTAGAACCTTGTGAATCCTTAGACACAATAACTAGCTTATTGCATGTGATCAGCTGATGATTATGATTTGATATGTCATATTTATAGTATAAGGAGACTTAATTTGGGTTCTTAACAGCAGGCAAAGGATCTAAATGCTGGTTGCAGTATGAGTTTCAAGAAATGGCTAGGTCTTCTATATTCCAAGAGTGTAAAAGTTGATACCAAATGGTGCATTAAGATGAGTTATACTTAAATAAACATTTGTTTGGTTAGAAAAGGCATGTAATTTTAAAAGATAAAATGCAAACCTGCCATAAACACTGTTCATTTATAAACTTTATGAAAGTGCAAAAGCAGACAAAGCATAAGCAGCAAAGGCCTGTAAAATAAGTATGCACTAATTTAAAAAACTTATGAAAACAGTCTTCATAAAGTGTATATAGCTTACACATGGACATGTAAGAACAGTTACCATGAGGATGCATGACATATGCAAATTGGTTGTTTTCTTTAGACAGTGTAATCATTTTTATGTAGCACTGAATGATTCAATCAGCTCTTCATGGTCATAAGTCATTGGAACTTAACATCTAAGTCTTTGAATAGAGAAATCCCTATTCTTGAAATTTACAGTCATGTATAATTCTCCCCTTTTCTGTCAAGCAGAAATTCACCCATGACTGCCAGAAAGAAGAAATGCTGAAAAAGTATGGGTCTAAAGTGATAAGACTCAGTTCAGCAAATACCTACTCCTATGAAAAATGTAGGAATAAAAGTGTTAACACAAAACTTTTCCGTTTGAGTACATGTAGTTGTGTTTTGTGTTCTCTCTCTCTCAAAGATAAAGCTTGTTTAATGAGAGTGGTCAAGAGTGCCAGCAAGATCATTGGTTCTCCACAAAGACCTTTAGGTGATTTATACATCAAGGCTGTGAGGTTAAAGGCCGTCAGAATCATCACAGACCCCTCTCACCCACTACATCGCCACTTCCAAATGTTACCCTCTGGCCGCAGATGGAAGAAAGTGGTTGCCAGGAAGAGTGCCTTTGCCAAGTCATTCTTACCAACCGCAATAGCACTCCTGAACAGGACTAACAAATGTACCTAGCCTGAATGTCTGTGGGTGTGTGTGTGTGTGTGTAAGAGAGGAAGAGAATGTGCATCTGCTAACTGTCTTAGGTGTGAGAGGGCTAAGCATGAGTGTAACTGTATGAGTGTATGAGGTGTGATCGTAATTTTTTCAGTTTATTATGTATCCTTTTCTCCAGTTAATTGTGGGAGCTCCCAGCAACAAAGGAAAATTTCTATCTCTGTTGTGACCAGACATAGACAATAAAGATGTATTGTATTGTATTGTAACTATTACTTCTGTTGTTAATAATATAAATTTACATGATAGTTTCAAAGTCAGTTTTTCCTGATTTGTGAAAAGAGAACATAAATTAATTATAATTGATGTAATACAAATAGCTAAATAAATTTTATTTTATTTAATTTCTGATTTTTGTCTTGACACAGTGGATGTAACTTTAGCTAAATATATAATGGAAATCATGAGACCACAGACGCTGGAAATGCTTGGAAATGGTATGTAACATTTACAAGGAGGGAGTACAGACATTCACTTGTATGGACACATGTATATGTACATGCACACACACACAGAGATAAGCAGCTTCTTTACTTTCCTTATATTTTGCTAAAACACCAACAACTATTGCCAAAACATAATCATCTTTACAAACCTACCAAAAAAATTCTCATGCTCATCAGCTGTTCAGTGAAAGTTTAGATAGTATTGCTGATATCTTGATCAAGTGATTCAGGTGTCACAAAAAGCGAAGTAGCAACTTTAAAAAGTGACGATTTTTGGCTTAGAAAAGTGTGGTCATATTTTGATGTAATAGCCAAATGTAGAAAACTTCAGAAAGATTAGATTGGAACCCTTTGATTTAGCCTTGCAGCTTTAAAGGAACAGCTCATCACATATACTCACTGTGGTTAAGGAGACCCTTGTCTCCAATATTGCCTACAGCCATTGACTTTATCCTGTTGGACAAAATCCAAGACCTGGAAGAAACGATGGTGCTACATCCATATTTATAATTATTTGTATACAGCAGACCTAATTAACATTCTTTCATTTTAGTCCATGTAAGTGATTAGTGAGATTAAAACAAAATATTGGCCATATTTAGGTTTTTCTGAACTCTAGGTATTATTATTTTTCAGAAACATTTTACTGGTTTGGAGACAACAATTACACAGAGTGGCAAGAACTGATTGACAAGTATACTCCTCCGTCTTACTCACTACCTGGGCTTACAGGGGCTTACAGCTTTGGATTGGCAGGTATAACTGTAAGATAATTGTTGTTTTAGTCACTCATGCTTCTCCATATATGTAACTATTGCATCTACTGAGCTAGTAAGTTTAACCAGAACTTATAATGTTCTTTTGTCATTATCCTTCCTGTAATAATTATTCTTGAAAAATTTCACAGAGCTTAACTCAGAGTTTCTTTCAGTTTATATTGTTCATGCCTATTATATTTTACTTCAGTGTAGAAAGCTGCATTAACTCATAAAAATATATATGCATAGTGGTCATGATATATTAAATACACATATTACTGGTAAAACTTAGTATTATATAATTTAATAGGAGCATGTAATAGTTACCTTCATTTTGAATGTTTACTTTGTAGTTACTTGACTTGGAAAGCATACTGAGTGGACTCTGCTGTTGAGAAATGCGCTATATAATTTGCTTATTATTAAACTGTTTAATCTAATTGTCTTCAGGTGCAGGAACTGGTGTGCCATTTCATTTTCATGGTCCAGGATTTGGCGAAGTTATCTATGGCAGGAAGGTAAGGTGAAGTATTTGGGAAAATATATATTATGGTGAAATATATAGTTTCATAAAAACCAGTTACATCCTTTAAATGTTTTATTGTGCTTTTATGTCTTTATCATGTTTTTAATTTTATTAACATAAGTTTGTTAATATCTTTTCAAAGAGATGGTTCATGCAACCACCAGAGAAGGTACCCCATTTCCATCCAAACAGAACCACTCTTCAATGGCTCTATGAAGATTATCCAGAACTGCATCCTCTTGATCAACCACTAGAATGTACTGTTGGACAAGGGGAGGTTAGTCCTTTTGGCAAGGAAAGAAGTGTTGCTTACTAGAGCAAGACAAAAAGTTCTCACACTATTGTCAGAACACAAAAGCGTAAAGGCTTTTGCAGATGGTATGTCGGCCATAAAAATAATGTCTGCTGCCGTATGTTTTTTTTCCTTTTTCCTTTTTTTTTATGTAGATGTATACATAGTTGTATAATTCAGGGCGCCAACAGGTGTGTGATTGCTGATTGTTGAAAAGTGGCAACCATCATTAAAACGTTCCTTATGCAACGTCACTTGGCAAATAAATTCTACTATTTGTCTATCTGTAGAAAATGCATAAATATTGAATTTATCAAATATATAAATATATAACATAACATAGCCTTAATGTAAAGTCCAACGAAGTAATAAATACTGAAGAGTTCTTTTAACATCTTGACTGTCATGTCAGATACATGCATGCTTGCACACTCTTTCTCAGTTTCTTTCTAAACTCTTGCATTAACTCAGTGGTGTAAAGACAAATCATACATCCAAATAGAGTGTGGAGCATTTGCAGTTAGATTTAGGGTTAGCAGTGATTTTCAAATTTCTTTACTCAATAGTGATATAATTCATGCAAGGGAAGGAACTGTGTTAAAAGAATCTGTTGGCATATTAATTTTAGTTCTCAGCTGAGAAGGAAACTCCATTGCTTCAGTATATTTTGATAACAAAAAAATGACGTAACAGCATCATTTGGAAATGGGCAGTGCTTTTCATCTAAAGGCAATTATCAGTTTGAAGCTGATTCTGGAAATAATGAGCTGTATATGAGGTCTGGTCAGAAAATAATGAGAATTTTTCAAAAATGTATTTCTTGAAAACATTTACAATTCAATATTATCACCTTTAATTTATGATCCTTGTCAACTCTCTCAACATCTGCCATTGTTGATAGCAGTGCTTGAAATATTCAACTGCAAGAGTCTCAGCTGTGGTTCTGTGGATTCTGTTTCTGTGCTGAAGTGGTGGCCTCTCAAATGTGGTTTAATCTTGGGGAACAAGAAGAAGTTATATGAAGCGATTTTAGGGCTATAATGTCAATGTGGAAAGAATGAATTTTTTTCAACCAAAATTCTCTCACATCCAGTGAAGTTTGACTCGATGGATTTTCATGACACACTGCTGCTCCAAACTTGCTTGCATTGTTCCTGTGGCAAGGCACTTCAGCAGGGTTTTACAACAACAAACACTTGGGAACTGCAAAGGCTAGAATGTAACTGACATGCATTCTACCGTTTGTCTGAGATTTCACCATTCCCATGCGTAATCCCTACAGAGCGCTGGAATTTCTTTCTCATTAATTTTTGAACAAGTCACGTTTATTAAAAACTTAAGTAGGATTGTTTGAACATGCCCCCATTTTTCCCTCCAAGTGTGCAGCATTTTTCACATTGGGTGTAATTTAAAAAGAAGTAAATCCAAGGCTTAACAAAAGAACAGCTTTTTATGCTTAAATTATTGTTTGAAAGAACATTTTTATTGTCACTATTAATATTTATAGTTATGAATGCCTAATATTTTTTATCATATCAATTTCAGGTTATCTATTTTCCAGACAGATGGTGGCATGGCACTCTGAACATTGACACAAGTGTATTTATATCAACATTTCTGGGATGACATTTAGAAAAATTATACTGTTAGAGATATGTATGACCATTTCCCATCGGTAAGGTTGTGATCTAAGATTTTATCTAGAATATTTGTAGATTATTCAGCACAGGCAGGAAAGAATTCTTCTGAAATTCTGAATAGAATTTTTTGTATGGCTGCATATGATGCTTTATTGTGTTATATCTTTGTAAGTAGTTTTAGGATGACATGGTGTAGTAAAGATCACAATTGTTTCCTGCAAAATGTTTCTCTTTTTTCACTGTTAAATGTCTCATCTATTTTTTCATATTCCATTTCCACCTATTTTTGTGACGTCTGGTGGGGTATTAATCTATACTCCTGCAGATGTATGCATACATATACGCATGTGCATGCATGCACAGAAAACATGCATGACATGCAATCTCACACACACACACACACACATGTGCATGCTCTCTCTCTCTTGCTCTGGTCGTTTGTCTGTCTTTCTCTTAAATTCAAACTTGTGAAAGTTATTATATAAGTACAACTTTGTGTATAAAATTTTAACATAAACTGGAACTGTTACTTAAAACTTTAATTCATCTCTTTAGCTGACAGAAATACATTTTTAAAATTGCTCAAACACCAGTTCAGGCTAACTACAGTCTGTGATTAAAATTAAAGATTACCATCAAATAAAACCTTTATTTTCTGAACAAGTGTTTAAGCAGTGGTGTGCATGTGCGAAAATGAGAAAAATTAAATCAGCACTGCATATTGTGAAGACTCCTAATTTTTTGTAAAATAGTTCAAGTGTGGAAGATATAAGGTTGATGTTGACAATTTTTTGTTTTAATAGCTATTCATTCTTTGCCTTCATTTTTGTATTTTAATTCTTCAATAATTTAAAAACTCTCTAACTCGAACAGTACTAAGTTTTTAAAGCTCAGTTTGAAATTGGCTCATATATCTCATCTGAGTTTTCAGGCTTCTGATTATCTTTGTCATCAGCAATATTGGTGTTAGATTTCTGATTATCTTTGTCATCACTGATATCGGAGTTAAGTTGCTGCTTTTGTCTTGTGTATGAACTTGGGCCGCCTGGAACAAACAGGCTTGCAAAACAGCTTGCAATAGTGGAGACAATGGATGTACCCAGCCATATAAAGGACAAATGCATATTGAGATCCGTGGTCTTATACATCCAGCAGTGACCGGTATTTTCACATGTTTCCTGCCATATTAGACAGGTTTTATCAATGAGGGCACCAAGGACTATTGGCCCAGGAATAGAACCTAGAATTTAAAAGAAAAAAATGTTACAAAGGTTCATTCCTCTAGTTATTACTTTCTCATAAATTGCAACAGGTGACATGCTTGAAGATGAGCATGAAGGATAGCTCGTTTTAAATTTATCACCATCATTGTCAGTTTATGACATCTTCATTTCTTCTTTCTAGTGATAATGTCATCTTCAGTCCATCTTGAATTATCAAAATATGAATAAAAGAAAAGAAAGGAGCCAGTCATACCTAGGGTTTTAGAAGAAAGAAAGTTTGCTCCCAAAGCAAATACTTTTTCGTCGTCTGGAACACATCTGTAAATAGGCACAAATGTACGTTTCCTCGCCCAAATATATATATATATATACACACACACACCATTATGTGTACAGTATAGACTGCTCTACCTTTTGATAAATCACAGCACTAGACATAAAGGCATTTAAAGTAGGCATGGGTTGGTGCTTGCCAACAAATGCAAGATTGTAGACCTATACTGGGGAGGCAGAAGTCTTCTGCATTATAGTTAAGAGTTGTCTACTGAAAACTAGAGCTATCAAGAAGTTAAATTTTTCTTTCTTTTATTTATTTATTTATTTTTTTTATTTTACCCTTGTATTCCTGAGAACCACAGCATTAAATTTAATCTTACTGGTACACAAGAAAGTGATAAGTAGATGCCGTCTGAACTAGGCAAGGTTTACAACATGAGCCTATGAACTAGACAAGATTTTATAACATGAACCTACTTGATGATCAGAACAGTCAGTGGCGGGATGATGACGGCCCGGACGAAGATACCAAAGAGAAAGATGACGAAGAAAGGATAGAATTTGTTGCAGCGTTTTCGAAGACATTTCCCGTCGGTCACTGTGAATCCCTTGGCCTCGGAATGTTTTGACTTTCCACCTGGTTCAGATTTCCCACTCTCCTTTTCGTCGACGACTTCCGCAAACTTCGGTCTGTGACTTCTGGCTTTGACGCAGGCACAGTTTGTGAAGTTCTGCAATGACTGCACATGCACGCGCGCGCGCGCACACACGCACGCGCAAACGGCTATCAGAAAGACTGATGACTTCGCAGTAAGAATGTACACGGCTGCTCTGTGAGATTATTAGAGACAAGGGCTGCTGGCTGCTTAGATAAATGAATGAGCATTTTTGCCTGGCTGTTGTTGGTCAGTCATCGCGATTTCTACGATAAGGTAGTCAATCAATGGCATACAATCTGAAGGTTCAAAACTATTTTACTTCGTGCGATCTGCAGGCAATCTAGATCGAGACTCGGTTTAAACGCTGAGACGGTCACTATCCCTTCTGTGGACATCGCACTAATGCTCCACCCCCCCCCCCTTACCATACAAAGGTGGTCCGGTGGCGCAACGGTTAACGCCTGTCACCAATACAGTGAAGGCTGCCTGTCCTAGGTTCAGCTCTCGTCTCGGGCATGCTGTTCTTTCTCTGCATGTGGCATCTGTTTACAGGGATGGCTGCCTTGCCACGATATAGCCTTAGTTGCTGGCACGGAGTAACTCCCCTCCCCCCGACTAACCTACTCTGGGGAGTCAGGCACCCATTCCACAGCTGAGTCGACTGGGGTAAGTTTGCTGCGTATCGAACCGGAGCGCCTATCCGCTTCCCCTGGGTACTATAGGAGCATCATTTTTTAGAACGACCGTTAACCTCTTTTTTCACTCTTTTCTGCTAGCTGTGGATATGGAATGATGTCATCACCAGGAAAACCGGGCTTTCCGTTATCTTTGCTAGAACTAATGGGACCGTATATACAGTATGCCACAAATCCCTAGCTTGATGGGTAAAGCAAAGCAACCAACTAAACTGCTAAAAGTATTGTTACAGATATTTTAGATAACTATAGCCATCTTGCTAGCTCCTGACTGCTACTGGGTGATGTTAGATTTTGCGTGTATTTTATGCTTTGAAGTTCATTGTTGGAACTGGCTGACGACAGAGACCCTTTCTGCTAAACTGACTCAGTTGGAGAAAGGCCTGTTATTGAAGTGGATGCTGCTTACCTGGTACGGTATTTGTGTAGAACTGCAGATGGTAATTGTTTACTTTTAAGGGAAGTTAATGCAAAAGCAAAACATACACGTTTTTTATATTGCTTATTTACCCTATTCCTGTCAATACGCTTGAAGCTACAACCAGCATGGCAGGGCGAGAAATAAGTGATGTCATCTGGGCCACAGACAGGGGTGAAAGTGGAGATGTGACAGTGGCAATGAGCGTTGCAGTCATCACTCAGCTGAAATCTCTCTCCCATGCTATCACTGCAGAACAAAAGGCAGAAATCAATCGATGAAACTTTGTGAACATTTAAAAGACAATTTACTGGGACAAAGATAAGTATTTTCTGAAATAAAGTGCGTTAACCGAATAGGTTGGAGATCGAAACCCGTTCGTTCACAAATTGTTTGCTTAATGTGCTGACATTGTAAAGCGCTTTAGTAGCCTGTTTATTCGATCAAAAACAGGCTTGTTCAATTTTTTTTCCCCTCGTAACAACGTCTTTTAATTCTCCCATCGTTCAAGCATGGACGTGTATAGGACGTGGTTTCACGCTTGCCACGTGCGCGTTGCGCGCAGCTCACCTTTTGGAGGACGTGTGATTGTAGGACATGTGGATGCCTGCCACCCTTGTCTCATCGCAGCGGAAGAAGTAGGCGCAGGAACAAGCGGCCGCCAGCAGCGAGCAGACTGCGCACGTGCGGGCCATAGCTCGAGGGTTCGCACCCAGTTTGCCTATCACAAAGCCGCCACCCAGGATGCCGCCCACCGCTCCAGCGGCAGTGATGGTACCTGTGACGAAACAGGCCAGCTGACTGCCGTCACGGAACCACAAGTTCCAAGCGCTGGAATGTTTTCGTCTGTGCATACGCTGCAAGGCTGATTACTTAAATTTAGCTGACAGTTAGCGTGGAATATTTGTATAGATGTTTACATCTCTGCTGGACAGCTTGCAGACAAATTTTCCCGCTTTAACTTCTAGAACGAGGCCAACGCACAAATTCGCTTCCGGCAACATGACGAGCAGACGATGCGAACTCTCGTGTTGACGGAAGTACTAAAGCTCAAGCTTTATGGTCTGTTGTGTTTTCAGTTTTATTATCTCGTGGGAAGTGGAAGTCGAGGACTTTTGCAAAAAAAAAAAAAAAAAAAAAAACAACAACAACAGAGAAACTAACAAAGTTATTGCACATTAAACTGCTAAATGGCTCGCGGAGAACAGGCAGCAGAGACATTCGTCCATGTTGTGCTTCTGTTGGCTTGTGCTTGTATTTTAGCTCTCTCATGTCTATTTTAATAAATACTATCAGAAACCTTTCTAAACGTCGCAAGAGCAATAATAATAATAATAATAATAATAATAATAATAATAATAATAATAAATATGATGTTACGACAGTGAGATAGAGAAGTTAAAGGACCGGAGCAGACCCATAATCAATCCGGCATCGGCGGCAGAGATGTCAAAATCCTTTTCGAAGGTCTTTGCTCCGAAAGCACAGAGCCCTGACACGAAAAAAAGCTCCGACAAGCTGCAGATGTTGAAAAGGTTGAAGGCCGGGTTCTTCACCTGTCACGTTTAAAACAGATGCCCCCAGCAGTTTAGTCTGCCGACTTTCGGAAAAGCCAGCTAGGCTTCAAAGTGCCTAACGATGGTCTGTAAGTCTATCTTCGTGTACTTTATTTAGATTAAAACGAATAAAATCGACAAAGTAAAATGCGATATAAAGAAATAAATATTGTTTTAATTGTAGGTTCCCCCCTCATTTCTCTCTCTCTCTCTCACACACACACACACACACAACTAATGCACACACATTTAAAAATGAACACGTCTACATAAATTCATAAGTAACCATATACCTGTTATGTATGTAGCATTATAAGACTACAAACTATCTATATCGCAGCAATACTATACCAGTTTCCAAAGCGATCCAGGGAACGATTTACACTTCCGCAGAAAGAGGGTAAACTTTCCTGGCTTCCACACTCGCGGCGTAGTAGAACTAGTGCTTTGAATTGATTCATTGTGAAAATCTGGAAAGGCAACCAACCATAGCTGAGTTTTTCTTTCAAAAATAACTATAATCACAATTTCTTTTTCGAATAAAAGAGTGACGTGTATTGATGGCATTAGAACTTTATCTGCAGCGATACAATCAGTTATTTGTTCAACTTTGAAAAAAGAAGCAGCCCTTTAAAAAGCTAAAGAATATTATCCTTCACAGAGGTGATAATTTTGATTTTCAAATAAATTAGTTTCTTTAGGCAAAATAAATAATCATTGTGAGAAAATCAAAATACCGAGTACGTGTAATTTAAGGCAGTCTGTCAGAGTTTCAAAAAGGACAAATGATGGAAAAGCATCAATACCGAATAAGCGGAAAATAAGTCGAAACAACAACGCGAACACATGGAAGAGGTGGAAGAGTGAAACACTGAGAGTCCACTCTCGTGATGAGGCAGGCTCAGGGAGACTCGAAGGCCTTTCCCAGCACTCACCTCTTTCCTCATCCAAAAGGTTTTCCCGTGCAAACTGATCTGAAGATAGCGCAATACAATGCAACTTTATAGCCTCATGAGAGAATTTCAGGTATCAATGTTGCTCTAGACATTTACAAGGGGTAACAACATGAAAAATACACAGTATTAAATAGGAGTGCTCATACCTCATGTACTATAATTATCGTCATCATAATAATAATAATTCATAGTTTGAACGAACTCACCCCGCAAAACACACACTATCTCTCTTTCTCTCTGTCTTGGTCCCAACACAACCATAAGCAAAACTGTAGCACAGAAAACCTTTCTCCTCTCAAGAATTAAATCTTTTCTAAATTCTCACTCTCGGAAACTGTTCTACACAGTCTATAATCAGTCGACCATTGATTATGCTTCCACCCTGTGGGACTCAGCTAGCGGTGCTTCGTTAAGGAAAATACAGCCTCATGATTTCCTGTCTCTAGGGGCCCCTGCCACTACTTACCAGATTTACATTCAATAAAACAAGCAAAATGGCCCCGAGACTTTCTACTAACTTCTCTATCAAAATAATATTAGGGTCTCTGAAGCTCAATATCGCCATTCCGAATGTTGACCAATTCAAGACGAGCCTGAAATATTCTGGCAGTGTTCTTTGGAACAACCTCAGATCTCCAAAGAAAGAAATCGAGTCTGTACAAGTTTAAAGTGAGATTCCTACAACAACTTTTCTGCCCAGCTTAATCATCTATTACTCTCACCGACAAAGCAAACATGTACCACATGTTGTTAGTTCTCTAGCCAATAAAATATTAATAATAATAATGATAAAGCCCCTGTCAATTCAGACTTCAACCACTATTTTTGGTAAATATAATTTCTCTCTATGCTTTTATTGCCTTTTTAAAATTAACATAATGTTTTTGTCTCTATTACTTACTCAGAGGGCTAAATGTAAAAAAGCATAACTTTTGCTTATTCTATTACCCTCGTAAATAAAGATGTCATTTGTCATTTCTCTCTCTCTCTCTCACACACACACACACGCACACACACACACATACACACACGCGCGCGTGCGCACACACAATTATGTCAAAGAATTAAAATTACATGAAAGGTATTGGGAAATGGTGTTTGAAAGAGAACTGACCAAAAAGGATTTTATGGCAAGAAAAGGAATACTTACTATAGACTCTGGCTGGAAAAGCGAAGAGAATGAAAGAAAATATAAGCAAGAAAGTTCCTGAGAAGACGAACATCAGCCACCAGGCTCCAATCCACTCTTGATTACTGTAATCTATGTAGGTGCTAGGAAGACAATATTCAATTCGTAAATCGTCACAAATATAACAAAAATGTTGTAATGTGCGTGAGCGAGCGTGGGTGCGTGCGTTGGTGTATGTGTGTGAGAGAGAGAGCGAGAGCGAGAAAGAGAGTGAGGATCTTGCGACATTTAAACATCTATAAATTACTAAAATTACAGTTTTGTCAAGTCAGTCTATTCCTACTGAAGAAATGCGTTGAATAAACTTTTATCGAATTATTACAAGGACATTTAATTAACAAAATGTTTTCTACAGGCTTTTTTTCACAGGCTTGAATCATGCGTTGTTGTCTTAAACTTGAAGAATTAACACCTTGAAGTGAATTAATTCGTGTGAAATTAATTTTGGACAGTGGGTTAGTGAGGACTTACCTTGTGCGTATATCAACGAAGATGGTAAGGCACACCGAACCAAGCAAAAATCCAGCAGAGACACCTACAGCACTTAACATATTGCTGGCAGCTGCACACACACACACACACACACACACACACACACACACACACACACACACACACACACACACACACACACACACACACACACACACACACACAAACACACACACACACACATTCACAAGCAAAGACATTTAGCAGAGAGGTCTCAGACAGAGGTATACATACAGGACGAAAGTAACACAAAGAAACGAAAACAAAAGGACAGTGGTGTGTTTGAGAGGTAGATGGGCCGATAGTCATGTGACATAGAGACAGCAACCAGACAACATCGGAATGGAGACTGGCTTGTCCTTGCAGCGTCCTGCAGAGAATGATAGACAAGCGACGAAGATGGCAAGAACTGTGGTAATATATCGTAAAGTTTCCCTAGGATCATTCAAGGGTAAGGGGATGATGATGATGATGATGATGATGATGATGATGATGATGATGATGATGATGATGAAAAAGAAAACACACAGACACACAGAGAGAGATAGAGAGAGGGTGGGAGGAATGAAGGGAAGAAGGGGAAAGAGAAAGGGGTCTTACCTATGTACGCGTGCCCGGTTTTTAAATCAGCCAGGTCTTTGGAAAATATCCCAGGTGCAAAAGAGACGATTTGAGAAAATCCCGCGCCACCAGCGAACTGACCGATCAGAAGAAAGGCCAGGGCCGCGTTCGAAGATCCATCTGTGAACTGCGGTTTGGAGCAACTGGTTGTGTTCCCCCTTTCCTGGCACAAAAGGTCCTGCCTAATGAGGCCATGGACTGAGAACAGAAACATTACACAGCAAGCGGTGTCTCTTCACTCACAAAGACTAAAAGAATTTCTTATTTGAAATGACAACGAGCATGCATTTTTATATAAGTAATATACTTTATATACTTAATAAAAGTATAATCAATGTAACACATCAGAGTTTAACGCTTAGAACTAAGTGTACATTTAAAATGGACAGTTTCATTCTCAGTCTGACATCGTTTGCCTTTGTATTTCCTCTGTTAATTCATCGCTTTGCTCTTCTCTCTCCTCACAATGCTGTTCTCGATGAACTAGCTATACCCGTGCGTATTCGGTCTGTAAGCATAACGTTTCCCGACCCATCTAAGGAAGAATGGCACAGGAATTTAAAAAAAATATAGGTAGACGAGGAATGAATGAATGAGAGATCAATGAGGAAGAAAAGACATAATACGAAGATCGACATCAGAGTTACACCATCTACACAGACGCTCATGGTCTATAATAAGTGTGTGTGTGTGTGGGGGGGGGGGATGGGGACATGAAGGGCAGGGGTGAGCAGCCTTACCTGGCAACCAATAGGGGCCATCCAGAAGATGAGGCATGACCCTTAACAAACAGGACACGGCGGTCACGAAGGCGCCACACGCCAACATCCGAGGCTTGTGACTGTGGGAACCGAGGGGGGTCAAGAAGATGACGGTGATCACGCTCCCAATGTTCGCTGTCGCTGATATGAGACCTGTTACTTTGCTGCACATGTTCGCCACACGTTTGACACATGTTCGGCACACATTCGGTAGATATTCAGCACACGTTCGGTACACATACGGCACACGTTCATCTTTCATATAAGTTTTTCAGTGTAGGTCTGTATCTCCACTACCCTGAAGGCTGACATTAGTCAAATATGAAATAAAGCTCAAACTGCTCAAGAGTCATCAGTTATAACAAAGATTAGTCGAAACTATGTTTCGCTAACAGAAACTTTGAGTTGATTTCTAAGGGTAAAGCAAAGCATAAACAACACCTCGGTGTCATTCTACGCGCAAGACAAAAAATAAAAAAAAAGAATTCGTCTAAATAATCGAGTGGAGGGTTGCAGAAAAAAGTAGGCAGTTGAAAAAAAAAAATTTCTATATCGTGCAAAGGGTGACCGGACACTTAATCCCCAGACACTTAATCCTCAAAATTGCCCCCAATGTTATAAATGTTGAAGTTAAGTATTATTTTAATTGTCAAATTTATTTTGATGTTAACATGAAAATAATTATTTGAATTTGAATTAAATTTTTCATTCACTTCATAATTAAATTTTTTTTTCACTTCATATTTTCTTGAGTTGAAATTTCATTTTGAGGATTAAGTGTCTGGGGATTAAATGTCTAGGGGATTAAGTGTCGGGGATTAAGTGTTAGGGGATTAAGTGTCTGGGATTCCGTGCAAAGATATACATTGCTTGAATAATTACCTGGAAAAACCATATCCTTTCTCAAGAGACGTCAAGGCCACGCTGAGTGCACCCAAGTTTATGCCATTGAAGAAAGCGCAGAAGATGAGGCAGACTGCTAAAAAGGACAATCGCCTGCACCTCTGTAGAAATCTGCCGTAAGAAAGGAATGCATCATCAGTGATGTCCCCCTCCTACCCACCCTTTTTGACGATGAAAGTACTGTTCATTCAAAACCTGAACTTTATTATTGATTTGTGGCGAACATTTGTCAGGTGTGGAGAGTTGTTATACAGTCTGTCTATTACTGTTACTTAGACGAATGCTGCTACTATTATAACTGTTACTTATATTAGTGTTGCTGCTGTTAGTACTGCTGTTACTGTTACTCATACAAGTGATGTTTCTGTCATTACTGTTACTCATACAAGTGATGTTTCTGTCATTACTGTTATTCATACGAGCGTGGCTGATGTTATTACCGTTTTTATACTAGCGTTGCTACTGTTAGTACTGTTATTACTTTTACTCATACAAGTGATGTTTCTGTCATTACTGTTACTCATACAAGCGTGGCTGGTGTTATTACTGTTACTTATACTAGCGTTGTTAGTGTTAGTATTGTTATTATTGTTAACAGTGCCGCTACTACAGCTATGATTACTACATGTGTGTTGCATGTACTACTGTCACCACAACTACGAATATTAGCCCCACCAGCTCGACTGCTAACGACAACACCACTTCTACTACTATCCCCTCTATCACTACGACTACCGCCCCCGACAATTCAACTGGAGCTTTCACCACCACCATGACTGCAAGAACCATCACCACAGATACGACCTACTACCACCACAACTATCTTGAGTATTAGCGGTTGGCACCATTGCAGCTGGTGATGATGCACGAAAACTGTTTGCAGCAGTAACGAAAATGAACTAACTGCGTCACGAAGACAACAAAAGAATCCACAGAAAACGATAAAACATATTAATAACTGTTAATACATACTTTGGGGCAATAGGTCCCCAGCCGCATGTGCCTTCATGATCTTGTTCCATCGGTTTTTCTTCAGTCTTGAGGATCTGAAACTGGTCAATAATACAGTGTGTGTGTGTGTGTGTGTGTGTGTGTGTGTGTGTGTGCGCGTGCGTGCGTGCGTGCGTGCGTGCGCGCGCGCGCGCTTTGTACAAGGAAGAGCACTTGTGTTATCCTAGTTCTTTTCATTCATCGTATCTCATCCACAGAAGCCGACTCAAAGGAAGAGACAAGAAACATGCAGAACTAGAGACTATAGTGATCAGAGCTTCCAAATGACCTGCTCTCATATTATCGTATTCACAGGAATGGAGTCATACACACATAAAGACCAGGTGGCCAGGTGCACAAATTTACTGCATAGATCCTAATTCAAGCTTTCAGCTAACATCCTTCCAAAGTTTTAGCAGTTTAGCATCCAGCTATCGAGTATGTGCAGCCGGCCCTGCATCTTGTTTCCTCCTGATGTGAGGTCTCAGATTGACTGCTCAGTCTTCGCCGCTGCTGGCAATCGAAAGAAGACACACGATGTTACATGACAAGATCATGTGACCAACAGACTCGATTAACTAATGTCAGCAGATTCTGGCGCTTCGTGCACGACGGTGCATTTCAAACCCCGCGGTTAGGGGTGGGCACTGCAGGCGACATTAACTTGCAACGAATAATCCACATACAGGTGGCAACAGCAATGAAACCCTTCACTACGCAAAGCACTTCGGAAACCAGGAATCCTAAACCCAAGCACCATTAACTCGTGACTTACATACAAATACGTAGAAACGGCGCTGGTAGACTGGTCTGGTACGAAGACTCAGAGCTGGCGGAACGGCCGCAAAACAAAGGTTGGCCAGGAAAACACAAAAGGTGGATCTTCGACTCCTTAACTCTGGTAAAGACTTCGTTATCGCTGTATCTCTATATAAAGTGTGTTGGCTTCAAAATACCGAATAACTAGTCGCACTGAGGCATCATGGCAAGGATGTCGTTATCCGTATCCGCCTGCGATCTCTGACGTCACTGTTCTCACGACTGATTGCTGGCGCCTCGCCCTGTGACGTCATTGACTGATAGCGACGTTGAAGTGCCAGAGCTATGGGCGATAATTTTTCTCTTCTGTGTTTCCTAAGAAAAACATTAATCCGCGAGAGTGAGAGAGAGAGAGAAAGAGAGAGAGAAAGAGAGAGAAGGACTGTGACAGAAAATGTGTTTGAATAAATTTTAATATGACTACTGTCTGATAAATGCCTTAACGAAATATATTTCCTGCAGTGATACTGTTTGCTGAATATGTACATAAATTTAGCTGTTTGCATTTAGATTTCTCTCCACCTCTCTCTCTCTCTTTCTCTTGCGCAAGCACACACACACACACACACACACAAGCCCACGCGTTTGCACCATAACTCTTTCTCTCTCTCTATATATATATATATATACACACAAACAATTCTCTGATGCACATTTTATGATCTGATAATTCGCTGGTGGTACACACTAGCCAAGGCATAAGAGGTGGGATCATTAAAAAATGGCATCTAAAGTATGAGAATGGTAGTTTGTCACTACTAACAACATCCCGTAAAAAAGTCACAGCCATTTCCCTTAAGTAATAGAAGAAAGTCCATCTGAATTATCTCCCTAGTCCTTCGTTCTCCTCTCTTTGACAACAGGAAAGCACGCACTGCTAATTTTGCTTTGTCACAGTTTGGTAGTTAGGTATATAACGTTCAGCTGCTGTACAATTATATTTGATACACGTCCCTTCCCTAATCTAAAACAACGTCAAAAAGAAAACAAAAGTACAAACAGTACATTCTGTTAAATGTTGCACTATCATTGAATTCAGCGATTGGCTTTAGCTTCACATCGATCCACCATCCTTTTTACTACCTGGACAAGATTACACAATCTAAGGCAGAAAGAAACAGTCCTTTACTTACAGCACAGTCTCAAATTCACATCATAATGTCCAGAAATTAAAAGGACGCATGATCTCCTAGAGGCAAAAAGATTTTTTCCTATTGCACTTTCAAGCAACATTTTATCAAAAGACCTTAAGGCATGGGATGCTATAAAAGTCTCTTTTTGCAAATAAATTTCACTTTGAGTTAAGAGCTGAGTGCAAATTTTTTTTTTTACGCAAGCCTCGCGTTGGTACAGCCAGACGATAAACTTTTCGCTCCTAATAATCCTAAATGGAGACATAAACTTTTAAAAGATTTATTCTAAAATTAACGTTTTTGAAATCATTAAGTTCAAAATTTAATATTACGATCAATAATTTAAATCATTTCTTGTAATGTATACTTTATACATTATTTCTACTTCATGTGTCGTGATTTTTTCATTTAATAAATAATTCATTTGGAGGCAAAATGGGAAGACTGACTAGTCGACCGCCTATACTATAACCACATACTCAGTAATGAATCTCACCACGCAAACGACCATTACAGATCATCCATTACCTCTAAAGCGGCCATTTGCATTTGCTGTAAACAGCTCGCAATGAGGATGTCACATTTTCGAGTCTGTGACTGCAGTCATGTTTCCCATGCTGCCATTCAAATCACCTTGATTGACACTCGTAGATTTGGAGTCCATCAAACATGGCGCCAGTTCTTCGCCTGGTTCCTTTTGTTCGTCTCTTGCGTTCGTCTCCTTGCGCGACAGACACCGGTAGAACAGTTTGCGGTAGAGGTTAATCATCCGTTTGTTACACACGAAGGTCACAACCATGTAGACACCATGCACACTGCAGAGGACGAGAAACGTGCACCAGACGATCTCAGACTCTATGCCGACGGCCGCGACCCCTGCGAGCCACGTGATCCCGGTCACGAGGGTCAGCTTCACGCAGGCGCACAGCCTTGCTCGCTGGCAGCTCTCCGGTTTCTTGTGGGACCGGAGCGTCAGACAAAAGAGGACCAGGCTGACGACGATGACGAGACTGATGGGCAGCGCGGAGGCCAGCGCCAGACTCAGGCGATTGGACAGGAAGCACACTCCTACACCGTAACCCAGGTCAAGGTCGCAGGAAGAGCTGGCCAGGTAGTTTCCGACTAGAGTGGCGACGACCACAGCCGCGGGAAGAGCCATGCTAATGAGGAGATTAGTGACGAAGACGCGCCGTCCGCTGGCCTTCTCTTCCTCAACATCATAATCATCATCATGCTCCTCCAACTCCTTGTGTAATATCGTCGCGGGCAAGGATGCAGGAGGCGCGCGCATCGCACACTGCAGCAGTAGCAGCAGCCAGGCGAAGGCCGAGAGGAGCAGAAAGTGCAGCACCACGCCTAGCGCTACGCATGCGCCGTGGCCTTGTGCCGCGCGGTCAAACCCAAATTCAAAGAGAAGTGCGGCGCCCAGGAGACTGGCAACCACGCCGATGCTGTTCTTCTCCGCCAGCGTGCGCCAGGAGAAGGCGCACAGGGTCAGTAAGGTCAGTGCCAAGCACACGACGGCCAGAGACTGGCAGACCAGCGAGGCGGACGTCATGCCAGAGGATAGCACTCTTTGGATGGCCGGCGTGTGCACGATTCGACGCTCCAGCGACGGGAAGAGCTGCTCCGCACACACGAACACTCCTCCGCCTCTTCCTTCCTCCTCCCCGATGACGTCGACGAAGCGGAAGTCCACCGTCTTCCCGGAGGGCCTGTGATACACCGCGCCTGTATCCCTGTCCACCTCCAACTGGTCCTTGGACGAGTCTGTGAGGTTTGGCATGGGGAAGAATACTTTTGGGCACACCAGGGTAGGTAGAACCTTCTCAAAGTTTTCGACTACCACTCTTTTCTGCCAAGTATTCAAGTCGTCCGGAATGTCGACTGCATACTCTATAAAATCCGAACTAGCTTTATACATCGATACCGTCCGATAAGCACCAGTTTCGTTTTCAGGTTTGATGTGCGCAGGTGCGGCAATGAAAGTCGTCTTTTCGCTCGTTTCCACAGAAATGCTCCACTGGGCCCGTGTCACCTCTAGCAGTCTTTTTTCAAGTGCATCAGGAGCTTCCTTCCAACGCGTAAGAAACTTGACGTGGACCAGAAAGGTCACCACATGCATGCGTTTTGTAGGCAAGGTAGAGGGTGTCCCTGTTTGCTGGGCAGCAGCGCTAGAGTTCCAGACACGCGCTACGACGCGGAAGTAGTCGATCTGAACGTCCCAGCCAGAGTCGCTGGATGCCTTGAGCAGGAAGGCCGTGCGAATGCTCCGAGCCACTCGCGCCAGCGATGGAAGAGCACTTAGCGTCACTTGCTGGTTGGCGTCGTCGGGGGAGAGAACAAAGCTGACCTGATAGGCCAGTCCCAGAGACGATGGGGAGGCCGAGAGGCAGCGATCGTCTTTGAGAACACGCTTAAAAGAGCAGTGAAGCACACGACACGTTCCCTAGAGAGAAAGAAGATGGACATAGACGATTATCACCGGCAAGTATAAGTACGAAAGTAATCTTGCATGCGAGACACTAAATCAGTTTCGATTTTTAAAATACCTGTTACCATATAATCTTGTAATCATATCGGATCAATGGACATATGGACACATAATCTCTTTTTTTCTCTCTCTCTCTCCCTCTCACATACACACACACGGACAGAATGAAAGCTAGGCATATTTAAAAAAAAATCACCACCAGATACGACACTGGCATGAAACATGGCCACTATTGAGCTAAACATGCAGAGTTCACTTTAATTAATCAGCTGAGACTACAAAGGCATTCGTGACCGAGAGGTGTCTTCGAGGGTTGTGGAAACTTAAAACGTGAGAGACGAGCGTGTTTAACACTGAATGCTTCTAACGGAGCCATTTTTTTATGTGACGGTCCATTTAAAGTCGGGTAGCTACAATTAATATATAGATACCTCGTTTCTCTTGTAAAATTTTTATTTTCTGTTTTAATATTACATGATTCGGGAACCCACCGACAGATCTACAGTTTTTGTACGTGCCAGAATGTGCGTGTCACGCCATACACACATACACCCGCGCACACAGAGGGAGAGAGAGATAAGCACGCACACTTGGTGGCACATCTAGTCTTCTCTTGATCCAATTCGTCCTTCTGCGATTTTTGTGCACGCGTAGATATGGGCTGTCTTTTAATAGTGTATATATATATATATATATGTGTGTCAAGATTTTCGTGAATCCAAAATTCTCACTTAACTTTCTGAATACATGTTTTCTTTGTGGTGAAGGATAAGAAAAGCTAGCAGCACGGGATGAAACAAAGAAAACCAGTTACCTCATACTTGTCGAAGATCTCGTCCTTGGCACAGTTACACTTTCGTTCGCTCTCAGATGCCTCATGGGCGGAGGGTAAGCCGCTGGGTCTCCTTAGGACCAACACGAAGGGAGATGGTTTATCCGGCTGGCAGTGGGGAGACAATGTGGCGGATTCTGCGTTGCAGAAAAAGCAGAAGAGGTTCCGGAAGACGTGAGACGACCTTACCTGTGCCTGGAACACCTCGCACGCCTTCCACAGAAGCGCATCGAAAGTACTCTGCTCGCCGGAAACGTTGCAGGAGGCGACTAGAGCGTCCTCTGCCACGGGCGAGCACTCCTTGCGATCCTGCTCGTCCTGCGGCAGAAACGCTACCTGGCATTGCGGGACGACCAGCACCTGCTCGACGAGCGCTTGTAGCGAGCGCTCCTCGCGAACGCGAACGTTCTGGTCGCAGCGAATCTCTAGGTCCCAGAACCTTAGCACTCTCGTCTCTTGCCCGTGGCACAGAGCGCAGTCCTCGTTGCGGTAGGTCACCCGGGTAACGGAAGACGTCACAGGCCAGCTTGCAGCCAACCGCCCGAGGGAGCCGTTGAGGCACTTCTCTGCGACGTGAAGGTCGCTCCAACGGGAGGGACAGGCGTCAATCATGTACGCGAAAGCGGGTTGGGTGGACGTGGTGGCGTTGCCGTAACGGAGGCTGCGGCAGCCGTACGGTGACGTCGCCTCCTGACGTGGCAGGGTCTGCAAGACGAGCATCTCACTCAGGTCGTCGAGGGTCTTGTCAACGCAGCAATCACCCCGCCAACGGCAGTCGACGTCGCAGCTGCATGGCTGGCAAGGAGAGCACTTGTCGTTGGGGGTCCTTTCTTCGTGCAGGTTGGTGACGTTACACAGGTAATAGGCACCGCACGTCCCGATGACTTGGTCCTGCAGAACAAGACGTACCTCGCGCCAGCGGGTACTGCTGTTGACAGAGGGCAAGGCCACATGTTCAGGGGACGGCGGGAAAAGGTCGAAGGAGTCAGGGAATTGCGACACAACGGCACCTTGCTGAAAGGCGAGGAGGAGGGCGGACAGCAGGCTCAATGCGTTCATGGTGACGGGGACGTTACTGCTGGTGATTCTAGTGGGCGACAGGTGCTGTTGCGTGGCTACAAAAAGAAGGGCAAATACAGAGATTTGTGACCGAAGAACACGCAGGTCGAATACTCATCACACACACACACACACACACACACACACACACACACACACAAACCGGGGACCTTCCGTCTCCCGCATTCACGCACGCACACGGTGAGAGAGAGAGAGAGCAGTATGAGCAACAGATAAAATAAAGAGGAAGACTGGGACGAAAAATCGGAAATGACATTTTGAAAAACCTTTGAGCCCAATCAAAAAGAAATATGGTAGAATGGGTGTAAGAGTTAGAAACACGCACACAAAACGTTTATCATGTAGACATAACGCTGCAGGTAGCGAGGCGTACGTGGCTACTTGCGATCAACGGCGCGCTGTTCCAAGTCATGTGTGGAGACCTTGAAATGAGTCACCGCTGACTGGCTCGTTAGCTACAGAAACCGCAAGATATCCGCATGTGGCGAGTTATCAGTATCTTCGTAACCAACTCTAGGTAGATATCCACACAGACTGACACATTAGCAAAGCAAAAAGAGACCCACTCGTCTGTCGACCTTCGCTGACAACCACACACTCCACCGACGTGTTCCGCTACCGTCATCGTGGACAGGTTCGACAACTGTCCGGGCAAATGTGGCTCGTGTGGTATTTCTACGGCTGTTATGATTGTAGTGTGGTCGTTATACCGACCACAACGGGCTGTCAGCTCTCTGTACTCTCTTCTCCACACCTTTTCTCTCCGCCACTGCGGCCCCCCTTAGGTCGTGCCACAGTCACTAGTCCCCACTCTGCGAGGACTAAAACATGAAAATGAAATAATGAGACATTTCCGCCCAGTGTCATGGGGCCCCTACGCAGCGTGCCTGTAGTTTGGAGTGCAAATAAAACCGTACTTCACTCTGAATGTCAGCTAGACTGCACACGACAAAACCATTCGGTGCGTTAGGGATTTGGGGAGTGAAGAGCTTTTCCTTAAAAGGATCTGCAGGGTGGTCCAGACTAGTCGTCTGCTGTCAGTATGCAGAACAGTCAGCAAATATATAGACGTTATAAAATGGTTTAGTGACACGAGTCAGCAGGGGTTGGGGGAGAATATTAATTGTTTATCCTCCAATCGCGATACACCCGCGTCACTGCTCGTGCAGAGACTGCAGGAAGCTGCTGTCACACCAAGAAGATCAAACCGACCGACTGACTGTATCAGTGACAGACATTCGTGCTTGTGCAAAGAAGTCTGAAATAATAAATGTGGAGCAGGACACAGGCTATTAATCAATGTAAAGCATACATGGTCGCGGCGGACAGGGAAAGAATGGAGAGACAGAGCTGCAGGGTTAAAGGTTGAAGGCTGTTAGCTTTCCTATACCGAAGCTGACAGCTTTCCCACTCCAAATCTCGCCATACCACAGCGGAAAGCTTTTGCATAATCACAAAAAAAAAAAAAAAGAGATTAGTCTCCGAAATGTCTGATCATGTGGTTCAAGGGAGGTAATACAGTGAAAAGGATAAATATCATATCGTACCTGCTTGTTACTTCCCTTTACTAAGCATAGTGCTCTTTGTCACCCGCTTCCCAAAACATGCCTTGATGTACGTCCTATCTAAGCCGACTGAACTATTAGCCAACAAAATTACCATTCTGTTAAAAAATAAATATATATTTCATAAGAATTTTAGGTGATTGGCATTAGGATTAACGCGGTTGTGTACCTGGCCTCTGGATGTTTCGCGTGTCCCCCAGGCAGCTAACGCCCAATCATCTTCCTTCCATCTGGTTTCAGATCGTTGCACCTGCCTACCGCTGCAGGTGATTCATGCTTTGATGTACTTTCTGAAGTACGATCAAAGCCCAGCTTCTTTTTAAAAAAAAAATAAATAAACCTGATAAGTTGCTTTCGTATAATGTCTAAAGGAAGATCAGAGAGTGTTTCGTTTTAAGTCATATGCTTCGCTTTCTTCCTTCACTTATACTCCACGGATATAAAATAAACATGTGCAGCGACAATATTTATTTTCATATGCGCATGCGTATTGAAAGATACCCTAGTTCTAATTGCGTGTCAAACAAGTTTGCATTGCTTTTGTTCATAGTTTGTGGCGAGCAATACCTTTTGTCTTAAATCGTCTTTGCTTTTTCTTCTTTTTCTTCTTCTTCTCGTTGCCGTTAAGTGTTCTTTCTCACTGATGTCAATCATTCAGGTGTGCACTCACGGTGTTTAACTGTGCCTTGTATCTAGGATGTCAAGTTGCGACATTTGAAGCACGAAATAAATTTCAAGAGCAAATATATGTGCACGTCTTGCTTTGATGATGATTAATATATCGTGAATAAACGTTACCTTTCAAAATGCACTAGGATGTATGCTCATCAAAGAAAGAAAGAAAGAAAGAAAGAAAGACAAAACGCTCACACACAGGGCCGGTTCCACCATCAGTGAATTAGACAGTCACCGAGGGCACAATCACAGAGGGGGCGCAAGGGTGACCTACTGTTGTTTTTTTATGTGATGAATGATGTTAAAGAAAAATATAATTTTCATAGCATGATATTTGTAGGAAACTTCTTCTTTGCTCGTAGGGAGGCCCGGTTCTACCATTAAGCACGCGAGCGGTACTCTAGTATAACTCCTGTAAGGATGAAGACATAACAGATGCTAGAGAGCCTGTGTCACAACCGAATGGTCGTGACAAATAATCATTACGATACGCCACATCTGTGTAGGTCTCTAGCGGGGGCAACGAGCTGACTGATTCTATTTTTGCTTCCCTAGCCCTTTTATTGACTGGGAGGAATCGGACGAAATGAATCTTAAAGTAGTCAAGATCTCTCTCTATCTCTCTCTCTCTCTCTCTCTCTCTCACACACACACACACACACACACACACACACACACACACACACACACACACACACACACACAAAATGGAGATAGACAAAGAGATATATCATGGACCCTAAACATAGCAGTGCGTTCGATTGAAATAAAAGTGTGCTGCTGTTGCCTCAAAGATCAGAAGGAAACGTGATATTGGAGACTTTAAGTGCAGGCAGAGCTGAGTAATCTTCTTGATTACAACTTTACCGAGGGCATACTTTTCAAAAGAACTGTATCAGGTCATAGTAAATCCCTTTACACGCTACTAGCACATGCGTACCGAATACTTTCAAAGAATAGAAGAACAGATAGGCACACTAAAGAAGACAGGCAAACAGGGGTACGATGCAAGCATACACGCTGGCAGTCAGTTTGACAGGCATGACAGATATAAAAGTGGAAAGGACAAACAGGCATACAAGCAGGTGGCTTCAGATACGGCAGCTGTTACATCTGTGATTTTGAGTAATAAGATATTATTTTATTTATCTTTATTTTTATCTGGAGCTATCGAGTGCTATCTGACATGACTTTCTGGTAAATATTGGGCTTCGTAAGCTGTGTTTCTCGACACAGTGTCTTCGTCCTCGCCAAGCATTACACTACGAAGTAAGCATTACACTACGAAGTAAGCATTACAGAGTTAAGAAAGCATTACTTCTAGAGAACATCTGAATTTTTGAAGCCTTTCCCTATCACTACAACACGCCTTTCTACAAGACTCCAATAACAGAAGCAATCATAGTTCAAATTCTACACGGATGACAACAACAACATCAATAGCGACAAACAGCAATTTTCAAAACTTAAATCATCATCATCATCATCATCATCATCATCATCATCATCATCATCATCATCAAGAACTACCCAACAACCAAACGCATTAAGCCCCCTTCCCCAGTACCTACCTTATTTCTTCACTCGTGCGGGTGTACTGCACTGTGCAGCGCTGCACGTCAAGAAGCACAGAGACATACGCGCACCGCATGCATCTCATCTCGTTTCGCCACAAATCAGCTGCAGACGGTGCACGCAAGGTGGCTCTGCAGCTGCCGACAGGCCAGTGCCAAGGATCAGTGGCACTCACAGACACGTTCTCTCGTTCTCCCTTTCTCCGACTCCTCACGGTCCCTCCCTGGCTAGCGAATCTCACACCACCGTCCCTCTCTCCCTCTCTCTCAATGGGCACAACTTACGTCCAAGTAGATATTTCCCTTTTTTACCTTTCTCTCCTTCTACAACCTTTCAAATAAATATTTAGTATTCCTTTCTTTATTCTTCTTTTCTTTATTTCAGTGTGTGTGTGTGTGGGTGTGTGGGTGTGTGTGTGCGTGTGTGCACGTTAGTGCATTCGTGACTGTCGTGATATCGTAAAATGTGGAAGCAGAAGGAAGAGGGTAGATTAGAAAGTTAGACACGATTCAAGATATTGTATTTCTTTCTCCCTCAAGGGGCATCGGAGATTACACAAATATTATACACACGCGTGAGCGAGACGGGTAAAAAATTAAAAGTTCTGTGTGATGTCAAGGCCGGTGAAAAGTGGGACGGACTTGCACACACGCATGAGGGCGCGTGCGCATCCCACACACATACACGAACTTGTACGAAAACACACACACACACACACACACACACACACACACACAGAGAGAAAAAAAGAAGAGGTTAGCAAAGAAAATAAATATTTATTTGAAAGCCTATGTAGGGAGATAAACACGACCTTGGTGGGAAGCGAAATCTGCTGTTTGCGTTTATAAAAAATTAAACAATAATTTATCAGTTTTCCTCTTTCTTGACATTCTTTCCTTCGTCGGACACATTTTTTTGGTTTCCTGTGTGAACATGTACAAACATGTTTTCGCTTACTCTTGTTTGGTTTTCCTGTCAAAGTCTGTACGTGTTTGTCTGTTTCCATTCCCCTCAACCACCGTCGTCTGCATGGGGAGGTGGAGAAGGTTTTAAAAATGTGTGTGTGTGTGTGTGTGTGTGTGTGTGTGTGTGTGTGTGTGTGTGTGTGTGCACGTGTGCACGTACATGCGTCTATGCTTCTGTGTGCGCGCAGTCTTGCTTGCATTTGTGTGTTTTTCTGAAAATTTTATGGTCGTTCGTGGCATGGTGAAAACCAGGGAAAGTTTGATAAAGAGGCGCAAATGCTTATCTCTTGGAGGGAAGTGATGGGGCGAAACCCTGAGTAGCTAAAGTTAAGTGAAAAGATAATTGAAATTCCAACCTCCTTTCCGTGAGAGCAAAAACGATGTTTTTTGTGGTGTTTTTTTTTTTTAGCAGTAATCGTATTGATGAAATATGCAACAAATTAATTATTGATCTCTGAAGGCCATCCATTCGTTGGCGTGGACGTGACGACCACTCGTTTTCACCTGTCTTCTCAGACAATCTCCATTATTCAGGGGCATGGAATCTTGCTTTACATCAAACCCTACTTCCTGTTAATTTTTGTTAATTTTTGCTCGAGGTGAGGGCTGGTCGGGGGTTCTAGCGGACATTTTGCATGTTTATGTGTACTTGCTTTATCATCGTTAGGTGATCAAGGAATAAATAATTTTAAATAACCCTGACAAACAATCAGATTCTATTGTTTTAATTTCTTCTTTCGTGAACTTGCAGGTTCTGGCTACGCACATGCAAACACGGAGCATTTTGTCTTCATGTCCCCCATTTACATATCACCGTTCGTCTACCTGTAATCTATTTACATTACCTCACCGGTAATCTATTTAGTTATGTTTTGTCTACCTATCATCTATTTATTTTATATTTTATTGTTCATCTGCAATCTATTTACACTGTCTTTCGTCTATTACTATAACTATTTTCACTTTTTAAAATTATATTTTATTTTCCATCATTTTCATTTTCAAATAACAGTAATTGGCAGACATGTAAAATTCAAGAAAGTATGTTTCTTTGAAGCTACTTTCTACTTTCAAATGCAAATTGCGGATGTAAGTCGTCTCTGAGAAGAGGTTTTCTTTCCCCCATATCTTACGAATGTGTCGACTTCTTACATTTCGCGTAGTCAGTGCCTGAACCATTCCATGGCTTCATCAAGTTCTATTTTTGTGTTTGGATCGAAAAAATTCCTGATATACCCGCACAGTGATCGATAATCAAATAAAACAGCGAACAGACTTCGAGAGGCGAACATGCGACACCAAAGTCTTCAACCCACGCTGTGATTTGTCATTACCTTTCTACGCCTTTTGTTTGAACGTAAAGATTTCAAGGGGCTTCTGTTACTAGCGGAAAGCCTAGCAAAACTCAAAGATCAAAGAGCAATAGAGGAGAGAAGGAGTCAGCGAGAGAGAGAATGAGAGAGACAATGACAGGTTGTTTTTTTTCTAACGGTACGCCCACCTCTGTTAGAAGTCTTAGATTTCGTAATTCTAATTTCTTCTCCGCTTTTATGTTTCAGAAACGATTTGGTGTCCTCTCTGGTTGTCTATATTCCTTGGATGAACTCATTTCATTTTCCTAGGTCATACAAAGGCGATGAGGAATTCTGCGAGTTAAAGTTTGACATCAAATCAAAACCCATTATTTTCGAAGATCAGCGCCATTCATGCACTAAACCTAGTCCCATTTTGTTTTCTTTTTGTTAAACTTTATCTATTAAAAATGCTGTTTTTGCTGTCTGTTTTAAAAACAAAAACAACAAAAAAAGCAACAACCAGGTTGTCCGTCTGGTCCTGTCGATCCATTAGTGTCGTCGTTTTTTTAGCGATGATAAATTCTTCTTCTTCTCATGATGTACTTGTATTCATTATCGTTCATATCGTCGTTAACCTTCATGACACATCCACTCACAACCCTCTTGCTCCCCTTGTTCTTTTTCTGAAAACAAAAATGTCTGTCTGCGGGCGTTAAAATTATTTCTGCAGCACTATCCACATGAGTGTGTAACTCTGCATCTCTAAACGCACGCGTGTGCATTTCTGCATGCACATATATGCTTATGGATTAGTTTATCTATCTGCTCTGTGCATCCATACGTTTATAGAAGCTTGCTGAAAACACCCCAGTTTGCTTGCCTTTGCATACACATCCCTTCCCCATCATCACAACACACCCTCTCCCCTTCCTCTAAAAAAAATGGGATATAAGGCGACCACACATATATACAGATGTCCACATAAAATGTTTGCTTACATATTCTTCTTCAAGACGCAGTCACGCAGAGCCTGCTTTGTAATGGTATACTGGGAAGATGCACTATAAATGCATCGTCGTTGTGTAACTTCCACAGCCCCTTTCGAAAAGGAATAGTTACAGGGAAACAACTCATTTTTACACAGTGCAATCTTGTCGATGGCCTTTGCCTCCCTTGCCTTGTTCTTTGTTATCTGATGGTGGTGTCGGAAGAAACCAACTGCGAACTACAGCCGTAGCAAAATGATCGATCCATATCTTCCACCAACGATGCAGTGATTGCAAATATTTTTTTCAAATCATCGTGTTTGCTTCCTCACAATGCTGGATTTTGAAAAAACGGTCTATGAAGTCGGAGCTTTGTTTTCCGTGATATCAAAAATGCCATAATGGTGGTCTCTGCCTGACCAGAGAGAGATTTGTACAGACGGATACGGATCTCTGGTCTAAGCAACGACTCATCGGCACCCTCGAAATTCTTGCCTTAGTTGCACCGTTTAGTGACTACAGTCTTTACAATATAATTAGCTCACAATTAAAAGTCCTTATGTATTTTCTTCTTCTTTGTCGTCGTCGTCGAAATCACAATGACTTCGTTAGGGAAACAGAGCCCTATAAGGGGACTGTGAGACTAAAAGCTCTGTGGCTGTAGGGTTACAGTGGTAACTGCTAGCACGTGTAACATGTGGAGCCGATCAATGCTGTTTTTCCTGTCACGTGCTGGCTGTGCAAGAAGCGTAAAAACAGTGGGTCTGTGCATTCCTGAGGAGCGATTTTCCCAAATGTGTTTCCTCCTACAGGCCCGCTATGCATGCATTGTCCGGCAGTAGAAGGTTAGTGTTCTCTTAGAGACTTAGACGGACCGCTTCGTATTAACCATCCGGCATCTGGCTTTAGTCTTCTCCTTTGCTTTCCTTTTAAGGGTAAAGGGCGAAAATCTTCTGGCACAAAGTGCCTGCTACAAACCTTTGTCCACCTTCCAATCTGAGAAAAAAATTAATGAGTTATTATTTTTATAAACATTTACCAAAACACATGTAAGTGCATTGCACTTATGATTTTGCCTTTCTTATAGCGATATGCACAAGTTTACTTGAACTGACTACAAAATAATATTGGTAATATATGTCCACCTTTCTCAGAATTTCAATATAACAGTACTTTAATAATATGTACTCCCTCAGAAAATGTATGTTGGTATGCGCGATAACGTTTTCGGTAATACCAATTGCCAATATGCAGTAAGTTAAGATTACAAAAACAACAATTATTCTAAAATCAGAACTTTAAATCTTTAGACTGGCTAAAGATGATTAAAATGGAATAAAGAAAAAGTGATGTAGCGAGTGAAGAAAACGATAAATAGTGATTCGAAATTCGATCACGCTTACCCGAAAGAGGGGTCCTTCGTCTCTTCGAATTCTTACAAGCCAAAGCTTCTTCATTTGCTCATCCTTTGGAATTTCATGGAAGGACAATGTTGGACATTTATAGGCCTTAACTGTACATTGAGGTACACAGCAAATTCGATCATCATTTTTATTTGTAAGAGCCCTCATGCTTGAAGAATGCTACGAGTATAAACAGCAAACAGCAAAACCGGAAGTGGCCTAACGTGCTTGCTGGGCGAAGGTCGTATGCATGCATAATTCTCCGAAATAGCGGATGGTGCCTCGCGAGGCGTTGCTATGCACCTGCCCTCACCCCTCCCCCCCCCCCGGGCCCTAATGTATGAAGCGGGACAATGGCATAGGTTAAGGACGATGTAACTGTGTCGTGTCACCGAGTCAAACCTGAAGCGGTCGTTATTGTGTTTTCTATATTCTCGGACATCTTCAGCACCAGAGTAAATACGGTGCCGACCCCTCTTACGGTTTTCAGTCAGTAAACAAGGGCTTTTTGAAAGTTCCCCGATTTCGTCTATTACCCCCCCCCTCCTTTAGACATTAGGCCTTCGGTTAAGGTCAGGACACTGCTATACAGTAGCTCTTTGTGTGTGTGTGTGTGTGTGTGTGTGCCTGCCTGTCTGCATGTGTATGCAATTCTATATGGATAACGTCCGTTCAGGTATTTGCCTAGTGCAACCATCGAATTATTGCCTCGGCCACCACGCAGTGAATGCCATCAGTAGAGGGTACAACAACGGTCACTAAGGCATCAATAATAATAATAATAGTGAAGATTATAGGGATCGTTAAGTCATTAGTGGTCGCTAAGCAGTCGAAAACTTTTCACCAATTTGAGTTACTTGAGCAGTCAAAGGTAGATGACCTTTTCTTCATCATGCATCCGTCAATCTCTCAGCAAACTCACACGAACACGCTCACTAGAACTAAAACAATTCATAGATTCAAAATTAAGAAAATACAATAAAGAAAACCGCATCAGAGATTTGTACTTTTTAATGACCAAACTCTTTCCCCCATCCTGGTCTGCACAACAAAATATCTATCTCTACCAGAGTCAGGGTTCATGTGCAATAATAATTTTTAAAAATTGTTTTGAGACACAGCGACAACAAGCACCAGCATGCCAGAGGAAAATTCCACAAGGAACAGATGTTAAATTAAAGGAACACACACACACACACACACACACGTAATCACGCACAAACCCTGTTGCCTGCGTCTGTTAACACATAAAAGACAAAGAAAAAAATAAAAATCACAACCGTCGTATCTGCAAATATTTTCGTTGCCTCATCTCAGTCAACGGATCTCCCCAAAAACTACCATCGTAATCAACAACTGCTTACGGATAGCTTTTCTGCGTTTTCAGATAACGTGAGCTCTGTTCATCAAGAAACTACAGCCCTGCTTAAAAAAAAAAAATCAGAATGGAGAATGTTCTCGTTATGTTGTGCTGGTTCGTTACATAATGGCAGCTGCATCCGTAGCGGAAATCTTCCTATCCTCTGCGCACTGATGCAGATTTGTTTAAAAAAAAATTCTCACGCCAGGCTTCAGAAAAGTTTTTTGTATTTGTTTCAAGCATTTTTTCCTGTTAACAATGCTCAGTTCATTCGGTCAGAGTTACTCGATGTTGGAACAGCCAACTACTGGTTTGACCAGTTCGGTAAATCCCTTCGACAAATTATGTCACTGAACAATAGAAGAAAGGAGGCGATTTAACGAAGGAAACGTCTAGAAATTTATACGACAGTAAGCGAATAAAAGTGTTAACAGAAAGCCAGACAAGCCAAGTTTGTAATGGATTTCTCATTCACAATTCAGGTCCCACCCCATCGCCACAGATGCGCAGAAATATTGTTGTATGTGAAGCGCCAAACTCAAAAACAATTCTGAACACCATTTGGAGAGTTCGCTGCTAAAAACAAACATTCATTGATCCATCGACTCTTTATTCATTCGTTTGTTCAGTCATTTATTCATTCAGTTATAAGTCTCTTCGACATCACCAGAAAGCACCGCTATAGTAAACTATCCAGTGAATGTTTTCTTCATCCTTGTTTTTCACGAAAGAAACATCATTAAAAAAACAAAATAAAAAAACTCGAAGCAAAAAGTAAATAAATAAAAACAACAACAACAACAACAAAACCGTAGCCCAATCACGAAATCCGCAGAACTTACGAATCATGACCTTTAACCGTGCTGCCCCAATCCCAGAGATCAGTGCTTCAGTACAAAACCTCACAACCTGTCCTCCACCTCACTTATGCCACTCTGCTCACGTGGCAAAAAAAAAAAAAAAGAAAAAAAAGAAGGAAAACCTATTTCTCGTTTATCAGGGATCAAGGTCGGACACAAAGCTCTGTTCCACCCAGAACTGCTCAGCAATCTTCAAGCACTGTGCTGATAGCCATAGATCTTCTTCACCGATGCCTTTTGTTAAAAAAAAACAACAAAAACGAAAGTTTTTTTTTTATACAAGTCTGATGAAAGTAGTTGCCAAGGTAACGTAGACGTCAGTCCCTTACAGTAAGATACGGTAAAGTTCTTTTATATCGCAACACTCACATTTATAAAAGAGCTTTCCTAAGAGGACAACCGTTTTCCGCAGATACCTGACACTAAAGAAAGAAAAATAAATGAGGCTTGATGAAGGATGGAACGAATTTAAAAAAACTAAAAAACAAGAATAATAATAAGGCTTAGCGACGCGTGTCTCTCATAACAAGTAAACACTAATAATAAGACATTTTCTCATTACTATGGCAGCAAGTCAAGACAGTCGGGAGACAGCACTTCAAACCAGTTCGTATGTCAGTGTTAATAAAGTGCCACAACCCATCAAAATGGTAAATAAACAATCTACACAGGCTATTTAAAAAAAACAAGCAAACATAAAGTGCTGTTAAAATATTTTTAAAACCTCGTCGCATAAACAGCAAATAATTCTCAAGAAACAGTGAGTAACCAATCATCTGGACGCAGAGTGTTTGTGTGTATTCACTGTTGTCAGTCAGTCAAACGCTGACAAACTTCCGCCACATCAGCAGCTCCCATGATGCATCGGCGTTCGACGAACGAAATGTTTCCACCTGTACATCATCGCGATACGAAGAGATCGTGTTCGATAATAGATGGGAAATCTCACTACGCAGCACTTTCTCGACAGTTTTTTTTTATATTTTATTTCACAACCACTCACCATGACATAAATTTTCCGAAGGCGTTCGCGCACAGCAAGTCCACGCTGCAAACCCCATAGCATCTCTACCATCACAGATTCAGCCTCCACTTGTTCAGTGACTCACATGTACCCCAGTACTCATGGACTTCAGAGCCTCATCTTTTATGAGGTCAGCACCTGTACTTTTAACACTATACATAGCTCATTATCGTCTCCATTATCGTCTATACATAACTCATTATCGTCTCTAACTTATAACTCGCCTGCTGCATTTACATTCAAGCTGGTACCACGAATCTTGACCTGTTTTGCACATACAAGTTTTCGTAGTTTTCTGAGGGTAAACGAACCCTACTGGGAGTTTTGTGTACGGAAAAGGACGCAAAAAATAAAATTAATGAAAATTAAAACGATCATGCAACCGAGTCTGAGAACTTCATGATTTCCTATGTGAAACGATCTATGACAAGCACCCAGTGGAGCTGTAGGCGGAGAACTACTACAGCGATGTGACAGCCATGACAGAACAATTAGGTCATGATTCACTGACTAAAACAGTCGCTAGTCAAGCAGAGAACTGTTTTCATTCCACAGTAATCGAAACTTCTTCCACATGTCAAGAAATACCTGACTGGCCTGAACACGGAAACCATACTGGAGGACGAATTTGTTCTTACATTAAATAGAACGTTAACAATTTTTAAGCCAGACGTTTGTAGTCATTCAGGAAGATATACATTTCTTATTCACGTACTTAAGATTAAGTTCATCTCAAGCTTACAAAGGTCATCTCTCTTTCTATCTATTCGTCTCTCTCTCTCTCTCTCTCACACACACACACACACTCTTTATTTTGGCTTTTGAACCAATTATTCGATCATCATAGCTGTCAGTGAAAATGGCTGGCGTGGTCCACGCAGCTCACCCTCTATGTTCCCATCAAACACACTGACTATATAAAGAACAATGTGGAATTACGCAACAATTTACAGCAATTTCTGGCGATGAAATAATCTGGACAATGTGGTCGATCATCATCAGGCAGAATCTGGTTTGAATAAGCAAAACAGTTATGCTCCTATTTCCGTTATTTCTTCTTGGTTTGTTTGTTTCCTGGTTTAAATTGCTGACACCACTATTAACTATTACGAACTATTGACACTGAAGGCCATCAACAGTTTTAGAATTTGCTAAAGTTCAAGTCGAGAGTGATTATAAATGTCCATCGACAGTTAATTTCTCTCTACAAATCTCTGCTTCAAGTTACCAAAGTCTGCTATCAAAATTTCGCTAAATTGATGTCTGCTGTTATATGAAGATAAGATTGGTCCGTTTCATAGCTAGCACTGACGTTTGTTGTCTCTGTTAAGCTAAGACTGAAATCTGCTGTTAAAATTATGCCTACAAGCATCATCATGCACAGAAAGAAGTCAAAATTGTGACCTAGTTCACATGTGTTCCCAACTCTTCCACTGACTGATGCCTTTTTCACGGAGGGGTACCCATGTACTATGTTGACGTCAGTGCTGTTGCCCTCTTTCTGTGCATGATAATGTTATTATGGAAGTATCTCGAAAACGCAAAGAGGTAAGGGTATTTACCCAGAATTGGGGAAATAGTATTTTGCACTGAACTTTACCCAATCATTAGAAACATTTTATACCCCACTAGCGCTTTAAGTGCAGCTAAAGTTGTTTAAGGTTAGACTGCCTAACAGTGACCACTTGAACCACTAATTCTTAATTCTTTACAAAATGCTTGCCTGCAGTCATTTGCAGCTGTACTTCTAAAACTACAGCTGCTTGCAGCCGCAGCCGAAAGCTCATGAACACAGGTCGAAAGTCACGGGTCATTTAACTTGTTTACAGTTTAACGCTTACACAGAATTAAAGGCACTTACCGACCGACACAGCGGCCATGTACCACCGAGTGTTTATGTGTGACGAAACACAAAATGATACCGAGGCTTGTCTCTCATACAGTTTCTAGGATAAATGTCGAATAAAGTCAATGAAAAAGTCAATGGAAACCCAGTCAAACATAGTAATGATAGGATGCTCATATAAACACGCACGCGTGCAATCAAACACACAGATACAGGTTGTATTGACTTCTCATTTTAAAATCTGATCTTCACCTATATAAGAGTATATGTCCTCGGAGTTTCACAATGTCTGTCTGGCGATGCTGATTACAAGGCAGAGATAATTAAAAATTACACTCTAGTTTGGTCCAGTTCAGTATAATTATGTAACTATTGCAAACGCGAGATAGGGTGCGGATTCTTGTTTCACACTGTTCCACTGAACCTACCTGACCCTCAGTGAAAGCTCGATAATTTTGCTGAAAAGTAGAAGTCATTTTTTTTTGCAACTGATTCCCTTTCACAGATGAAAATGTACACCAAGTCACTATAGATAAGTCACATATCTGTAGATCCCACCGTCTATCATAAAAGTCCACAAAACAGCAAGCAGATCGCTCTGTTGAATTACTTTGGTCCCAAAAGGCTGAAATGTCTGAAAATTACAAACTACACGAAAAGTCTGAAATTTTCTGAAACAGACTGGTTCAAAAGTCAGCACAGTCTGTAGTACACACCGGATGCAAAGTATAAAGGAATTGTGCTTTCGAAGTCCGTAAGACAAAGCAGAAAAATGGCTTGACCATAAGAGTCCAAGAGAAAGTCAAGTGTGGGCACAATATTCCCGCTAAGTTCTCATCCCTCCACAAGGGATAAACCTCCGTAGTATAATGAGACATAACACGAATCACTGCATGAGACAAAGGCATATTCACTGCATTCCCAAATGCGAATTTCATCGTATTTCCAGTAACTGGGCATCCATTGCGTTCAATTCTTTATTTGTTTGTCCCCCAGACTCTGACCATCAGTTTCAATGTTTAAGAAGAATGTCCTGTAACATGTAGTATCATGATAAACATTCACCACCATTAATAAAAAATAATTTTATTTTCTTTCTTTTTCCTAGGGTCAGAGTCTGGGTCAATACACGCCATCATCTACCACGACTTCTTTGATGGATCTGCTGTCGGCGCAGTCAGCGATGACTCGCAGCACCTTGGCCACGCGCCGGTCCAGGGCGTCCAGATGCGGTTGCAGCAGCACGGGGCTCGCAGGGTCGTGCAGCAGGGCGGCTCTCATCACCGCACTCAGCCGCTGCGGCCCGCGGTACAGACGCACCAGCCTCTGCAGCGTCGACAGGCGGATGGAGCAGCACTGCATCATGGGAGCCAGACACGACATCTCGTCTTGCGCGGACTTACCAAATCTGCAGAGAAGAACCACCAAGAAACATGAAACAGGAGGAAGATAAAAAGGGGACACAGATAAAAAAGGTCCCAAGTCTAGTGGTTGAAAAGGGGGAGGGTGAATTGTAAGTGGTTCACTGTGGCTAAGACCCGGCATGCGGATGTTGAAAACCAACCGTTACTCCTTTCATCATCTTTAAATTCTTTGAATTATGTACCCTGAGGATAGGTGTGCAGACTTGGGGATGTTTCAGTCACGTTTGGACGACGCAAGCGCGAGACATCGAATGAGGCAGAGAGGGAGACTGAAGACCAAGGGCTGGGTGACCAGTCGCCTAGCAGATAGCTAAGCTGCTAATACTTTATCATCATTTTAGCTCACTGCTAGGTTTAGTATCCAGCTAAGCGAGGTCTGTGTACCTGGGTTAAACATGTTTGTGAGGATAGTTATCGTGTTTCACGTATAACTCTTACACCGTAGATAAATCAACAATTTTGGGAAATCAAAATCTCGATAAACAAAACATTCAAGCTAGCTGAAAAAAAGAAGTCATTACCCTCGGCCGTTGTCAAGGTGGATGAGGAACGTGTCATTACCGAACTCACGAAACGTTTCATAGTGATGGCGATCAAGGTTGCCTGTAACATACACCCATTATAATAATCTGCCCCACACGTTCAGGAGTTTGAAAGAGGGAGGATATTGCAATAAAGTGTCATTAGAAAAGAAAGAAAGAAAAAAAAACCAAACAAACAAAAAAGACCGAATGAAGGAAAGTAAATATGCAGACAAGAAACAAGAAAGAACAGTTGAGTGCAAAAAGGCTATTTTGCTCTTTACGTAATTTATAATTTTCACCTTATTTTTGCAATGGTTCGCCGGAAGAAAATGTGGGAGGAGTTTATAAGAATTTGGTGCATGCTTACCCATTAAGAAATCCAAGACTGACATATCAATAATATCCAGAAGCCGACGCCCGCTGTCGTAAGGTGTTCGGTCCCTGACCTTCTCGCAAAGGTCTTCGTAGACTTCCCAGTAGGCTTTGCGGTGCTTACTATAGGATCGTTTCCAGGGATTGCGCCAAGTCTGTCTGTTCGCCATCTTTTCCGGTGGAAGGAAAGTCATAAGAGAGGCCTCCAACATATCCGGGTGGCCGCAAATCGGGTGGCCAGAGTCGCAGTAATAGGAGCAGTGTCCATGGAAACACAAATTTCCCGCTGGAAAACAGAAAATAGTTTTCGTTTTTAAGCTTTTAATCTTTTGAAATTCCTCTTTGAATTATGCCCCTCTTCTTATATAGCTATCTGCAGATTAACAAATCAAATAGGTACACGTACAATTCTCTCAAACTCACGACCACCGTGCTATGACAGGTTGCAGACCGGACAGGGTTTGCCCAGATACAGTGGAGACTAATTCTCATGTTTTAACTAACATTTTCAAATCTTAGATTCGTTTTGCAAAACGTTACGTACTTTTTCCTACGTCAAAGCGCAAAAACTAAGACAGCACAACCCACAAGCGGCAATCTATCAAACATTGATCACGCAGTCATAGGAACTCGTGTAACGGGCCTCGTGGAAAGCTCGGAAACTTATCTTTAAGACTTAGCCATAAGAGTTTTGTTGCTGACCGTCCATACGCATTACTCAGGTGTTGACTACCGTCTGAAGTCCACACAAGCCTTCGCAAACCTAGTCGCTAGACTATCAGACGGATTTAATCTCAAAGTCGGCCAAGGAAATAAAACCTGGCTTATGTCAAGAAAAAAAGGTGTTTAGTTACGAACTGCTGATAAAATGAACTCAGCATTCAGCGCTTCAACTCCTTTCCAGCTGGTCTTTCGGCAACCTCTTTGACCTTTAATCTGGGTCTGGTTCGCGTGTAGTTTTACAGAAACACAAAAACAAACATTGGAACAACGGATCATGTCTATGAATTATCAAACAATGTCATTTGTGTTCGTTTTTACGACGAACACCTTTAAGAACCAAGACGGGTATTTGTTTAATTAGGTCTGTAGCGTTCTGCACATGTCCAGGTGGCCGTCAGCAAGCGATGCATGCAGTCGTACAGGAGACGCCAGTGCTGACGTCCTCAAACATCTTAGATGCCCCCAACATCACACAGAATCGGATTCAAATGTATGTTAATTGCTCCTGTATGTTCTTGGGGTATTTGGGGAATTAAATAAATAATTCAGACTCAGATTATCGCACCTGGAGAGATGAAGAAAGTGCGTGCGAACTTGCTGTCCGCATGTCGGTGGATGTCCCTCGTGATGTTGAAGATTCGCCCTGCCACTGGGGGCACCCGGTTGTAGCCTAGCACCCTGCACACAGACACAAGACGTGGTGAGGAGCAAACTTTGGCTAATCTGTGTTTCTTATGCAGCCAGGACCATTACCTTCACATTACATGACAGGTCCTACCATGTGTTTGCGCATGCATTGTGCGAATTTCTTACGGGATAAGTGTTGTCACGCCTCACGATGTTTGTGATGCTGGTGAGACAGAAACTACTACATCATAATTAAGAAATGGAGGGGAGGGAGGGAGGAACGGTAAATTCATAAATTTGTCGTGTGATGCATCTCTCAAGGACGACAAAGAACACATAAGCCAACATGTGACCGCACGAGAGGCAGTAGGTACAGATGATGCATCTAGCAAATGTGTGTGTGTGTGTGAGTGAGAGAGAGAGAGAGAGCGTGTATATGTTTGTGTTGTGTGCGTGTGCGCGTGTGTTCGCGTATGCTAGCGTTTATGACTCATAGAATCCATTTTTGGCAGAGGATGCCGTGGTGCAACACTTGGAAAACCAATTCATATCCCGAAAGAACACAGATGGCAGACATGAACCTCCTTGAAAGTGCAGGTGAGTGTGGGGATGCACAGCCCTGGTGCATTACGTCACGGAACTGCTGGAACTGTCTGGACTGGTGGGGGAGGAATAATTATTGCAACGATCTCTGAACTTCTTAAACCAGTCAAGAAGTTTACTATTTTCATATATTTTCAGTAATTAAATTTACGAACAGTACATGTGTTGGTTTTTCCTGCACGTGTCGAGTTTTTTTTTCCACCTGTATATGGCGATCTGCAGAGACAAACTTCACCAGTCAACGTGTCCAGCCATTCTGTTATCTTTAACACGACACCTGACCTGCCGCTAGAAAAAATTTCCAAGACAAATATTTTGACCTAAGTACAGCACAACCCAGATTTTTATCATCCGGAGTAGGCGTTGAAATGTTTGGGCATCGAACACAGGGCATCCGGAGTCCAGACCATCATCGGAGCTGCCACAGCAACGCATAAAATAGTAGTCAGAGACGGAGAAGAAGGGAGAAGTGTGTGTGTGTGTGTGTGTGTGTTGGGGGTGGGGGTGGGGGAGTCAGATTAAGGGTGTTTTTATCTCCTCTCTCTGAATTAGAAACAACAATAACAATCAACACTGTGAGACGAGAAGCCAGGTGATGTTTAAGGCGGGGGCGAGGGTGGTTGAGGAGGGTGAGGGGCGTCACTTATCATCACGCCAGAATTAATTTTGAAGGATCTGAAACAGTCGCCTTGCTCTCTGGTCCGTGACCATTGCAATTACCAGTTACACTGGCTGGCCGTAACGTTGAAATTGCGCTGTCACTTTAGGCTTGGCCGGGGTGGTGTTGCTACCACAAGGTAGCTTCCCTTTCCCCCTCCCCAAGTAGAATACTTCAACCACAGTAATAGCCTTTGTACTCAAAGTGTTCCTTTACTTCTATTACTTTCTTGCAGACACGCTCTAGGCACAAAACCTATCTCTCTCTTTCACACACACACACACACACACACACACACACACACACACACACACACACACACACATAAAATAGCAGAGTAAATGAAAGCTCTAGAAGTTCTCTTTTCTCCCTCCCCTTCTCTCTCTCTCACTTCATCTCTTTTCCATCCCGATAGCTTTCTCTCCCACCCCGCCATTCCCCAGGATCGTCTCAAAATTAGCCTCATGCTTGCACCGTTTCTAAAGTTACGAAGACTTCTGCACTAATTAAGCTTCTGGCTAACTATGTTTTAAATGTTTCCAACCCGTGCGTTCCTTCATCTCTCAAGTGGCAAGAAGAGAGAGAGCAAGAAGCAGACAACATAAAGTGCATAGCAGGCGCGCTTTCCATTTACTTCCAGCAGCCGGTGTGCTTCCTCTCGCCACATCCCTGCAATTCCTTCGGCCTTCCTCCCCTCCCGCAACTTAGAAATTGTTTCTGACTTCCACTTCTTAAATTAATTCCTCCTTTCTTTCTCCAGACTCAAGCTCGTGCGTATCCACAACCTTTCAGGATCAACAGACACACATAACGACATAGTGTTTACCATTGATATCTTCAGCTGTTATATGTTCTATGACATGGCATATGTTCTACTGCATGGTCTAATTTACTGTATGTTGCGATTAATGATTTCAGATTAAAAAAAATATAATGATAACTGTTTTTGGTGAACCTTTTCATCTGAATTTTGTTTATACTCGTTAAACAGTAAAGAAATGAAAACAATTGAAATGAGCAACACAAGTAGTACTAAACTGATACTGATCGTCAGCTCCTTATTATGATAACTGTGTTGGTAAATTTTTTCGAGTTTTGCTTTTATACTCATTAGACGGTGAACTAAACAACCCAAGCACGGTGAAGCACCAATATGTTGAGTCTGACCTGGCGAGCGTTAACACTGTCGAACATAAAACCACTTCTCAACCACCGCGTCACGTGGTTTTTTTTAGCCAGGGTATTGAACAGTAACTAAATTACTTCAGTTGCTTGTGGCTTCTGCACACACACACACACACACAATCACACACACACACACACACACACAAAATACCTGTTTCTGCTTCTGTTTCGATCTCATAACGAAACACACTCACGTAAAACAAACAAACAAACAAAAAACACAAAAAACAAAACGCTTGACTAGACCTTTTCCGCAGAGGTTAAAAAAAACTATTCACATTAATCTTGTTACACAATTTACTAGCAAGAACATAGCTTCACCGGAAGACCCTCCATTCGAGACACGGATGCCTTTCCTATCAGTCTAGTTCAAAGCAGCCAAAGCCTCTTTTTTCAGTAATGAGATATTTGCAGTCATTTGTCTTCTTCTCAGTCACCTGCTGCACATTTCAGTAAGCCACAAAAGATAATAGTTTTTTTTCTTCTGTAGGACTCGCATTTACTATTTCGATATTTTTCTGGTTCGCTTCTCTATCTCTCGCTTTCACTGTGATTATGTCATTCATAATTATGATGATGTCATCTTGCAAAATACCTTTAAAACAGTTTCGGATTACTTACAAAATATTGCAGAATGTCACTTCAAGATTTGACATTAATAAAGAAAAGTATCACAACAGTATATCATTTTCCTACTGAAAGTTTTATTGAAGTCCTTGTCCAAAAAAAAAAACAACCCCCAAAATGCTCGAGCAATTTAAATTTTCACCATCCCTCCCATGCACATCATTTCTGAGTGATGTTTAATATTTTTCTCTCCTCAAGTTTTCAAGTTACTGGCTCAATATAAAATAAAAAATATAAAGTAAAATAAAAACGGTTTTAGCCCAAATTTTTTCCCCACACTATGGATTCGTCATAATACATCTTACTCAGCATATTTTAGCGCCCACCCTTTCCTCCCAACCAATTCCTTCAGCCTGTGTACGTTCTAGCGGCCACTCATTCCACCAACCACCATATTTTTTGTTGTTTTGCTTTAGTTTTTGCTCGTTAAAAATGTGCTAGCTTGAGTTTAGTATGAATGATCCATCAATGGATTTGATAAATGTTCTTAGTTTGTTTTTCTTACTTAAATTTTTTTTATAGAAATTTAGTGAACAGCTGTTAACCTGAACCATGCCAACATCTAAAACTATTTAACTTGTCTGCGCAAAGATCTAATTAAACATAGGAGTAGAGTAAATATTGCTGGCTAGGACATCCTTCATCTTGCAACACGATTCCAAGGCTTAAATAACTCTTTGGTATACAAATAGTGGAAAGGCTAGCGGAAAACGTGTGTGTGTGTGTGTGTGTGTGTGTGTGTGTGTGTGTGTGTGTGTGTGTGAGAGAGAGAGAGAGAGAGAGAGAGTTGGAAGAAAATTCAGTAAATCACGGTCTCGACATAAAAGAAGGCTTTCTACATTATTTCCTCACTCGTATTGCCTTCCATTGCATTCTCTCGCTTTCGTTTTCATAGAATCAACAAACGCATCTGTTAAAGGTTCAGTAGGTTGAAATGTTGTTTTCTAATGACCGAATAAAGCAAAAGATTATAATTATATGGACAGTCGACTCCGTGTGAAGTACGCTGACAGGTCACTCGTGTGCTGCCACGAAGCCTCTGTTGTTCTATATGAAGCGTGAAATTTCTTTACATCCAAGAAATTTGCTTCTTAATTATGCGCTGATTCATCTATTTTAATAGAGAGGGGTCAAAAATGTTTAAAATTATTTTCTACGTACCTTGAGAGTGTTCCTCATAATATTTATATACATTTTATGTTGCAAAAATGGGGTTGTCAGTAAGATAACCTTTGACTCTGTGATGCACCATCTTAAAGAAAACCGGAAAATACGCGGACATACCTTAATCCAGCGCATGCGCGTCGCAAGTAATCTGTCCTCGCGCGAGAGCTGGTGATCCATCTGATTAAACGTCCTTGGAAAAGCTCAGTGCAAGATACTTTTTGTGTTGGGAACCTGGCTGAATCCCCTCGTTCCTTTCTCTCTCTTTTTTTTTTTTTGAGATGCTTGCCTACATGCATTACATTGTACAGAAAGAGGTCAAGGACACAGATGCCAAAACTGTGTATGGATACATTACCACTGGCAAGGCTACAGTCAATGAGGGACCTAAAAAAAACCACGTGACGTCTGAAGTTTAACTTTTTCCCGCGCAAGGTGACGTTTGTAAGCGTGTACCTCAAGAACGGATGGCAGGAGGGTGGGGGATATTCACCCAGATTTCGGATAACAGTATTTTCCACTGAGCTTTGCCCAGTCAACAGAATTGCACCCGACTCGACCTTTAACATGGCAGACAGCTGCACATCCTCTAACGGCTCAAGAAAGGACAAGAAACACCCCCCCCCCAACTTTTTTATACCGACTTCGTAAGATCAACAGTGCCAGCAGCTCAGGATGTTACCAGGCAGGTCTGAAGAACTTTTTTCCCCTGCGACTGCTGTTGAAGGCGGATTTCCGCCAGCATTGACACCGGCTAGGGTTACATGACAACGTGGGTGGCGTGCTTGTTGATGTTATGTATGTGAGTGTGTGTATATGCATAATATTTGCATAGCCGACCTTTACAGAAAAGTAAACAACAAACAATAATAAAAACAGTTCTGTCGCGATGTAGCAATAGCGGATTTCCCGCATGCTGGGGTGGGTAAAGGCAGGAGTGGGTGTTTATACCCCTTCGTGGATGCACATCACTCTCAAGTCTCCCCGTACAGTTGTAAATCCCCCGGCTTACCTCTGAACGTCACTGACATTTTTAGGAATGAAAATGAGGTAAAGACACTTTACCTGCAAACCCATCCCCTCTCTCTTTTCCTCCTCCCCCTCTCCCCACAACAATCCTTAGCTCTGGTCTGGCCGTTAAGAAACGTCGCAGCTAAAACTCATGGGATGCTGTTATTATACAGAGGTTGGTGAAAGGGGACAAGGAGTCGCCTCGTTAGCCATCACACAGCTGCCACTACAACCGTCTCTCTTTGTCTCGCTTTGCCTGGGTGTCTTTTATGTTCATGTATGTGCATATGTGTGTGTTTGTGTATATATATATATATAGTGAGAGAGAGAGAGAGAGAGAGAGAGAGATGTGTGTGTGTGCGCGCGCGTGTTTCATGGATGTACACTTCCTTGTGTTCCTTACAATTTTCATCTTCACCTGACTAAAGGTCGAGAGACCTAACAAACGAGTTCCACAGAAATCGACAGTTTTCTTCTTTTTCGCCACCAAAGGTAAGGAGGGCAGATTTGGAGAGGTCTGAGGAATCGCCCCAATTCAACCGACTCCAGCAGGCGACATGTTGGAAGCATCTTGCTAGGTACTCTCATCATTCTTGTGCAAAATTAAAAGGCTGGCGCAAGAGCAGCGACACTCGTTGTTGCAGTGACGTGCAGCCAGGCGAGCGGCGTCACTTAGCGAGGCCTTCACGTCCAGTCTCGCGTGGCAGCGCGGGAGTAATCAAGGCAGCAGGCGTGTGAAAGGAGTCCGAGAGCTAACAACTCCGGCCGCCTTTTCGGCGCGTCTTTGGTCACGAGATTTCCCCGAGGACGAGCTTCTCGTCAAGATCCTTGACAAAAGGTCACGAGGAAGGGAGGGGGAGGGGGTCATCCTAAGCGCGAGCTCGATGCCTATGGTTGTTGCTTCCCCTTCAGTCTCTCTGCACCCTCCCCACTTCCACCCTTTTCTCCCCTACCACTGGAGTACAAATCTGCGTTTCTAATGGAGAAACCCCATGATTAAACTAGTCTTAGAGCTGACCTGATGGACCAACTATACCGATCTTAGTTTGTACCTGTTCTATGGCTGATCTGCCCCTTTTGTAAATCAGATTCTAGCTACAGACACACACATTTTCTATTAACTTCAGTCTAAACACAGTCTAAAGCTCTGCAGTGTTCACTGTAGCACATGTACAAACCACAAGTGGATATGTTTGTAGCATCGCGTCAAGCACTTGACCCACGGAGAACGAGAACGTAGACAGCTATCCTTCCTTCTTCCCACGAACACCTGCGCATCAGAGATTCTTTCACTAGTAAATTTGATTTGAAACATGAATGTGACAATAAACGTCCTTGTCCGCCTCTTCTCCTCCCGAGCGGGAGCAGTGTATTAAACATTTGAATGGCTGTCACACAAGCCTAGAAAGGTCGCCACAAAACCAGAAGTTCTGTTCTTCACGCACTCATGACTTCTCGGAGTTCACAAGGTATGCGTCAACTGAAGATAAGAGGACTTTTCAGCGACTAGCTTCGATGACAGAAGAGTCTTTCCTACGAGTGAGGGTCATAAGTAAGAAAAAAGAAAAATCTTTGTGGGGCTGTACTCATGAAGGAGAGGTGAGAATACCTCAGGTCTTTTAATGGATTGGAAACGTTATCCTGTACTTCCTATAAGTGCGCAGAGCTATGAGTTTGGCAGGTAATGTAAGGATCCCCGTCGGCGTACCGTCTGCAGCATTGGCTTCAAAGGGTTTGCTAGGGCTGTATGTATCATACAGCTGCCCCTCTCTTCACATACTACGACATGTGTTTTCTTATTGAAAGGCATGCACACACCTTTGAGCCGTACGATGACTAAGTGGCCTGAACGGAACGCCCTGCAGACGTCGTCTCTAAACTAACAACTTGCGCAAAAATCTAAAAAGAAAGAAAGACAGGAAGAGATATTGTGGTTCCCGCTATGGCGAACGTTTGAGAGGAGGAATGGGTGGTAAAGACGGGTCGACCTCGCCTTGGGTGGATCTTAAAGATAGCTAAAGGTACCCGCAGCAGTTGTATTGAGATACGTACCATAAAAAAATAATTCAACTTAAATAATATTTTTTTTTAAATCACCGTGCTAAAATAAGGCTGCTGTACATTGCTTGACATTATCTCAAACTACTGCCTGTGAGTTACAAACAAGTCCCCTCCCTCTTTAGTTCTTCATCACACTATCCCCCAAAATCAGGTAATCAGCATGGGTCTGAAGCACTTTCCCTCATTAAAAATAACGAACAAACTAACCGAGTTGGAAAGAAGTAGCCAAGAAACTAACAAATTCAACCAATAAAAACGTCAATAAAACGTACTGAACAACTTCTGTTACGAATTAAATCTTGTAGCCACTTGTGTGAAGTGTCGCCCGACGGCCTCCAAAGCTTTAGCGGGTATTTGACCCCGCGTGACCTGCCGGTGTTGGCCGCACGTCTGCGACCCGGTTCGTCTACCCTCTACAGTCTACAGTGTCTACAGCATTCTAACAGGTGCGCGAGCGAGTGTGACTGACGCAAGCCTTGGTACCAGGAATGTTGGGTGTGAGAGAGCGCATGCGTGACAGGTAGATTCGAGATGTTACTAGATGCTGTGTACATTGTATATAAGCCCTGAGAGTGAGTGTCAGCAGCAGTCGGAGCGAAAGTAACAGAGAGAGAGAGAGAAAGTATGGAAGGTATTGTAGGAGTGTGTGGCAGTTAACTTCTTGTGTTCTGCGTGTGTCGCCGATTTGCTCGCGTGTCTGCAAGTGAGGACCATTTACATTAAAACTGTAAATAAAGTGTTTGTTGTTGGACATCTCTTCGACTGGTACGACTCAGTTACTTGGAGAGGTTGGCACTGTAGATTGGGGACTCACAAACGAGCCTCTGACGCATAGGACTTCGTCGCCAATGAACATCACATTTCTATCTTTCACAGTAACATCTGGTAACACTGTGAGCTGTTTGATCTATACTTTACCCAGGGACAAGCAACAAAACAAAACAATAAGATTAATTAAATAATTGTAAACAGCGAAGGGTCTCTGACATCCCATGTTAGCAAGTCTTCTTTAAAAAATTGTCATGTGTTTTAAGGTCTGTTTGCTATCAATAATTTTCACAAATTAGATACCACTGCCAAAGATCAACCAACAACAAATAAACCCAAACATGAATTTTATTTTTCAAAGTTTGGAACGTCTTCATTCTAGGTAGCTAGACTCCCTGTGTGCCTCCTGCACATATTCACAAGCCAGGTGTCCACACATACATTACATAAACAGTTGACAAGAAAAAAAGCTAACAAAGAGCAGATTGTGCCTGTTTCCTGCTTTGCACTCGCCTTGTCACAGAAACCCTGGGAAGAAGTAATTGCACCTCTTGTTTTGCACACTTTTTCAGCAACGTGGCAATTTTCTGACGTGCAGCTGTCATTTCATGAAACATATTTCACTGCTGTTTTTTCTCGCCCATTAAATGCATCTCAAAAAGGTAAGTATTCGGTATATCACACCATTCAGTAAAACATTTACTATTTGCTGCGTTGGCGGATTCGATCCATGCCATCAACGTCCCGTCTAGATTAAGGGGGAAGTTACTTGCAATACTCTCTGAATTACGAGCATCGGAGTCAGGTTCATTTCCTGTCTCTCCAAACACACATTTGTAAAAAGTTTTATTCAAATATCTTTCCTTTCCTATCAACGTCCAAAAGAAGTGTATATCCCTGTTATTGCGACCAGAACTCCCTCCCCTATTCTCTCTTACCTACACACGCAGCCATTGTGTGCTAAGTATGCACACACCAACACATTCTTCGTGTATGGTACTTACACACGTCCTTCCTGTTCGTGTCATTCATTTTCGTCTCCCCCTTGTCCCCTTCCTCCTCAGCACTAAATCATCACAACCCTGTGTGTCCCGTCACCTCATGACTCCCTGTGCTGGCGGGAGTTTGTCTAATAAATCTGTCGTGCGGGAGGCTCTAGTTCGTGTCCCAGACAGCCATTATATCCGATTTACATTGATCTGGCCAATCGCCACACAATTCATCTGGGATTCTGTTCCACGTATCGCCATCGTAAATCTTGGCACGCCTGGGGCTTTTCTTGTGCATGCATGCGTGTGTTCGTGCGGGTAAGGATATAGTGCGCGCGCATATGCAAATGTGTGTATATATATAAATATACACATTTACCTACATATGAAACTGTACGTGTCCGCATACAAACAAGCATATTATAGAGATATATGTGTACGAGATCGTGTGCATGCCGTAGCAGTGTGTTTGTGTGCGTGCAAGCGATGCCTCCGTGCATAATGTGTGCATCGTGCGATATACATTTGTGTTACTGTGCTCTACAAACATCACCATGCACATGCAGTCACATGAACTGACGTCAAGATTGTGCATGAATACCTTTACGTTGTGAATTCTTCAGCCAATGGGAGAGCTGGAAATATACGTTAATTAGGCAATATTGACGTCACAATTACTTTGATCTCTTTCTACGCACAGTGATGGCGATGTTTGTCGGTTTGTATCTCGAGAACGGAAGAGAAGGGAATGAACATTCCCCCAGATTTTGGAAGAAGTATATTGTACTGAGCTTTATCCACCAATAAGAAAAAAATGCATACCTCACTAGTTCTTTAAGCTACATAAGTACAGGCTGTACTGACGTGGTTACTTTGTTATTATGTGTGTCCTGTGATTCACTGTCGAGGTTCATCGCCTGTTTCCCATCTGACAGTCCTCGTTCAGACACTTGTATCTACTGTTTGTCTTTTTTGTGTGTAAACTAAACGAAGAAGGTTTTGTGTGTCTGTCATTAGGTTTTTTTTAAAATTTTGTTTCGTAACAGCCCCCTCTCGCTCACACATATTCGTCCCTTCAGTTTCACAGGCTGGCGGTTTGTTACTTAATGGGCCACGATATGGAGCCGACGGTAGCGCCCCCCCTAGGCGAGCGACGTAATTTCTAGCGCCAGGATGGCCAGAAACGGACTGGCAGAACCTCAGCCGAAGGCAAGCAGTCAAGCGTCTGGACTTTTTTCTATTATTCTTTTTTTTTGTGCAGTTTTTTTCCAAGCAAGAATTACAAGCTTTCTCTATCTTCAAAGGCCGGTCTTATTACGCTCCCATGGCGCATGCGCCGATGAGGCTGGCAAGCGCAAGCAGCGCTACAACCGTTTCTTTGCGCGAGTATAAAAAAGGAGGAGAGATGGTGGGGGGGGGTGTTAGGCAGTGTGGCTCTTGGGATATAAACTCGATCCGCATTACAAACGGCGGCCCACTCGAGCCGAACAGGCGTTTCGTGGCCGCCCGTTTCAGTCACCAGAGGAGGAAACCATACACGCATGTTGCCAGCAGCGCTTTGATGCAAACATGAAAACATGGAAAACGCGGAAACCAAAGCGGGTGGAATGAGTTCGCTCCCTGGTCTCCCCCTACTCTCTCTCCCTAGTTGTCGCTCTTCCCCTTTCTCATCCGTCAATTTTAAGTCAAAGCGTGCATCAAGCAAACTGTTCTGCAAAAAAAAAAAAAAAAAAACAACAGCACAAACTCTAATGACCTGCACAGCCTGCTGTAAAACAGAAATCCACCAAAAACACCCCCCCCCCTTCAAAAAAAAAAAAACCAACAAAAAATCAACAACCAAGAAACAAAAACATGGACGTAGGGTTCTGCGTGAAAAGGCCCCAAACGTCAGGTGACATCTGATACACTGTGATTGTAGTAATACGTCGGCAGGTAACTGCGAATTTTCAACTTTTTAGGATCGTGCTCGTAACTAGAAGTTATGGTGTTTTGGTTTGAATATATCATATTTTTAAACACATTTCAAGCCTGCTTTCTTTGGCTTTCATCTTGGAAAGTTTCTAAATTAATTTTAATTCTAAAAAATATTAACTACGTGTGGACGTGATATGATGAACCAGTTTTTATACACATGAGAATAACATCAGCTCTGCTGTTTCTCTGGGATGGCGGAGATGAAAGTTCTCACTGCATGTTGACAATGCAACAAACCTTGGTGCACTGTCTAGCCACTGCCCAACCTCCAGCGATGTATTACAACAACAACAACAACAACAATAATAATAATAATAATAATATGCAATGTCGGCTGTAGATGATTTTGTTCAGTTGTAAACTAGGCGGACTAGAAGTTTCATATCAGTCACAAATAATTCAAAATCACCTTGAGAACAGTGTTGTAAAACTTAAGCGACAATGTGTGTGAGGCAACGAACAATGAGTATAAAATGTAAATCAATTTAGGCAAACAATGAACACTGCAGCAACATAACATGATTTTCAACAAATCACCGAACACTTAGCACATCGACCAGCTGACAGAACTACGAACTGCATAGGGGCGATCTTTTAAAAACGTTTTTAACTTTGCTTCTTGAGAACAGTTTTAAGTCTTAGAAACATGCAACTGGCCCCAGTGCCCATACATAATTCATGAAACATTTACTCTACTGGTACTTTACCCTAGCTGGGTAAGTCGGCTTAACTCAGTCAGCGACTAAAACCCCGTATTTATGGACTCTGGGTAGACCTACATAAGTCATCTTTAGCAGCTGGTAATTTAACAGAGAAGCCCCCGCTCCCTCTTCCGATAACTTTCTCCCCACAGCTTAATAGATATAGTGGTGATTGATTTATTTCAACAGAAGCGAACACGGAATTTTTCTAGAAATAACAAACAAACAGGACAGACATGGTACAGAACTGTTTGATATGAATTATTGAATTCATATAAAATATTGAATTCATAATAGTAGCAGAAACCATCAAATAAGAAGCTGAATAGCGCAAAATAGGATTTTCCCGTCGGTCATTTTGTTTTGAAATGAAAAAACATTTAGTCGTCTAAAACCTGTTAGAGAAACATCAATTAGAGTAAATACATTTCCACAGCTCCTTGCTGTCTTTTAGGACTTTAAAAAGTTTGTCCTTTGAGTTTATAATTTCCCGCCACAGCCTTTGATCCACAAACACATGCGCAATGCCACCTTCTCCTCGGGAATCTCCCCTCGTCTTTAATAAATATACTGGTCGTTAGATAACCACCTTCTTACTGGCTGATGAATCGGAAATTAGACTGCCTGTTGTGCTAACCAGTAAGTCCCTTGTCCAAGTTTTTACCCACATTTGAACTGCTGATGTCCATGAATACGATCCTTAACATAAACCCCCACCCCAGGGTTTGTTCTACCTTCCCTAAATTGCCTACAGGTCTAGCAAGCCCTCTGTAACCGCAGCCGAGGACTATTCACAAGACAGGGTCTCGTAGATTTTTAATCGACCTCCAAGGTGAGAGGCTGCTTCCAGGTATCGGACTAAGTGACACTTCCGGTCTCTAATTAAGCCTTGCGTAAGGTTACCGCTATTTCATCATTACTTGATGACGACGACTTACCTGTCCAGGTGAAAGGCTGCGATCTCAGCGTGGTGTCTCTCGAAGTCAGCGAAGTAGAAGTGATCAGGAAGCGTCTCTGTGTTGCGCGGGAACCTGTTGCATAGTTACAGGTGGAATGGGTAATCCACTACTATCAGGTAAAACAGAGAAGAAACAAAAAATCGACACTACAGTCCAATTCTGTATAATGGAAAGTTTAACTCCCTTGATCTCGAGTTATAAAATACGACGATTACATTAACTTTATTATATAGTCATAGGAGCCTAAGCATCAATTCTTATATTGACAGGTAACAGTCCAAAGGTGAAGAGAAAACCTAGTTGGCAATGTGCTAAGCGGGAGCCTGAGGGAAGACACCTGTGAGCCGCCACCACGAAATGAGTCTTAAGTAGCACAGAGCAGTTTCGCAGTAGAGGTCCAGAAAGATGATTAGGGTCAACTCTTTAAAAATGTATTTCTTGGTTATTAAGCAAACACAAAGAAATGTAGAATCAACAAACCGGAAGAGAAATGAATACAGAAAGTATACATTTAAATGAGACAATTAGTCTGGATGTAGGATACCGTTTCTAAATGTAAATGAACGATGAAACTCTGGCTTCCGATTCTTTCAACAGCTTTAGTTTTGCTCAGGCCGGGCTAATTAAAACAAGAAGACGGAGCGAAAGAGTGGGGAGAAGAAGGGGAGGGAGGGGAAAGAGAGAGAGAAGGCTGCTCACGACTTCCGGTCTAGATTAAGGGCCCCGTCATTCTACATACGCCTCGTGTAAGTGAGCTCTGCCATGCACAAGGGGCGAGTACTGGCGATGTCTGTGGGATTCGTCTACCCTGTCATCGCCGAGTTCGCTGTTTAATGCAAACTGCCGACACGGCCACCGCAATGTCTGTTCCAGACAGACGCGCCGCCAGGAAATAGTTCTCTCGGGACTAGGGTAACACTGCAGTTCAAGCTTCTGCCTTCTCTTCCCCTACACTCCCCCCCCCCACAATTCTCTCCCAATTCCGTCTCCCCAAATAGACTAGATGAAGTTACTTTATGTACATAAGCTGCCCAATAATGTAAAAAAATATACAAATTTCCACAGATCAGATCAGTGACAAGAATTATAGTTTTACTGTCAGGTGATGATGGTACCTGAAGTTTCTGTTGCTGCTGAGAGCAAATAGCCGTAAAATCTTTCCCGAAAGTTTTCACAACCTTGCTTCGGCTCTGACCTGCCCCTAACTTTGAACTTGCTTTACTTTATTTGAACCAATAAGTATATTACGTCCCTGCTTTATTATTAGGTTGTACGGGGGCAGCTTTATACGAAACATTTATGACAGATTTGTTTCCTTTTTGCGAAGCTAGTTATCGTAATGTTAATGCCTATATACGGAGAAGGATTCGTTAGGGATCGTTTCCCAAACCTTCTTTATGTTTATTATAGTTGGGGATAGGGGTAGGAGGGGGAACTTCGCGGTATATGATTTAAAAATCACCAGATGTTTCCCCACTCCGAACAATGCTCAGCTGTTGCAGGCCAACGAGTGACAGACTTGTGTCTTGGCAAGAACTTTCTAAGCTTTTATTCAAAGTATGATTTGTAATGTCACAACACGTGCCTCGTGTTTGCATGCTTGGCTGCTCGAGCTACTCTTGGTGTTTGAAGTCTGATCCGCTTTCATCTGCACCTCATGGAACGCCGGGCATTTTACGAGGACCGTCTGTTGCAGTGGTTAGTTGGATACTGTTGCGCGCGCACCTCACATCAGCAGACGCAAACTTCCGGCATGTTCTCTCACAACCGGCCGTCAGCAGTGGTAAGGTTCCTGGGTGGTTTGCCGCAAGTTTGCGAACGTCTGGTTGCGATTCTGCAGCATTACTAAAGTCACTATTATGGCCTGTAGGTCTTGTTTTGCCATGTACAGCTTAGAAATCTTCTTGACTGAATTGTTCTTCATTTGCTCTTTTTTTCTGTTGAATCATAAGACATCGTTTGATATCGCTCTGCTGATGTGTTTTGTTTGCAAATGAGCGTTAAGGGTTGAACGTAACCAAAGGAACAACCGATAATTCTACCCCCTCCAACACTCACACACACTTTTGAGTTTGGTCTGTTATAAAACCCTAACAGATTTGACCGTATCTGGTACACACAGGTGAAAATCAGTTTTAAAATATTCACGCGTTGAAAGCGGATGGTTTTAGCACGCAATACTCACAAAAGAGTGCGTGGGTTCAGTACGTGGGTGCGAAAATCGACAAGCATCTTTTGATTATATTTCTTTTGGTATGGTTGTGAAGCAAATTACAGAACTTTGCCCACAGAAAGTAGATTTTGTTTTAATCATCACATTCTTCGGCGACTGGGTAAAATCATTTCTATAGGTGCTGCGTGTTAACAGCTGCTCGCTGGGACGATCTGTCAAAGTCACGAGACATTAGTTTTCCCATCTCGTCTTTCTCATTCGAGTTCTGCACGACAGAACCGTTTCGATTCCCGTTAGACAGCGAGCGCAATATGATTAATACATGCCAACGTCCACAAATAGCCCAGCAAGCGTTATCGCAATTGCTTTACGTGATCACAACGTGATTCACACGTAGACGCGCGCGACTACGTCCAAAACCTGCCGTGTTGCCACAGCGAAGATGACGACAAACTACTGCAGCCGTCTGAAGATGAAACAATGAAACGGCCTGCACCTCTTTCTTCTCTCGCCAATCTGTCAGGTCGATCGAACGGGGGAAGAACAGGAACGCTGGCTGAATGGTTAGGTGTACTGGGTTCTGCAGCAATTTCGTCTACAGCCGTGCACGTCCCCAACCGAAATACTACGCATCTCAGCAGTCCACGGAAAATAGGCTACCAGGGGGAAAGCCATGCAATTTCATATGACGGTCACCTGGGGGATTTGCTTTCATAAGGAGACGAATTACACTTTGATTTCCAGAGCGGGAGGAAAAAAGAGCGTTTGTGCTGGCTACTTGAAGCGAGAGAAGCGATCGTCACAAGCAAGACAAAGTCATTGACACTGAGAATGTGCTTCAGTGTATGAGGTCGGGACCTCGTTCGTCGACTTGGGCGACAGCCTTTGTTATTACCTGGGCTGGTCAAGAAATAGCCACCTAAGAGTTTGTGAGAGTTCAAGGTAAACGAAGTTGATGTTTCCACATGTCTGCCAATAAGGCGATGAGAGAAAGAAAAATAAGAAAGAGAAACTTGGATGGAAGAGACAAAAATAGACATAAATGTATATGATTTATTGAAATGTAACCAAGAAAGGGAAGATATGACGTGGATGAAAAAAAACAGATATTGAATATGCAGCGGGATTACAGATGAATGTGTTTTACAGAAATCTGCATAAAGGGGGACACAAATCCGCCAGTAGATCGACAGTTCACGTCCTAACCAAAGACGCCTACATGCCAAGATTCCCGCCATTACAACAATGGACAGACAGACGGCACGCATCAATAAATGAATAAGCAGACAAAAAGCGACTTGTAAAGGCTTCGTCAAAACTTACTGCTTACCTCATTGGCTTAAACAGCGCCTGTCCTTCATCTTCAAAAGTTACGAGTAGTTTGAGTTGGGTTCCCCCCTCTTTTTGCTCTGTTGACACAGCAGTACCAGTCCATCTTAGGCAAGCGATAAAGGAGAGTTTAGATCTTCTCACACCTCTCCTTCTTCGACTTTTTTTCCAGTCTAGTCTCTCTCTCTCTCTGCCCACTTTCCCTTCCTCCCTCATAGACACAAACACAAAACTTGACATACCTATATCTATAACCTCTTTGGTGACCATGTCCTCAAGTAGGTTTCCAACAGCTGGATCATCCGGGTCATACAAAAAATGCTGATGGATTCCTACGTGAAACTTTTCCCAGTTGGTCATCCTGGAAGGCAAATGACACACAGTTTTAAATACCACACCACACATCTATCCCTGTCTTATGTGATCCAGGTCAAAAGCATTCCGATTCGTACATGCATAACATTCAGGCCACTCTTATAAAAAATTTTTTGGCTGTGACTATTAATCCTGAAGTTCAACAGAAAGTCATCGAGGCCATAAAATACTGAGAATGGAAAAGGGCGGGCAGAGAACCCCAAATATGGGAACTCCTGCTCAAGAGAAGTAGCCAGCTATTCACACACACACACACACACACACACACACACACACACACACACACACACACACAAATCATGTTTTGTTTGCTTGCCGATGCGTGCATAATCTGAGTCTGTCTTCCTGTTTCTCTCTTTGTGTGTGTGTGTGTGTGCGCGCGCGCGCGCGTAGGGTACAACAGAAATCTTATCGTGCTTTCCTCTCCTGCCCACACCAAAATACAAAATAATTCATTTAAAATGTGGGCGGTCTTTTCTCTCTCTCTCTCTCAACAGGAGACATTTTCGGTTTCGTTTTTTCTTTTTCTTTTCTTTTTTTCTTTTTTGGTCAACGGTCTATCATGGAAACAATCACCGTAAAAGCTGGCGCGCATCTGACGTTACTCCGAGATGGTGAGCTGCATGTACTCGCACAATTAACATTCACAACGAAATAGAAGTTGACAAACGCCACTTCGGCAGTATCGTCTTCGTGCACGAAAAACATCAACACCTACCCGTTTAGCTTGTTGAGCACAGGTGTGCTCGTGCCTTTTTTCTATTTTTTTTTAAACACAGACTCCGTTTGCCAAGACTGCAAATTAATAGCTGCCAAGTTAACTTTCTAAAAACTATTCACACTTGCTAGTCAAAGTGAGAAAAGGAACACTGAGCATCTGCTAAAGACGAACGGACAACTTGTATATACAAAGATTATTTTTACAGGGGTTAGTGAGAACTTAATATTGAGAAGACCTGACTACTAGCGAGCCAGACAAACAGTTATGTCTGAGACGGGACGGACAAAAGACGAGAGGGAGAGGGGAACCAGAAAATTTGAGACTGTGCATATGTGAGTTAGCTGTGCTGGCCTAAGAATATAAAAATACGTTCACGAAATATTTGCACATTCTGTCCGCAATAAACAAATGGTGGTCGCTACAACATGCAATTTTTCAAAACCGAAAATATGCGACTAAGTGCTGATTAAACTGGTTGATAAAGGGAAGACAGCGCGTGTCTGTACGGAGCAGCTTTAGTTTTTTTTTTGAACTGGCAAAGTTCAAACCCATTGATGTTTTTGATATTTTATAATTCCACAGACGGGGTTTCTAGAACCATGACTGGGTTTTAACTAAGCATCCAACTGATAGGAAAATATTTCGTCTCAGCTACGATGCGACTCCATAACAGGAAACTGATGGCAAAGAGAATGAAAAAGACGACTGATCAGACGACTGTCGTCTGCCTCTCTGCAACCTCCGACGTTGTGCAACCTAAATCTCCAGAATTTTAAACAATGCCGAAAGACCGACTGTCCTCCCACACCGGCCCTCTGGCAGCAAAGACCTAGACAAGAAGGATCGGCGCACCTTCCACAAGGGGGGGGGGGAGCGGGGGAGCAATATCCCCGATCACGAACCGATAACTCTCCGTTCAAACAAAGACCTCCGAGCCACAGACACGAGCAGAGTGCCCATCGAACACTCACTTCCGGTACTCCTGGACGCATCAAGAACGTTCGAAAAAAGCTGCTTCCCCCCGCCTCAACGGAACTACCTAGAAATGTACTTTAGAAATTAAGTTTCTCTACGAGCCATCGTTCGATGGGGCCTGGGGGCTGACAGGTTCAGCAGACACACAGCGCCAGTCATGCAACAGAGAGTAGTTTTGCGTGTACCGGCGACGTGGGAAAGAGTTGGTGGCTGGAAGTGGGGGGGGGAGGGGCAGAGATTTGCTGACGGGTCTCTAATGTTGGTGCAAGTTTTACTTACATACATATAAATAAAGGAATCGTTTTTACCGATTTGTATAATCGTGTATCCAAAGCATAAAATTTAATAATACTGATTGGGTTTTAACAGACGGGGCCTGATTTCTCTTCCCCACTCTCCACCGCCGCCCCCAAATTGTCCTCTCCTAGCATAAACAACACTGGTTGTATCTCCTTCTCTAGTCGCGAAGTTGAGTGAAGCTAAATACCATTCTCTCTCTCTTACCATACGATCCAAATAATGTGTGCATGTGTTTTTCATTTTTTAAACACACTGGGAAAATAATATTTGGTTTGTTAATAAAGCTGCTTAAGGTCTATACTAGCGAACAAACCTCAGCTTGGTCTAAAATTTTAAAAAAAATGCGTAGGCAATACCATATTTTAAAAACAAAGGTAAAGGTAATTCCCTAGCCTTTGGAACTGAGATGATGAGATCGCACTAATCTCGAGATCAACGTCTTGTTACGTCAGTGTCTATCTCTCCCTCGCCGTGTTTCCTTCCCACCCGTCTACGGTGTCGGGTATTCATTTAACAGCTTGACCAGCTGCGGCTACGTGCCTCGGACACCGTGCTCGAAACACCCGCTTATTGCCTTCCGCTACCCGCTTTCACATTGTTAAAAACTAAGATTTGAATCGGTTGGACTGACAGACAATGTTTTCTAACGCAGAAATAGGCATGAATGCGAGTATGAGAGGCGGGAATATATAAGGCTGCAAAAAGTAGTCAGCAGGTGAAGCCGCCCATCAACTGAAGAAGCCAGTTCATGAAAGTAACGAGACGAACCGCCCAAACTCTGCTGTGGAATAACAAGTCGTTTTCCTTACAGGCAGGTGGGTTTCTGTAGCGGTTGTCGCAGGAATTAATTCACAAGACTACCTAAAGATAAATGCCTCTGATCCTTCCACCACTTAGCGCACGTCCACTACTATCATCGCTTACTATATGTCCCCCTTAACATCGACTCGTGTAAGCAGTGGACCCTCCCCCCCCCCTCTCCAGTAAAAGTAGGTAAAGGGGTACGTAATGTCCTGGGGCCAGATGCACGACACATTTTTAATGTTAAACACTTAAATCTATTTAAACATAGAATGCTTCTTAACGCGGTGCACAATACAATTTCAGAACTTTTCTAACTAAAGCTGTTTAAAATAAAGTCACATTTTAGCTCCCGTTAACACACGCTATGTAAAAATGACAGTGCCCATGGTAAATAAGCGAATAGGTAAATCTTCGTACACAATGGGAGCAGAACTGCCGAATGCAATGTCTATTTGTCAAATTCAAGACTAGCAGATCAAAGTTTCATGCATGGTTGTTGAGGCGAGCACGGTGATAACAGTGGGACAGAACGCTGCATACATCACCACACCAATCGACAAGCTAGCTTAACTACTTCAAAAAGATGACAACTGCCTAGAAATCTTTTTCAAAAATGCCACGAAAATTAATGTTAACCGATGAACATTGAAAGCGTTAATAATTGCATTTTATTTTTAATCGCATAGTTGATCTGTGATTTCGTCGTTGCAATCTCTTCAATAAATATGGCCTTATCGGCCATATCGGCTTCTCGAGATACAAAACCGCTTAGGAAGTAAGTCGTTTTACTTTATCATGGGAACACGAGGATAGGTACCCACAGAATATGCCGGGTAAGAACCAGTATTCATGGATTCTTGGTAGGCCTACACTAAAATAGTTTTAGCAGCCGGTGGTGTATACGGGGACCACCCAACCCCCAACCACCGATCTTCTTTCCAATAACTTCCTCACATGTTGGGGAAAAATGGCAAAGATTAGTTGTTCATCAGAAACGAACACAGAGCTTTTCTTTTAAAAAAAATGAGTTTCAAGAAAGTTGATTTATATAATGGTACATAACTGATTGGTACATTTTAGTACCGTTTGTACTATGTCGTTAATCTGAGAGTAGCAGACGCCGTTAAAAAAATGAAACTGAAAATCCCAACAGACATGAGGCCTTTTGGGTCCTACCCCCTCCTCCATCAAATAAACGTTAATTAATATTTTAGTCGTCTGTTATTTGCACGAGGAGCATCATTTGGCCAGCTTCTTGCTTGCTTTTGTTTCGGTTATTATAATGTTTCTCGTTTTGGTTGCATGTTTCCCGACTCGCCCTTTCACTGAAGAACGCATGCGTAATAGCAGCCTTTAACGGGAATTCTCGCAGCTCGTTTCACTTACTCAATGGCTCATAAATCGTGGAAAACAGTTTTGCCTGTTGGGTTATCTTAACTCACGGAAAAATGTTCGCAACCGATAATTAGTTACTGATATGATGATGATGATGATGATGATGATGATGATGATGATGATGATGATGATGATGATAATAATAATGAAGATTTGACATCATGTATTGAACACAACGCACGATAGTTGTTTTCGTGTTCAGAATAATTAAACCAACTTTGGACCATGTTGGGACCACTCATCTCAAAATGATAGTTACCGAGCAAGACGAAGGCTTCAGAAATGGCGTTTGTCTTGGTTTTGTTCTTACTCTCTGATGAGTGAATGGATGACCGGTTGATATCATTATTGTTGTCGGATGCGTTGATTGGTAGTTTATTTATTACCATTTCTTGTTTTGTGTGGATGAGTGATATTGTAGCTTTTATTACTGACGTGCTCTGGATCACAAGGATCAATAAAGTATCAGTAATTTCTGAAATTAATAAAACACGGGCCACGTGTTGCCATCAAAAAAGAAAACATTACCGACGGATGAAATTGTTTTTAATTCTCACTTCGCTGTCATGAAGTTGAAATGTAATGTTGTGCAGTAACCAACACACCAACTTCAAAAAACAAACTTCACGTGCGACTTTGTTAGTTCACAGAAGCACAACGTCAACAGCGATGAAGCAGTATGCCTAACGACAGAGGTCACGCGGATTGGCTGGTTCCTGCACATGGTTTGAGGGTTGGCAGCCTCTAGGGGAATATCAATAGCCCGCAGGCACTCACACATCTTTCACTCTTATTACCTTCACGCGGGCTCTTTGATCTAATTAGCTGACGCCCACGTTCCTGGCATTTTGCGCGAGCGGACGGCACTGCGGCTGACGGATGCTAGAAAAGCGAGGGGCTCCGCGCATGCGTGGTAGATTGGAATTTTACACGCTCCTTATGTCCAACTTTAGTTAAAATGAGGAAGTGGAGATAAAAGTTTTCTTCGACAGCAGATCGATGGCGTAAAATTACAGCAAGCATCATTATTTTAAAGAGTAAAGAGTAAATATTTCTTCAATACACAGCAGCACGTTCAATTATTCATTGTCATGTTGCGTATGTGTTTGCTGTCATCCCTCCCCTTTAAAATCGCGAAACTAGAGTTTTTCCTTCTTATGAATGTGAAACAGTGGATGCCTGCACTGGATGAACACAGCGCCCGAGGCTATGTGCTGTCTGTTTCATTACCAATCACAAAATGATAGAGAGTGCATGCAGGTACACGCAAGCAAATAGAAGACAAGCGTTTCGTTTTCACGAAACCCTTTTTTTTCACATCTCGAGTGGGAGTGTACGTCTGCTTAGTCAGCCGTCTGGTCCACACAGCACGGATGTCAACTACAGTTGCACCTAAAGTTATGCATGGAAGGCGCCGCCCGAGTTGTCTGTCCATTTAACCTCACACCATGACGTCCCCTCCTCACCCAAATTTCGCCACCTCGGATGTAAAGCTTTCAGGTGTGTGTACTAAAGCGTATTTTGGTGGCAGTATTTCATGCACTGATTGGAAAGGTATTTTAAAGTCTCTCTCTGTGTGTTTGTGTGTGTGTGTGTGTGTGTGTGTGTGTTTACCCGCGTCATTTGGTCTAAATCTCACCACAGATACGGTCTTTGGTATAACATTACAGATGCTATAAGTAGTATGGTCCACGATTGTTTCTTCGGACAAGTCAGCATGGTGTGGGTGGTGGACTTCACAAACAAAGTACTGCCAGAAAAGAGCAAGGATTTATGTTAAAAATCTGAAGGGGGTTTCATCCAGCTACTATTTTCTCGTGCAATTTCCATCTTAAATAAAAGTTATTTCAGCAGCAAACAGGAAAGAGCTGTTTTCAGATCACGCCTGCTTGATATGACAGCGATACGGCGGTGGACTACGTTCAAATACGGTCACCCTGACCCTAGTTTACAGCAGTCTCTCCACCTGTCCTACCCCCCTACCCCTCTGCAACACCCGTCGGCTGTACTTTGAAATTTTGCGATGAACCGGCGATTTCCATGGTGAATTTAATGCGAATGGAGGAGGGGGGAGTAAGGAGGGGGGGGCATAACTGATAAAACGTTTGCTGTCGTAATGGCAGTGTTCTCGGCTCGGCGCTCGAGTCCTGTCTGGAAAATAAGTTCCATGTTCACCGCACCGGCCGACCGCCGGAATCAGCCCTTGAAAATCAGGGAACCGCAGCCTTTGCGTGACTTTCAAAAAAGACGCGCGGCAAATACAGATCCGCCAGGCTGGCGAAATATCTTTGAAACCCAGCCTCACTCTGCAAGCTTTGTGTTAGCGTTGGCCTTCCATGCTCATCGATTAACTGGCGTGTGTGTGTGTGTCGTTCTTACGAAACACAGAGAGAGAGAGATCTCTGAAAGTGTTTTTACCCATGAAAGCCTGTACTATCCTCTTTATTTTGTACAAAACAGAAACACTCGATATCAGGATCAAAGTTTATCATGTTTTTAAGGTAAAGGCGGAACCTATGGAAGAGATCGATGTACTGAGCTCGCAGAACTATTCGTCAAACATGACAATTATGGACGAACATTTATCAAGTTTGGCAACGTTTTCGTACTATCGCCTTGTTAATACTTCGCCACACTTGGTCAAAGAATTCATCAATAATTATCTGTCCTGTTAATAACGACATGAAAGCACGAAGCCCTCACATTAGTTCTCCTCGTGGATGTTTGTGGTTTGTGGTGTGCGCATGCGCAATAATCCGTTTGATAAATGGAGTTAAATGAATATTTATTTTCAACAGAAATCTTAAAAAAATAATTTTCAAGAAAACGGAGAAAAAAATGTGGCTGGTTTCTTGCACTAGCGCTGAGACTTTAATTATCGGAGTCAGCGGTCCATTAGAGAGGTGAGTCCATATATAGCCCATGCTACTTGTCTTTTGACGCTGACCACAGGCACAGTCCTTGGTGACAACGACTGCTATGAATACTGAACAGTACAGTAATAACCGTGCATACTGGATGTCGTGCGCGTGAACCAACTGACAACGGGACTCGTCTTTTTCCCAAGGGGTCATTACGGATGGGATCGAGACCTTTCGGCTTTTGGGTGGCTCTTTCAAAGCAATAAGCCCTGCGGGGGTGCGACGCTTTTTCTCTTCCCAGAACTGGGGACGGGGATGTCTGTCTTTGATCTCTAGCAGCTTTCTCCCCCAAAACCGATCAAAAAACGCAGCTGAACACATAATGGCGAGCAGCAGTTCGACATGAAGGAAACTGTACGAATTAAACTTGACAACATTTGGCACAGCTCCAAAAAAGACGGGAAGAAAGACGCATCAGCTAACAGATGGTGGGGTCCGCTTCGGCGTTTTTTGTTTTTTTTTTAATCGGCGAAGCCATCTAGTCAAACATTCGTATCCAAACGGCCCCATTACTTCTTCCTCGACACGCCCTTTTTCTCATCTGTCAACACCCCCTTGCACCACTCAAACCTGTGAACAACTTTCGACAGGTACCACTGTCCGCAAAACGTACACTATTCACAAAGGAGGATCACCTGTTTATCGCGGAGCATTATCGGGTAAAGCCTGTTTATGCGTTTGATGCTTCAGTGACTGCGTGCGATTCACAAAACAACTGAGTCCACTACCTTAAAAGAAATGTTTTCCACCAGCGTTTATTACTGGTCGGGTTTAGTTTATAATCAAGTAAATCGAGCCTTCGGTAGATCTGGTCTAGCAAATTAATTACTGTCGACTGACGTGCACTCAGCGCGTTCGGATTTGATAAAGAGAACCAGGAGACTGAAAGCTGAGGTGCGTTCCAAACGACACGAAAGATGCCGGAGTCCGGCATGAATGAGACCCCTAATGGATTTGGGGAAATCCCCGACGTCGTCAAAATTAGTGTCACACCTTTCTTAACCCGAGACAAATTGTCGAATATGTGGCTTTGTTTGGCAAAGTTTTTATCTATCATGCAAAACTGTGCCAACCATATTCACAAATTAAACGATAATATGTCCGGTTATGATAATGTGTCCTTCGGAGTGTCAAGTGTCAGAGGTAACGGAAACCTGAAAATGAGAAATTATGCAGTCTATAAATAGTGAAAAAAATGCTAAAACAGAAACTCCTAAACTTCCAACAACGTTGGCTTTAAAGGAGGGAACCTGACAGGAATTTGGCGAGTGCTGTTTCCCACGGGGATGAGACTGCTGCCGAAGCACGCGCTGTTGTGGACTTTTTGCTGGGTGAAGGAAAAGAAGGGTGTGCAAGGCGAAGTAGAGGAACTGGAAGTCAATCGCTGGATTAAATAGTTTTTTTTATTGTTGTTTATGTCTTTTCCTTTATTTGAGTTTTCCTAGAGGGCACGAAACACAAAAGGATTTGATAAAGGATAAACAGCACGCACATGTGTGCGCATGCGTGCATGCTGAAGAAGACAACGAAGAAAAAAAATAATAAACCTAGAAATTCTGTTTAAAAAGTAATCCGAAGAAGATGCATTAATGACACCGCGCCTTCACAAGAAAATAACCCCATGCCGTTCGTGTCACGTCGTCACGTCGTATTTTTAATGGCGAAGTAAATCAATACGGGATTACTAAAGTCTTCGCGCTCGAAAAATGACATTTCTGTCGGTGACAGCGGATGATATGATAAGGACAAAAAAAATGCAAAGAACAGCACTCTTTTAATGCCCAAAGAGTAAGGTTCATTGTGCACTGCGGTTCAAGCACGAAAAGATTTAAATGAAGGAAAAAAAGTAAGTTGAATCGGACATCCCTTCGCTTCAAAATCCCATGTCCTTGGAAAAAGAAGTTTCGAGAGAGAGAGAGAGGATAGAAAAGAGCTAAAAAGAATACAGGGTAAGCAGATGATATCTTCGTTTGAATTTGGGACCCGTGGTTCAATAATCAATCGACGTAATCATAAACGTTGAAATTGTTTATTATTATTATTATTATTATTATTATTATTAACCTCCTATTACATAAAATGATCGATGAGTTTGTCAGCCTTAGCTCAGTGATTGGTGCTTTTGCTGTGTCGTCGGAAGAAATCAAGAAACTAAATTAATCAGACTGAAAAATGTGCAGGTACTAATACCGATCACATAATGCTTCTGCGTTGCTAAAGGGGGATAATTACACAAACGTATTGAAGATGAACAGAATACGCTTTTTGAACGTTAAAAAACATCACTCAACACCCATGGTGGTTGTCAAAACTGACGGCTATCATGGTAAAAGCCTCGCTGGGCCATCCGCGCTTAGTGTCAGTAATTAACAAGAACACAAAACATAAGAGAATGGGAGGAACAAGAGCATGCCAACCATCAACACAAGTTCGATAACTCCCACAAAAAATGCCGCTATGATAAGATTGTCGATGTTTGAAGAGAAATGCTTGCATTCGGGTAATAGCGGAGAAAATGGAAAGAAACTGTTATTTTATGAGACATGCATGCACGCCCAGAACACTCTAAACAACTACTATTGTTCCCTTCCCTTGCTATGATTCTCTTCTTAACAACAACAGAAAACAAGAAATTAAAAGAAAATCCAACAAATAGCATCCCTTTTTTTCTTTACTGTCGCTTTTTACTCAGCAGTCAGATAGTATTTCTATCGGAAACTGTAGATTCGACTTAATTGTGTTCGTGAAGCGATCTGAACTTCGCAGCCTCCCCCCTTACACATACATCGAGATGCCAAAAAAATAAATAAATAAAAATAAATAAATATATTAAGTGCCCACGTCGGTTTTGAGATTGACAAGATATAATTGGTAAGTAATAAGCTAATGAACGTTCGGATATGGGTTGCCACCTAGAACTACTGCTATGGACTGGAGGTAAAGAACTTTGGGTAGCTAGTGTGAAGCTGAGACCACCACCACCCCCCCCCCCACTAAAACAGGAGCAAACGCTGGAAAGTCTGCCGATAACTTACATGTCCTCGCCTTGTGTATGGCTTACATCTATAGGGCCTGCACTCAAGTCACTGTAGTTTTCTGCGGAGAGATTTCACAGCACCATATCAGGCCCCTTGCAAAAAACGATCAACTCCTGTATAATGAGACTTAGGTTTCGCCTCCAGTACCAAAAAGCTGACGTGTCTGTTCCTGTATCATGCACCTCCACGTAAAGAGGATGACGTACAAAGAGGTTCTCCTGTAGCCTCCTATACAATGAGGTTCACTCGTCAGCTCCCGTTACAAAGAGGTCCGCCTGACAGTTCCGTCATGCGCAAGTTCTTCGTGTCGTCTGCTAGACTTCCTCTGCCGAAGTGTCCAAAAATGTGATCACTAGACTTCCGGTTTCTGGTCAAGCGAGAAAGAAAGGGAAGTTTCCCATAGAGAAGAAAAAGAGTAGAAAATGGAGGGCATCTGGCAGACACAATAGTTAATGAAATAACAGTCCCCAGGCGAAGAAGCCAGAATGAGACCCAATCACCAAAAAGCGAGACAAGAGTAGCACTAAAGAAGTAGAAAAGGGAGACCATTTCTCTGCAGACTGGGACCTAGATAGAGGTCAGAACAGGGACCAGACTCTGACAACAGTATTGCAGTTAATATAATAATTAGGATGCCTGGAGAGTGCTGAATCCCAGAATGGGGCCAGGCTCTCTGCGAGTCATCTTATCAGTCTAAGCATACGGAATAAAAAAAAATAAAAATAAAAGTTGATTGAAGAGTGTTCAAGGGAAAGTTAGTACTCACTCTCTCACGCACACACACTCACTACGCAATACCCCGATCCCTTCGAACTGCATTGGAAGAGGTGTTACCGTGGGAGATATTTCAGGAGTGTGAAAGTGTTTAGTGCCCGTTTGGCGATTCGATTTTTCGAAGTGTTTCATTTTTCATTTATTATTGGATTTTTTTCCTCATCTTGATGGATTTTGTTTGTTTACTTTGTTTGTTTGTTGTTTTCTTAGAGTGCACATGAACTGCATTAAAAGCACCCTCGTCTTCAACTTCTTCAGGTATATTTTAGGGTTTACTAACGTCTACGTACTGGTCGTTTACGATTCATATGAACCATGGGATTGAAGACAGACGAGCAGCCAGGTACATGCCTGACTGCAGACGCGCTCATTTCTCATTATTCTTGAGCCTCTCACACCTACCCGAGCGCAAAACACTCGGGTATCCACGCGACAACCGAACTTACAGCCCCTACATCCGAAACTAAAATTACCACAGTTTGCATGTAGGCAAGTTCAACACTCATGCATCTGCTGGTAGTCTGACCAGATCATGAAGTACGTGCTTTTAAACTGATGAAAAGTTACTGAAAAGTAAATCTAAACTATGGCTGCATATGAAAGTACTTCTCTGCAACTGTAGGTCTGCGCTGATTAATGTATGAAAATAAGGTCGAGATTTATCTCAGCTTACATACCGGAAGGTACAGAGGCTGTAGTTTAATCTCGCTTCAAACCTGGAAGAAATAAGGCTAAGGAATCGTGACACACAGGGGAAACAATTCGCCTCCGACGTCAGTGTGTCTGTCATAGCGATGAAGCAATTATCAGACAAAAATGGAGATCGAAACATGTGCGTTCGTGCACCCGCACGCATGAAAGAGAGAGAGAGAGAGAAGCTTGTTATCAACTTTTTAAAAAGGGTCCTCTGGAAAAAGAGAAAAGACAAACTGGAGATAATGAACGAGAAAGATGGCGGTGCATGTGTGTGTGTGTGTCTTTCAGTGAGTGAAAGGGGAAAGTGTGTGTGTGTGTGTGTTTGAAAAATATGTTTGATGAAAAATCTGTACTTGCACCCCATTTCATCTTCACATCTGTTACTAATCTCTTTTGCATGAAAGAGAACCAGTAAAAAAAATGACATGTAACTTTCCCCCAGAGACAGAGTTAAACACTTTCCAAAAATAAACTTCCATCACCATTTATATAACCAACACGTGCTTAAACAAAAACGAACTCTTAATCACAATTTGTTTTTTTAAAACACATAATTACATGCGCGCGCGCGCACACACACACACACACACACACACCACACCACACCACACCACACAACCAGAACAAACTGGCAGTTTGATGTTTACGAGTCTGCTTTCGACAAGGAAGATAACTTGCTGCCTTCACAGTGGCACAGACCGGCTTGAAAAATTCGTTTAACGCTCAACGAAAAGGACGCAAAAGGATTACCGGAAGGGCGATAAACAAAAGTTAGCCACATCCATGTTTCCACTACGCACATAAACACAATTCTACCTCACTGCAGCAAAAAAAAAAAAAAAAAAAGAGAGAGTGAGAAAGTAAGTCCTCAAGCTTCTGCCTCCAGTCTCTATGGTAACCTAAGCGACAATTTTGCCCCCAAGTGGAGCCGACGTTTACTATGGGGCGCCAAGAAGGGAATTTTCTCAAATTTGCTATTTCTAGCTATACATTGCAATGTATAATTATAGAATGCAATGTATAGCTATACATTGCATTTTATACTTATAGATTGCATTTTATAATTATAGATTGCATTCTATAGCTATACATTGCAATGTATAGTTAGAGAGAGAAAAACTCGGTAAAAACCGAAGTGTTTCATTTATATTATACTCAGAAGTTGCTATCCAATTCATTTTATATATACCTTTCAATTCTTTAGCTATAGAATGCATTCTAGCTATACATTTGAAATCTATATTTATACATTGCATTCTATAACTTCTGACTTGCAATGTATACGGAACGAGGCTGGCTCATTTGCAATTTGGAAAATACATACGTTATCCTGTATGGGCGTTATTGTAAGTGGTTCACCGGTAAAACGTTTGTCACGAAAATAGTGTTCTAGTTTGTGGGTTCAGATCCCTCCATTGCACAAGTTCGTTCGCCAAGTGTGAGCGAACATAAAATACCAACAACTACCCAGCTACTGCCATTAGGTGCATGTGGTACTGAAGTGTGAAATTCTTCTGCTCGCTCGCATTCTCCTCCATGCAGACTTTTCCAAACACCGCTGACAGCCCCGTGAAACCCACCTGCATGCCGAAGACTACCTCGCCGTATCGCGCGCCTGGAGGTCAGCTTCGCTAAGGTTCAAACTGTGTCACCAATGTCCGCGCCATTTTGTTTTGAGTAGAAGAGCAGCTTTCCGTAATAATACCTTCACTGGTCAGCACAACAAAGAATGGACAGCAGAAATAAGGCTACGCTGGCAGTGGGCGAGAGTTTCAGATACACAGGCTCAAGAGATGGTGTACAACGCGACGCGCATGCAAACACAACCGCGACTGCCTGCCACGTCGCCGTTCCATTGCCTGTACTTACTTTGTCGGCAGCACTGTCCAACTCAATTAATCTGTGAAAAAAAAAACACCGGAAGAAAACCCAAACAGGCTTTGATTTGTGCAACATGGCCCAAGCCATATCTTCTTTTAGCTGCTTTGTCCTTCATCCCTTCCTTATGCAAGTAGTCCCAGTACATACTTAAAGGGGTGGGTAACGTCCGGCCCGCCGGGCCTTGCGGCCTGTGAAATCATTTGCTCCGGCCCGCCGGCAATCGCAGATTTCAATAAATCTATAAGCTTTCTTTCATAGCAGCATAAATGTATATTAATTGAATAATAATAACGTAAATTTTAAGGGACAAGCAGGGAACGTCCATTAGGGGATAGATATGACACATTCGAGCACATGAGGGGATATACATGTATGCTTCTCGTCGGTTGCCCGCGGCCTATATGGGCAATTTTGAAGAATTACGCATGCATGTGACCTTTAATCCAAGCCGAGGGTAGACTGCTTGTGGTTTGATGCTGGCTGTTGATACACGTAGCGTTCTTCGACCATATCGGCTCATACAATAAGAAAAGGATTGTCGACATTGCTGTGTACACTTCATGCCTACAAGTGTCCAGCATTATCCTCTGATGGATTTCTAAAGGACAAGCAAATCAAAAAGCTTTGGCTGGTAATAGTCATGATGATGATGATGATGATGATGATGATTATTATTATTATTATTATTATTATTATTGTAATTTCACTGCACAGCTACAAACAGATGTTTTGCTAAGCTTTTTATAGTGGCAGAGTATATTTTTCGTACAAAAAGTCTGGGATTGCACACGTTGAAAAAGTGTTAAGACGCTGTTTGTGGCGAAACTACAACTTGATTAAAAAGACCAGGTTAATTTTAAGTAGATAATTTTATACGGCCAGCAAATAATGTTGTAAATATCAAATTGGCTCTTGGAGGAAAAAGGACCCCCACCCCTGGTATACAAGTATTTTCAACTGTCCCATTGCTGAGTTGAGTCGAGCACACACACACACACACACGCCGCGCTGCTCGCACGTATGCACACACTAACAGAAGAGAGCAAAGAAGGAGAGAGCGGGAGTTGTATACAGAGACCCGAGGCTGCACTTTACCAACGGGCCACGGGATTTGAAATGCAGGCACTTCGATCTGTTATCGAGCAGATGCAAATGAACTCCTTCTCGCCTTAATGCTTCGCCTCTGACAGGGGACTGTCACTCTGCCAAGCCGAAATTTTAAGAGCTGTGTAAACCTTTCGCTGACACTGAAAGGATACGCACCGGGTGTCGGAGTCAAGTGCGGAAAAAAAATAAGAGAGAGATTCTAGCGCCCGTGAGAGATGGCTAATACTCTGGCACAGCCTCCTCCACAGCATCTTTGTTCTTTGTTTATCCCACTGCCGTGACCGCATCCAGGGTCCCCAGGCCCTACTTTCGACGGGGAAGTAATCCACCCTTTCGATGAAAGTGACGGAGAAGGGAAATCCGGTCGAAGAGAGAACCACTGAGCGTGTTAGGGTCAAGATTAAAGTTTACCGGGGCTTTTCGAGACTTTTCCTCCCGTTTTGCCGATGCATCCATTATCGTGCATCCGGAAGTAGTCTCCCTCTGCTGAACGAAAGCAGTTAGGGATCGGGATGGTGCCGGAAGCTGACTAACAGCAGCCTCAGACAACTTAAAGAAAGGGTTGTCTTCCTTTTCTATTTTATAACGATGGCAGGTTGTAGTTTTTAAATAATGTGATTTTGTTTAATTAATTGTTTGTTTGTTTGTTTGTTCTTGTCGTGGTTCGACTTATGCCTATGCCTGTTTTGGCAAAAATTGCTCGTAAAAGCTCCAGTCGTTCGAAGACGCTACCCTGGTTCCAATGATCAGCGGTTACAGCGGTTACCAATGAAGGTGTGTTTATAATATAACGAGGTGGGGTTTTAGGCATATAAGGTCCGGTTACAATATAAGGAATTGGTCAAAAGAAGTCCAACGGTCTTTACCTCGTCCCGGGAAGGGGGGAATTAATGTTTTACGTGGAGTAAGCAGCAAAGGCTATGTCACAACCAAGCAGCAGGCCCCGTATCCATATGCCACATAGTGAGAAAGACCAGCACGCCCGAGACGAGATCTGAACCTACGACAGCCAACCCTCAACGTTTTGGTGATATTCGCTAACCGTTGCGCCACCAGACCACGCCTAGTCCCGGGAAGTAAATCAGTCATGCTATTCGACTGCACATTCCCCAGTCATATAACCTAATTCTGTGCGTGGAGGTGTTTGTCAGCGTGTATCGCGAGAAGGGAAAGATATCGATAAGATTTGGGGAATTTGAGCTTTATCCAGTCATTATAAAAAAAATTCAGCCCAGTAGCTCTTTAAGAATTTTTTACAAAAATAAAAACCCTTGCTTTAACATGTCTTGTTAAGTTTGACTTTACGGTGCCGCAATCCAGATGGTAAAGGACTTAAGAAAGGAAATGAGCAGATTGAAAACCGACAGATGGTAACAGATTAAAAAAAAACCACAGGAAACCAGAGAAATGCGACAGAAAGACAGCAGATAGACACATTGTAAAACATTTCTTTCTTACGGCTTGTAATCTTTGTATGCAGCCAGTGACAACCCCTTGTTGCGCCGCAAACGCTGTCGCTTAAGAAAAGCCCAGTACTCCTCCTGCTCCAAACCCTCAAAGTCCTGGAGGACGTCCAGCATGTCTTTGTTCCACAACATGTCCACGAAGGAATCCACGGTCGAGTCCGTGTAGTCTTTCCACGAGGAGTTACCCGCCCCTCCATTCTCCTCCACACGCGACCGTCGCTCGGCCGACGAGGCGTCCTCGGCAGTCTCCTCGTTGCCCTCCTCCGTGGAGGCGAACTTATCTCCCCTTGGCCGCACATTGCGCGAAGGGTGGTCTACCCCTTCGCCTTCCTCCCAGGCTGCTCCTCCCCCCACGGCAGCCACCAATGTGCCGCCCCTACCTCCCGCTAGGCTGCCGTTGCCGTCGGTGCCAAAGCTGTCGGAGGTGAAGTTGCTCTTGTTGAGGCGACGTCGCGGCAGCTGCAAGTGGGAGGCCAGCCCCCGCGAGTGGTTGTCGTCGTGGCTGTCGTAGCGCGTCTGGACGTTGCCCACGTCGTCGGCGGAGAAGACCTCGCTCTTCAGAGCCCCCGGCAAGGTGAAGATGATGCAGATGTTCAAAGCGACGATGAGGGCGAGCAGGACCAAGCCCAGGGACCGCCAGCGACAACGCGCTCTCATCGTCAGGGCCCTGTGTGGGTCTCTTCCCCTCTGCACCCCCCTCACCCGTCTCAGTCGTTAGTCGTCAAGCGGGGAGGAGAAAGAAGACTTGTTTCAGTCCGGGCTCATCCCTATCGCACACTGCTGCTTAGTCACTTCCTCTTTTTGTCAAGTCTGCCGGACAGGTTCTGTGACAAACCCCTCAGCTCTCATCGTGTTAGCTTCCAACACAAAGTTCAGCCTCGTTTTAGACATCCTGAAACACGCAAGTTTTTGTTTTAAAGACAAATTCGAATAGTTTCATAAGCGAGCAAGCAACAACATGCCAATGCATCAACTGAAAGCATGTTTATGTGGGCACAGGGAATACTCTCTAAATTTGAAGTAGCCATGCGACACAACCGCTTCCTTTTAAATTCTTCGCGCATTTTCCCCAACACGTGTACACAACGCTGTCAAGCCTACGATATCACCGATCTGACGCAATGATATCTGTTTAATAAACAACGTCTTCAGATAAATCATGAACTTCCCAACTTGACAAACATTCATCTACAGTTTTGTAAGCAAAAAATCTAAAGAGGGGTTTACAGTCAATTTGCAACATTTTTTTTAACATAGTGAGAAGACAACTCAGATAACTATGGAAAAAAACACAGTAACTGAAATATTCTCGAAGGACTTAACATTATTATTACATTACTTATTTCAAATAATAAAATAACAAATGTCACCTTCTTTAACATCTCTGAATTCGTTTAGAGCTGGGTTTATTACATTATCTATTTTCCAAATCTGAGCGATTAAATATTCAGTCTACAAGATACATCTTTCAAACGTCGACTTTCTCGTTAGCAAAATAAAGCAGGTAGACGCTTTTAATATCTTTATATATATATATATATATATATAAAAGATACACACTGAAGATATGTTCCTCGTTTTCCCCGCTGCCTGTAGCTAAGACTGTTGTTTCATGTACTACAATGATGCATGAAGCACTTCTGATCTCTTTCAGAGTACAGACAAGAATTTCCGTACCTGAATGCATGCTGCTCGCAAACTATACACAAATTAATAATACTAAAACCGTGATGATGATGATGATGATGATCATCATCATCATCATCATCATCATCATCATCATCATCATCATCATCATCATCATCCCATACCATTCGGCACTATTACCCAAAATACTGCGTCCAGAACAGCCCATCTGACAGAAAATAGCGTCCATCGTTCATTACTGTAACAACCAAATAATGTGCAACAAAAATCTCTCTGCTCCTTCCCTGCAATGAAATACGACACAAGGGCATAAAAATCGACCTACTTCTCTTCCGCCTTCCCCCCCCCCCCGCGTTTCTGAAAGTTCCCAGAAAGTGTTTGCTTACCGTCCCCTTGCTACCTCCTGAGGGGAAAAAATTGCAACATTATATGACTGGGATCTGTCGCCTGCCTTTATACGATGCCGCGCTAGGATAATCGATGCCATAATGCAGCCACTACAGACAACTGACACACACGGGTATGAAAGACCTAGCAAGCGCGCACGTAGCACGTAACACAGCTAAACCCTCCCCCACCACCTACATCATTCTCACCCCTCAACCACCCGTACATTCACACACTACCCCTTCACTCCTTGCAGGGTCTCCAGTGACACAACGATGTTATGTAGCACACGTACACAGGATTAGAAATGAACTTCTCTCGGGGGAACATCTGTTGACATCATTAACTTGCATCAATACTCTCGCTATCAGACGGGGGATTTCTTTGCAAGAAATCAAGCTGAGCTTTGTCAAGGGATTGCCACGTATCCCCCGAGTTAAATAACCGTTCTTTGTCGTTGGACACAGTTGGTCAGCTCATTTGGTAGGAGAGAGGGGTGATTAAGTACCCCGATGGCTATACACCCTTATAACCAATTTATGACTTAGCCTCATCCGGAAAAAAAAGCTGAACTGCACCAAGGACCTTCCGATTGCGTGTCTAAGTGTCTGACAGGACTATCCAGCACGAACATCGTTAAAATTAAGAAGCCGTTACTCTGAATGAACATACCCTAAATTGCTTGGGAGGTTGCAAAGGATTAGCTGCTATAGAACATTTTATCCTCTAAGGACAAACAGCTGCTGAGGTTAATGCGGCCAAAAAAATAAGAATCATTCTTTTACCTCCGGTCTACAAGTCAGCCTCAGGGATTGTGGCTACAGCTCGAAGGTCGGCGAATCTCTGAGGCAGTGGTGCGAGTGTTGGTCCATTGCTTGTCCCCAACCCCCTGGTGGTGTAAGGTTCCCAAACCCTGGTCATTCATTTACTGTGTGACAGTGTGTCACACTTCTGTCTTCTTGTCGTGGTGTGACAAATGCCCGGATGGTGCGACGACATGCAGCATCACACGATCAGATCAAACGGTCAAAAACGGGTCTCGTCGTGTGTAAAACGTTTAGTTCATCCAAGATGTCGAACCACAATAAGACTGAAGAAAGACTGTGAGGGGGGAAACCTCCTCTTAAAATCCCCCTCCCCTAAAAACCCCGGAAAACCTGCTTTTGAATGAAATTATTTTTCAAATGTCCAGATACTAGTTCAACATCGCCCAGTTCATCACTCCACTAATATAAATACCGAGAATGGCATGTTTTCTAATGGAAGAAAAGGGACTTATACGCGACTGCACCCATTCTGAGGCATTCACGTGCAGAGATTTTAAGATAATTTCAAATGATCACTTCCGTTTTTCTAGTCAACGGTGGTGTATGGTCGGCTTCGTCAACATTGAGGACATAATCCAAACATACAAGCTCTCTCTCTCTCTCACACACACACAAAGCGCGCGCATTCTTGAATCGAAAGGCCATCATCTATCATCACGATGCGGCATTCAGGAACTCCGACGGAGGACAAACAGTCAAGAAGCCTACAGCTTAGCTCCAACACTCTCACGCCCGCAGGCGGTGACGGTGGCCTTGTACGTTCGCAACAATAGACAACAAGCGTGTATTTCTCTGCGTGCGTGCGTGTGTGTGTGTGTGTGCGTGCGCGCGCGCCCCGTATCATCAGTGAATCTTGCCGCCAGTGTACCACTCCATGTGACACACTGCCTTCTGGCAACGCAGACACAGAATCGGCGACCTGTCAAGGGCTTCGGGGTGCCCGGTCTTCACCCTGGCTTTTGAGACATCGAACAATGAGACTCCGTCAATGGTTGAGACATATTGTAGCACGGCTCCTCCACACACCAGTCTCACATCTTGAGGTCCCACCCCTGCCTGAACGTTCGGTTAGCTGCCATCGTTACATCGTGTGCCCCGAGCCTGCTCTCTTTCTGTGGGGCAGTGTGGTCCTAGTTTACACTGCACACCATGCACACCCATAGATGGGTTGAGAGAATGTGGAATGAACTCGAACATTTCAGCCATTGTCACTTTTACAGGGTGAGCATTAAAAAAAAAAAAAACGTGGAAGGAAAGGGCGACAGACGTTTTGGACCCCCAAGAAACAAGGGACCGTGGACCGCGGACCCTCCGGTCTGCGCGATCTTGCGAGCTTAACTGCTGCATCACATCCCTCGCGACTCGTTGCCAGCAGGCTAGCGGCTGAAGCAAGCAGAATGTAGAGGACCCCCGAATGGCGGACCGATGAAGGTGCTGGAGCCTTGAGGTCAACAACATTTGCCACCCAGGTTTGCGCGGTCCCCGCTTGTCTCTCTTCGCGCTGCACAGGGCACAGGGTTCTAAAGCTAAGGGTGAGGGGTTATAGGGAGGACGGTGACATTTTGACAGGTGCGGCGAGTCAGGTGCACTTATATTTGCTGGTTTGTTTCTGTGTCTGTGCTTGCGTGTGTGTGTGTGTGTATCCGTGCGCAGGCAGTATTATTTTGTTGTTGCTGTTGTTGTCACCAAAGAAAGAGACAACTGAACAAAACACACTGCAATTCAAAAACCTTGTATACACACATACATACGCACGTGCTCACGCTAAAAAAGATACTACTCTAATAAACCGTGAACTGTACTCTTCGTTTTGAGACCGTTGTTGTTATTATGTGTGTTTATATGTGAAGCGCTCTGAGGGAGCTTTTGATGGTAAAGCGGATATAAATTAAGTTTGTTATTATAAACTTGCCTCTCGAGAACTCTCACTCTTCAAACTCTTTCTCGAAGCTTACTGCACTTCTTTACCGCATGTCTATGCATTTGTTTTGAATCCCCCTTTCAGTTTATGTCATCAAGAACTTTCGTACATGTTTTCAACCAGACTCTCTCTCTCTCAGCCTGTTAACAAGCTAAGCGCATGTTATACAAGACGTCACGGTCTTTTGCGCATGGCGTGACTCGGTGCAGCATAAGGAACTGCAAAGTTACCTAATACACACGCATACCAGGTGATCCGACACACCTACAGCTTCCTCCAGTCCAGAGCCACAGTCTAGCGCGGTAGCTATCAAGAAGGCGCGACTGGGTCCTCCAACGAGGTCTGAAACAATGTCTACTTTGATAACCCCCACGTTGCTCACGCCCCATTCAGTAACTGTACCTCAGAAGTCGTGAGGAACATGGCTACCTCTCAAGCCCCGATGTCATATACAATAAATGGAAAGTCAGTCATGTGAACTAGTGTCGCATCCAGACAGAGCTGGGTGTGCCGTGATGTGCCCCCCACAAAGATCCAGGACCTAACGGTCTCTACTACAGCAGAGATGATCGAGCGTTAACGAGGCTACCTGATCCCAAATTGCTTCTGATACATCCCCCAAAATAACCTTACCTCCACGTTTTTAGGCTGCGTCCGTAAGGATCAAAAGAATATGAGCAGTGTAACATTAAAATGATAGCAGAAGAGTCACATGAAGGACACAACCCACAAGTGTAGAATAAGTAATCAGAGAGAGAGAGAGAGAGACGATATATTCGACAAGACTCGTTAAAGATTAAGGTCAGCTGCTTTACAAAAAGGGGAACAGAGCTGTTGGCGTGATGATTGCTCTGCTTGAAGTCAAGATGCCAATACTACCCCAATCATTAGGTTCCACTACCCTCCACCCGATTTCTGCCCACTTCTCCCACCTCCCATGTATCGGGTTTATTCTTTGTGTTCTCGCTTGTCTCCTTATTCCAAAACGAAGGCCGATGCAATCAAATAAGTCATTGATCCAAAAGCAAGAAAAAGAACAAATGAAATCCTCGAACACTCACGTAAGCTGCGTATACACAACCAGGAAACCGCACAGCCAGCTCCGCCACCCACTCAGCTTCTGTCACCCGATGCCACAGGGGACACTTTGTCATCTGCAACAGGCAGGCTGCGTCGTCTGACCCCCAGACACACACGGGACATATCCACAAACAGCTGCATCATCGGCAACCGCGACAACTACATTATCGCCACCACGGTACCTAGCCACGCAGCTCGCCACCCGCAGAAACCTTAAGATGCGTGAAATATTCATTAATTCTTGTCATCCGGTTACCCACTCAACCTGTCATGAAACACAACTTTCAAGAGGAAAACTTGAGCCGAGAATTAGTCCAGAAATAACTCAAAGGTGACTGTTGAGGATTTATGACGCGGAAACGAAAAAGAGAAACACTGTTATCTCTTGTTTCACGAGGCAGTCTGTTCCGATCTCTAGTGACACTCGCAAAACGATATCATTACACCAGCCATTACATGTTACATGCAGGAGGATTTACATGAACGGGAAGCTGGGGACAGGGGAGGAGGGGAGCTTAAAGTTGGCAACATGAATGTGCCCACTTAAATCTAACCTTAGTGAAACCGAAGTCGAGAGAATTTTCATCTTCCTGCAGTTTATCTCTGATTTATTTAGGTCTATCCTCTACACACTGTAATCGCCTCAAGCTAACATCTCTGACTGTGTCTGCAGCCTATTTAGCTGAGGGGAATATATTGATGTATCTGCCTTTCTCTAAAAAACAAAACAAAACAAAAATACTTATAAAACAAAAAGCATAACGGAAAAAAGCAAACTGCTGAATCGTCCTTTGTAGAGCTTTAAAAAGCATAGGTTCTGATAGACCAGACACACCCGTGCAAACGAACGGACGCATGTGTACATGCATTCTCATCTTTTCATGCAGACTTCAGGGACTTCAAAGACCTGTCTAACGAGTAATCACCGATGTGAATCGACTGTTCAGAGCTACGATTTAGCCATGATTCAAACAGGTCTGCGGGACAAGGCGTCTGAGTGACAAGAAAGAATCTCGTTTTACTGAGTTTTCACATCACGGAGGGACTGCGGGCGTGCATTCTTGCGTGTGCACAGTCGAGTTACGGAGTGTAAGATTACATGTTTGCTGTGGTCTCGAACCTCAGTCGGTAAACTGCGCAAATTTCACACGGCTGCTGCCCGGGGCAAACAAAACACTAATAAAGGACAGCAGGAAGCAAGGACTAATGTTAAACAGACCTCACGATGAACTGAGAGGAAGAGGAGGGAAGGCAAAGATGTGACAAAGGCAATCAAACATGTGACAAAGACTTAACCCGCATGTTAAAGGCTTAAAACAAAAGCAAGGGATGGCTCGGTTGCTCAGGTCTGATATACCAAGGACGAGAATTGCTACAGAGGCTACGACAGAGAAACACACACACACACAGAGACAAGCAAAGAAGCAGACAGGTCAGCAGCCAGATAGACATACTGTCTGGTAAGCAGGATCTCTCTCTCTCTCTCTCACACACACACACACACACACTAATTAAACCCACATCTCCCTCATTTCTACAAACCGTCCTCTCTTTCCTGCAGCAAGAACATTACAACACTGATGCTAGCAATTAATCACACTGCGTCCCCAAGAAGTTAAAAATAAAATAATAAAACATAAATCATGCTGACAAGGGTGAAGAGGGAGGGAACATTTAACGTATTTTCAGAACAGGGTGGCTGTGTCTAACTTTTCGGCGGTTTGTTAAGCAACACACACAAACCCGCATCATAAACAGCCTTATCAGCGCCTTCGCCCCGTATAGGAGATAGCGTATGGCTTTTATCAACAACCCCATACAGGCCTCCCTCGCTCTCCCGACACCAAAGCATTTGCTTGTCACATGTTCGACACAAGTCTTGCATTACGAGAGAGAACATCGCATGGGCCTTCATTTGTCTGAGTTTCCTTGAGAACAAAACAAGAGAAAGGCGTGAAAGAGAGAGAGAGACGGTCAAAGGAAATTGTAAATAAATGTGGCTTACTTACATGTCATCGTTACACTATCCATAACGCCATTTATTCCAGACTTGTCCGTCGGATCCTTTGTTGATCGCGCCATTGATTTCGCTGCCAGCCCTATATACTGCTTCACCCCGGGTGGGTGTGTGTGACCGACCGCACGCCAACCGTCAGCGTCTGATGATCAGTATGCGATCGAAGACTAGAAAACACCCGCTGCTTGAGGCGAGCGGCAGGTTCTCCTCCCGCCCCGTCCCGCTGCCCAACTCTTTCAACACCTGCTGCGCTCACCTTCAAAAAGCCTTTCTGTCAGGTATACCTGCTTCTTTTACAGAAACGCCTGTGCGGTCGTCCCGTTTCTCGGTGCACAACAAACCGGAGCAACCCAAGCACTCGCTGTACGAATGTGGGCGACGGTGACAGTGGGCGACAAGGGGCTCGGCAATTTAGGTCGCTTTTCTTCCCCTGGCAGGGGACAGAAAAAAGATATATGGAGTATACTTCCTTAGTTTTCCAACTTAGATGTGTTGGCAAGATGGACGCACCACTAAAACTGCGACGTTTGAAAAGGATATTTCTATATTTTGTCAGAGCGACGCAGTCTTATTCACTCGCACAACCTACACACCCACTCACACACACACACACAGCAGCCGTGGCTCCAACCTTGCGGAGAACGTTTATCACGAAAGTTAGGGCTACAGTAGGTTACAAACTATGGCGAGAGTATTCCGCGAGTGACTGGATGGCAGACTGGATGCGAACGCGCGTGCGTGCGTGCGTGCGTGTGTGTGTGTGCGCGCGCGCGCGTGCGATGGTGTCGGCGAGCCAGAGCTTACAGTCCCAGGTGAACCCAGAAAAGCTCGACGTTCGAGGCGAACCCATTTGGGTTGTGTGTGTGTGTGTGTGAAGGGGGGGGGGTAAGAGAAGGTACTGGGTTAGACGACACACCGCAGTTGTAGCCCACCCCACACCACACGTAGCCCACGATACGGGTGTGACGGCGCGTAGCTGGTAGTGTCGCCTGTTAGTTGTGCTATACATGTCGTGTTTGGGAGGACTGCGACATACCACCATCCTCCTGCCCCCTCCCCCTCCCCCTCCACACACGAACACCTCCCCCCTCCCTAAGACCAGCCAACACTCGCTGAGTCCGCTTGTCTCTCTACAACCTTTTTCTAGTCCCGCCAAAAAAAAGGGGGGCCAGAACTGGTTCTGCGGGCTTTCATAACCTGGGGGGACTCCACGAGGGATCTTGCAGTGTAATGTTGAGGACCACCGCAACTCCGCACTTGTATGTCCTAGGATCTTATAAAGAATTGTTTACGGTCGGTGGGCTCTACATGCAGTGTGCTCGCGCCTGTGTGTTGCTGTTGGGTCATTTGTTTTCAGCATGTTGATGTGGTGTAGCTATGCATGCTTGTCGCAAGCCCGTGGGTTATTAGTCACAGTGTCTCCCCATGTAGCCTCCATGCAAGTCCGGGACTACGGAGTTTCCTGCTGAGCGATTGAGTTGTAACAGTCTTGTGGGCCTCAGGGATACCGTCTCAACCCCTCGTGGCGATAAACTGCTTTCATTTCTCTTGCTGACTGTTGTGTGTACATGATGAGGACATTGTGCGAGTAGTTTGACCTTTTGTGCGCCGGGTTAATCGTATTCAAGTGACTTCTGCTACAGGAGCACATATCAGTGGTCTGTCTTGTGTGTATGTTTTTATATTAATGAATGTGTGTGAGCTGTTTTTGTCCGAGTGTGTGTGTGTGTGTAAAGTATGTGATGGTTGTAACCTGTGGTTTGTTGTTTACAAAAGTTGTCACGAGGAAATCGAATGTGAGGTGAAAAATAAATCTCGATCCGATCAAACGGATGGCGATATTGAGTGTTCGCAAGGTGGGTAGGCAACGGTTGTGGGTAGGAGGAGGGAGGTGACTACAGCAGACTTCCTGCAGCCACCCTGTGCTTCCCCAGGAACCCCCAGCATTGCGTAACAGTGGGAATTCCCAACCGATCGCGAGCTAAGCGAAGACAGGAGTGGTTTGAATACAAATCGATTTGCTCCTTTCTTTCCATCACAGGCACCAGTATGATTCTGTTGGCATTTGCTGCCGCTCGATCCTGCCCTTGACGTCATATCCTGTACGTGCACCAACGTCTTCTTACGTTCATGCAGCCGGTCGAAAGCACAGCAACGACAGCCATCTTCTTTAGTGCATTTTCCACTTTACTGATGGAAGTCTCCTTTCGTAGAATGGGTGAGGCTGGATGGGTGTTGGGTCGTGAAAATCAGCACCACGTGTGCACAACAGGCAACAGAGTCACGCGATCCCCCTCAGATTGTCGATCTCCCGGGCACCACCCGCTCTTCTGTACCCGGAATGGATGGTGCTGTTTTGGGAATGGGTGGGAGGTGGGGATGGTCGTGGTGGTGACGAGCTGCGATCTGGCGATAATAACTGACAGAGGGGGGTGGGGTGCGGGGGAGGGATGTGAGAGTGAGGGGCTTCAGGGTGCACTTTGTTGGAGGGAACGCTGGGATGGCTCGGAATCAAGCGACTGGCGGAGTGTTACGCAAATTTGCGAGGCCTGGCGCTACGCGTTATCACGTCATGGCTGTCGGCTAGATCAAAGAGGATGCCAGACATCAAAGGGCGCGTGCCAACTGAACTGAAACCAAGCGTCCTCTGATTCAGTGACGCACTGAACCCCGCTTTATCCCTTTCATTGCCCCCATCTAACGGACTGAGGTCGGTGGGACAGAGGGAAGTCCTTTATGGGAGGGTGACTTATTAAAACTGCAGCGGCTCTTTGCACGTGCAGCGCCGATGAAAGGGAGAATGAATGAGCATCGAAAATTACGTTTGAGTTAATGGTGCTTCAGTATCATGTCATTAAAGTGCAGGAGCTTTTATAAAGGTTCATTTGTAAACAGTTGCAGTCGCAATTAACACTACTGGCATCAAAGACTATGTAAATATTATGCAGGTATGTACGTCTGTGTGTGCGTATGTTTATATAACTGAGTATGCACGCCATCGTAGAAATTATACGTATCAATGTGTGTGTTTGTGTGTGGGGAGGGGGTTGCGTCAGAGGGATGAACGACATATGACATATGAAGGACGTGGAACATGTCTGAAATAACACACGTGTAATAAATTATAGTTGCACATAAACGCACGCATCCAGGCGCGCCGGGCACACACGAGCACGCATGCATGCAAGTGACAGCGCACCAGCAACGATGAGGAACTAAGAACGGCGGCCATCAAATGGCATGTGTGAGTGTGTGTGTGTGTGTGTGTGTGTGAGAGAGAGAGAATGAGAGAGAGAGGTGTTCGTGGAGAGTTGTGTGTGTGTGTGTGTGTGTGTGTGTGTGTGTGTGTGTGTGTGTGTGTGATGATTATTCATGTTTTATGAGTGTATGTAGGAAAGGGTGTTTATGGGAGAGAGAGAGAGAGAGAGAGAGAAAGAGAAAACTTGGCACCTGATATATTTAACATCATCGACTTCGACATTATGACATGGGGGGGAAATTCAAGTATAACATTAAGAAGGCAAAAGAGGGTATAACAAGCTGGCATATAAGAAAATGAACATTTTCATCTAGCAATACATCTACCACCATCAGACACCAACAAATTATGTATGATCATACTTTGACTGGAGGTACATGTACTTTGTTCAGCCTCTGCAGGCATATGAGCACAAAGGGAGAGAGAGATCAAAATCTCCATATTTAACAGCAACGCATGCATAAACTACATCAGAGGCTTTACTTCGTGCTTACGAATTTTCAATAGCCACCCTGCTAGACCCTCAGGCTTTTGTATATCATTTACTCAAATAGCACCTGAGAAACCCCCTCTTACCTTCACAATCGAAATTAATTTATCATGAATGCATGTTTCTCACAAGGAGACGTTTTGGAAAACGAAAAAAAACCCAGATTAATCCACTGATCAACCGATCTATCGACTGAAGGAACAAAGGACAAACATACAGCGGTTGTTGCTGCGTTTGTTACCAGACCATGTGAGCGCAGCGTGAAGGGTAAATAAACTTTATAACAACATAATAAATCACAATATGAGAGGAGGAGCAGGAGGAGAAAACTGCTAACCACAGCAGCTGATGGCGTCCGTGGGAACGATGATGAGTTTGTCTACCATGATGACGAGATGTTAGAGACTTATTTTCTTTGACTCACAAACCATTTATGTTCCCTATTTTCAACTCCACCCTGCCCTACTACACTAAACTTCCCCCCCCCCACCTACACCTGCCAAAAAAATAGAGGGAGAAAAAGTCCATACTGCAGCATGGCAAATGTACGCAAGAATTTTAAGCGGCTCAGCTTAATTATAGGACTTCTTTTTCTGGCGTGTGTATAAGTGCGCGCGGCTCTCCGTCTGTGGACACTTGACTGACTATCGTGCTCGATTAGTCAGGATTAATGTTTGCCAGAGACCGGACTGGAGAGAGCGAGCAGCAAGTAGGGGTGATTGCTGGCGAAAGTTTGTGGAAGCCGTCATCAACCCCAGACGAGACTCAACGCTAGCAAATGAAGCGGACATGTAGCTTATCTTCTTCCCTTGTTCCCTCCACCCTTCATCCTCCCCCTGACCACCCCCACCTCCCCGACCCTTCACCCTCCGTCGTCTCCGACCAGCCTCCGACCCTGCCTGGGTCTACGCTCAACCAAGCTGAAAGCATCTGTTTAGGTGAGGGTTTAATCCCTCGCTGGTTCTGTTAGAGAGGTGGTGCGGATCTGAGGAAAACTGTATGTCAGGCTGAGCAGAACTCGCCCTTCTCTTCACGATACGCACGACTGACTGACTTATTTTCCCTCCCTTGTCTCAGCACACTTCTTGGACAGCGATGCCTCTCTTTAAACTCTTTTATATACGCACTCAGAAAGACAGAGAGAGAGAGAGAGAGAGGGGGGGGGAGAGAAGGGGATGGAAAGAGAATTTATCTTTAAAATCTCCACACTCCACGTGAAGCAACATTCGTCGATCATGCAATATGCAAGGGGGGGGGGGAAGACAGAACCAATGCGAATAGCTTTATCGCCAAAGTTCAGACAACACCCGTGTTTCTCAAACTGAAGGGAGGTCGATGCCTCTCCGCAAACACCCTGGGAGAAGGCAGATGAGATAGATATCCATTTCAAACGACCAACCCCCCGAAGTCAGTACGCCAGCGCAAATATTAACCCAGGTAAGAGGGGGCAGGCGAAAAGTCTCTCCGCCTTGGGTGTGTGACCAGTACAAATATTGGCCTTGGTGGAGGGTTCGGGGAGGAAGTGGGGCAGAGACAGGCACGTGTCCTCTCTACACGGGTGTCAGGTCAAGTTCGGGTATCTGAGGCTAGCGCTGGACGCAGCCAGTGTCACCGCCGCCATATTAATGCGCCGGATCTCGGGAGACGCACATTTGTTTACAGGGATCGTTCCGCGTGAGAGAGAGAGAGACAGTTCCGAAGGGTTGTCGCGTTTGTCATTTGTCAAGATGTCTGTGCTTTGGTCCTTTTTTCCACTTTCGGCTTTCTGTTGATTCTGCCGACAAAGGAACGCATCCGAGACTCAAAAGAACAGACAATTGCAATAGGTCGTTCGTGCGCTTGTTCATTCAATCATTCTTTTATATTTATTAGATTGTTTTTTCATTCTTTTATGTGTTTATGGTTTTGTTCGTTTGTTTGTCTGCTCATTTATTTGTTTGTTTTTTAATTCGTTCGTTTGATTGTTCAGTTATGTTTTTTTTCATTTGTTTGTTCATTCAGTTATTTGTTCGCTCATAATTCATTCATCGAGGAGGGGGGGGTGTTCTTTCTTTTACTCGTTCGATTTTTTATTTGTTCGTTCGCGTATTCACCCATTCCTCTTTTTCATTTATTGTTTGTTTATTAGTCTTGATGTATGACGTATTACACACATTCTGAATGGCATTGTATTTGTCTCACGAAGATTTTAAACCTGCTGGGGTGCCATGGGGTCTCTGTGACCCTAGCCCTCTTTGGCCCATGTTTTTTTTTTCAACTTACACTTTTAGTGACCTCTCCTTTTGCGTGTTTGTTCGTAAACCTTCCCAAAGTATGCGACACACGTTTGCTAATTCATTGCCATTTTGTTTATTTACTTATTTATTATTTATTTCCGTTTGGTCAAATGGACCCCATTGTACCTTCTATGGAATATATATATTTTTCTCTTATTTCTCTTGTTATTTTTACAGAAAATGTGCCAAACTTTGGACAAGATAAGAAAGACAAACGACAAAAGCTCTTGAATGATAAGAAAACGGAATTCATTGGTAATGAGTGGATAAATAAGTTTGTGCACGAAGAGCATAACAAATTGTTGTGCAACCAATGGCAGCAAACAAAAATTAGAATAATCAGAAGCTCACACACGCAACGTTGTGAAATATTATTTGGATTTTATACTACATTGTCATGTAATATTATCTGGAAAATTGTAATGAAGTGTAAATATTTGTTAATATACTACGTTTTTTACAGTGGAGTCAGCTTGACCCTACACAGCAGTGGCGTAGGAACAGGGTGGGGGGCAAGGGGGGCAGCCGCCCCCCAAAAAAAGATGCTGGGAAGGCAAGAATGTGAACGTTATTCATTGTCAGCATGGAGCTTGCCCCCCCCCCCCAAAGCCGAGCATCTTCCTACTCCACTGCACAGTACTATCAACGTAAAGTTTTGCACGTTGCTAGAGTAGGTAAGGGTTAACTAGGCAAATGTCGTCGACAGATTTACCAAATTTGCCAAACCTATGTGTGAATATCATAGAAAACCAACGGTTTCTGGCAAACGTTTGGAACATTGGAGCCTTGGTCAACATGTTAAGCTAAGCACAAACTTGTATTGCAATACACTGGCCAAAGTATGACTGAGACTGTGGGGATTTGAAAGTGTGAAGCTTCTGCACATTGCCAAGGTAAGAAAGACAGAAGAACAATTATGCGCACGAAGGAAAATGGAAAAGACGCAGTAGAGACATTAGCTTATTATTATAGTACAGCTGGAGCAGGGCCAACGACAACGTAAAATAATACTGAACACAGATACAGTTACCACTGATAGCTGACATAATTTCCATTATCACACAATCATTTCAGGGTCACTGGTACAAAAAATCAAGCCAACAATCAGGCGACTCGATAGCACGGTGTTAAAAAAAAGGACCGTGTTACCAAAATAGAAAGGGTTAATAGTCAGAAGCTGAGATCTCTTCTCTGGTCAGTCGTATTTCTCTCTCGTAATGTGGTAGTTAAAACGCAGACGTGAATAATAATAATAATAACCTTTATATAGCGCCTTTCTCTAGCGCTGACTGTCAAGATGGGGCGGTGAGGCGGTACAACAGCAAGCAATGCGGCGATAACCAGTTTCTCTCAAGAAGGATGCAGTAAGGACATCAAGCCAGGTGAAGATCAGCGTGAAAAATAAAGTGTACAAATAAGACTACAACGAAGTCTTCTTCAACCAGCAAAAGGGAGATCATCCCAATCAATGATAACAGACTGTAGACATAAATATAATTGTTTGTTCAATCGTTTTATGAAAGGATCGAAGCAAAGAAGATGAACCAGGACTGGAGTATTACCTCGTTGAAATAAGTGTCTACAAAGCGTTTTCTGGATGCACAATAATTGTTGAAGTGAATGCTAAAAATGACAGACCGCGAAGTAAGCGGGAGGACTTGGAGAACGAAAACTTCGATCTCATCTGTCCATTCAGAAAGAAAAAAAAATGCAGAAACTGAGAAAGCCACAGAGAATCCAGCACACAAAGAAACTAAATCAGTATGTAGATCCGTAAGTAAAAGACGATAAAACCAGAACAGATAGTTTACACACACACACACACACACACACACACACACACACACACACACACACACACACACACACACACACACACACACACAGATAGCTGCTCCAACTAGCCTTTTAGGTGAGGAGACATCCCTCTCATCAAATCTCCGTGCACAATCAACCAATCAACAAATTTATCTATTAAAATGTTAATGAACATTACACGTAGATGACAGCTCAGCGGTCACAACGTCTGCTTTTTTATTTTTTTCACCCCTTTTTTCTAAATATAGATAATCAATTGGTTTTTCTAAAGCTCTTTGAGACCGTCGTCCTTGATTCCAGGTATTTAGCCAAGAAGGATTCGTAGTCCATGGAATCCACTCAACAGTGAAATCATCCGTCGTCGAGTCTTCCAGAAGACGAATCTCACGAACATGGTGCGTCCCGTGTCGGCAGCAGTGCGATTTCTCTGTTTTTAATTACGTGCATCAATCAGATGACATTCCTGCTGCTTGTCATGCCTGGCTATCGTTTACTCACAACCGCAGCTGTGAAAATGAAATTGAAACTGAAGCAAACAGATCTACACAGGAATCATGAACGTTGATCAACGTTCATGCAGGAATGGATGCGGTCATTCTGGTTTAATTACCGTGAAACATTTTTCGGCTGTTTGATCATTTTATTCGACTTTAGTTGTGTGAGTGAAGCTATTCTTTACCCAGGAGAAGTAAGGACTTGAAAATCATGAGTTCAGAAAAGTTCTTTGTGACAAGCTTTTTTTTACAGTTTTTGTTTTGCCTGCATGCTCATCTACTCACGACGTGATAACATTATTTCAACTCAATGGAGCTAAGCAGAAGGTAAAGGTGTTTGTCTCTAGTCTCTATGTGGTGGGAAGTGGAGACTGATAGTGCCGATGAATAATCGCAATCGTAAGAGCAGTGTATCATTGCCCGGAGCCCGACTCGCTAGCTAGCCCTAAGAACGAACGTTAAGACAACAGTCTTATTCCCCCTTCACAGATACGTTCCACAACATACAGCTACGAACATTTCCTTGCCGTCTGCATGTTCCAGAATATCTGAATATCCACAACAATAAAGAAAGCAAACAACTTCAATAAATATCAACAAATAATAAGTCCCACACCAAACAATACAAATGCACCAGTAGTCATGCAGACTACTACACTGAGCTTCGACGCCATTCTCTTTCAACCCTCTAAAAACAGTCATCAAAAACTTACGTTTAATTAATGTTCAAAATTCGCTACATACATATATAAGATCTTTTACTTCCCTGACAAGTACAATCTGTTTCGATGGAATGGTGCATAACTAAGTCATCAAAATTAGGACAGCATCTGAAAAGACATCCCAGTTGGTACACTCAAGACACCCTTGTAACCTCGCAACACTGTCGGCAGCCCAGTATTTGGTGGAATGTTTTATTCGGCGCACCCACCTCAACTCAGGTTTATAAACGGGTACAAGATATACACTTAGATGTGACACAGTTCCGTCAACGAGATCAAGTATGCTTAGCCTGAGTAGTGGGACGTGCCACACGTAGGTCTTTACAACCGATATTAGGTGACAGTGATTGAAATCTCCTGACAATTTTAAAGCTTCAGGACAAATCGAGTCGAGACTATGAGTTACATCTGTAATGCACTGTAACACTTTGGACACATTTGCCCTGGGGACTGGGGTGAATGTACACAAAGGGGAACAAAAACTGGGGGAATCCTCTCTGGAGGTAAAATGGGCGAAGCGAAATTGTCAGCAGTTTAAGGTCGCTAGTATACATCTTTTCACGAAGAATTGCTGCATTACAGTACTTGTTGTTGACATAGAAACAGACTTCTCCGCCTCGCATCTTACTGGTAATTGTGGCAGATGTATCTGATCCACAAAAGCTAGTAATGTCTTTATTAGAGTCACCGGAGCCATGTTTCAGTAAATGCCAACAAGCACACATACTTGTGCACCCCCATGGCTCAGGCTCATCAGTCTTGCCCCGAAGCGACTGGACATTAGATAACTGGACAGATGGAAGAAGTGGATTTCTGCGTCGATCGTCAAAGCAAAAATTCTTGTCTCGCTTCACGCCGCCTCTACACCCTCTCTTCATAGACCTGCGACTCCGAGATGGTAAGTGTGGCGGAATGTCGACATGTAGAGCAGGAAAACTCCGGACAACAGAGAGAGAGAAGCGAAGAAGAAGCAAGAGCTCACAAAATAGATATGAAACCGGGGACCGGCTCTAAATGAGGATCTGTCCGCTGCCTTGTCTGAGGCCTGAGGCAGTCATCATGATGCCATCGAGGTAGTCAGCTTTAATAAATATCTAGGTACTATCTTCGATAACCAGGTTAAATGGGACATCAACACTGACATGATCCTCCATAAGAGCCAGCAACGCCTGTACATCCTACGAAAACTAAAATCTTTCTCTGTCATCTTTGTCATCCTCATTCGGTTCTATCAGTTCTTGATTGAAAGTCTCATCACTTTTTTTTCATCTCTTGGACCCACATCCTTTCCCTAGGGAACAGGAATAGTCTTGTCTCCTTTGTTAATGTCTGTTCCAAGATGGCAGCCTTCTGATTCCTTAGAAATGATCCCGCATCCTCTCTATTTCTGATCATGTGTTGGCATGTGGGTTTTCACTTTGTGGTCTGGCTTTAGGTACACGATGCCTGTTTGCAAAACCAATCGTCATAACAGTTCATTCATTCCACCTGCCATTTACCTGATCAACTCTGCTGGTTTTGATCTTGAGGTGACCTGAGGTCACCAATTGTATCTACTGTTGCTGGGAATGTGCGTGTGTGTATGTATAAGTATGAGAGAGAGAAAAATATTTCAGCATGTATATGACTATATGTATGTATTTATCTGTATATCACCAGTACGAGCACTATTTGGAATTGCCCTAGTGGATTAATAAAGTTGCATTGTCGGCTAATGCTAATGGACACAAATATCTAAACTGAATAAAAAGGCCTAGCAAAGACCGTGCACACAATGATCGTCATCACACACACGTCGAGTACACAGCACGGGAGCAGATAAGAACCTAAGAAAATGTAGAAGATGGAGGAAAGGAATCGTGAGCTGCAGACGTCGCACAACGAGGGGCGGCCATCTTACAAACATCTAACACTGTTTCTAACATGTGTCATGTCCCTTAAATTCTGTAGCTTTAGCTGTTTGTCTGTGCATAGTAATTTTTTTTTTTTGTTCAAACATTTTTCAAAAATTGTGCCTTCGCTTATCCCACAAAACAGATGGCAAACAAAGTCGGAATGCCAGAATTGTTTTATAATTTGGAATGGGGAAAAAGTTTATCTTTCTCTCCTGCTGAGAATCAGGAAAACTAGGAAGTCTGTCCCGGCATGCACTCGTGTTTGATCTGAATAAAGACACGAGAGGGTCGACAAAAATAATGATAATAATAATAATAAAAGCTGGGCCTTCGTGTTCTCGCTTCTTCCTGCTCTGAAGAAAGCCTGGGCTGTGTACCTTCCTGTTGGCGAAACAGTTCCGCAGATAAGCCTGGCCAGCCCCCTGCGGAGGGCGCACCACTCGCGGTCCCATGTTTCCTCTGCGTCGCAGTTATCGGGGCCATCTTTGTTAAACAAGGAAACTCTTTAAACGATGCCAATTGGATGTGTGTACAAAGGAACTCTACTCCTGCAGTGCACACTTTCTGTCAGCTTCAACCTGTCGTAATGATGGGCAGAGCCCTCCCCCCCCCCAATCGGGGGTCGAAATGACAGCGTTACGATTCCATTCGAAGTGCTGGTGGCTGGATGAGGATCTGAGGGGACTGGATGGGGCACGTTCGATGGAGATAGAGGAATAATGAAGACAACAGTTTCGTGAAAGCTTTTCAGCCACATGCTCTTTAAATGTTTGCTTCGGCAAAGCATGCATCGTTCCCCTTCCATAGAAACGGTTCGACACACGCAGCAACTCTGGACATTTTCTTGTAGAATGTTTCAATAAATGTAGTAGAAAAAAATGTTTGTTTGACCGAAAACTGCCGCCATGAAATATAGTTGAGAAATGTCTCGAAGAATGTTTCGTCGAGCACATCATTGATTGGTTCCCGGCATGTATATGGCTGAGTTCCTTCTCTTTACATTGCTCGTAAGTCACAAATATTGTAATGGTTTTAGGGGCAGTTTCCGTAAACATCTTCCGCTCGACTACCCAGTAAAGACATTCATCTGAGGAAGATGTCAAAGAAGGATCTAAAGCTTTCTCACTCATCACAAACATTTCCAGAAACTATCTATAGGAGAAAACGTTTTTCTGAACTGTAGAGGAAATATTGTCAGGAAGTTTCCTAACGTGCGCACATAGAGATTGGCCGAGGTCATAGGTAACGCAGAAAGAAAATTTCTCGAAATAAATGGACATACACGCAAATATTGAGCTAGCAGTTCCCGACAAGACACGTAATGGCGCTGGAAGGAAGGACTAGAGGCATTTGAAAAGTACACCTCCTGAACCGTCGGTCTGAAGGCTCAGATAAACACTGGAGAGAAAAACCTGGCCCAGATCTGCATGCGATAAACTGTGTGGAACAACAGCAACGAAAGACAGGAAATGCATGCAGAGGTTCACCTCTTTTCTTCTGTCGTGTAAAAAACTTTTCCTTGCCGGACTAGCGAACACCAAACACAGTCATAACAAACACCACCATCCCTGTCTTCACCAATAGAGAGAGAGTTTGTGTGTGTGTGTGTGTGTGTGTGTGTGTGTGTGTGTGTGTGTGTGTGTGTGTGCTCGCACGTGTGAAAGAAATGATAGCGAGAAACACCAGAGGGGAGGAAGAAAGTTAAAGAGAGGGGGGAACAAATCACGTGAGCGAGAAGAGAGTTCCACTTTACAATTTCCCTTACTAATCCTAACTTCCTAAAATTAAAAGAAAGATAAAATCGGTGACTAGTAAAACAACAACTACACGACTGCTTTCATAGCGAAAGAACCCGTATAGGGTATTAATGGTGAGGCACAAAGGATCGCCCTCTCCATTTCACTTCCTTAGAACCGTATCAACATAGGAACAAGGACAAACTACCTCGACGTGAACAGCGATAAAGAAGACAGGAAAAGAAATGTCTAGGGGAATCTTTTGTATTGGCACTCTCTACACCCGATTGGATCCGCGTGGATCCACCGAAGAAGACAAACGCTTTTACAGATCTATTCATCAAACTTCTGGTATTTTGCGATGGAACCTCAAGCTTTAGCTCGTCATTTAGAAAACCCAACATAATGGAAGCAAAACTGCTTCATGCTGTCTGTCATTTTCAGGAATAATGTACATTTGCTTTAGTGGTGGTGGTGGCGGCGCTGGTGCTGGTGGGGGAACACTGTGTTGTTCAACCTTTATTTCAGACCAGTCAATACAGGAAATGTCCTCGATGCTCAATTATGAAGCGCTGGCATACAGCTCCTGAAAGCAGTGAGCACGAAGTTGGAGGATTTGCCAAGTTTATCGAGCTGGACCCTGATGAACTGAGGAGATTACGCTCGTCAAAGTGTGATCGTTAAAAAGCATAGCAGCACTATTCAGTTTTTTCTTTCTTTCTTTCTTTCTTTCTTTCTTTCTTTCTTTCTTTCTTTCTTTCTATCCATTATAAAAATATTTTTAACTGTTGCTGTACTGGGTCCACGATTGTAACAAGCCAGTGAGCTTACGTGTGTTTGAAATTAAAGCGGAGTATTCTGGGCGAAATGTATTATTTTGATGAACTGCGTTTTCCTACCATTGTACAATGCCCAATACACTGCAGCTCCAAATTGTTACAAAAAAATGTCGTCAACAATGAAACCATTGCCATGGCAGGATAAAACTGATTAAAACCCTGCCTATGCGCATATAATAAAGCGGAGTTTCATCCATTTGACTGCAATGGTTGATTTGTTATTCTATAGTCTATGCTATCTTGTTTGTTCGCGCGCCTGCTAAGTCTCTGTCTTTCACACACACACACACACACACAGGCACGAAAAAAAGACTCACAGGGGCGCATATTACAATTGCAATGTTCAGGGAACGTCTACCATCAAATACTTTAAGAGCGAGTCGTTTCTAAATTTGTTTTTCAGAGGCTTGTTCTTCTGTTCGTGTTAGGCCGATACGACCTGTGGCCAGTGACTTATTTTATTTTCCCTCTCTTTCCATCTGGAAAAGCCAGAAAACGTGAGCTTGGCAGTGTGAGAGATTGTCTGTGAGTAGTCGTCTCGTAACTTTATGACCTGTCACTACTCTCCATTTACTGGACTGACTTGTGTTGATGCACGGCTGACTTATTTGTATGTTTGGGACTAATTGTGCTTCCAGGTAAGAATGGTGTGTGTTAATTAATAAATGTAAGGTGCAGCTCATCTGTGACTAAATGGTTGTCTGAAGTTCTGTCCGAACTCAGATACACGCTTCTACAATAATTATCTGTTTCACCTGGAACTATCTCGTTTTCCTTACTAGCCTGGTCTCTCTCCTCTTCCTCCCCCCCCCCCCACCATCTATCCCGAATTAAGCCAGTCGAGGTTTCTTAGAAGATGCTTTGAAAGATTTAGCTATGCATATCCTACTTCACACCTTTCTATGATGAAATTGCAAATGGCTCTGTCTGTCTAGTGATGTATAGTCCTTATTACCTTTCTAGGGGAACATGTGGTGATTTTGTTTTCTCCCATATGGACTTTTTAAAAATCTGTTAATAAATGTATATATGTATATTGCATTTATTTGTTAAAATGTGCAGATTAGATTTTCTCTTTTCAACTGCTTAAAAAAGGCAGCACAGCTGTAATTATAAAAAGTGTTAGCAAAGCATTTCAAGTGGTACAGAAATTATTTTCTTGTCGCAACGTTTTCATCTCCTAAGCTCTTTTTTTTTAAATACCCGCGTCATTCTGGGAGGAAATTGCTGATTGCAGCCTTTAGGTGCACGGAGTTCTGCAGCTGCTCCCGTTGCCGACGCTGTTGTTTACTTACGGGTATTTTCAGAACGTTTCATGAAAGGAGACCTCTGGAAGCTGTGATCGTGACATGAATGAACTTTTTTTTTTTTACACTAGCGCAGACTTCCTTAATAGTCTCCCACTCTCTTCTCTTTCTCGTTGTCATTCTGTCGCTATTTCTCCATCATCTCTTACTGTCGATCACTTTCATTTTTTTTATACCTGTGTCATCCTAGAAGGAAATCACTGATTGCAGCCTTTAGTGGCACAGAGTTGTGCAGAGTCTACAGATTCCTACGAACTGAGTGCCCCCCCCCCATTCTCTTCTATAGTTTCCCCTTTATATGTAAGAACAATAAACAAGATTTAAAGAGTCTTTATTCTGTCACTCTCTAAGGGGTATTGAGATATTACTATCCATACATATTCACACTCATTCCTATCTTTATATACAGTATCTCTCACTCACAAACATTGCTCGTTATCAGCGTGTTTCTGTGTTGTAAAAGGAAGGGTAATATTGATTCACGCGCAAGAGAAAATAGTCTGATATATTTAACTTTCAGAGACACGCAAAGAAAGAGAGAACGAAAAAAGAAAATAAAGAGAGAGAGAGAGGGAGCAGAGACGAAAGAGAGAAGTGGAGGAGAGCAGAGAAAAGAGAAAAGGGGCTGGGGAGAGAAAAAAGAAAATTTGTGAAATCGTAGCCTGCACCTCATTTTGGAGAATTGTTGTCTTTGGGGAAAACAAAAATATTAAAATAACCTCACGGAAACTTGAACCAAAAACGTCAGCATCTGGCCTCGTCCTTGTCTTTCGTTTTCCAATTTCATTTCTTCTTCCGCTCCTCACGAATGAGAGACACACTTCCAGGCGGATGAATTGGAATGAAAGCGAGGTGCTTTCTCCTCCGAACAAATAAAGACAAAACAAGTAAAAAAAGTCTAACTTGAAATTATTTTCTTCGTGACTGGATTCAAATTTCAAGAAAGACGATTATGGGGGTCCATATAAACTTCCTTATTCAGCATCAAACACACGCATGCCCGCCCCGTCGATAAGACGCGCTCACACACACACACCTTTCTTTCTCTCTCACATCTCTCTCTCACACACACACCTCTCTTGATCTTTCTCTCTCTCTCTCTCTCACACACATCTCTCACTCACACAAGCTGGAAAGTCAGTTTTTCGCTTGCTGTGCAGGATAAAAATCGCGTAATTGGTAGTCATGGTGACTGTAAATATTAAAGACCATGATAACACATTTAAAATGAAAGTAATGAAAATACAAATGCACAAAGCGGGTAAACCTGACAAGATTCAAGATTCTTTGTTGACCGATATCAATAAAAGATTGAGCGTACACGAACGCATCTGATCATTATGTACAAGCACAAATATACGCACGCACGCACACACACACACACACACACACACACAAACATACACACCACACACACGCACATGTTTAAGCTTCAGGGTTTCCATCAGGACGTAGCCAGTGGCACCTCCCAACTCAAACGGCGACTTCTTGTTCATCTCTCTAGGGAGGTTTATCTTTTGCAAGCGACAAAGAATAAACAGTTCCCTAGAAAAACCTGCCAGTCGAGTGTCCTTCTGCTGATTTCAAAGCGAAGAAAAAAAAGCTCAGAAAAAGGTAGTGAGATGTGAAGTTTTCTCTTCCTCCCACATCTGCGCAAGAGTTCGCCTCGGATTTTCTATGCAGGTGCACTACACTCTGGCATGTGAGCCGTCCAAAAAAAAAAAAGTGCTGCAGCATGAAGCAACTGCCTTTTAAAAGCCAAAAAGAAAACAAAACCCATAAAACAATAAAAACAAAACCAAACAATAACAAAAAATGAATAACAGTAACAAGGTCCACTGTGTGGTATGAGTGGCAAATAAATTACAATGTGTGATTATTAACTGCATGGGGTAAGTGTCTAATATGAATATGCCCCCGCCCCCCCAAAAAAAAAAAAATCACCATCTCATCTGCATACTCTTCATCCCCGTGACTAGTAAGTTGAGCTTCACACTCACATCAAAGGGAATCAATTGCTGCTTTGCATTGAAATTTGATGAAACTGAACGCACAGTACATTATCATCGACATCTACAATTAATGATTCGTCGGTTGATTTAGAAATCCCCCCCGCCACCACCAGAAAAAAGGAGTAATAGTCTTGTTTGTGTTCTGATTTAAGTGGAGGTTTGCTATGTTATGATTGTCAGTACTGGACCGAGGAAAATATTTAGACATTAAATTTCAGTGACAATTTAAAATATTCATTCATCGGTTATTATTTTCGATGAATCGCTGGTGGTCTCTTATTCTTTTGTTTCCATTCACCTACAACGATATGAGTTCTTCCCATTTCTGATGCTGATACATCATTCCACTCAGTGTCACTCGCTCTTCAAACTTTTGTGACGTTCGAGAACCTTCGAACATCTCGTCATTCGCAATTTGACACGTGAATACCTTTCTTATGTTTCCTTTCGCTATCTGAAAATTGCAGAAATTCGACAACCCTTCCTTTTTAGCTCAGTTCGACGCCGAGGTGGACAGAAAAAAGAACTGGCTTGCAAACGTGAAAGAGTAGACTGGTCGTTGCATGCAGCGCATGACAGACATAAGAGGTGAGTATTGTCAGCCGTCTCGCCAACTCTTCCTCCTGACGACCAGTTCCTGGGGACCAGCATGGTCCTTCAACTGGTACCAATCAACAGTCAAAGGAATGAACTAATGATCACCGTTGGGACAACTTTATTCTGTAGTGAGAATTGTCGAACAACACTCTCTCTCTCTCACCTACTACTGGGCAGTGCTGAAGGACGTGTTATAGTGTTCGGTCTTCTGAGCCACAAAAACACATACTGTAAAAAACGTGAACAAGAAAACCAAACACGGTTGAGCACCTTTATAGACAAATGAGTTCAGGTATGGAGATATACAACGATATATCTCACTCGTATTATAAGCATCACGTGGGAGTTGTCAGCCTCTTTGCTGGTCTCCTACTCCACAGAAGAACCAGAACTCAGCTGAGGGTTTGCGACAGCAGACACCGACAGGCGTCCATGAGATTTACAAAACACATCCCTCATCAGAGACACAAATAGTCTATAATGGTCAGAGTGCAACAACTGTAGGAGTAAGCCCGTGGGAGGAGCTGGGAGACGAGTATGGATCTATCCCGCTTCTCTTAAATTAATGCAGTTTATCAGTCTTGAAATAATAATGACTTCTGGTGGCTTTGAGTGTACGATACAGAAAAGTCTACGGGCATACTAATGGAAAACCATTTTTCCTAGTCTAATGCTTGTTGGCTTGTTGTTTAATCCGGCTTCACTAGTTCTCTATCGTCTCTCGCTCTTGTACCGTACAGACGTTTTCTTTTTCTTCTTCCCTAAAGAAAAGAGCTCTTCTTTGTAAGTTAAACGAGGATTATTTACTCTCGTCAGATTGTAGTATTTTTTCTAATTCCACGAGAACAGTACGCATTATAAAAAATTCAGACGCCAACGCACTAAAACTTTCCCAGTAACGGAAATTGCACGCTGTCGCAATCAAATTCGGGTGAAATACAGAATGATTCAGCGCACTCCTACACAGACATTTCAGTAATGTCGACTTCTGAACCGTAAGGTGGTACTACTGTTGTGCTGCTAAGGCCACTCACGCGGGACCCCACGCGGTATCTTTGACATAAAGGATGAGAAATTTGAAGAATATTTTATTCATCTTGCCCGGATTAAACGATAGGACATTGATTTTTTTTTTTGCTCTATTCTTTTTGTAGGCGATGTCATTGAAATATCCTGTATTTTCGTCTCTCGAACAAAATGCTTCCACCACATCTCTAAAAGCAGCTTCGCGAATCAGAAAAAAATGAGGAAGAAGGGCAGACAATTTGTTTCTGGTCTCTATATCTCAGCAGGATCTGCATTTTTCATCTAATTCGGGGAGCAATCCACTTTCAATGTAATTCATCCAAAAGGTACAGCTCTTCTCGAACGTTTTCATATCTTCTCCACAAATTCCTACAGTTTATGAACTTTTGCCTCAGTTACCAACGAACGATTTTTTCTTTGAGGCGAAGAGCAGTTTTCTCGAGATATCCGGCGTAAATACTACGTGTAGGGTAGCTAGGTCACGCACCTTACATTGTACAGCTGACGTGATTTACCAAACGAAGAATGAAGTTGTCTGTGATAACTGCTCAGAGGCGCCTAGTCTTCAAAGTTGCCCACACCGCGGCAACATGAACTTTATATACAAAGGCATTACAGGCTACTCACACCACGACAGCGCAACCTGCCCACACATTATAAATCGTCAGTATAATAATCATACAATATATTGCAGTAGTGTAGTAGTGTATATTGAAGCTATGTAGTAACTTATACCAAAATTTAACATGTACTACATTCTCTCTCACACACAAGTACCTGCAGCTCATTTTATTTCTTTTTTAATTATTCGTTTTATTTCTAAACAAATCCTTCACGGCAGCATGACAAAAAAAGAAATGGTCAGGCCAGTTTATTCTCAGCAAAACGTGAAAAGCCCATCAGCATTTTATAGGTCAAGACAGCAGTACAGCCATAGATCACAGACAAGCAAACATGTCGAAATTCAACTGTTACACAATACATTTCTTTCACTGTATCAGTCATTTAACGTGACAGCACACGCATCGCAAAACAGGAGAGGCTGGTTACGATGTCTTAATAATCTAGTTTAAAAAAAAAACACACGCGCACAAGAAACAAAACGAACTGAGGAGTGGAGGAAAGTCGACGATTGAAGTTGCATGTTCCTAGTTTAGGTGGGTTGGAGGCGAGCAGGAGGAGGAGGGGGGAGGAACTCGAGAAGCTGGCTGATCTGGTTTCAGCTGGACCTGCTCTGTGACTAGCACAATGACTCCAGGCCAAGACGCACAGTGAACCTTTAAGAAATTGATTAGCAGTCTTGTGTTCAGCCAACCTCCTTGCCAAATGAAATATAGATTAACTTCTGCCATACGTCTTGCGTAATCACCATCAGAAAGCACCTACAGAAAAAAAGCTTGCCCGTCACCTTCACCCCCCCATCCCCTCTTGTCTTTACCCCTTCCCTCTGCCAAATGAAAACAGCATGCATTAAATATTCAAATAATTTTTAGCTAGCCAGCGATACTGTCTCCTGTGTAATTAATTAACCCTTTCCTCCGACCCATCAAGTGAACATTCTCCTCTTGTCTTCTTCAAGTGCCAATTTTCTTCCTACGCTCCTGTACTTTCCTAAGAACAGAGACGACACAGGCTGCTCCAAGCTGCTAATTATATCGCGATGACGATCGATCGACGAGGAAAAGGATAGACTGGTGGGTGGGTGAATGCATGAATGGGTGACAAAAATGGATGGATGGGTGAGAACGAGAAAGAGAAGGTAACTGATGGACAGTTGAATGGATGGGTATGTGGTGATGATCTGTCACTCATCTTACAGTGTAGATACGACCTCCGCGAACATAGCATTTCATCAAGGAATTTCTTTTCTGGTTTGTGAATAGTCCAGGACAATGACTGGTTTCTGGTTTGTTTCTTGGCGCAAAGAGTTCTCAGTCATAGAGTACTTGGCGGAAAGAGTTTTCAGCCGTACAGTACTTAAAAAAAACCAATACAAGTTATAATTATAATCGGGGGGGAAATCTGCACGTAACAATGTGGGAAAACGAGCGTCCATCTTGCGCGATTTCCTCCGAAGAACACAAGAATGCCAACTATAAATAGGCAAAACTTCCCAAACTGCAGAAAGTTCAACGTTTCTGTTTTGTGTTGTTTTCGTTTTGAGTTTTTAAGAATGTTGCATTCTCTAATTGAACAATCTCGTGATGGATCTTGACGCTCACTAAAAGCCATAGTCTCAATTTAGTTTTTAACGCGTCTGTGTTTATGTAAGATAAGTGTGTGTGTGTGTGTGTGTGTGAGCGCGCGCGCACGCACGTGTAAATAAACGGAGTTTTACTGAAGCTTTCTTCATTCTGAAAAAAAAACAGTGAGAAAGAAAATTTAATACAAACGGGGTTAAAATGGATCAAGTGTACATGCACAAACACACCAATACTGGAAATGAGATAAGCGTAGTGTTCTGGGCAGGTATCCACAATAACCGCAGGCGCGCTTTCTGCTACATACACTCATTGTACAGCACGCACGCTTGCACACGCACACACATAAACTCATTCTCCATCCCTGGTAAGCTCTTGTGTAGCCTCTTCTTCTGGAAACAGGTAAATAGTGCGTCACTCAGTCTTCTGTTTTCTGAAAACCAACAAATGCATTAAGAAGAAGCAGCATTTAATCACCATCTGCTTGGTCTAGGCGTCTAATTTAAGCAATCAATGGTTTCTCTGCCCATTCTGCCTACGACTATTCATGCATCAGTAAGAATAAAGACAAGAGAAGTATGAAGGAGATTCCAGACAGCGCAGCCGGCACTGCTTTCAGTTTCGCGGAATAAGGGTGTAAACGAAAAGGATTCCCGACCTTCTTCAGCACTGGCCTGGGCACCCCAAACAAGTCGCACAGACGGTCCCGCACAGGTCGCAGCTGCTCCAACTCCTCGTCCCTGCGTTCAAAGAGAGAGAGAGAGAGAGAAAGCTGCCATTGTTTCTGTGTCACACTGACATACATAAAGGCGAGAGGCAAGTTCATTTCACTCCGACAGAAAAGAGGCAAGAGACAACACGACCCCTGCCGACCCACTTGCTGCATTGAGAACAGACACAACAAGCAGCATAGCGCCTGAGACAACACGGGAATATCAAGGCAATGCAGACGCAGGCAAATGCAGGACGTTAATCAAAAGCAAACATTTCTATTTACGGGATACAAGACACTAAGCGCTGTCTAGGTGGACACATTTCGCTTTGATACAGAAGACACTTAGCAGATAAAAAAAATGATCGATAACGAACGGGAAAGAGAGAGAGAGAGAGATAAGAGGATGTGGGAAAAAAAGTACACTACATTCATGACATAGAGCTGTCCTCTTTAGAAGAGCTAAGCTGTCAGGAGTTGATGGCCTGATGAAAGATAAATGCACTGTATTTGTATTTGAAGTGGTTAATGAAGTCTTCGTACTTGTTAGGTGTTGTAATTGTCACTGTGATAAACAACGTCGATAAATCCCAGAAAAGAAGGAATTTTCTCTATTTTGTTCTTACCACCGAGTTTCACTCAGAAACGTCATAATTTCGTCCATCGATTCAGGGGGTGCAACTTCATCATAGGTGAGGACTGCCTCATACAGCTTGTTAGCAGTTGTCTTTCTTACCTGCACCAAGCAAGAGACTAAGTAAAAACCTGAACTGCTATCTTTCTCAGCATGTTTTGCACTTTGTCCGATGCCCAAGATCAAATCAGCCATCTTAGGTCTCTCCTTTAACACAATCTAGAAATGTGCACATTCAGCAAGAGCGGCACAAATTCGAGGATGTGTCAGTCACAGCACTGCTCTCTCTGGGATCCCCACCCCAAGCCCCGCCCTACACACCATACAACGGGTGGATTACTTGTATCTATCCCAGCCCAGTGCTTGTTGTCCACTATCCCCTGAGATAGGTGTAACACCAAAATATATATATGTCTAGGAACAGACACCCTGGAATACTTGTAACATACAAATACACCTGTACACACACAAATACACCCTTTCTTTAAGATACCTGTGACACACTCACCCTAGGATACTTGTGACACATCCTAACATATCTTTGACAAACACCTGTGACTCACTCACCCTGGGATACCGGTGACACACCAGTACCATTAACTGAACTAGAGCTTGGCTGCAGGGTTTGCCTGAGAACTGCAGCATACCACAGTACCTGTTACAAACAGCCCGTAAAAAGAAATATATTAAGGAATGAACAATGTGTGTTTATGTGTCTGCTAAAATAATCAGTGAAATTAATAGGAAAGAACTTACAAGGACACACAATACAAACACAGTGTCACACAAATGCTGTCTGTAATGTCAAACAAATGAAGGGAATTAATACATAAATGAATTTGTGTCTTTCTGCAAAAATAATACTGTTAAGACATTGTTGGCTTCTAAAATTATGCAGTACTAAACAAACAAGAATAGACCCCCTCAACCTACACATCAGCAGCTGCCATGAGTTTGTGTGGATCGGCACTACGTGCAGTCTCATGCTTGACCAGATCCAGCAACTTTTCCAGGAAGCTCTCCCTGCAGGAAAATGGATAGGTAGATAAGCGACCAATATATTGTCTCTATCTTATGTTCACATATAGCCATAGAAAAAGGTCTGTGTACAAGTTTAAAATTTTTTTTAAAATTCTACTTCTCCCCAAAATCTGTGCTGTTGCCATTGTTCTGCCCCAGTAAACATCCGTCCATGTGTCACTTTATATATGAAATAAATCAATAACCATCACTCATATTTTGCATCACTTATATCACTTGTGTCACTCAATCACTTTTTCTATTCTCACAAAAAGGGAGTATAGCATGCTAAGTTAAAACTGAGACATTCAAGACAATCCAGACTGACCTATAATCCTCTGGTAAACCATCAAAACACTGCCGGGCCAACAACTGATCCAGCATCTTCAGTAGTGGTATCGACACCCTATATGGAAACACCAGCATATTATTATATCAAGGACCACACATACACAGACACAATTCTATCCTCCTGTATGGTCAACTGTTGGGGGTTTCCTCTGGTTCCCCCTCCCTCTCTCCTCATAGTGCGAAATCATCTCTAGGTGGAAACATTTTCCTACCAAAGCAACCAACCAGCAATCCTCTTGCACTAAAAGTACACTTCCAATACACATTTGCTAATGGCTTTACTTGCTTTTTTTGTTGTGCATCCTTTTTAATACATTTTAAAGCCTCCTAAATGCTAGCTTTTGATGGGAATATAAATCATGCTTAGACTACACATAGGAAAATAAATGGCACACATTTGTCTACTCAGTTCTCATTCACCTGTCCACTTTTTGGAACTTTGTGAAGACATCCACCAGTGCCTGTGCAAACAAGACCAGAGCTTCCTCGTTTCCCTTCAGATCCTTCAGATACTTCATTAATGAAGCACTTGAGTGTTTCACCTGTAACGAATACTTGCACTTGTATAGGAAAGTCAGCTACCGCTTATCAATTCACCTTCTTTACTTTGAAAGGCCATGTGCAGTAAAAATATGGTCAGGATTTCACTAAGTTGATGCAACTGTTATGCCACACATCCTTCTGTAAGTCGGAATTGACAGCTATGTATTCTGCAGTCTCACGTCTCTGTCACCGCTGGAACATGTGTTACCACTCAGTCTTTAGAGATGTATGGATCTCTGGTGTCGAGATAGCGCATACTATGACTGCTCCATATTTTCTGCCAGGTTTCATGCGCTGCCTAAAGTCAGATATCTGAATAGATCTTTTCTTGAATTCATCTTTTTCTGCTTGCAGTCTACCAGTCCTTTCCTACGCCAAACTTCTGGCATTCTTCATGTGCAGATTTTTCCCTTTTTTTATATCTGTTGTTGTCTCTAGCCGGTGTCTTGGTGATATGTTTTCGTCTGTGCAGTCAGTTTGTGTGTTGTATGCATTTTTTATCAGTTGAATATGTGCTTTCAGTGTTTGTATTCAGAAAATGTTTGTAAAGCGCATTGAGTCTACAGTACAGTAGAGGAATGCGCTATATAAATCTGCAGCATTATTATTACTAAGTGTTGAAAACTGTTTTACCAGGGCAACTTCTAAAACATTGATTTATTCAAACATAAAAAAATCTTCTGTCTTTAATGCAGAAATATAGGAATAGAGACAAAAGTCAAAAGATGCACATAGTGGGAAAGCCAGAAACATTAAAAGAAGAGAGGGGGAAAAATACAACAATAATGGCAATAGTGTGACAACAACAAAGCCTGTTTCTTTTCTTCCTTTCATTGTGTCCGAGTCCCTTACATTTATACACTTGCATCCATACAAATGTAATCTCTCTCTCACACACACACATATGCAAAGACAGGTATAAAAGTGCACTCACAAGAGACTCAGTGAGTCCTCCAACACTGACAGTAAGTCCCAGCAATACTGACTGAGTGTATGTTGGAAAATGCAAGAGCTGAGCAAAGCGTGGGAATGTCTCCGAGGGAAGTGACCAGTTAAGAGCTTTTATTTCTTCTCTGAAGCAAACAGCATAAACAAAACATGATGTTCTTCTATCGAAAAAATAAACATTTTTCTTTACAAGGTCCTTTCTGTACTAAGAATGTACTTTCTGTACATTCATTTATCAGTAATGGCATTCTAGTATTGTAGTACTTTCAACAATATCCAGTATAAATGCAATACTGTAATATACAATTTAAGAAAAAAACTAAAATAAATAAAATAAAACAATAAAACAAAATCTTACTGAGGAAAAATTTCCAAAAGATCTGATCTGTTAGGTACATGCGGCACTTCAGGTCTGGAAAGAAAAACAAATTTCCTAAGTAGTTTTCTTATATCACAAGAAGGCAGATACTATCATACATTCAGAGTGTCATTACCAAAAGTTCAGTATTTTTGCGGGGTAAGGATTTCTGCTATGGTTATTCAATAGTTTGATAATTAAAGTTTAATTTTAACACTTTGAAATGTTAAGCAAAGAACAATCACTTTGAAGCTCACAACACAATCAAACTGACAACATTAAGTGGCGACCTTGTCAGCTGCCCTATTCACCTCAGGTATAAAAGCTTTATGAAAACCTGACCAGCCACCATGCGCATGCGGTCAATCTTCTCACAACCTTGTTGCACCAGACTGCAGAAGATTTGTCTTACCCTGTAAAGGTCCGTGTGTACATTGCAGTGAGTCAACATATTGTGCAATAAATACTGCTTAAATCAGCAGCTGGCTAAACGACAACTTAACAGCTGTAACAGGGGATTTAGTCACTGGCTGATGCTGTAACATTTCCTTACTTAATAACAACCAGCTTCCTGATCAACTTCAATACACTCTTTTATTCCCATGCCCAGTCCAACTTTATATCTGACCTGATACTTTTTGTACAGTAGAGTCATTATAATAAAAATTACAACCAAAATTTTGTTCTACTATAAAAAGCAATTTCATCATTCCATACAACAATTTTTTCACCTTCTTAGCTACAAGGTGAAGGCAAAACTCACATGTCTGGCTGAAGGAGGCTGGGATCCACATTCACAACCATCTCTGTAAGATCACCAATAGCCATCATACCTGCTTCACGTACCCTATGCATCATGCAAGTAAAACATTCATACATTAAAAAAACAAGAGTTGGAAAATTGATTAGACACAGTGGGTCAATTCAAACCTTTTGATGTAGTAAAACACATGCTGTCTACTTCTATACGAAGGTGGATAGCATCAGATCATTTTTAAATGCAATTGTGGCTTTGTCCCTTTTTGTGACGTCAGTCAACAACCTGCATTCATGTAATTTTTGTAAAAAGTGCCCTTCATCTGTGCACTGACACAATATCCAACAATTATTTGTTGTTCTGCTCGAGAACATTAATGTATTTGTACTATCAGTTTGAAATGAATTTTTAATTTTATTAGCTACAAAAGACGTATTTAATGGTGGATTTTAATGCTGTAATAAAAGGAGACAGTGCCATATTAAAAAAAATCAATGCAGTTAGTCATGTTTTCAGATGAGAAGCAGCAAAAGGCTGAAGGCAAACACAGGAGGGGACAACCAAACCCAAAATGGTATCAAACAGCTGTTTAATTTTTATTGATTTACAGAAAGTGGAAAAACAGTTGTCTGGAATCTGTGCACCTGCATCTCTGCTATATTTGCTTGCATCACATATATGCCATGCTTCAAGGTGAATAATGCTGTGCAGGATTACGTGACAAAGGTCAACCTTTATGCAAATTATTGACCAGAATCATCACCCTTGCTATCCATGGTGTTTTTAGTCATGGCTCTCCAGTCAATAACAAAGTACTGATCAAGATCCCATGTCACCCCTACTATCCTTGGTGTAATCCATCATGGCTCCTGGGCCATATACATTCCACTCACCAAGATCCCACATCACCTCTGCTATCCATGGTGTAGTCTGTCATGGCTGTTTGTAAAGCTGCATAGATCTCATTGATGTTGTTCTCACAAATGGTATGCTGAGGGCTGCCAGCTTTTTCAACACCAACTGTCTTGCACACACTGCAGGAAAATAGGAGACACTGCTTAAGGGATTTCAAAAGGGCTTGTCCCCAATGACATGCTATACAGACAAAGACCCTATAAATTTAACATTATGAATTATTTGTATTACATCACTAAGCAATATTCTTACTAAATGAATATCATTAATAAAATTTATAAGCAGCAGTATCATGCCAATTTGAACAATGACCATTTTTAAAACTGTAGAGGGCCGGTAGGCCACGGCTAGTTGTTAAATTTGGCGGGACTTCGCTCGAAGTACATCGGCACAGTTGAAAAAGGTGCTTGGTGTTGATTGGCTAGGGTTAAAGCTCCGAAATGCTAAGGTCATACGGGAGCATCGTGAAAGTTTAGCCCTGCGAGGGGTATATAAGGGCAGAGCTGAGACGGCATGGGGAGAGAAGAGAACAGACGTGCAACAGATAGGAGAAGACGAGAAGAGACGTCCCTGACTTTGAGTGCCTCTGATGATGTAACGCAGCCATGGCCATTGTAACGTACAAGCCTGTGGAATAAAGGGTTATGCGCCTGCCTGACTGTTCCTGCTTTTGTTGGAGTGTGTTGAAAGTTTGTTGCTGAGACACCAAAATACCTCACCACTCAGTTACAAAACAGTATACTATAATTTTATTCTAAAAATGACCTTGAAAGCAACAATCACAAACCTTTTTACTTCTATCTGATATCTAATTGTCTTTATTTTAAACCCATTTTTCTTTAATAAGTGATATTTGTTATGAATGTGAAATTATATCCATGCACTAGGCTCTAGGATCACTTTTACCTGGCCAAAGCCTTGACAGCATCTCTTCTAGCCTCTGCCATTTTCTCTTCTTTGTCTCTGATTTTGGAGCTAGCAATCAAGCCATTGATAACATCCATCAAGCAGCCTTTTAGCATGGGAAGGGGCAGAGCACCAAGTGCAAGGCTGAATCCCATTCTGCAACAAGTAGAAAAAAAACCCCATTTGTTTACATTATATAAATGTTATCTCTCCCACCATGATGGCTCTAGATGATGATGATGATGGCAATGGTGGTGGTGGCGATGATGGGTGGTGAGTGGATTGTTGGTTTGTTTGGTTGACAGGTGACAGGGAGAGAATGACTATCTGCTAGGTAAAAAGAAGATGCTTCAGCAAAATAATAATAAAAAATTAAAAAGAAAAAAAGAAAAAATGTTTGAAGATGACCTTCTTTTGGTGTTAGATGTATGTAGACATGTATCTATTAGTAATAAGTGAATCTGTTACCTGGTCTGTTCTAATGAAGCATTTAACTGTGAAAGGTAGTTTTTGATGATTATATCTGCAACACAAGGCAAAATACATTTTCATTTGTTATTATTTTTATTTTTATCATTTGACATCAAAGATCTAAAGTTAAGAAATGACCTTTGCTTCTGAAACAATCTTCTAAAGCACTTTATATGGAACATGGAATGGTACCATCTCTTTCATTCATAAGAAAGTGAAGAAATAAGCTAACACAAAAAAGTAAACAATGAAATACTAAAGAAATACAGTCATGATGTCAGGTGAAATGACATCATGTTACCATATATTAAGAAAGCTAGAATATGTAAATGCATCAGAATGTACTGTTGTAATTTTTCACAATCTGTAATTTTCATGAGAATTCTTATCATCATTATCAAATTTGATAGAATAGTGATCACAATTCACCTTGTTTTTCAGGCTTTACTGTTCCATTATCTTGAATAAAGTATTCTGTGCAGAAGGCTGGAATTGCAGACACTGCCATTGCCTATGAAAGACAAATATGCTCACCTGTTAGCCGGATCAAAGGTTTACTACCAACATTCTTCTATTTAAAATACTGTTTGAAAACAAAAAGAAGGTGCTAGGGCTAAAAGAAAGTTGAGAAACTGTACCTGTACTTCTGGTTCAGTGTGAGACAGGCAGTCTTCGAGCAACTCTTGCCATAAATCTGCACACACCATGTATAAAATGTAGAAAAGTTCCTTCCAAAGTGAACAGGTCATAAAATGTGCATAGATATGAAACAAAAGTCTGTTTTTATTTGCACTTACATTATGTAAATAAACCTGTATATACAAAATTTAAACAGCACAAACACAAGTCACATTAACAAGCAGGCTAAAAAGAGACAAATCCACAAAAATAACCTAGACCTGAGTTACATAGGAATATAAATGGATCACATAAGTAGGCTTATGCAAGAATCCGATGAAGTAGTGACCATGGACACATAAAGTATACTCCCTATGAAGCTTAATCTTATAATGTTGATAGTTTACCAATGATTGGATCTTCGTGGAATGGTAGTTTGGATGCTGACAACTTTTCTATCAGCCAGCAGACTGGAACAGTGTTTAGAGTGGATAATGTAAAAAAAACATTCTCCATAGCGATGTCAGCAAAATGTCATGGCACAATGATGTGCATTGTTGCTTTATCTGCTCATATGTCTGTAAATATCATAACGGCTCTAAAGACAGATGACTTTACGAAATTAATCTTATGCCCCGACAATATCATGGATACAAATAAAACCTGAAAGTTAACTTTCTGATGCTACTGAAGATTGGTTTTCATGACTCACTTTCTGATGCTATAGCAGAGTAGTTTTCATGACTCACCTGCCTTTCTCATCAGCTCTCCTCCATGTCCTCTCAGTAACTTGGAGATATGGATCTTCCTGGCGATCTCCTTTAGCCCATTCAAAGCTTCGGGGCTCAAGACAAATTCCACACCTCTGCAAGTACCGATGTAAATAAATGATATGCAGATCAAATAGTAAATGAAAGTTTTGCCCTTTTCACTCATCTTGCAATATGTGGTACCTAAGAATACACCATCAGTCCTAGATTACTGAACAAGCTCAGCACTCACAGATTTGAACTGTCTTACTTATTTATTTTTTGCTGGATGTGAAAGAGAGCATTGGTAATCTCTGCAGTACCAATGATAGAGCCATGTCGCTGGAACAGGTCAATGCCTGTCGTCATAGGCAACAAGGTTGGAAGCACTGGAAAACCAAGTATGAAACATTAGTGTTATCACTTTAATGTTCCACAAAAATAGAAAAGCACTATATGCACGAACATTCAAAGATAGTCACAATATTTTTATCTGTTTATATCTTTCTATGTATTTATAAATAATGTATATCTATGTACATGTCAAACCTCATTATTTCACTTTTACACAGAAACTATTTTCAGGAAGGATTGATATGGATGAAAAAGATAAACATCTGAAGCTTGCTTCAGTTTGGTATTTTTCAGGATTAATAACAAAGTATTCGCATGTTTTTACAACCACTTTTATTTCTGTGCAAGGTTTCCTTCACAAATTGTTCCAAAGGTTAAAGGAATACAGTCCTTTTGCAAACTTTTTTCTGTTATAAACCACATCAGAGATAAAGCATGTGGAAAAATCTAGCCCACCCATTTTTCTTACATAGCAACAAAAGAGGAAATTCAAACAACTAGAAAATTTGGTACAAAAATTATGTATTTGAGATATATTTACCTGTTTTTGCAACATAGTCTGGAGCCATAGATGTCAGCTTGTGGAGTCCTTTTGCAGTTAGAACACGCATGCGGCTTTTAAAAGAAAAATTTTAGTGTGTGACTGCTAAAAAGATTATTTGCTTCAGGAAAAATATTTACAAGGATAAATAATCTACTTTTTTTAGAACACGTTTCTAGGTATACTTCCTAAGAAGCTTAACATACCTAAAGGGCACTTAAAAAAAAAAAAAGAAAAAGAAAAAGGAAAAGGTTGAACATACAGAAGACACACAACAAAATATAGAGAGTAATGACTGAGCTTTCAAAACATACTTTTCATATAATTCTTATTAACAATAATGAGCACTTAAATAATGTTTTGCAATCAACACTAACACTTCTTTTGAGAAAAAAAGCACTCTGCATTGATTCTTACACATGTTCATACTCTTTTAGAGGTGAAGGTGACACCTGAACATCATGTATACCTTGGGGTAAAGATAATCAGAACAACAATCATTAGCTATGTGCTACATTCTGTACTCACCTGTCCCAGTGGCTAACTTTGACTTGAACTAAGTGATCTATGAGGGGAATAGTGTATTCTTCAAACTGAGCCACAAACATGCTGTGAACGAGAGAAAATAAGCAGCTGTACTTGAGAACAAGGGGTGTATGCTATTTGTTTATAAGCAGTTTCATTCAATGGTGTGTCAGAATAAGTTACATATGAAATGTAGCATGATTCTATTCTCAAAGCCATGAGTGTTATAACAATAAAACATCATTACACAGGATTCTGAAAAAGTGTATACTTGTGAACAAATTCAAAATAAAAGAACTGATTAGCATTTTCAAAGTACTTGATTTTGCAAATAAAAACAATCTATTTCAAAAATACTAAAAGGTGTATGTACTTACCTAAGATCCAGATAACAGTGGCTACAAATTCCTACAGCATAGTAATCAACTGTGGTTAATATATCTATGCCATGAGGAAAGGTTCCCTGGAACAAAAACAAATTTCCAGGATTGTTAAATCTACCATAATAATTCTCTTTACAGGGATGTGCATTTGTGTGTGCGAGTGTGGGAGAGAGAAACTGTATGTGCATACATGTGTGCACATGTATTTAATAGAGAAAGGAAGAAGGCGAGAAGTGGGCAGTGAGAACGATAAAATAAGATTGCAGGAATGTTGATGTGCACATTTGACATTATAGACTTCTGTCAAACAGGTTATCAATTCTGAAGAGACAATAACCTGATGAATGACAATGAAGAAGAGTATGTTTGTTTCAGTCTTACCTGTCGCCCAACATTTTCTTGAAATGCTGCTGCAGCTGCCCTTCTTACATTCACTTCTCGGTCAAAGAGAGATGCTATCACAAGGGCACTGCAAGGGCCAGGTTTTATATTACGATACACCATAAAAAAATTATGCTTTTACATATTTTAAAAGCTGTCACCCAAGCACAGCATTTACATAAATGATAGCTGATACTTTAATAGATGAGAAGATTTTACCATATCTCATTATTTTAGGTTTAATTTTCTCTCTTCTTGAAGAACTCTTCTGCCAATGAGGCAAGCAGCCCCTGCTTTTGAGAACTGAAAAGTTATGATTTTTCCATGACTTGAATCAAATTTTTCCTACTTTAATCTTCTGATTGAAACATTGTCTCTTTCTTGAGGATGAGTATACTCACTTTGCAATTTGGTTCACATAGGGACAGATTTCCTTTGGGTCATAAGCTCTGGCAAAGGCCCAGCACACATAACAGGCTGCATCCCGCACATGTGATCCTACTGAGTAGCTACCCCTCCTCTCATCATACAGCAGTGCTTTCAAGACTACGGGCACCACTGTTGAAAGTAAGACCCCCCACACGCCAAAAAATAAAATGAGCAGCTATGCATGGTAAACAATTACTAATTTCAACTTTGAAAACGCTAATGAAGAGCCTTGCATAATTATAAACATGTGTATGCTGTATGTGCAACAGAAAATATTCTTTATGTTTTTCGTAAATAAACAAATAATGATAATGATACTGATAACAGAACTTATGTACTATAGCTCCACAACCAAAGAAAGTCTCACAGCTATTTACAAAGCCTATAAAAAAAATGATAAAAAAGCATTCACAGGCTGTGAATATATTCATAAGACTCACCATCTGCCAGCCGCTGGGGAAGCAATAGCCCTCTTCTTCCAAGTTCGGCCAATGTCAAACATCCTGGGGTAAAAACAGTTTAAACTTTAAGGCAGTAAGGCAAAACTTACAGCTTTGCTGAGAAGATTGATTCAAAGCATGATTCAGGTTAATCTTCATTAACTGGGTGATAAGTGGTTAACGTTCAATAACCTGATGTACAACACTGATAAATTCTTAGGAGATAATGCATGCAAATATCTATACAGCTTGCCATTTCTCCTGCTACACTTGGGTTTATGACAAAATTTCTATTTTCACTCACCTCCATGCCATGCTCCGTCAGTCTCTTGGTAACTAAATAGCTCCAGAACTGAGCCAACCACATCATCTGCGAGCTCTTTGGGTAGTCGTCCTGTGACTCGGCCAACACTGAGAGAATTATTAGAAACTTGCCATGACAATAACAACACTTTATTCATCCTCGCAGAAATAAAAAGCAACCAGAATTTGTCATCACAATACAGTGTCAATCATACCTCCATTTATCACAATCCACACTAAATCTAAAATGCTCAGTTCTGCATGTAGGGTGGATAAATCTGCACCTGAATTCAAGGAAGTGGAGTGCAGAGGATGTTTTGGATTAAACACACGAGTGGCCAGGCTCTGCTTCCTGATTACATCTGCCAGCTCAAGACTTTGACCCACAACAGAGCAGGCTTTCTTAAACGCCTCATTTAATATACCTATTCTGCATGTTCTCACATTCAGTCCTCACCACACACTAGCAAACTTCAATAACACTACCAACTACACTCTGATAAAACAGCACACAAGTGAATATATACACAAATAGGTATAGTAAATCATGAAAGGGATTCTACTGTCTGGGCTTACCCTTTAGCTGCTGACCATCTCACTATTGTGTCTTTGTCTTTCAAGCATCCAAGCAGCTGTCCTGAAAAAAGAAACAATCTGCTGTCAAAATTGTGAGGCAGATAAAAAAGACATTTTAAATTTGTTGAAATAATAGAGATGAACATGTGGTGGAGCCAAAAATTATATTCTTTCATGGTGCCAAGTTAACAATATGGCTTCAAATATGGCCACCTTTATTCTCCATCAGTGTAAGTGCATTGACCTTTCTAAAAATGTGAATGTATAGCTTTGACCAAGATCTATCAAATACTTCCACTTTACTGATACCATAGAGTCATTTTTTACTTTGTCATGGTAATGTGGAATGAGCAATTTATTCAAAGAAATTTGCAGAATGTCAGAAGCTAAAAGTGGTATGTGTCTTTTTTTAAAGTGTATTTTATTGTACTCTCCGTTCCATGCACAAACATGGACTTAATCTACATATGATTTTACTTAAGATCTACATTATTTACACTGTGATAGGAACATGACATCATGTGAAACTCATACCGATGACCTCTTCTGTCTCTTCTGGAACTTCAAATTCTTCGTCATCATCTTCTCCATGGCCATCATAAGAACTGGACAAACCACCGACAATGCCAGCTGTTTTTAGAGCCCCTGGTCCTCCTAAGCTATCAATCAAAGATCTGCTTCCTCTTTGATACCTATGAGAGAAGAAACAATGCTTTAAAGATCGTACTTAAAACTCATATATGCAAAAAAAAAAAAAATAATAAACTGTGCAAAGACTCATTAAATTAGAGTGTGGTGTCCTCTGAAATAGTGATTATGACCCTCCTGCACCATTGATCACAAAATACAATTATATTAATAAAAATTCAAATTCACTGTAGAGACACACTTTGTTTACAATTTTCGAATGTAAGTTCCCATTACTAGTATATGTGCAATACTTAACAGTCACATCTCACCTCCAAGCTGCTACTCTGTATTTCAGAAAGACAAGTCCTATCCTCTGGACCAGTTTTGCTGTGGTTTTTCTCAACAGAGAGTTATTGCGCTCCATAAAGTTGCACGAAGTTACTTTGTTCAGCACAACGGATGCTGCAAATACATTGTGATGCAATTATGGTAGCTAGAAATACCAATCATGAAGAGCAAGGAATAAACAGAACCACATTCTGCAAGCATTAAATATTACATGTCTGTTGAATGTGATACACTTAAAAGAGGTCTCAGTAAACGAGAAAGAAAGAGAGAAAAAAAGAAAGAAAAAGAGAGAAAGATGCAAATAAATACAGACCATATGGAAGCAAATCTTCACGCTTCCCATGCTTGAAAAGAAGAGCCAGTGTTGCAAGAGATCCCACAATACAGTTCAAAGCCTTCATAGTCTCCACTGGAAAAGCCATCAAGACAATTTGTAAAATGCACACATCTGTTAAGCTCACTCTATACCAGCGTTTCTCAACCTTTTACTTGTGACGCCCCCCCAGACGAATAAAGGTACGTCCGCGCGCCCCCCATAGCCACTAATACCTATATGAGATATGAGAAAATGACCGCCTTTGCGGCCCCCTTTTCAGCAGCTTGCGCCCCCCTTGGGGGGCGCGCCCCCCAGGTTGAGAACCGCGGCTCTATACCTTGCCAAAACCAGAATCAAAATATGCAAAATAATAGCAATATATATGCCAGTAAAAAGTTATGGCCAAAGCATCTTGCCGAAGCATATACACCATTAAAACTTCAGTTAGTATAAAACCATTTAATAAGCAGATCTTATTACTGCAATATAAATAGTGTGAATAGTTGGTGAAAAAAAGGAAAGCAGGAAACAGGCTGTCATACATGCTCACCATCTGATGTGCAAATGATTTTGAGATTCCAGTCAATCATCTGTGGCAGGCATTCTTTTTTGACATCAGGCCGTGTCAAAAACCTCGACATTAAGTATGCTGCTGCATCGCGACACTTATCATTTACCTTTAGATACGTCTGAAAAAGTGCACAGGTTTAATGATCAGCCATGTATGTATGCCTTCAAAATATAATTTTTGATAGTAGAATTCCTTTCTTCAAGTACTTATTGTTGATTTCTCAAGTCTGCATGATGGGTTAAGGAAGCGGGTTAAGGTTAACAAGGCACAGGGGAGGCAGATGGGATCTGTAGGCGTGTCTTGCATTGCTGTGCTGTTCATTTGGGTGGAGTGTTTCAACCCCTCTTTTAACTCTATCCTGATTTAGGTCACATTCCAGCTCTCTGGAAACTTCATTCTTCTTCCCAAGAAAGTTTTTATTTGTTTTGTTTATTCAATAAACACAATATTCAACATGTACATGACATTTACCACATATGTATCATTCAAAAATTCTTTTCAATCTTAAAACACATTCATTAAGTACAGACAGGGAAGCAAGAGTAGACGTGGAGGTAGGAAGAAAAGATGTAAAGAAAAAGAAAGTGAAGAGAAGATAGAACTAGTGAGGATATCCCAACTTCCACTATTTGTGGTTATATTAATTGTTGATATTAATATATTAATAGGGTGCGGGGGGGGGGGGTAATTGGTCTTTTACACCAAGACAGCAGCTAAGGCTATATCACAGCAAGGCAGCCAGCCCTGTAAAGCTTATAGGATGGGGAGGGATGTTAAAGATGCATATGCTGCATACCTTGTATAAATATCTGGCAAAGCCAAAGGCATACAGAATTTGTATTGTAAATTTGTGTTGATTTTATACAGATTTTATACAGCACAACCTTACTTTGAGACTGATTTTAATTTTGCACCTCAACTGGTTTTGTGGATGTTAATTTTTTTTGGCTAGCAGACAGCAGAGAGATTTTGTAAATAGTTGTTATTGTTATTGAAGCACTGGATCTCTACAGGATTATTGTCTATCACCACTAGTGTATTCATGTATACAGACTGAAGTATTGATGAGAATGGCAAGCTTTTCATATTCTCAGATGATACTGCACTGTTGACTCTGTTGCAGGACATAAACAAGATCTTTCTATGGTAACTGGTGTCAAACAAAGGGACTTTTCTTTTTGTGATCATTAAATCATCAGAAAAACTACCAGCCTTTTGTCCATACTAGAACATGCACTAACAGGAGAATCTGTTTTTGAGTTCAGGCAAATGTAACGTTATGCCTGCATACAAAATAGGCGCTTAAAATCATTTGTACCCTCAGCAGTTCAGCTGCTAAATCTTAGATGAATTATGGGTTGTGTGAGTATGTGGTTGTGTGATATTGTAGGAGCTTTTGTTTTTGTGTTTTGCTAAGATGTACCACTTGCCTTTTTCTTGTCTTGTAACTAGCAATTAGGCTTTTTTGTTTTTTTGTAACTGAGCACACTTCCCAAGTTATAACTGTCCATTAGCATCAATAAAGTTGGCCATTTGTCATTTAACCCTTTGAGCCCGCACCACCGGTTTAAAATGCTGCATTGCTGAGCCACCGGTAAAGCTGCGTTGGGTTTTGCGATTGGTTTAAACCTATTTTCACCAACCAATCTGAGAAGCCATAGTATCTGACATCAGCAGACTTAGTACAGCATGTCTGCTCCCTTTCACTGTGTTTTTTGACTGTGTTTAGGAGAAAATTGGATCAGGTTTTTTAACATGAAGCGTACACAACTTCAACATGGCCCATCAGGGGTAAAATCACCAACGAAGTGTGCACAAAAGCAACTTTATACAACGCAGAAAGTAAAGGATATGCTGGATGATTTATCAGAAGTAGAGTACGATAATGATTACTCTGACAGTAAGATAGATTTTGAATCGGATGATTTGGCCACAGACAGTGATGTCGAAAATGAACCACGGCCTGCCTTTTCAGCTGATCAAAGGAGGCGTGATCCCACAGGCTCTGGTGATATTGATGGTACTCGAGATGGCTTGAATAAAATATATCAGGCAAATGACGTGGAGTTTGATGAATCCAAGTGCGGACCAGTCTTATATCTTTTATTCCAATTAAAATATTGGCAGTTAACGTTGTACACCCATTATTAGCCAGTCTTGGCCCAGGAGCTCAGGCAGGAAGGCTCACATATGCTCAGGAGCTCAGGGCTCAAAGGGTTAAACCTGAAAATTTCAGTGTTTTCTTTTTCTCTTTCTTATTGAAATGGCTGGGGACAGTGGAGGATGGAGAGCGAAGGATGCTGCTGTTGAAGCTCTTTTCTGTGTTCATGCACTAGCTTAAGAAATGCATAATTTACCAAAGGTTGCTGAGTTGTTACCTGTGAAATTCTCAAGATTCGCTCCATCACTGGGGGCTTTGTGTACCCATCACCAGTCTGGAGATTACTGTCTAGTCGGTGTAAGTCAAATGGAATCATGCAGACAATTGACAACCAAACCAACAGCATGTAGCGTGTCTGCCAGGCCTAAAAAATGAATTAAAAACACCATATATTTGAAAAAGAAATTCTGTTAACCACAGAACTCAGGGTGCTTATATGTAAATGAACAGAGGAACAGTGGGAACATAATGACATTCCAAGCAAAATTGATGCATTGAGGCTTTTGTCATTAGGAAAATGTCTTTGACGGTTTATACAGGTCTTTCTAATTTTAATGTTCAAAATAAGAGCTGTCTTAACAGTTGTATCTTCTGTTTTATTGTAAAGAAATGTACTGATAAAGAAGTCCAAATCAGGCTTAAGTTATCGGTATGCTCCTGTTAGAAGGATGTGACAATCTGGTGTGGAAGGTGTGCTTATCAGTGGTAAGCAATGTACACTGTACAGTCATACCTCTACATCAGTTGGATCTTGACACTCGATGAGTGTTAAGACAGGTTCCATGTCTGACACTTCATGAGGTAGCAAACGTGTCACAACCTTGAAGCCTCGCATCTGTCAGTCAACCAAACTTGGTGTCTTAGACTACATTCTTCAAACTGTTCAAAGTACATACTTGATCTCATTCCAGAATTGAAATGCATGAAGTGTGTGATACATGTGTCTAACCAGATTATCATGACATTCAAATTTTGTTGTGTAATCAAGATAAAAGTGGTATTCATTTTTTTAATGTTAAAACTGTCAATGTTTAATGTCTTGTTATGTCATGCAAGAAAAGTTTACATTCATGTTATTTAATGCGCACAACAATTTACTAACCTTGGTTAGCAGATACATGTACTTGAAAGCCTCCCTTGACAGCTGTTTTGAAGATGAAGGGTCTTTGGCAATTGTCAATAGCTTGTTCAAAAGTTCCTCTAATAGAAATGGGTTAAAATATATTCTTTAACATTATGGTACATAATATAAAGATACTGCACAGATATAACATACCAAGTACAAATCTACCCTTCAGTTCCAGTTTCACTCGTATTTGAAAACTTTTTAATTGTAAAATGTTACAGTATATGTAATCTATTTATTTTAGAACTTATGCAATTTAAATTTGTAACAATACTGGTTAAAAATGCAACAAAATATACAAAGTGTACAAAATGACAGAAGAATAATACTGAAACACTGAATAATAATAATAATACCTAGATATTGATCGATGAGGTGAGGCTGCTCTTGGTAATCATCAACAATACCTGAATGGCCACCATCATAGAGTGATAAATATAATATTAACACTAATAAATAGGCCTATTTATTGCTAGCAAGATTTTGTCTATATTTCTGGCTCTCAGTCTCTCTCTCTCTTGCTCCTGCTCGTTCCCTCCCTCACACACACACACACACACACACACACACACACACACACACACACACACAGACTGAGTTTAGGTTATGTTCTACATCACTAGGCTACACATCTATTCTCAAAAGAAGCAAAATTCTAAATTATATAGGCTACATAAATATGAATCAATTCTGTGTTCTCCCCAAGCTGCGACTCTCGTCTACAGAAGAAAAATGTGAAGATTCATTCAATTAAACCACCCTTCCCTAGTCAAAATAATGCCGTGGTGTTTTACTCCCACACGTAGTAGTTACACTGTCAAACAACCTAACTAGCACTATAGTAACACACATCCACTTACTTGTAAACCGCTCGCAGGCCATCTCTGACCTGCGCAAATCATTCCACACATCTTTCAGAGAATCAATTAGTCCCCTCACTTCATCTATTTCTTTGAAGTGATCGTGCGTTGTCCTTTTCTCTTCGCAGTCTTTTTCTTCATTGTCTTCACCAAACCTTGAATATTGCTGGTTGTCTGAAACGGCCGCCATAATGTAAACAGAACTGCCGAGCTTGCAGAAGTGCCTCGGAGTGCTGTCCCTTGTAGTAGTCGGGCCACTGATCACCAGTGTTTTGAGTTTTTAAAGATCAGTGGCTCTTTCTGAACGTACGGTACTATAGACCAGCGTTTCTCAACCTTTTACTTGTGACGCCCCCCCAGACGAATAAAGGTACGTCCGCGCGCCCCCCTTAGCCACTAATACCTATATGAGATATGAGAAAATGACCGCCTTTGCGGCCCCCTTTTCAGCAGCTTGCGCCCCCCTTGGGGGGCGCGCCCCCCAGGTTGAGAACCGCGGCTATAGACTATAGAGGGTAATAAGTCAAAGGGTTGATAATCAAACTCGCTGAGAGTGCTTAGCAGTAGAGGAAGATCTCAGTAAAGAACTTATTGTGCTAAGAAACATGCATACATCCATATATTACTAATCGCTGTATAAGATGTAGTTCGTCAAAGAAATAAAGTTTTGGAGTAGTTATTATTGGAATCCTATGGGTAGATACACATCCGTGAATGTGAGACTAGTACAGAGGTCTCAGATCATGCAATACATTTATATGATCCTGATTAGACTGGTGGTAAACTAAACGAAACAGTTCGATGTACCCTGACACTATTTTGATTCTGTCCATGTATAACTCGGTTGTGCAGAATATATGCTTTTCAAAGAACTGATTGTATTTCGTTGTGAAAATGTCTCTTGAAATCTAGGAGACAATAACAATGGTGGTGGCATGCATACGTTTATGCCAATTCAAAACGCAGCAATAATACACCAGTCACAGGCATTTACAAAAGCAAATATATAAAGCCTTCAGTGAAATTACTTGTAGTTTTATCCTCCAGTCGTTTATCTCTCTTTTGTCGCCTGTGCTCCTCGCCTCTTCCAATATTTTGAAGTAAATCAGTTATAACACAGAAATTCAGTTGTTTTAAATTAATTACAATATACAGATATTGGATAGACCAGCAAGGAGTAAAAGAAAAGTATTGAAAAAAGCAGATAAAGAGTCATAGTGTACATCTGTTGTGGTTGCTGAGAAAGTTAATTTCCTTAAGATTTCTTTATGTGCATAGTAAATAGAAAACAGCACGAGGATGCTACTGTATTATTAAAAAAATTTTAAACGTGGCAGTTTAATGAAATCTTCAGGATGTCTGGGTGTGTGCTGAGGAGACATTTAAGCCAGTCTGTAAAATTCTTTTCAACCACAAGCCCTTTTTGTGACCAGAACTCCATAACCCCTTTTGTGACACCAGTATCAGATGTAGACAAGGCTGCTGTGTATGTACATGTAAGTACTATATATAATTACTTAGACTGAGCTATAGACTGTCATTTAAGAAGTCGCAGGAATTAATGGTATCATCTCTTTAGAGTAGGGATTTTGTGTATGTGTACATTACTGCATTATGCACTTTACAAATTCAATTATATTATCATTAGCATGTTTTAAATTGTTGAAAGTAATAAGTTTTTATCAGAAACACACACACACACACACACACAGAGTTAATGCAAGTGTCATGTGAAAAAGCATAAAGAGTGTGCATACACACTGTTCCTTCTGTAACCTCCTTCTCCTTCAGACCATGCAAGATAAATAAAATTAAACTCCTATTTTGGAATTGCACAAATTGTTGAACTACTTTGGAATTTTTCAGTGGCCATTCTGCCCAAAAAGATGCACCTACTGTAATTTTAACAAATATATATGGTGAGTTAATTATTTTTCATCTCATTGCTTATTCCATGACTGGCACAATATTTATGCAAAAGCTTAAATCCTCAAATGCTTGAATAACATTTTATTTACATGACCAGCAGTGCAGTTAGACTGTGTAATGGTAAACACTTGCTAAATGATAGTTGATTCCTTTTGACTGTTTTTGTGAGTTTGCATCCAATAACATAGTGCAATATTTTAATTTATTTTGAACACTGAATTCTTGGCATACAATGGAGAATATTTTCATTTCTGTTGTTCATTTTTTTGGATAGCAATACTGTGGATCATGAAAGGATGAAAAGGTGTCTCATCCAGGAGACACAGACTTTGGTCCAGGAGAGCTGCATTAATACAATCACCTCTGTATTCTTTGGTGGAGGTAATTTTGATCATATGCTCAGTTCTACTGTAACAGCTTTTATGGTTTACTGATTTAAGGAGTGAAAGGGTATGTGGAAAATGCCCATATGTGCATACATATACATTCTATCTGCTTATGTGTTTTGTTTTGTTTTTTTTTCTCTTAACATTCGCCACCTATCCCCTGGCCTAACTGGTATGATAGGTATCATGATGATCAATATTTCTTCATATCATTGGTTTGTGAGACAGCTAACTCAGTATAGTGTGTGTAATGTACTGATGCCTGTGCGATATATGATTTTTTTCTATTCTTCGGCCATTGTCTTCTGTGATCTAAGTGATTGCAGCACATGACATGCCTTGACATGTTTGTGTTGATAGGCACACCAAGCTTGGCTGAACCAAAGACTCTGGAATCAGTACTAGACAAGCTGGCTTGTATGGCAAACATGCAGCCAGAGACAGAGATTAGCATGGAAATCAACCCAACAAATCTTGAGACACAAAAACTCCTGTAGGTATTTTTTGCATGTTTTTATTCTAGTCAGGAATTCATTAAAGAAAATAATGATAGTAAAATAGAGCACAAGCAAAGAAATTTAAAAAAAACAGCAGATGTTTACAAATTTGTTTATTTCTTTCAGATCAGCAAGTTGGAGTTTAGGGTTTTCTATTTTTAATGCTGCTGTTATTACCAAATAAGTAAATGATATACACATATTACTTTCTCTCCAATTAATTAAGTAGGCACAATTCTCACTTGTATAATAAATGTTGTGCCAAATTTATATCTTCAGATGGAATTTGTTTTTTGTTCCTTTACAGAGAATTCAAGCATGCTGGAATAAACAGAGCATCTGTTGGGGTCCAGGTAAGATATTGCAAAGGGATTTATTTAATTAATATTTAACATTCTAGGTAATATATTTAGCATTCTAGTTAATATTTAACATTCTCTTGAATATCACATCAATACAGCCTGTAAATCCATCTTCCTTGAGCTTTGCAGAATTACATTCAACCCTTGTCAGATTCTGTCACCAAAAAGCTCATGTCTGCTTTTGTGTTGTCTCGTCTGGCCTACTTCAATTTTTGATTCGTCAATTTCCCTAGTTGCCTGCTGGAGAAATTTCAAAACTCTCAGAATAATGCCGCTTATATATATATATATATTGTCTTCCATGCTACACCCCTCCTCTGCGAGGTTCATTGGCTGCCAGTCCGAGCTTGTATTGATTACAAGATCAGCACACTGTGCTACCTTTGTCTTCACAGCCTTGCGACAGCATATCTAAGCTACTGACACTTTTTTATTCAAGTTGGTCTCTTCAGTATGTTTTTGTTGCCCTCTATGTGCCATGCATCAAATGGGAGAAATCTGGCACATGCTTCTTTTCCCTTTCAGGCTTGTTTGGAATTTGCTTCAAGATTGTTTGGAATTTTTTTCCCATTTCTCTTCAAACTGTGTCTACGTTCAAAACCTTCAGATCCATCCTTAGAACCCATCTCTTTAAAAGATATATCTTGTATAATCAAGATTACTGTTTTGCTTACTTCTCAGTTTTTCATCTATGCACTTATGTCATGTTTTGTCATTATATCATGTGTTTGCTGACACTTATGCTTCTTTTATGGACTCTCAGTTCTTTTGTAGTCTTTTATGTGCAACATGCGCTCACATCCATTTACGAGAATGTGCTTTACAAATTCACTTATTATTATCATTAACATGTGTTGACATTTGTTAGAAACACACACACACACACACACATCATATATCAGTATCTGTGATATTTATTTAAAGGAAAAGATTTGTGGTGCTGTTCCAGACTCTCAATGAAGATGCTTTAAAAGTCCTTGGAAGAGATCATACAGCATCAGACAGTCTAAGGTACATTTGCTTGAAAGACTCTTGGCTTCATTTGACAGGCACCTTCATCTCCATCTTTCTAGATTTCTAGATTTCTAATAGCTTTAATTTTTAGACTGATATTTACTTCAGCACTGATGAGAAGTATAGGCATAATAACTGTTTTTTACTAGCTGAAAATAAGTTACTTTGCATGTTTGTTGCAGGTGTTTAAAAGAAGCTGTGCAGATATTTTCTGGACATGTTTCGGTTGATATGATCTTTGGTTTTCCTGGACATACTTTAAAAAATTGGCAGAAGGAGTTAAAGCAGGTCATCAGCAAGTTGTTTAATATCATCAGTTTTTAAGCAAATGAACCTGTGCATTGCCATTTTTCTGTAATCATTGTTATCCAGTGTGCTCTTTATCATGTCACATTATCACTTTGTTTTTCTTGATCATGATTTTATTTATTATTTTTAAAATTATAAATAGTATACCTACATGGTTTTGATCCTGATTTTTTTTTTTACATTATCTATAAATATTTATTGACTGAAAAATTTGACTTCAAATCTCATTTGACATAAAAATGCTTATTTCTCATTCAGACCATCTGAGCATTATCTACACTCATTTTTTATATCTCAAAACAAGTTTGGACGTGCATGTTTCAGATGACAGATCTTTGTGAAAGCCACATTTCTCTTTACCAGCTTACCTTAGAAAGAGGTACACAGCTTTTTAAAGAGGTTGCTGCTGGACAGAAAGTAAGTGTATTTAAAACATCAGGATGTTTCTTTTTCTCAGTGTATGCTGTGTATGGGTGCGTTCGTATGTGTGCACATATAGTTAATGCGAAGCATAGCATGAACTTAAAGTTTGCTCAGTTTTTTTTTTTTAGTTTTCCCAGATTTAAACCCTGTGGCTTAAACAGCAATGTGGCTTGTTTCCAGATATTTTCTGTACTTTTCAGATTCTGATTAATTTTTGAATGAGCTCCATGTTTAATTGCTATCTGATAATTTTGTTATAGTATTAACTGCTCACATTTTTACATCAAAGCCACATAATATTGAAGTATTTAGATTAGTTGCTTAAGCCCACACCCTCATCATGCCAAAAACAAGACAAAATGCCTACGATGCAGCTTTCAAGTTGTATATATTTTCAGCTTATATACCAGTGTGGCTTATTTGTGAAAAAGGTAAAGATTTTTCAAAACTTTAGTGGGTGCGGCTGATATACAGGTGCACTTAATAGACTGAAATATACAGCACAGATGAGGCTCAGGATGCCTGTAAGACTTGTCAAAGTTTTTGAAACGCTTAACTTAGTTTTGTGACAGTTCTTGTAAACATTTAATACATTTTAGTATGCAGAAAACCAGCTTTCTACAAGGTGAAAGAAATTAACACTTGTCCACAACAGACAGGGCTGGTTGATTTTTCACTGCAATATTAATGGCCAGTGGTGATGGTGTGAAAGTGGCGGGGTCTGAAGCTAGGCCACTAGAGGATAGAGGCAATTGACACCATCCATTTCATCCCATGGGGAGCATGGGGATGACGCTTTACAGCTTGCTGGAATCAAGAAAGGACAATGTCTAGGCTTCCTGTAAGAGAGACAGGAAATCTGCCAAAATAATTACCAACTGGGATGGCCAATGCTGAACAATGGAAGGTGCAAGCAAAGGGCAGCTTAGCCTCTGGACTGACCAGAAACCTCACTTTTCTGAGTCACTGGGGTAGTAAACAGACGTCAGTCTCATGGGGACGTAAAACGTTTTGTTTTTTGGATCTGACTTTGTGCTTGTATGATGATGATGATGATGATGATGATGATGATGATGATGATGATGTCCATTTATAATGCGCAGGTATCCATTCAGAAGAATGCTCATTGCGCACCAAAAACAGAAGAGAAGAAAATAAATAAAACAACAATAAAGTAAAAAAAAACAAAAAACAGAAGTGGTATTTGGTTGTTGAAGTCCGTTTTAAGTAAACAAATGAGTTCATTCTTTTCCGAAACGAGGTTGGTGAGGTGATGGTGGACAGTGACAATGGCAGGGCATTCCACAGCTTAGGTGCCGCGTTTTTGAAGGCCCTAACTCCAGTGCGCTTCTTGTTTGTGTCTTCCACTGCAGGGAGACAGAAGCATGACTGGGAGCCAGAGCGCAGGTGACGTGATGGCTGGTAAGGATCAGGAACTACCTCTTGCAAATTGTCAGGAGCAGTTTTGAACATGCAGGACTGAGCAATCAAAAGCACTTTGTAATTAATGCGCTTTTTCACTGGAAGCCAGTGAAGGCTCTATAGGATAGGGGTGATGTGCTCAGTGGATGACTTTGCACGGGTGACAATCCTGACCGCTGTGTTCTGAAGTGCTTGGGCACTTGGATCTGTCATTCTTTAAGACTTTTGTGTTTTCACTGGTTTGTGATAATGTATGTGAATGAACTGTGGTGTAAAGAACATACCAGGGAACTGAACTGTGGTGTAAAAATATATGTGAACAGAACTGTGCTGTGAAAAAGATCTGTGGGCTAAGTGAGAACAGTGAATATCGTCTTGCAGTCACAATGTCATCAGAGTATTTTGTTTTGTGTTTTGAAAGATAATTTTTATTGTAATTCCTGTAACGCCTAGTTACATTGCTGTATATATATTTTGTTGATACTATTGTCAATGGTATCAATAAAATATACATCCATAGCTTATTTTTCATTAATTATATTTCTTTGTTTTATATATGTTGTTTTCTTGATTGTGTGGATCTGAGTGGCTGTGCTGGTATAACATCCATAAAATAAATCCATTGTACAACAAGTTCATTACCTTACCCCAGATAAACCCTTCTATATATATATATATAATTGTCTCATATAGATATGGACTCCTAAGACCTGGAGATAAAAGATTAACTGTGCATGTTTCTCAAAATTCTTTGCACTTATTACTACTACAGGTTTTACCTGACAGTGATGAGGTTTCAGATATGTACCTGGCTGCTGTTGAGGTAGGACAGGTATTCTATCACAGATTGATTCAATGGCATTGTGTATACATGATTGGGGTATGGTGTGTGTGTGTGTGTGGTTATCCATAAAATCTAACTCTGTAAATCAAATTAAAATTGTATGGCCCATTACTTCCTTGCTGCAGTTTTTCTGTCTTGTTAACCATAATTGTATGTTTTACCTTTTCAGATTCTTGAAGAGAAAGGCTTTGAGCAATATGAAGTATCCAACTTTGCAAAAAATGTAAATCAGAAAGCTTTTTTGGTGGTAACAGTTATCTTTGTCACGTGTACATTTTCTTTACAATGTAACAGAATAAAAGTTAGGCAATTATGTTAAAGGTCCTCTCAAAACACTTGGTTGCAGACTGCTCATAGTATGTGTAAGTACATGTTATTTTTTTACATTTGATATATTTTTTATTTGTGCTTCATCCGTGTCTTCTGTCTGTTATTTTTGGGAGGGAGGAGGATAATCCATTTTCGATAGAAAAATAGAAATTTTATACAGTCTCAGTGTGCAGTAGTTGCTTCAAGCTCCCACACAAACCCACTCAGTCACATGCATTGAGAGAAGTAATTAATTTTTTCTTATAATCATTTTAAGTAAATCAAATTGTTCTCCTTTTGCACCAGGGTAACTACTGTCAACACAACATTGCTTACTGGACTGGACAGCAGTATCTTGGAGTGGGTCCAGGTATTAAAAAAACTAAAACACTACAAAATATGTTGTTATCATTGGTATTCCATCATCCGCACTAAATATGCAATACTTTTACAGCCATCAGTAGTAAAGCAGTAAACTTCGACGATTATCTGTAGATATACTTTAAACTATGTTCATATTTTTTGTATGTCATTTAATCATCCTTTACTGAAAGCAAACTTGAAACATTACCCAGGTAAAATATTAAGAGTTACCCAGTTCAGAGTTTCTTGATTATCTGCTGAGTATATGTGGGGTTCTCTCTCTTTTTTTAATTTATATGTTGAGTAAACTTTAATGAGTTAAATGTACAGACATATATATTTCATATAATTTTCCAAATTGTCTATAAAAACTGTTACAGAAATGTTTTGAGATCTTTCCATATAGAGTCAATCTGCCTGCAGTTCCCTAATATTTTATCACCAGACAATGCAGACTGAGGCCAGAGAATGCTTTAAGCTTTGTTCAGACTAAACTCTGTAAAAGATTGGTTCTTCTTGTGTAATACCTCAGGCAGCCATGGGAGGGTGTGGTGTCACAAAGCTACCACCACCAAACCTCAGAGAGAAGCCAGAGTCCAAACCTTAGAACCTGACAACTGGCTGTGGGAAGTAGAGCAGTATGGCCATGCCACAAGGCGCCGGGTAGTGCAGAGCACACAGGACATGTGAGCATTCATGATTGCTTTATCAGTATTTATAATTACAGGTGATATTTACAGTATTTGACATTGATGAAAAGTTCTTATGCATTTGTTTGGCTAATATGTGTTTTGACAGAATGGAAGAACTGCTTTCAGTTGGCCTAAGGACAAAGTGGGGAGTTACACATGCAGTAAGTATTATATAAATTTCCCTCATGCACAGTAGAGCAATGCATTACACAGTAGAGCAATGCAGAATTCTGTCTCAGCTCTACAATTAAGTGGTTTCGGTAGTTTCCTTTGCATACATGAGGTGCACAGTGGAGCAGTGTTTGCTTCAAGCTTCCTTAAAGGTTTCCATCTCAGCTTCACAGGTAGTCAGGTAGAATAATCACTTCACTACTGACTTCTAAGCTGTTTCTTATTTTCTGCTATTATATCTTTGCTGGCTGATTTTTTTATATATATTAATGGTAGTCATGAACTTGATCAAAACAAAGTTAATGCATGGTTAGACCCATACACAATTGAAACTCATGTCTGTAAGATTTACTATGATAAATGCCTCTTTGGTCAATGATTTGTGTTAAAGTTTGGATGTGCAACACAAAAATGATGCTAAGCATCCCAGAAAAAAACTAATGAAAATGAGATAATGCATCTATGTAAATTTTCACTCAGAATTTAGTATTTATTAAGTGACTATGTATCGTCTGCATAAGGATGTTCTTAAGAGATATGGGTAAAATTTCATTGCAGTTATTATTACATTGTTTTTATCATATGAAGAATCAGTATTATAGTTACATTTTTGCTTCAGAACTGGTCAAGTTTGTGCTGTGGAATTACCCTAGCACAGCTGTGTTCCTGCCCTAGAACACTAACATGGATCTCTAATGGCTACCTTGATCTTTGTGCTGGGTGAGTTGATGCACACTGTAACTGTTATTTTGGCAAAATGGCTTCTTGACAGGGAGCATGTTTGTGAGTTTTTTCTCCCTTTTTGACTACATAGAAAATCAAGAGTAGTGTCAGTTATCAGCTTGTTTAAAGAGGAAGCTTTCCATTCATGAAATCCTAGTTTTTGTTGGATGGACACTCATGCACATGATTGTGTATGCATGTATGTGCATGTGTGTGTGTGTGTGTGTGTGTGTGATGCATGGATGCTTTTCAGAGGTTTGAAAACTACGGCAGCCGGTCTGATAGTTTTGGATAGTATTCTACCCGACCTTCTGCTGGATCTTGGGATGTTGGTGTCACACAGTATGGAAATATCAAGCAATGGTGCTCCTTCAAATAATACTCAACAGAAATAAATCAAATGCTAAACTGTTCAGTCTTCAATTTATTTCACTTGGTTTTAACAATATACTTTGGTCCATTTGTCATAGCACTCTGCAAGATAACAGCCAGTGTTGAAACATGAGTAATGAAAGTTCTGTGATAATTTCACCTGCAATTTGAATGATACTGACTTAATACAAAAGAAAAAGAACCCTGGAAAATGGGGTAAAAAATGTGACATATCAGAACTACAGAGCCCTCTATCATTTTCAAGGTATCATTAAAAAATTGTACCTCAAATAAATAATGTGTTCCCTTGAGGATCTGCAGCTCACCCATATGATGCTTTTGGCAGTGACTTAGGCTTATGGCCACAACTCTTCTCCCCGCAACCTTCCATGCAAACTATGATTTATTAAGGATTATCTAATTCTAAGATATATGGAGGATTATCTAATTCTAAGATATATGCAGGATAATCTAAGAAAAATCCATAAAATACATTTTAGAGTGCAATTTTTCAGCTGCAAAGCTTATGTATGAATGCTTAAAATATTCAACCATTCCAGTCACTCTCTTATGTTTACCTTAAAATATGTTCACATAATTTTAGTATATAAATGTGTACCAAACTGAACATCAGCCATTGGTACTTTCCAAGAATTGCTGACTAGGCAAGAAATGCAAGTTATAAATGTTTGCATCAGTAGTGAGATCATGTAAGTTTGACAAAACATCCATCTGCAAGGTACTGGGGAAGCCTGGAAGAAAAGAAAAATGGAAGAGATTGGAAAAGGCCATAACAGGACAGGCTTAACATTTGATCAGTCTTTGAGAGCTGCAAAAATTAGAAAGTTTTGTTTCATAATGACCACTATGGTTTGAGGATTATCTATTCTAAATAATGCAGTAGTGTAATTCTTAATCAGAAGGCTTTGGAGTACCTAAAAATATGTGCGGTTAGGTTGATCTTTGTCATTGTATTTACATATCCTGTGAGGTTTACTTTCCTGCAAGTCCTATTTAGGCCTTCTTTTCTGACTTTCTCCATGTTTAGTCTTCCAAACAAGCACATAAAACCTCTTTAAAAATAACATTACTTTCATGTTTTAAAAGAGACTTAACAAATATCAAATACTAGAATATTCGTTTAATTCAGTTTTTAGAAAGCACAAGCATAAGTTGATTTATACATTCTGGTGAGGTTAAAAGTGGTAGTGTATTTCTGCAATTTAAAATGCTACAACTACTGGTGACGGTTTCCTTAAATGTGCAGCAAAGACATGTTAAAGCATCAAGTTTGAGTTTGTAAAATTGGCTTACTTTTGAAAAATAGACATACTGAAACATTTCTTACTGCGTAAGAGGGATGATTCTGATAAAATGGTTTAATTCTGGTCCAGTCTCCTAGCCATAGTCATTAACTTGGAACTGCTGGTCCATGGTTAAATACTGTGCAGTTGTAGGGTCATGCATAAAAAGCTTAATAACCAGAAGATTAAACCAGTTTTCAATGTGTGTCTACAGTAAATTGTTCAAAAATAAACCCCCATGGTTAAATGTATCAATACCATACTCCTTATTAGAGGGATTACATGCATTTTATGATTTGTTCATAGGGCACAAGTCATAGGAAGACAAATTTTCCAAAAATAGTTGCTTAGGCACATCCAAAAAAATGTAACAGGAAAAAGACCCAACAAAGGCACTTCATAAAATTACTGAAATTATCAAGTGAAAGCTTTCACTGAAAGCATAAATGATGATAAAGAATTCTACCTTTTGTTACACTCCATAGTGCTGTGTCATTTCTATAGAAATTCAAGTCACAGAGGACTCCTACTGCCCAGACGACTGCATATAAGCACAACCAGGAAAAGATAAGCCTACATGCCATTGTGAAAACTGACCTCATTATCTTGTGACATCTAACAACTGGATGATAAAGCTAACAGACCATAACAACATAAATGTATGATATTGTAAAATGCAATGTGACTATTCTACACACTGGTCACAGGCTCAATAAAGGCAACAACTTAAACATATACAGGTGTATGAGCATTTCCAATAGATAATATCACCATATTTATGTGAACATAAAATTTCCTATCCAAAATTAACTGATTTGGATATGTTTATTCTGCAAATAATCTATACTAACATCAAAGCTATAAAGTAGAAATGTAAAGATGTAACATCAAAAAGTGCAAAAAAAAAAACAACAGTCTGTTGAAAACTGTAGTTTATAACCCTGTACAGTAATAAAAGATTCCTCAAACCTAATGCAAGTTTCATGCAATGTTTAAGTGGAACTGGCCAGAATGGAGAAAGTAGCCATTGATGATATGCTCTTTTGATTCTTGTTACGTTGGGATCATAAACAATTCAAAAATAAACATTAAAAACATTAACAATCTGCATAGCAGATAATACTATATGAACCACATATAGTAACCAGTAATTCAGAATTCAAAAACATAAGATACTTTATCTTAAATAAGTGACGCAGACAGCCTGCTGTGTAACAAAGAATAAAGTCACTCACAGTCATAGTAACAGCTCAACATGCTGATAATTTGCATCACCTATGCCCTAAACATGGTCACATCAAATAGTTTTTCAACCCCTCTTCCCCCTTCAAAGGCAAGCTCTTTTGCCTACAACCAGTACGATTAACAATCCACATCAGAAAATAACCTTACACAGAGGCTGTATCTAGACACTCCAATTCTGCATCTGTGACTGCCTGGCAAACTTTCATTTTCACTCGGGCTTGCAAATGAAAAGGCAGTCTTTTCACACTCTGACCCATGCTGAAGAAAAATGCCTCTACTGGGTCTTCTTCTCTCTCCTGATGCTTGCAGCTACAAACGTTACCCCTTTTAATGGAAGATGCCAGTTCATGCTCTTTTAGCAGTAGATCCACGTCCAGTTTTCTATATTTTAGATAATCTACAAACAGGTCTGGACTGGGAGTATCAGGTTTCCTTTTCATCTCTGAAAGATTTTCACGAGACGCTGTGACTTCAAACTTGGGTATAAACTGTGGTGTAGTAATTGTGGTGGTGATTGAACCAGAAGAATGTCTGGTAGATTCATCATCGTCAATGTCACAATCATTACAGCCACTGCAGTTTGTTGGTGACTGGGTTTGCTCTGTTATCTCATGATCTTCATCATCACCATCTCTTTCCACTAAGGTGGCACGTGACCTAGTGCGGGTAGAAAAAAGAGCATCACACACACACACAAACACATATATAGATAAAAATCCAATATTTAAAATTTGTCTCTTTGAAGGTAACTGATAATTTTGTATAAAACAGACAGGCATTTATTGTATTCTTAGTACCTTTGATCTTTTGAAAAAGTAGATTTTCTCACATAGTACTTTGTAAAACAATATAGCATATGTTACTGTGCTGGCTTTCCTTACTGAGCTATAATATAGATCAGGATAAGTTGTATATTTAAATTTGTTTTTAGAACTTATCAAGGCTGCTACCTACAAATGTTACGCAAATGACTATCTGCACTCACAGACCCTTCTAAATGTGTACAAATCATTCACAAAAAAGACTTTTGGAAGAATTAGATATTTAGCTCACATACTCTCTTGGGCTGATAAATGGCATTAGAAATTCCATTTCATTCTGGTATCGCCAAGGCTTTTTTGATTTTGACGGTGCGCCGTTCCTGCATTCTTTCTGTTGACGTAAAGCCCTTGTGAAACCGTCTCTTAGAGTCCTCCACTTTGCCTTGCACACATCAACTGTCAGTGATATGGGGAAAAGACGAAAAGTACTTTTTAAAGCAAATTGTTAATGCTTCTAAATAACGGATGGGCATCAAACTGAAGTAAGACCTAATATATGAGTCAGATTTAGTTGAATTAGTACACCGTAACTCTTACAACGCTACACTTCACACTGCGCAGCCACTCACTACAGTTACTTCCCTTGAAACTTTCAAGTGTCAGAAAGAGTTTAGACAGACACACCGTGCGTTAACAACTTCAGTTGACTTTACAATGCAGACAAACGTTTTCCGCTTCGTTTAAGATCTCATACTAGACCGTATATAAGTGGTAACGTAAGTTTTACCAAACTTCGCAAACTTTCCAAGTTTGCTGCCTTGCAACCGACGACATCCCCCCCGCGATCAAACCAACGGGAAATTCAAGTCGCAAACCTTCCATGCTGAGGTCCTTGGCGATCTGTTGCCAGATGGCACTTCGCAGCTCGGTGTCTTTGTACTTGGAGTGTGAGGGGTCGTACAGTGACCGGTGAGCTGCAACTGCCGCTATCATCAACTGCTCCTCCATCATGTCCAACGCTACGCGGCTGTGGCTTGTTCTAAAGTGTGTACCTCTCCCTGTCTCCTTTGATTGGCTGGGGGCTGCATTCTTCGCACGCGACACTGTCGTGCGACGCCGCTGTGAACCGCAGCACGTACGCTGCAATGCTGCGCTGTGCCTGCCGCGCAGCTATAGGGAGAAGCTGAGCCGTTGCATTTGCTGGCCGTGGAAGCAGCGCTGCACATGGAGTGTTTGCAGTACACTCACACAGGGAGAGAAAGAGTGAGAAAAAATTAACGCTACAGCAGCAAACGCAGACGCAATCGCCAACTTGCACGCGTCGTGTTGCAATTTCCTGCGTGCTGCACTTAGTAATAAGCCGAACACACACACACACACACACAATTTTCTTTCCTGTGTCCCACCTTGACCGCTGCTTTTCCCTATCCCCTTACATATTATGACGTGCAGTCAGGGTCTTTTTTTTTCTTTCTTGTACGTCTTGTCCATCTAGCTATTCGATCAATGGCAACAACTTAATATCTTTGTAGATGTGTTTTATCTTTTAACCCCCGCACATATGCTTTGATTCGATACTTATTAAGACTTTAATTGATTGTTGGAGATCAAGTATATGTAAGACAAGAACAGATACGCTCAGGCTTTGCTGGTATAATTGTTGCAGGCGTGTTTCTGTTACACCCCCAATCAGGGAAACCGGTGCCTACCATCTGTAGATATACAGCTCCAAAAATATCAAGATGACTTTGTTGTGTGTGCATCGTGCATGCGAGTCCATGTATGCTTCTGCGTCTCGCTGCCCAGCCAGTAATATAACTGGTTTACTTTCTATTCGCTTGAGCCACATTAAACTATTCCAGAAAATGTAGCTTTCTCCAAACAACTAACACAAAGATATTATTCTCATTATCTATCCCTTGACCACCATTCAAGCGCTACCAGTCATGTGGGGTGATGGGGGGAACGGCTAAGCGCAGCAACTGACAAAGTTCGCCATTTAGGTCGGTTTTCAGCGGGTCCTGCACGGAGCGAGCAGTCTGCTCTTCCATGTTTGCTAGTTCTTCCTCTGTCCATTCAGCGTCCGCTACCTTCATTAGTGCCCCAAAAGAGCGTCTTACACAAGAGTGAAGAAGAGTTTTTATGTGCAAGTGCCATAACAGGCACAGACACGAATTGCAGCTGCAGATAATAAACCACCCTGACATCCAGTCGAGCAAAGTTTTACGTGCTTTGCAAGGCTCGACACGTGACATGAGTACGTTGTGCAACTTCCAACTTGGCACGTGTACGTTGTAGATGTCCCGCTTTCCACGTACAAGTCAAGCCTGTTTGTTACCCGTAGGTCGCCGTGATATAGCCTTAGTTGCTGGCACGGCGTTAAACACAAATAACCAACCTTGCTACCCGTAGCCATTTTGTGAATAGCACTGGAAATTGAACGCGTCCTCCCTCCTCCTCGAATAGCATGCATCATTTTTCTTAATGTCATTGTCCTCTTGACACAAACGGGGAAGAATACTGGTGTCTTGTTAATTCGTGTCGGTCACATAGCTTAGCATCTGTGGGGAACAACAAAGCTGCTATTTTGATGGAGATGCTACCCCTGGACCGGTTCAGTGGCGTAAGAATCAGGGAGGGGAGCAGTTACCCGCCTCAAAAAAAGATACTGAGGAGATAAGAATCTGAATGTCGTTTACCGTCAGCATGGAGATTTCCCCTCACCCCCCTACAGCCAATCATCTTCCTACGGAACTGCGGTTTACCACTCAAACCATGACAGTGCTTGTTAACCAATAGGATTTTGCTAGTGAATGCTACCTTGGTGCATCTGTGACTAGACAAGACCTTAAAAAGATCTTTGTGTACTTCACAACTCAGCATGCAAGCAATTGTAATTAATCTGTTTGCACAACTTGAACAAAAAAAAAAGTAAAACAAAAGTCAGTGATTAAATCATAGATTTTTTAATCTCAACATTTATTCTTAAAATACTGAAAATATAAGACAAAAGGTAGAGATGAAGAAGATGACAATGATGGCAACAGAACAGTTTTGTTCCCTTTGATCTAATCTTTATAAACAGCACAGACACATTATTTCTAGGTACCAGCCGTCTTTCATGTGCTAGTGCACCAGCCCTAGAAACAAGCGACTGCTGAGTTCACAAACTTGCATCTACATAATGCTGTTTGTGGTTTCCGCACAGGTCTAAATCCATGGGCCAAGTTGAATTAAGTGATGAGATGACTGCCATTACAGTGTGAGACATATCGATGCTTCATCACATAACAAGGGAGAATCCTTCAGCTGGCGGTGTCAAAGGATTCATCACACAATGGCAACTCTTACCACATAAAATCCTAAAAGGTTATCTTTGTTTAGTTGCTGATTTTAGCTAAGCTGCTTAAGTCAATCATAAAATCTTATTCAATTGGATATTCAAAATTAATTTAAGTCACAGCTGTGATCTTCAACGCACAGAATGCTTTGTAAAGACTTCCTCCTGCACCATGCTGAAAATTAGTGGCAGTGATGGTGGCCCAGTGTGGGATGCACTTGTGGTTGCAAGGATAAAAAGGCCCCCACAAAAGAGCTAATCCACATAACAAGTATCTGAAACCCCTTAATACTTTTAACTGGCAAAGTAAAGTAATTCATACTACCAATCTTCACTTGTTAAAGAAAAAAAAACAGCTTATATCAAATTGTGTATGTCAAAAATGCATTAGACAGTAATGAACAGGAAATAAAGACCAACACATCTGATGATGTCCATGGGAGTGATGATCCATCATCTTTAACACAAAAATATCTATTTACAACTTTTTTTTTTAAAAAGCATAAATGAAAAGGACACTGATGGGCATATATTGTGCAGTGATGATAGCTGCCAAGCAGCCTACAGCCCATTCTGTTCTCTAGAATCTGCCCTCGTAACCATAGGCTGCAGACCCATGACGCTCTGCTGGGTATCTAGAAGTCAGGTGAGATCTCCGGGTATCCTCATCCATAACACTTGGAGTAGAGTACAGAGAACCAAGCTGTGCACGCTCTCGACTGTAGTCCAGCAACTCTCGACTTCTTGGGGCCACCCTCTCTTCTTCTAGTGAATATCTGAAACAACATTTTGCACTGAGATGGGAAACTGGTGTGAGAGTAATCATTCAACCTCCCCAAGCAAAAGAAGAATGTGATGCGAAGAAAGCGACCATTTTAAATGTTACAAGTTCTGAAAATATAACAAAATACTACTATTGACAGAAAAATATATTTAAGTACAAATCTAGCCGCATCAAATTTTCTATGGTATACCGGCAGAGAAAATTCTTCTAAAAAATTCACAGTATTGTTTATTTTACACCAAGGTTCAAAAACAGTTAAAAGCTAGTTCTCTGGATGGTTCTGACATTAGCAAGTTTAAGCTCCATGACATGTGGGCAAGATGTGTAGGATACTGTGATGTCGTCCTTGAGACTGAGCGATGGCAACACATAAGCACCAGAAGTAACTGTGCTGCAAAAATTTGTTGAAGTGAGATGCCTTGGGTAGAAAGTCTATGACACCTACTTGATCTGTTGCAGACGACGATTATAATGACCAAGATAACGATAATGTTAGTAAAATTTAGCATACCGAGTCAATCCAAAAATTTTGAATTTATAAAAGATCCGAAAATAACCATGCGAGGACATCATTTTATTGTGTGATTGTTTTCGCTAAACATGTTTAAAAAAAATTTTTTTGAATGAAGCTTTTTCATCTCCAACAGCCTACCTGTCAAGCAGTCCACCCCTACCCAGAAGTGTTCGTCTCTCTTCTGCCAGAGTTCTGCGTGACTCAGGCTCTATTCTGCTTGGCCGAGCACCTACTGCACTGTTTCCATAATAAGTCTCTGATGGAACATGATCTGTATAGCGATCTTTTTCTTCTGGTACTTCCAGCAGATAGGGCCTCTGAGAAGCAGCAGCAAGTCTGTACATATATATATAAATATACTTATGTACACATTGTAGCCCCTTCAATCAATCCCTGCAGTCCCTTTTCTTGAATGCAAGCATGAAATGTTAACTACAATCTTCAAGAACCAATGTCTGGCATACCTGCGAGTAGTTACTGCTTCCTCTGTACGATCACTGGGATATGACTGTCTAGATTCAAAGTCATCGACCAAAGGGCGAGGCCTCTGGTAGTTACCAGTTTCACGCATCCATTCTTCCCTCTCTACATACCCCTCACGTGCAAGCAAGGGTCTTCTGGGTGGTTCTTGCTCCTCCTCATACTCCTAGAAGCAACAAAACAATTTCACCTGATGGAAGCTTTCAGAACACAGCTACTTCTTGTATCATTAACTTACCTTCCCAGCTGCTGACTACAGTTGATGATAATAAAGTTTGTATCTAAATACATCTGCAGCTTGAAATTAGCCACTCAACCAGTGCAAGGACACAACTGATCATGCTTCCAACAGGAGTTTTCACGAATTGTGAGTAAATTCAAGGAAAACTCACCAATGATCGAGGCAAAGATCTGGGAGCTGGATCTGCCATGCGCTGCAGCCGCTCCATCAAACTGAAGCGACCAGGAATCAGACCTGCTGATTCAGGTCTCCTGGCCAACAATGAGAAAGAGCCACGAGGTTCAGGCTCTAGATGCCGAGTCTCCTCTTGCAGCTCTGAAATGCGTCTCTCTCGTTCTTGAAGCAGCAGAAGATCACTTATAGCTATCAACACAAAACAAATTTAAATGATTGTTAAAGATTCAGAAAACTCACTTTCAAATATGTTAAGATAAAGGATTATAGGGATAGTGGGAAGGCAGGGGAGAAAGAATAACTTCCCCACCCTTAACCGTCCATTTTCAAGGTTTTACTTTTCAATATGTACTTAATAATTTCCATATCAAATAGAACATATTTTTCTGCAACATAATGTACAGTCTAAGCCAATTAGATATTAGAAAAAGTATCTTTGTCTTTTAACCCAAGATCCATGGAAGTTGCACACGTAAAAAATCTTCATCACAAAACCAGTAGATCAGTCGAGCCCAAGTAACATGCATGCTTACGTGTAGGTTTGTGAACTGGCAGAGACATTAGTGGTGGTGGTGGAAGTAGACCCTTCCCCTTTTCAACAGGCTTGGGCAGTAGGCCTCTTCCAACTGACTTGATTTGACCTCGGCCTCGACCTTTACCCTGGGACGTCACTACTCCTCGACCACGCCCCCTGGGTGCTAAATTCTCCCCTTTACGCTCCTTTTTGGCCAAAGGAGCAGCGTTTGGACTCGTAATCTTGGCTCGCTTGCGTGTCTCGTCCAACTTTGCGACAACTTGCTTTTCTCCTTCAGCCTTTCGGGCTGTTTTACCAGCCTCTGTTTTGTGGTATTTGTCTCTGGCACCTGAAGCAAAAATTCAAGTGAACTGCAATAATATTTGCTCATGCATATGGGTTCCCAAGAGGGAAAAAAGGAGCACAATCCAAGTTAGGCACACTTAGTCCACGCTACACTTCTGAACCACACAGATAGGCTGCAAAGTCCCACTTTTTGTTCTTAACGTCCCAGTTAACTGCGACATATATCAGATTAAGTTAACAGACCTTGCCAGTCATGCTTTACGGTTGACAGCTCTAGGTCCAAGCCATTAATGCAGACCTGCTGGTACACAATCAGGTAGTTAAAAGCAGCCTCTTCACTTTCTGTCTGCACTAGAGCAGAGCTGCAACACAGAAAAGCCAATGTTCATATTCAAAGAACAAGAAAGAACAACAGTAAAGTGTTTGCTATCACCTCACACTGTTTTTATAGGCTTAGAATTTCAAATACAAAAGATTAATAAAGCAATCTGCAACTTGTGTTACGATCATCCACTTCTTTCACATCAGGTTTTCATGTACAATGCTCTCAAATTTCAACTTGTAATCACCGCATTGCTACACATCATTTGTTCCTTGACTAACAACATTGTTTATATCTTTGATGCCACAGTACCACCCCAACATATATGAAAAAACATTCAAATTCAACCTGGAATTAAAGTGCTGCAACTACAATAAAACCAGCTTTAATTTTAGATGTGAAAATTTGAATGTCTACTATACTGTTTTGAAAAGTGAAAACTAGGATAATGATACTTACCTCTAGCATGGCAATACTCACAAAACAGGCCTTGCTATGAACCAGACAGCAGTGAATGCTTACTCCTAAATTTCAGCATTCAGAGGTGAACGTACAATGCTATGTTAATTATAAATACACGAAGAAGAAATTCATAACTCTTATCTTATCCATGGCCACCGTTTTGAAGACACTGTTTTGAGTTTTCCAAGCAGTAAAGTGCAGGGAAATCTAATAGTAATGTCCTATGTGCAATGCACAGTAGTTTTTTATGTTCAGCATAGATGTTTTTGATGGAGCACAATTGGTGTTTTCCCTTGAGCCAGCAACTAGGGCTACATCACAGCAAAGCAGCCAGCCCTGTAAACAGATGCCACACGCAGAGAAAGAATAGCATGGCCAAGACAAGATCTGAACCCTGAACAGCCAATCCCCACTGTATTGATGACAGGCGCTAACTGTTGCACCACTGGGCCATGCCCGGGAAGTGTTTGAAAGTTGAATAAAAAAGCAAATCAGTTATTCTTTCAGTAACTGAAAGAAGCATCAAGAAATCTGTATCGGAATAATTTCTCTTTGCTACTGAATGATGGTGGGGCACTAGCGATATATCTTTATACTGAAAACGTGCTTTGCAAGAATACATTATTATATTTAACTATGAAATAATTGTGTATAGAAGAAGTATACCTAAATTTATTAATATGCTGCTTCAGTCAGGATGGTGATAATGTGCAATACTTTTGACAATTTTTTTTTTCACTCAAAGAGCAAATGGTTAGAATTATGACTTACTGAAGAGTCTAACACAGAGATTTGTCAAAGGTGCTTGCACATCAGCATATTGAGAGACCAGTGCAAGTCATTTTCATTGGAAAGTTTGGCTGCATATTCGGAGCAAAGCTCCATTTGTGCATCATAATTAGACAAATGGCATTTACACCAGGCAAAGATGGTATCGCTAATAAATAAGTGCCCATAAATATCGCCATTAGCAACAGATGTAGCTCAAAAGACACACTTTGAACATTCAAACAGTGAGCCCCTTTCTTTTATTTGCATACTTTTTTCTTTGACACATCAAGGAAACTTGAAAACCAAGTTGAAGTCACTTAATAGATGAAACTTCCCAACAAGGAAACTGAAATCCTGATGAACAGTTCAAATCTGACTTTTGGACAAGCAACAGCATATAAATAGCTGATAATGTCAGCTATCAAAAAGGCCTGTCAAGTCAGAGGGGATTAAAGACAGATGGCAAAGAACCCTTGTGCACACAAAATCCTTTTCAGGAGCACACAGAAAAGATACAGCTTTACTTTAATGGCATATGCTAACTTGTCTTTAGCTGAAACTATTTAATACAAAATCAGGACACAACCTGTTACTCATCACATTAAGGTTTACCACACTGGTGGCTGACAAATCTTCTCATTTACCATTAGTCAACAGTAATATATACAAGTAATTTAACAAAATATACTTGAACGGAGTTTTTTTGGTCTTTTTTTTTGTTTGGTTGCTTCTGGCATGGACAAACCTGACAGAAAATTTAGCTGGGCATGCACGCTGCATGCAGTGGTAAAGAGTACACTGTAGCAGAGAGCATGCAGTGTATTCAGTGTGATTTTACATTCCAGTGATTTGACTGAAAGGTCAGCTGTGCATCCTCATGTTTGACAGGACGACAGCTGCACTGTGTAAGTGTTCATGGCAACTTTATGCAAATGAGTCCATTTGCGGATAAAATGTGCATGTCACTAGAACTTACAAGTCTGCCACATCATGGGAGCGTAAAAAAGTGTTTGTAAAGTCACATGTAACGCTGGCTGGTGCAAACAGCTAGCATGTCCTACCCCATCACTCACCTTGTGTCCTTGCTAGCTTTGGCCACTCCAATTTTGAGTGCACAGGGAAAGATGGCTTTCATAATGTCGGCGGATACACCCATTCCAACATTGTTAACGTACAGAGAACGCTCAGTGACTTCCCCTGCAACAAAATGGTGATAAGGGAACAGTGTGGAGAGGCTTGGACAATGGTGTGCCTCCACTGTGGACATCGCTTGTGCGTTCACAGGGACTGCAGGTTTGTGACTGGGATTCAGTATGCGCTGCAGGTTTGTTGATTTGTAAGCAATGTACTGGAAGTGGAATAAAACATTTCTCCTGGACAATTAGGAATGCTTGAATTGTGCTGTGTAAGCTTGTGGGGTATGGCATGGAAACTAAAGTCACAGACTGTAAGGGCTTGACGTAGATATTCTGACTGCAAATGCAAGTTAAATTGAAGGTTTAGTGACTCGTGTGCTTATTTGACTCTTGCATTATCTGGCAATATAGGACGCAGCAGGAAGCCAAACAGACAAAGCAAATGAAATCCTTACCGTGTGGGGAAAGTTTATGTTCCAATGTTTAAATTTTGCAAAGGATTTAATAAATATGATGCTGTTACATCATTAAAACATGTGCACCACAAATGTGGAATACACAAAGCAGATTTTAGTGCCAGAAGAGCTGGCAAAATGGGTTAGTGGAGTGGCATATATGCTGATAAATACATGTTGGGGTGGAAATAAATCAGCCTTGTATGATTTTGACAGACTTTTCTGGGGTCCACACGAATAAAAGAATTATTTTTAACAACATACACTGCTGATGTGTCCTGTTTCAAAGTACTGCTCATAATGGCTGTACTTCTTGAACCTGTAACATTAATGGTCCTGGCCACATATTTGTGCATGATAAATATCTGGAGTAACGAAATACAAAATTTGTGTTCTTCCCTTTAAAGTGTGGCAAGGCTCCATAGATAGAAAATAGCTCAGATAATGAGCAAACGGCACTGAAATACCGGGACTGAGTGACCAATGTTATTTGGCGTATCATACAAAGGGTTGAGGTAAAAAAGGAAATTGGCAATCATGTTGGGCCCGCAACTATGCCTATATGAATGCAGAGTGCCTGGCACTGTATGCAGGCAGCATACCACACAATAAGTGACTTGCAAGTGCAAGGAAACTGCAATGTATTTCAGTAAAATTCTTTGCCTGGATATACACATACCGGTTTCTGAAATATGTGGTGTTGAAGTATAGGTAATAACAACTGCAATATTTAATTGCAACGACAAAAACTTCAAGCCAGATATGTAAGACCTTTTCACTGGCGCTGAATGGTTAGTCAAGAACGGACGAAAAGCAAGAAATCTGGCTCTAAAGCGGTCTTGTGTAACTATTTTGTAGGAGACCCAAGCATAAACCACTAAGTGGAAAAATACAAGGATGTGTTCCTACAGGTATTTTCCTGCCAAGCAATGCATTTTGAAAACTAATTATTACTTCTCTGTACTGTTTTAAAGTACAATACGCTTTTTGTCTCACTTTATTTAATCTGTTAGGGTGATAATAAATGCAAATTAACTTATATATATTTGACTGTGAGATCACGGAAAAATTGTTCAGGTGTCAGGCAAAGTGTGAACTGCAAAAGTGCAGCACTCTTGTTTTCAGTATGCTGCAAACAGTAAGTTAATTGACAAACTGATGCTAATGGGGAGGGACTGTTCTTGTAGCACCAGCTTGTGATGATGCACTTTGCTCTTGCCTGGGAGATGACAGAAAAACAGATCGAGTCAAGTGCTATAATGTAGCCTTAACCATCCCACCAAACAGATGATTTCAAAACGGTCATGCCTTCAAGATTTGTAGAACAGACAACAGGATGGCCAGAAGACTGAAACATAAGACCAAGCAGGAGACCTGCCATCTGCTTGGACAATGTAGAAACACACTCACATAACTCACCGTTTGCCGCTGGGTAATAGGTCTTGATGAGCTTTCTTGCAGTATGGTTATCATATTTGAAGAGAGCTGCACATGACCAACAGTACATTTTTTCTTTTTGCCAAACACAAACTGAAACTACTGAATGTTAAAAAAGATAATGACATTAAAGCGTTCAAGTTATAGCTGATAAAGTTGAAAAATATCTGCCTACAATTTTGTGTGTAAGAGAAGATACTTTTGTATATAAGCTGGATAAACCATTTTAGAAAAACAAAAAAACACAATCACATGCAAGCTGCAAAGGCAGGAGGCTATAAATCATGTGAAACATAATGAACATGTGCAGGGATGTAAGCAAATAAATTTATTAACCCCTGGTCTTGCAATTTAAAACTGGTTACATTCACTGACCTCTGTTGTGGATAGGTTCCTGGTTGCCATCTTCAGCAACTGACTGACCACGCTCCACCACCTCCACAGTCATATAGCGCTTACTAAAGGGATGCCACATGACTTTTCGCATGAACATCTGGATACCTGCCTGATCTTCCAAAAGAAACTCTGCCACACTGTAGGGAAATAAGAACAGTATACTTTACAAATACCTGCACCAGCTTTCAAAAACTTGTAGAGCCTTTATAACTGAGACAGTTTCAGTTTACAATGTTTAACTCAATAAGGTCACCTCCTTTTCAGACAAGATGTCTCTAGTAATTGCCCCATTTTGGCTACTTTGAAAAAAATTATACAAAGATAACTATATATCACAAAAATATAATTTGAATTATTTAAATAGCACATTGAGCAGAAATGAACTGTTTTACCTTAAGTGGCATTTTTTTTTAAAATAGAAAGTTCACATCTATTAGTGTCAAGACACGGGTGGTGCTGCACACACATGTACGCCCGAAAATTGCGCGTTCTTTCAACAAAACACAAAACGATTGCCTGAGGCTGTCCAAATCATATTACTTCAGTTATCATGTGGCCCACGACTTAACAACATAAGATATGACCACAGAAATTCTTAATACAACGCAACTATCAATTCTTAAAACAACAGTAAAATCGTCACAACACCAGTCCGCACTCCTTCACCTGGAAGTCGTTCGCTCTATTCTTCCATGCTCACTTATTAACGTCTTGATCAATTCTTCCCCACAGTTCGAGTTATCAATATGTCACCGTTACACAATACACTTTAGGCTTCCAATCTTAGTTATTAAATCCTTAATCAATCCTTCCCCACAGTTCAAGTTCTCAATATATATCACCTTTAAACCATACAATTTAGTTCCTCGTCCTGTTCTCTCCCAAAATAACAGTCATCAATGACAATACTTACACTTTTACAGTTCAGCAGTCAGCTATATTTGGGTAATCGCCCTTCCTACCTCCAATCTCCCAGAATCCACCAACTCAAATAGCACTACTCATACACGTAAAGCAAGAACACCAATGACACATAATCCAAATCGCTCCGATCACCCTTCCCCAGGGGGTGAAAAGCGAACACTTTGACTGCTCTGAACAACTCAATTCTTTCCGACACTCGACGGCGCACACACAGGCCGTGTCGTGCCCCACTGGCCGGCTCACCAGTCCTCAATAGTCGCCAGTTATCCAGACGCTGCGGGGTCTGGTCGGTTTCCAGACAACGTCGCCTGTCCTCGACGGTAGTACTTTATCCAGCCGCTGCTGGGTCAGGTAGGCTCCTGGTACTGTCGCCCTCACCATTAAGACCACTTTTCGATGAGGTTTTTTATACAGGATCCGTATCGCATCGCCCGACACCTTCCTGCTTTCTCCTTTTGTGTCCTGTCTCAGGCACATCTTACCCCTCTCTCCATTCTCGCGTGATTCAAGCGCATCTTACCCCTCTTTTCTATATTTCTTCTGAACAGTGTTCACCAAACTTAACCCTTACTTCTCTATCGATCACGTTCATTCCCGCATACACTCTATCCACACGTGTAAGTCATAAGTCGATAAGGGGTTAAAATAGTCTCAGAAAAAACTATGGCACAGATTGGTCGTGCCACATGACTGGTCTGTGACAATCAGCATACCCGAAACTGCCTCTCAGATAGGTATTTCGGAAGTAGAGCCAAAGTGAAAACTTGGCATGTACATAAAAAGTTTCAGTTATTGACACACACAAGTAAACTTTTTTCATCCTATTGTGAATACATATTATCCAGAACCAGGACAATCACAAGATACACAGTAATTTGGCTGATTTTGCCATCAAAACTGGGTAACATCGACCCGCATATTCATATGTTGCTCACTATACCACAAACAATTTAAATAAAAAAAAGAGACTAGATGTCCTCTTGTACAAACCAAGGGAAGTAACTTGCAGAGAAATGATTCAGCTTTAAAATGAACTATTTTTCGCTCCTGTACTGTTAACCATTCGCGAATTAAAGAAAATAATAAAAGCACTGTACACATGCGCATGGTGTGACTTCTTAAACAAGGCATGCCACCGGATATGGCTTGCCAGTTGCGACAGCAATGGAATAAAAGCATGATCTGTGCACATACTCGTGTGCTCATAGCACTTGAGACAAGAACGAGACATGGACAAAATAGGAAGGAACAGAAGAATGAACAACAGTACTGGGGCCATAGTTATGAAATGAGAGCAAGTTCCATTTCCCAGGCAAAATCGGAAGCTGTCTTGTTTTTGTACTTATAATGCAATTCTCAGACTCTGTGGACACTGATTCATGTTTCTTTACCCCAGGGCATCTTTGTTATTGTTATTGAACTACAGCTCCAGGTGTAAAAGAACATCTGCAGGGTCTGTGTACTGCTTTGTAACCTCAGAAACAATACATGTCTCTTTGCATTTCCCATGTTGCCCAAGGGCTATGACTTGTCCTCATTTTATAGCTACAGTCATTGGTTGACTAATAAAGACAAATATAGAAAATGCAAAGAGGCATCCCTGAAATACTCCAACTGCAAAGAAATAATGCAGTAAACTAACCCATTTCCATCTCCTCGTGATGTCCATGTAACTGATGATGATTGGGCCATGGTCCAAATTTTCCCAAAGTCTGCTCTGACTGCATCTGCCTGCTTTAGTGGATAGATGCGGATCTGCCAGGGGTACGATTCTGGAGGCATTAAACACATACATGCCAAAAATAAAATGTATTTGATGGAGTCTAATTTTGCTTGCCAGGTGCATACTTCCTAAATAGGGAAGAGTATTTTTCCTTTGACTGCCTTCAACCTACTGACATGATCCACACATACAAATGCTAATAAGAAACCTCAAATGAGCATGATGTCTCCCATAAAAAAATAGTAGACTAAAGAAACAAGGAAAAATGGACTATGGTGATTTTTAAATAGCATTTCAACCCAGTAAATAATGAAATAATGTAAGTTCTATTAGGGGCCCACACATTTTTTTAATTTAAAAATCGCCCAAGTTCTACAGTACGTGTGCTTGTTTAAGTACCTCTAATATGTGTGAGAGAATCCTTTCCTTCTGGTATCTCAAGAGGATAGTCAACGGGTATCCTTTGACCTGAAGTCACAATTGGATGGAACTGCGTCACTTCTTTTTTAGTATCTTCAGTCTGGGCTTCAATATCTGCATCCACTTCAGCCTGAAAATCTTGATTATCCTCCTCAATCTGCAAGGTATCCTCCACTGATGGGTCCTGAACTGGAGGTTTGTCATTTCCCCCAGTTTTGCTTTCAGAAGCAGCAGCAGACTGTTTTGGCCATTTGCTTTCATTGTCTTGCTGCTCAACAGAGCCTGTGTTTTTCTTTGGGATAACAAACTTTTTTGGTTTGGCGTCCCCTTGGGATGTTGGTGGGCTGATGTCCTTGTTGGTTCCCATTTCCTGAAGGCCTTGGCTTCCTTTGAATTTCGCCTTTTTATGTTCTTGTTTTGATTGCTGTTGATGAAAGCTATTGCCATCACCAGCTAGCTCAGCCTCCAAGTCTTCCTCACCCACCATATCTATCATATTGTATTCAGCATCAAATTCTCCATCTGCTTCAATGTGTTCCCCTTCAGGAGCTAGATCAGATTCAGATTCATTAAACTCATGAAGATCTTCACCATCAACATTTTCTTGTTCATGCTTTTCCATGCTGCTGGAGAAATCATGAAGAGGTCCTTGTCCACCCTTGGAATTCCGAGCTTGACCACCTCTAGGACTCTGGCCCTGATTGCCTCTCTGCATTATGGGTGATTTTGAAGCTGGCATTTTTTTTTAAAGCTTTTCTTAACTTGAAAACTGTTTAATGAAACAAGAAAAAATACTAGTGACTTGATTTCTATAATGTTCAGAAAAATCTAAAATTTATTTATTGGTGAACAATATATCACTGCTAAATCTGTGATCTATTGCAACTTCTTTTAAAAAGAACAATAAATTTGTGGTAAGATATGAAGAATTTCACAATGTAAAGTCTTATGGCTGCAAGTAATCAAAAGAAACTAAACTGATTAAGAAATCGTTTGATTTCTTGAGACAGAGCCAATATCGATTTTCTTTTGAAAAAAAAAAACGAGCAGAGATATTTATATACAGTCTGGGCGAACATTAGTCGTGATCATCGGCATAGCGCAAATCAGTTTTCTGTCACAAAGTCATTTTCAAATCGGTTGCGTAGACGTAAGGAAAAATTCGAAAGTGAAAATGTTATTTTCGCAAAAGAAAATAAAATCAAATTAGAATAACCAATTTCCCTGCAAATATTAAATGAAAACGTGAGTATTTTCGGAAATCTAGGGCCTACAAACTCTTCTTCGTTCAACTGCAACTATATTGTTTTCAATTTGAAAATAATGAGACATACAAAAAACAACATCGATGATCTAATTTTAACGTGTTCCAGACTAATATAAGTTCACTTATAACGAGAACAATGAATCTTTATAATTACACATCGACTTCTGAGGATGAAAAAGGGACTTATACTCACCGTCGCAGACTTAGAGATTAGAGAATCTGAGCTCACTTCTATGAAGAAAATGGCGCTCTTTCCGTTTCCGAAGGGGCGGTAACCACAAACGACAACGTTCTTGCGAACCACTAACTCATAGAAGTCTTTGTGTACAACACATGGTAACTAGTTTAGCAACTGATTGCCATTTCTTTTTTTTAAATATGAATTATAACTCACATCAAACAGTTTTCACTCTCTCGTCCGGATTCATTGAAGGGCTGCATAGTCTGATATTTTTGCAATATTTTTTGATCATTGAAATTCACGTCGAACAATTTCGTCGAGTGTGGCTTTCAACTTAAACCAAATTAATTATAGAATTTTCTTGCACTACTGACTCAACATTTTATTGTTAAGTATTACTTATTTAAAGTATTATGCTGTCATTATAGATAGAGGTTATAACATTTTCCACCGGTATAATAATTGCACATCTACAACTATTTAAATTTTGCTGAATTTTACCCTCACATGAAGTGCTCGAAACATTCAGAAAGTGTATCTCATAGGTCGAAATTTTTAGATACCCTCACATGTTTCTGTGATCGGATAGACGTTTGTAGATACCTCCCTGCAATAACTGCTTGCTCTGCTATCAGGGGGTGTAATAGAGAAACTTAACGAAAACAAAAATAATGGCTCTCTCTCCCCTTGATAATTACTGCTCCCTCCCTTCTGCAAACTACATCACTTTCGACTTCCGTACTTGATGATGATGATGATGTCGATTTATATTGCGCAGGTATCCATTCAAAAGAATGCCCTGGAGTAAATTTCTCTCTCTCCTGCTTAGGAATAAACTGATGTGTGTGTGTGTGTGTGTGAGAGAGAGAGAGACATTATTGGGCATTTAAGGCCACGGACGGAGCAGCCTCATAATAAATGGAAAGACTTTCATTGTATTGGTGCAGTTGTACAGATTTGGAGATCCTACGATAATATGTGCTATGTGCTGCTTTTATGACACACACGCTCAGGCCCCAATCAATCAATCAATCAATCAATCAATCAATCAATCAATCAATCAATGTGTGTTTGAGAGAGCGAGAGAGTACGATGCAAATGTGCAAATTGATGTACTATAGATTTTTAAACTGCACGCATAGCCCATCCGTTTACAACATTTTTCAAAAACATCTCTACTATTTAACTTTCTTGTAAACATCCTCCTGATTTGTTTATTGCTTTTCACTAGGTCTGTTTGCTGCACTTTACGTGTGGTTAATAATCGAGGTTTTTTTTGCCGCTAAGTCACAATTGATCTCTAAGTGTCTGCTCAAATTTGCATGGTTCCAAGATTGTATGATGGAAAGTGTTATCAAACTTCTGAATGTGTCAGTACATGTTTGTTAAGGTCGTACCGTTATTCTCTCTCTCTCTCTATCCCGAAGCTGACAAGCTAAATTCAGTACGCAGACCGACACAAATATATGTAACCTCTCTACCACTTGTCTCTCTGTTTGCTTTTCTACCTGAGAAAGGTTCATATAGATTTTTACTTGTGTTAGTACCTTGTCTTGCAGTCCGCAGTCACAGCTTTGGCTGCAACCATGGCAGAGACCATTATATCAGGGTGGAAATGTTTACTGTAGATTACTAGTCCGATCAGTGTTTGTGAAACACTAGTACCGCTAGACATACTATGCTAATATCAGTCACTGAAAGCCCTCGTCAGCAGCTGAGATAATAGCTCGCAAGCTACGAGAAGCGAGTAAGTTTCATTCTGACGTCGTTTCGGCGGTTACCATGGAAATGCCTTTTCGATTTTCCGCGCCAAAAACATCGCGAACGATGAAATTAGGTCAGGTATCGCGATAAAGCGATTACACCGCATGATTTGCGTGTTTATACACACCCACAGTCTGAAATAGGTCTGGCGTGTTTACCTGTGACCCAACGATATATACTAGGTCACCTGACGACTGTTGCCATGGTTACAGGCACTCCGACTCTGTCTGGGACCGTAGCTATACCTTCGAGATAGTCACACCATAAGACAAAAAAAAAATTGAAGCGATGTTCTTTCTGTGCAAGCAGATGATCTGGAGCCGTAATGGCCAGAGATAAACTACCTCGAAGGTAGCTAGGGAGCGAAGCAAAGAAAGGGGCTTTATACATAAACAGACTCAGAGCTCATCGGAGGACTGGAGATAAGAAGTCAACATCTTTCGTCTTGTCTAAGTGCTGTAGCCAAAGCTATCTACCTCGAGCAAAACGCTATTTTTTTCTCCTTATTATCTCACTATCGTTCAGTATGCAACCAGTGAATAGACTGCTTTTGTGCAGTATTAAAATACTATTCGATTTTGTTGAGGTAATGAAATACCGTTTGATTTGTTGACCTTTAAAAATTACTCGGACGCTGTGTAAGTTTTTAATGAATAAAATCAAACATAAAAACAAACAAAAACGCAAAATAAAATAACAAAAGCCCCCCAAAAAAAATTGATTTGTCTGATATGCGGCCGCATTGTTTGTTCGTTTGGGATTTTTTTGAGATTTTAGTACTTTTTAAATTTTGTTTACTAAGTTAATAAGTTACCTAGATTTTAATTACCTGCTGTGTGAAGTTTCTTATCTCTAAGTTCGCTGCTAGTTTGAGAATATTTTTGGAGCTGAACTTGTAGCCATGTTGACCACCGCAACGGACGTCAGCCATTGAACTCCTAAAATTAGATCACTCGACTAACACTATTACTACTCTGCTGGAGATGATCATACCTCTTGCAAAACTTTGGTGGCTGTCTCGTTATTTTAAAAACTAGTTCTTTTATGTGTTTTAATCCCATTTGAAAGACCACTGCAAATTAGTCGTGCATTTAAAACTGCAAAACTGCATTTTAAGGCCGAGTCCAACTTGACGTTTTAGGTTAACTCCCTCGGGTCATTGATAACTTTTCTTAAACTTTGTTTTCGAGTTTTTTTTTTGTTTTTTTGTTTAGGAGAGTCTAGGAGTAAATGTGAAAGAAGTGCTCTGGTAACAGGGATGCGCATGCTTTTTTTGTTGTTGTTTTTTTTAAGCCGCTGATGTTATAGCCTGTTTTACGCATGCTTAGACTAGTCTGACAATACCAAGGCTGTGCTTGACTTGTGTTGGATTGACTTGTGTGATTTCTGATATACACAAGATCTTTCTTTTTCTAACAGACAAATAAAGTGCCACTATTGGATACTAAAATAAAAAATCATAAACCTGCTAGATTCTCGTACGCAATCTTACAAACGTCAGTCAAGTTAAGAACGTTGGAGGAAGCAATTTGTAAAACTCTCTTTTTTGGATGGGGCAAGAATGGCTTATACAGTCAGTTAATCCAAGTTCTGGAGATTTCTTCTAAAGGTTTCTTCCGATCATAATACACCAAAAAGATCTGTGACAGCAAGGACAGTTGGTTTTCTTTTTGATTGTAGGATCTTTCCCAGTATAGACACTTAAGTCTTTTTCTGTCACTCTAAAAACGATTTAGAACACTCAAAAATTGTTTACTAGTAGTTTAGTTTTTGCTAACGTTTCAGATCTGAAAGACTTTGGCATTTTGGGATGCAAGAATTTCAAAAAAGTGTCCAATATGTTCAATATGTCTTTTATGGCTCGCGCAGGAATTTGCGACATTTTGCGACGTTTTGCGGCTTTGACATTATGTGGCTTGTCACCACCTTACTTCTCTTTGTTAGCAATCGTGCAAAATGTTATCAGCATTTATTTTTGTTTACAAAGACGGTAGATTCTGTTGAAGTAGTTTTATAGGATTCATGCGTGTTGTTCTCCTTTTTCATTAAAAAATGCACACTTTTTCCTTATACAGTCGTGTACATGTCCTACCTCTGTTCTAGAATTGCATCATCATCTTCTTCACTACCTCCACCATGACCACCGCCGCCGCCGAGTTCGAGGTTCACTTTGTCAACATGTCCGTACGAACATTCAGGCTCAGTCCATCTCTCTATCCTCAAGACCAGCCACCTGTTTGCTTATTATCTGAAGATCGCGGCAAGGGCAGTGAGAAATGTAGTTACAAAAAAGGCCTCTAGGGAACAATAAAATCCATATTGTTTCTTGTTCCCAAGAAACGATTGCAGTGAATCTGTTGTTCTGGTCACGCAGGAGACTCGAACGCAATATTTTTCGCATTTCTTATCCAAACTAACTCCTAAAAACAGATTTGTTGCCCGATCACATAATACGGTCTTCCCTTCCCTCGTTTCTTTGCAACACACCAATATTTCCGTGGCCACTCATAACTAAGTTATCTGCAATCAGTTTTGGCGGAGCAGCTATGCGTATTTTGCTTCAATATGTCTTCAAAAACTACTGACAGCAGTAAATATTTAGTGCGGAGGACATCCTGTCTGAGGGCTTTGCCTGTGGGAGTCTGAGTTTGCTCCAAAAGTATTATTGATCTTTTGTCATTTCTTGTTAGCCACAAGAAGAGGTTCAAGTCCAGTTATATTTTATAAAATGGTAAATATTATGGTTAGACAATGCAACAAAACAACACTTAATGATAAGAAACTCCTTTTTGCTATCGAGAAATCCATAGTCAGAAAGTGGTTGGTTGGTTGGTTTGGTTTATTTAGTGGGAAAGTGCTTCCCTCTTGCGGCGATTTCGAACTATGGGGGTAAAGGGAGGGGGGAGGAAACCGGAGTACCCGGAGAAAACCCTCGGCACCCAGCCCTGCGAACAGGTGTCACATACAGAGAGAGTCCCGAGACGAGATCTGAACCCTAAGCCACTCACTGCAGTGGTGACAAGCGAGTGTTTTAACAACTGCGCTACCGGGCCCCTCCATAGTCATAAACATATGGCTTAAAACATAAATATGTTGCTTTTATTAACACGATAAAATCAACGCGTCTTTCTTGATTTCTTTTATTTTTAACGGTCAATAAACATTATATATATATAATTTGGCCAGATTTTATTGTTCCTGGAAGATTTCACGTACTGGTAAGCTAAACTGACTGCATATCCCAGTCTTTCGATAATTATCATGATTTGGACGTTCTTGGCAAAGTCGATGCTTCTCTCCCCTACAAGGCCGGAAAGATGGGAGGTGGGGTCGCTAGTGCCAGGCCGCGAGTAGAGGCTGTATTTATTGCAGAGCGGCAAAGTTGGGAGCGGACGCTGTAGATGTCATTTAAAAAGAGAACAGAACCAGGCTGTTTTGCTTCATTCTCTGCGAGGTTTACATAGCACGAGTTCTTCTGACACACACTGGGTCCTGAATCATTAATAAACGGGAGCTGGGGGCAATGTTGTTCAGTACGGGCGCTGTAGGCACGACCTGTAATCCGTCTTTCGGAATTACATTCAAAATAATTTGTTTATTGCACTTTATCCACCCATCCCGCTACTCCTCCAAAAGAAGCCAAAGATGAGGTCTCAGTCTCAGTCTCTGTCCCTCAAAGGTTTACGAAATAACGGTTTTCAGCCAATGTCAGAATGATTTCTGTTAATAGAACCCCAGCGTCCAAAGCTGGAGATTTGCAAACTAGCTGGTTCGTTACCCGTATGGTACTGAGTACTCCTCCACCCCCACCCCTACCGCTTCTTAGTTGGTTTCTAGCTGTTAAAAAAAGTTAATACTGCTGCTTTACGAAGCCCATATCACAAACGTCAGGATTGTGCATCGACAAGCTTACGCTGCGAAGGCTTCAGCCAATGGGAGAACTGGGACAATATGTTAATTAGGTGCACCTGAACAAAGGCGAAGTAGCGAGTTTGTAAATAGTTATGTTTATAGGTGTATACAGCTCTTGCACGGAAAGAACTTAACACTAGCACGTTCATACCTGTGTGGTACAACCTACCTACTGCCTCCGGTTGACCCAGCTGTGGAAAGGGTACCTGACTCCTACGAGGGTTGGAAAAGGTAGCGAAGGAGAGATGGACACTGCCCTCACAAAAAGCTGACCCCGAACTGTGCATGTCTCCCTGGGTCTCCGCAAAATTGGGAGTACGTGACCTTGTATCCCCCAAACTCCTGCCGGGACAACCATAAAATGCAAGTTGTAAAAGTGTTTTGCCGCCATCTGGTGTTTAAACAAGTCTCTCAGCTAAAGGATTCATTGTGGAGTGCATTGGGTAGTTTTGAAACAGCTGGTCAAAGAATTCGTTCCATAGCAAAATACAACTGACTACAACTACCTATTTCTCAAAGCTCAAAGCTTTTCTCTACTTGGGCAAAACAGTATCTCATACTGAGGCTTACCTAGTAAATAGAAACCAATTTGCACCCTGCGAAAATTTTAACCTGATTTTTTTTCTTTATAGATATACAGTTCCTGTATTATTGCAGGTCCCTGACTTTCTATGGTCTTATGTAAACAACAGTTATTTTAAAATCAAACGACGTAACAGTTAGTGTTAAAGAACAAAAGTGCGATCAAATTGGATGGTCGTATTGGTTCCATTGCAAAGTATAGAACATTGTAAGAATTTATATTTCACAATTTGCTTGCGCATTAGACGAAACGTTGTGGTTAAATGCAACTTAGATGTGCGCGTATCACTACAGCTATCAACTGAAAAGGTACGTGGCCGTAGCGGTCTTGTACTGTGTGCACCGACTGTATGTTATTCGCCTTGCTTGAAGGGTCTTATAAGATTGAAGGAGCAGTTTTTCCCATAATCCTAGCACGAGGTTTTCGCCTACTTGAAGAGGTCTGCTTCTCGATCACGGGCTAGGCCGAGATATTTCTAGCACTTCAAGTATCTTCACACAGATGTTGACTTGGAAAGCAAACACTGCGTCCTGTAAACGAAGATAACGTTAACTAAGCCATGTTTTCAATACCAACAGGATTTTTTGCAGAGACGGGCTTCAAGTGATAGATGTGAGACTGGGAGGTTATATATGTGTGTGTGTGCGTGTGTGTGTGTGTGTGTGTGTGTGTGTGTGTGTGTGTGTGTGTGTGTGTGTGTGTGTGTGTGTGTGTGTGTGTGTTGAGGAAGAAGATTTAATAGTTTGGATACAAATACTACAAGAGTCGGATCAGTGACGTCACACGTAACCACAAGTTAAACAGATTCAGGGCCAGGTGTTTCAACTTATTTTTTCTGCTAGAGCTAAAAAATAAGCGCTGTTTACCGTCATATACATACAGATGAGCAGCTGTTACTGAAGGAGGGAGGGATGAACACGGTGGATGTAAGGAGGTGAGAGGAAGCTAAGACAAGAAGAGAGAGAACAGGAGAAAAAGAGAGAGATCGGGGAGACGGAAAGGGGAAGAGAAAGAGGAGATATAGAGAGAATGAGAGAGAGAGAGAATGAGAGAGAGAATAGAGAGAGAGAGAGAGCTAGAGAGAAGTTTCTATTTTGAGCCGGTAAGTCACGCACACCTGGAAAATAATTATTTATAGGTCCTGTCTCACCGCCGGGACGATGCCCATGATGGTGCTGCCGCCGCTGCATCCGTGGTGTAGCTGTATGGTGTCGGGAGGGTCGGGGAGAAGGCGCGAAACTAGTGTTGCTGTCTCTCGCTCCCCGACTAAGTCTGCTGCACTGATTATACTATTCTGGGCTGCTAGACCAATTATATGACGAAAGCTTCCATGTGTAACGAGCTACTTTCTTCTCGGGAACATCATTATCATTAGAATTCTCTAGGTTGTTCTTTAGCCCCTCAATTAACACGTGTAAAAGATATAGTTTCGGTTTGAATATGTTTTAAGCACGTGTTTTGTGTTTCTGCAAGTAGGCAGCGGGATTTGTGTGTGTGTGTGTGTGTGTGTGTGTGTGTGTGTGTGTGTGTGTGTGTGTGTTGACAAGCTTTGAGAACTAGGTAGCTGTAGTCAGTTGTATTTTGCTATTGAACGAATGCTTTGACCAGCTGTTTCAAAACTGCCCAATGCACACCACAATGAATCCTATTGCTGAGAGACCTGTTTATAATCTGATGGCAGCAAAACACTTTTACAACTTGGATTTCATGGTCGTCCTGGCACGAGTTTTGAGGATACAAGGTCCCGTACTTCCGATTTTGTTGGGAGCTAGGGAGACATGCACAGTTAGGGGTCAGCTTTTTGTGAGGGCAGTTTCCATCTCTCCCTCGCTGCCCTTTGCAACCCTCGTAGGAGTCAGGTATTCTTTCCACAGCTGGGTCAGCCGGAGGCAGTAGGTTGTACCACACAGGTATTGAACGTGCTAGTGTTAGGTGCCTACGTGTTCGTTTGCAGTTGCTCTGTGCACTGGGCTATTAGCTTTCCAGCCACCCATCCTCCAACTCAACGATGTCTTATCAACAAGATAGCACCAAACGTTTGCGTTAGCAAAGATGAATCAGTTTTCAGAAAATTAAATTGCTGTTTTGATACAAACAGTTGGAGTGATGTTTATTTTTTACCACGTATCCATTCGGATGTAACCAGCAGTCTAGGTCCGGCTATAGGAGACCTAGAGGGTATTGCCAGCGGCATATCGACGGAGAGTGTCAGCAGGAGCTTGTATTCGAATTTTTTAGCCTGGCTGAGGCAGAACTACCGTCAGTGCTCATCAGCGAGACTCTTCCAGCGGAAATGACTGTTGCAGGTTCACGGAAGACGTCAGGACAACAACAGCAGCCGCTTAGGAGGCCTAGGAAAGAAATTCGCGCTTTCCACACTTATGTCAGACTTTATCCTGCAGACCTTGCGAAGCTTTGCTGAAGAAGATGCCGATCATGTCATGTTATCTCCGTGGCTCCAGTAGGCTTCTAGCACTATGTGAACAGACAGACAGGTCTATCACAACTCTTTTTTTAAGAAAATATGAACAAATACTTCCCTATCCCTTCCGTTTTGCAATGCAAAACCCCACGAACATCCCTTGCACAGAAATAGGGTTAAGCACTGACCTTTATTCACTGGATAAGTGTCTCTCATTCGTTGCCTCTTTGCTCTATCATACCAATCGTAACAAACCCCCAAAACGAAGGGCTTTCGCTTCCGTTTTCTGTCAAAATGGCGGATCTTCCTAACGTAGAAGAAATTGTAGAAGTGAGTAATTAAGCTTTTCTGTCATCAGAACCTTGTTAAAGAAGATTTATTGCAAAATAAACAGTATTTTCTGTAAAATGTAACTGTTTGTTTATAGAAAACGCATTTAGATTTTTCGACAATTTCATAATATAAAAGCATCGTCACAACAGATGCTATTGACTTGTTTTACCACTAACAATTAAAAATACATTGTTTTTGATTTTTTTGGAAACAATTGTATAGATTGTTATGTTACGAAAACAAAACATCTACTTTAAGAATTTATTTAAGGTATGCAAACAAAGAACCGGAAGCACGAGGCCTGTCTAAAGGAAAGCCGAGACTTACACCGGACATGAATCTGAGTCGCTTATCCAGTAATGAAGGTCCGTGGGTTAAAGTGCTGGCATCACTAAAGTACATGGGTACCCATTTGTCTTCATAGTTACGACGAACAGGAGAGCTGGGACCGTACATTATCGAGATTTTTTTTGTAGACATTGAAAAAAGAAAGTGATTCAATCACAATTAGGAAAATAGTATTCCTTTTTTTACTAACAAATCGAGAGAATGATGACCCCAACACCATTGAAATGACTTGAATATTTTAAATACCAAATAACTGTTTGGTTAACTGTCAGGAAATGTTTCAAGACAACGAATTTCTTGTTTTAAGGAATGATCTATCTGAGAAGAAGGTAGTTAGGGGAAGAATGGTAGACAAGGAGAAAGCGAGGGAGAGAACGAAAGAATATAGGAATAAGAAAGCAAGAAGATCGAAAAGAAACAGACTATGATATACAAACGATATACGGACACGATATGCACAGACAGGCCATCAATCCACTTCGTGCAGCCTCAGCTTTCCTCCTCTACACGTAACCAATTCTCTCTTCGGCAGACGATACTGTGCAACATCTGCAGCTAGACCAGCGCATAACAGTAAGAAACTATAACGAGGCTCAGGCTTAATTCACGTCTGCTCCATCAATTACAACTGATTTCAGCGTGATCGGTGCGGACTCTTTCAACCGAATAAAGCAATTTTCTCCATCTATTTTTAAACCAGAACAGCACCTGCTGAACGCATACAGCACCCGATGTCCGGAAGCTTTAAGACATATATGCATTAGAACTCTTCAGCGATTTAGAGTTTTATCAAAAGACTTGGATGATCTTTAGTGACCACAGCTGTCCTAAAATTAGCTTTCCCGTCCAGTGTGATAAATCGGTGAAGCAGCCATGTTGTATACGCTCAGCAAAAGCAGACAGATAAGAAGCGTAGACGCTGAAAGACAGAGAGACAGAGACAGAGACAGAGGCAAGGGAAGAGCAGGAGGGATGAGATTGAAGGGTACAAAAAATCATTATTGGGACTGAAGTAAGTAGTAAACGGTATCAAGACATTATCAATACTTCTATTATGCTTAGGATGCCTTACACAAATAATCGTCGTTTAGAGAGTGTGTAATAAAAAAAATAGTTTCATTCCTATCGTATGTATCTAAAATATTTATGCATTTGCGACCTTTTCGTGCACCTGAATCCCCAAAGAACAGACAAATTACAACTTATGGTGACAGAATGGCCGAGGAGCTCCCAATCAGTAAGTGTAGCATTGTATCGTTTGTGATATCCTAAAACAGATGTTAGAGGACCCAAATGTTCTTCCAAACCAATCGGAAAGTTGCCTGCTGGAAGTAATCCTCATTCTCGAACCCCCAGCGATCTTAGACAGCGGACCTGTCATTCGAGATTGTCAGAAAGCTGAATCTTCTAGATATTTTTTTAAAGATTGCTGAATAATGCCAAAGTAAAGATAGGATTCTTTTGTACTGAACTAATAAAGGTGTTTGTCGATAGATTCCTGTTTCCTTAACCCCAAAGACAGATTTGGTGGAATTGCTAGTTTATTGTTATTACTCATTGCTGGCTTATTTTATTATTTATTGCTAGTTTCTGTTATTTATTACTCGCTTATTGTTATTGTTATAATTGCTAGTTTATTATTTATTGCCAGTTTATTTATATTATTCCTTACTAATGTTTGCTATTATTTATTACTAGTTTATTGTTATTATTATTGTATTATTATTTATATTATTATTATTATTATAGCAACACTGTTTCTTATAACTGTTTTATGATTCACGCACTCAAGGTCGTTTTTAACTGGGCAAAGTGCTGAAGTGTTAAATCTCCCAAGTAGCCCAATGTCCCACAGTCTCCGTCACACTTTTGCCAACGACTGGAAAATCTGGACCTTGCTCATCACGTTCACCAAACTTCCAATGTCTCAAACGTTCGACCCAAAGCCACTGCTTTTTGTGGCTTTAACACACAACTTTGCCAATAGTTCATGACATTTGTCCAGTGAATAAGGACATTTAATGAAACCGTCTGCCGATGTGTCTTTCAGCATTACGCACAAAGGAGAGGAGAAATTGACTGAGCTAGGGAGGGAAGATGCTCTCTTTTCCATTCTATTTCAGTGTCTTCTTTTTTTAACATAGTAAATCCAGCATGCCACCGTTAGCTTTTGAAATAGGAATGTCATTATTTTAGTGGTGGTATCTTATCTTTCTCTAAAGCAATTCCCCCATTAGCTTAAAACGTTCACAAGGTCAGCAGTTATGTTGCCCATGTATCGTTCTGGCTTTCATCAAGACAGACTACAGAGCAATTTTGGAAGCAGCGGTTTGTTCATGAGTCATGTGTTTGTATGGAATCTATTTCTGGCTCTTCAAAAAAAAAAGTTTCAATAATTAAATTTATCACGATATTAAACTCAATATTTAACAAATGTTCTTCAAATGGGAAGAAAACAAAGGTTTTCAAAAGGAACACAGTCTATTTTCAAACACAGGATTTTAAAATGAATTCAGGACGACTTGCAAGCGGTTCTGGTGAGTATACTTTGCTGTGTTTGGGATCATATATGCAGACATATACAAAATGGCGCAGAGTAAGCCAACCAGAGGGCATGATTACTGACAAAGTCTGACATTGTCAGAAAATATATGAGCGTGCTAGAATTCAAGACTAACAGCTTGAAACAAATAAGCTAACTAGCTTGATCATGAAAAGGAAACAGAAAGTAAGTGAGCAGAAGAGGAACAAAAAGAAAAGCCTCCCCTCCCTCCAAACGCCCCAAAGTTCACTTTACAGAAAAATGAGGTCAGCGACAAAAACACTAAAACTTCTCAATTCCAGCTCCACCTTTCCCCACCTCTAGTTAAAAAAAATGTGGAAGTTAGTTTTCTTCAAACACCTCAAGATCAGCACAAACAGTTGTCAACAGTCTACAGAAGCCGTGAAGTTGTCATAACCCCTCGATCAAAACAGACCAGAATGTTTGCCAGACGTTCCTATGCAAGCGGAAGGGAAAGTCCTGTCCAGAAATCAGAACCATTATCTCAATTTAGAGAGGCTTCGTTTGCTTCTGCCTGTCAGACGGTCTTTGAGCAACGAATGCGGGTGCTCATAAGTCACCCATTGATCAGGTGCTGCCGTTAGGTTCGTTAGACTCTTTAAACAGAACAAAACGTGCGCCTCTGACATTTCCCCAGAAGCAGACCGAGAAAAACAAGAACAGTGTTTTGCCTAAGGAAAGTGCAGTTTGCAAAGTATGACTGTCACACCACATGGTTTGACATGCTCATTCGTTCACAACAAACAACAAAAACAGTCGTTTTTCTTTTGTGGAGGCTGCCCCGCCCAGCGCGAAACAATATAGATTTAACAAAAAAGAGAATTTGTACGTTTTCAACACAAAGTAATGAACAATCACTGTAATATAGGTATAATACAATTCACAAAATATTTTCCACCAACAGGGACATGCTCCTCACCTCTAGCCATGAAGGTATAAATTGCTCATGACAGCAAAACAGCAAATAACTTAGACTTTTCCCTTCATCTATTTTTATCCCTAAAAGAGGAAAATGTTCTTATTTTGCCCGGTTTTCCGTAGATTGGCGGAGTCTCTCGCCGGAATAAAGACTACCGCTGGTTCAGGTGCTAGTCGAAGCGCTGCCGAGAAAATTCCTCTCAGCGGACTACCCCAGGGTGGCAGTCCTGTATTTCGTCGGTGACGCACGTCGGCTGCGGTGCGTCCCTGGTGTCTCCGGCAGCAGCACGGCGTTACCCTCACGCGTTATTCCGTGCAGGACCGGCCAGCCTGGTCTTAGACATTTGTAAACTGCACCTGCACAGGGCCGCCAAATCCCAGGGGCCGCCACGCCAATATATACTGAATATAAAACAGAAAGAGAGAAAATAAAACAACACAGATGAAGGCAATATGGATGAAAAACATTGTGTTTCATGTTAATTACTACGCTGTATTTACTATTGTTGATAGAGTCGTAGCAGTAAGCTTATTGGCGGGGTGTGGCCACCGATTCTTTCACTGTCTAGGGCCGCCACGAGCCTAGAGCCACCCCTACCCCCTTGCTCTGTCTTCGAATACGCTTCTAACTATACCTGAGCCCGATGGCTGTCCATTATCTCGGCAGAAGTACCAACAGCTCTCCCGGGTGTCGATCTTTTCCCAGCATCCGGGTGCTCTCGCAGCAGTTAATCCGCCCATAGGCTCACCCCGGCCAAGCTTGAAACAGGGTTAACTTCACACGGCTCCCACTTGAGACCCAGGAAATCGTGCGAGTCTTCGCTTGTCCAGCGTCTCACGTGCATTGGGGGAGAGAGTTTGAACACAAATGTACTGATACGATCGCCATCCAGCCCTCTCTATACTCTGTAACAATCACAAGTACGAAGTTACGTCCCTTGGCTACATGATAGATGGCGTATGAATAGAATCTTGAATACATTTCAAGGACTCAAAACTTACACTACAACCTCGATATTGTGCCAGTCCATTATGCTTATTACTGAATTTGATGGTAAAGCAGAAAGAAATCCAGCCTACAGAAGTTTTGCAACCAACCAACCAACCAACCAACCAACCACAACCAACCAACCAACCAACCAACCAACCAACCAACCAACCAACCAACCAACCAACCAACCAACCAACCAACCAACCAACCAACCAACCAACCAACCAACCAACCAACCAACCAACCAACCAACCAACCAACCAACCAACCAGAATTTTCTCTGTGCGTGATTAAAACAGATTAAACCCTGTGTCATTCCTACTGCTTGGTATGAAATTCGACCGTTGCCCTTTTCAGCATTATTATGGACGGCCTATTGCCACGAAACAATAAAGGCAAGGATGTAGAGACAAAACTCAAAATAGCTCAGATGAATTACACTGACAAAAAATCCAATAAGGAAGTCTTGAGTTGCAATACGACGTCGTGGAAAGAAGTGTGGACAAGATTTCTAAGAAAAATAAGAAACTGCAATGTAAGACCGCCATTTTCTTTGTCCTCCTTCGTGGAGCTGATCAGAGCTTTAATTTGTCAGATACTTCAGACATTTGCCAAAGTCTTTGGATGCTGTTTTGCATCAATCTTACACTTACTGAAGTACAGACGCAGATATCTAGCCTAGCTTTAAATTCATGTCTGAGGCCGGAGAATTTTGGAACCAAACCTGCAAGATTTCACCTTGCTCCACTTAGCGAATTCGGAATTGCAGAAAGGCAACTGACATAAAGAAATGAGCCCTCCGACAGAAGCACTTGCGTACCTGTCCAACTAATCTGCAGTCTTTTCCTCTTCGCTGCTGACGATGCAGCAGACGGTTTTCGTGTTTCTTTCTTGATGTTTGGCTGCTTTTGTTTTTAAATAGACAAAAAATACTAATAAAGTGTTAAGCTCTTATGTAGTTGAAATTTTACTTAATCGATGAAGCTTATTTACACGATCGTGATCTAAGCAGGTAGAATGTTGGGTGAAGGAGATGCAGACCGCGGGGTTGTGGTTCTCATCGGTCACCAGAGTCATCACAAGATGGTTCCCAGTCACATTTCCAGCGATCACCTCTGCCCATGAGAAAACGTTTGGGGACCAGCTTCTGCAAAACAGCATGCATGCCAGTTCGAGTATTAAAAAGAAGTATTTCTTGCAGTGTTATTTAAGGCCCAGTCGTAATGTTTTTCGTCTTCATCAGACTCTTGTGACGTGTTGATTTATCGTCGGCCGGCTCAGTGAGGAGGTCTAGTCACCACTACACAAACTTTGCGATTTGTCATTTCCACCACATTTACACCCAGTTTCCAAGGGGCATAGTTCCAGTCTGCCCCTATCAGCGGGACAGACCAGGAGCATAGCAGGTTGCAGCCAATCGCCAAGCTCACTTAATCAAAGTTTATTTTTAAAATTCGCTATTTTCTGCTTCCCTTCTCTGTAAAAGGTTTAAATTAATACTCGAATAATCAATTGTCTTGCGTATAAAAACTTGAGCGTCTGCATGGCCTCATGCTATTGGTTTCTCTATCTCGTCTTTCAGCTGTTTTTTTTCCTGTCACTCTAGTGACAGGTTTAGTACAACAAGAATACTAGGGACCTAGAAAGGAGTGAGAGTAAGAGATGAATGTAAGAAGACGAGGAAGAGAACGAGGAAAGAAAGAAAGAAAGAAAGAAAGAAAGAAAAATACAAGTGATTTTGAAAAAAGGAAGCGTCTGTGCAAATCAGACTTAGAAGCTTCATTAGGGACGCATTTGGATGGTCAGCGCAGTTGAAAAGAGACTCGGGGAGACCAAAAGCCTGTGCTGAAAGGCAAATACCTCGAAGCACAATATAGAAAGAAAAGAAGAAAATAGCCTGTCAAATACATATACATTACACGAAAGAGAGGAGTCGTTTACACAATGCGTCCAGTGTTCTGAGACCAGAAAAGTAACTTTCAAACCAAACTGAGAAAGAATGCTTCATCATAAACAGAACAAGCTAGAATGAAAATATGTAAAAAGTGAAGTATATGTATATATATATAGATGATTTCTAATGCCAGTATATTTCCTTATTACAGCTTCTTAATCACTTCGTTTCAGTTTCGTTTTCTTCTCGCCTCCCAAAGACACAGATGTGCGCCAAATGGTAATTGTATTTGAACCAGAAGCGGAAGCCTTTCATGTTCGTAGCTCAAGTAGCGAGAATCGCGAACCGGAAGACGCTGGCTCGCCGAAACTAATTGCAAGTTCAGAAAACCACGTGAGCAGCTCGTGCCTGGCCTACATCTTCATCACCTCGACTACGGATGCAAGTGTCTGCTAGGATGTAGCTCTTCCCACCCCACACACACCGGTAGCTTCATCTGTATGAAGACGATAGGGGAAAAGGGGGTGAAGAGGAAGTTCTGAGAGAAAAGAAAGTAATCTGTCACGCTACCGCGTTTTTCTAAATTAAAATTGCAAAAAAGTTTGATTTTGCCGAACAAGCGTTGTACTGCAATCTAATAAAAAAATATTATGAACAAGAAAACACAAAAGTGATGGTACGAACATGTTTCGGTTTTAAACACGGTACAGTGCCGCTGATGGGTGAATCTGTGCACGAAAGATTGATGCCAGACTTGTACAACGGGAATAGAAGCTTGAGCAGGTACAAACCGACAGACTGGTTGAACACACCGAGACAGGGCGTATTCATAGGAATCCTCTGGATGATGATGATGATGATGATTTATTGTCAATTAAAATGTAAAATCTGCATAATAAATGTGTCTTTCGCATCAGAGCAAATATCAATGCAAACATTATGTGAAAAAGAATATAAGTATAATTAAATGGTAAACTTAAAGTCTTAAACCTTTAAGTACATAACAGATAATTACGTCCACTAGGGACAAAATCAGAGTACCATTCATATTTACTTCCTTGATTTAGATTGCCATCTTGTTTATTTAACAGTTTTTGACATGTCTTGTTTAAAGAGGAAAATGAAATTCAATCAACGAGTTGAAGAATCTTCTCATCTTCTGTTTTTCAAATTTGGAATTTGTTAGAGGAAGTAGGCGATAGCAAAAGAACTCATATTAAAATAAAGGAAAGGAAGTTTTATGATATTAAGGGGAAGGTCTGAATGCTTCTTCCTAACAACTATGCTGCACTGGTAAAGGGAAACTGATGCTAGATGGGGTTTTTTACCGTTCCCCGTCCACAAGTTCACGTAATTTATATCTGTTCCACACAAGGGCAAACAGAAGCTTCTAAATTTGGGGTTAAAAATAATCTTAGGTGTCCAGCGTTCCTTTCCTCCCAAAAGTCCAGCGCGCTAATTTTAGCCCAAGGAGCTGCGGAGGCGAAAAATATCATAATTCTCTCGGCTTCGCTCCTTTCCTTTCGTGTTGTTTACCCACTCTGGTGCGGGCGTTTGATTGGCACCCTCCCTTTACTGGGGACCAGACATTCATTAGTCATAGGTCTGCCCTTGACCGTTCTATTGGTGACGTCATATCGCTGGAGACGGTAACCACAGGGTTTATCGACAGAGTCCATCTCCAAGATCGTGATGGAGGGTTCTCAGTGAAGCACGCGAGGGAAAAAGAAATCACGAATGTATTAATTGACCTGTTCACGGTCGATACATAGCATTTTTGTGAAATAGTGGAGGGGGGGGGGTTGAATACTGTGTGTTCTCCCACCAGTCAAAGTGAAATACATTTTAGGATGTTATTATGGGCGTATGTGTCTACATCGCATGTGTGCTGCCATGGTTTTTCCTTTATATACGCGGTAACCCTGGGGTATGTTTAAGAGTCAAGTCGAAGATCGATCTCTGCTTTATCATACTCACTCACTCACTCACTCACTCACTCACTCACTCACTCACTCACTCACTCACTCACTCACTCACTCACTCACTCACTCACTCACTCGTACTTGTACGCGCACACACACACTTCATTACCTTATTACAAATTAATTCTTTGTCTCAAAGAAAGATGTTGTTTCTACCTAGTATTCAGATTAATATTTATCAGGGAGGTTACATTATCATTCACAAGTGTTTCCTGCCCATTCTTTTTTTTTGACCTGTCGCTGGTCACAGATCCACATCTCGTCATGCAACCTTCAGCGATAGGTGACCTGAGGATGCCCATCAGATTCTCAAAAGTTTTAGCAGTAGTCTATCAAGAGGCAATAGAAGACTTAAGCCGAAGTATACATTTCCTGTAAAGCCTCGATATCGAAGTCGTATTACACCTAATGTTTTTCTCTGTGAAAAATTTAAAATTTTGATGATCATTATTTTCACAGTCTAGAATACCAAAAGTGTTACATATCGTGGAATTTTGTTTTCCACATCCCAGTACGTCAAAACTTTATTATTATTCACTTTCATCATCATCATCATCATCATCATCATCATCATCATCATCATCATCATCATCATCATCATCATCATCATCATCATCATCATCATCATCATCTACTTTAACCAGAGACAGAAGAATGCATTTACCTACCAAGGCCCTGTGGGGATTTTATTTAGCAATAGTCTCGAAGTGGTATTTGTACGGCCAGTGAGATGCAAAACTGTCTTACCTCCGAAGGGATCTTGATTGATTTCCACACCTTTTCTTGATGCTGAGTACAAAATGTTGTTCTCTTTTACTGGACATGAATAAAAATTGGTAATAGTATCGTGTGCAGTCTCAGTAAGTGTTTTTGAGTGTCGGTATGCCATTTATAGAAAGGTTGCAATGATGGAAATATCGAGTACTGGCTTCAGTTTGCGAGCTGCTATCTTGACTTCATTTGGTAAACACAAAATGGCCGAAGCTCTTCCCGATTGAAAAGATACACAAAACCTTTTTTATTGACACAGCAATAGTCTGCTGCAGACTATCTCAGGAAGGATCTAGAAAGCGGGTGTCGGGGACGCTGGGAGAAGAGAAAGACAGGTGTCTAGCTCGCACTAAACAACCTCCTCATACTATTAGAAAAATATATGCATATGCACCACCTGCTGCGGAAATGCTATATATTTTAACTTTTCTCTTTGCACTCGTAACTAAAGACATTCGTTGCTATAGCGCGAATACAGGCGGCAAGGGAGTGGGGTTGTGGGATGGAGGGTAAGAAGGGCCGGTCGCGAGGGCAAGCTCGTAATGACGCAACATTAACCTATTGTAAACCAGCTACACCCACCCCTCCCCTTCTCAACTGATGTTCTTCATTATCGGCAGAGAGGATTACCTCCGAACTCCGCCGACTCTGTGCCACACGCGGATGCGAAGCCCCGTGCAGGCCTATCAGTTCGGTCGTAAAGACGCTTTGCGTCATCACAAAGTGCAGATAACCCCGGGAAGGCAATAAATCTGCGATTTAGAACGAATTGTCGAGGGAGAGGAAGGGGAGCCTATTGTAAGGCCGTTGGTTTTATGTGAACAAAGACAGGTTTTGGTTGTATGGTGGGGGTGGGAGTGAGGTGGCTTACTTGTTTCCCTCCTTTTTGCGAGAGCTAATTTAATTATAACACATTGGAGCATCTAAAACAGTAAATACTGGACAGGAAAAAGTATAATGTAACAATATCGAAACTGATCAAGCATACACAGGGAAAGCGAATAAGGTTGAAAGGAGAATGGGTAGACAGAGTAGCACGCTCTGAGCCAGGATGCCAGACCAGTCCACTCTTCATCACGCCGCACAATCACACATCCTCCTATTGCCCCACGCGGAACATGTGAGCAATGGTGACGAGACAGACGACAAGGAGCAAATTACCCCTTCTTCTACTGGCGAGAAAACAAGTGAGACAAAATGGCCGAGTTCGCTGGACTTTTTCCAAGAAAAGTGATTTATTGCTTCCAGATTTGCACCGTTGCTCGTACGCTTCTTCTCAAAGTGAGGATAGTAATACGAAGTGGCTTGTCCACGCTACTTAGCAGTCAACGTAGCTTCGGTACGTGGTGATACGCCAACACAGCCATTGTACGTGGTGGTACGCCATAGCACAGCCATTGTACGTGGTGGTACGCCACAGCACAGCCATTGTACGTGGTGGTACGCCACAGCACAGCCGCAGTATGTGGTGGTACGCCAACACACCTACAGTACGTGATGGCACGTCCATGCAATGGCAGCGAGACGATATGCAGACGACGGACAAACGTACAGGCATAAACATTCTCGACCTTCAGTGAAGACCTGCAGGAGGTATAATCATTGTTGGCTAGCAGTGTCTAACAACACCCCTTACGCAGCATTGGAAGGATCAAACAGCACCTTTGAAAATCATCAACAACACCAAACAAACCCATTTACATGCCATGATCCCAGAACACTTTAAAATCTACATTGCCAGACACCTGTGTTAACACTATGATATCAGTGTTATTGAAGAGCATTTTATATGTAATTTATATATTATTTACATATATACATCTTCAGCATAAAAAACAACACCCAGATACGTCGTTAACATTATAAAATAATACTTTTATAACACGTCACCAGCTCTTATTACAGATCGTAGCACTCCGACGTGTGTGTCCATCTTCACGCGACAACACGAAAATTGTAAATTTATTTACATAAGCAATTCACTCATTTATAAATCAAGAAATCCAAGCATCGTTAAACGCATTCTGACTGCAACGAACGTAAAACTAATCTGATTCGTATTTGTTTAGCTACATCACCCTCCCTCCACCAACCCCATTCCTCTCCAAGCAACTTGCATTTTTAGTTATGAGGTTCCCTCCGAGAACGAAGCTAGCACTCGTGCAACCTCCTTCCTATCCGCCCGTCTCCCTGAAGCGCCTTCTTTCTTATCTGTCTGAAGATGAGCAGAGAAAAATACGAAAGGATATGACCTCGTGACCTCTAGCCAGATATCCGAATACAAGAGACACCGGCGTGACTCCTTTCCCTTCCCTCAGTCGTCCATGTCTCACAGGGCTGTATTATTAAGCTTTTACTTTCTCAGCCTTGCGGCGTTTCTCCCTGGAGAAGTAGAGATATGTGAGCAGTCTTTATGAGGTGGAGGGAGAGGGGAGTCACCACACTACCTACGTCTGCCGACCGACCTTCTTTCCCTCAGCATCCTTTTTGTCATCCCTGATAGTGCAGCACGGAAATTTCTCGTGTGTCTTGAGCCTAGTTCACGGTCTTCATGACTGCGTCATTCTCATATCTACTACTCTACACATTTCCAGCTGTCTACAACAGTGAATCTTCTGAGAACAAACATTGTTATACATCAGACAACAGCAAAAAATCCAAGATCTAGACAATATTTCTTCATCAGTCTTTCATCTTCCACCGTACACCGGTAAAGTTAAAAAAAATAGCCTAGCAGACGTAGTGGTGCACTGTATCTAGACTTGGGGATGTTAAAGACTGCGTCCAGCACCCTTCTTCCGTTGTCGTTTACCTCCCCTGATAAATCACGTGACTGGTTTTGGAGTTTTCTAGCGCGGTCCCAGGCTACCTTCGAACTGACGAATTCTTGCGTGGAGTTCACCAGGAGATGGTGCTTTCCCTCACCACACATTAGACAAAGAAAAAATTAGAGATGTTTCTACATAGATGTTTCTAATTTCAAGATTTTCTACAAAATCGATGCCTCTTTACAAAGAATCTCGAAGCGATGACACCTTGATCTTTCTTCAGTGGCCACCTGCAGGCAGGACATTAATGAGAGTTCTTGTCAACGGAAACCGTGTAAGGTCAGTCTACAGGTCACTGCGGTCACAAGGAAACAGGAGAAACTTGTGAATGAAGGTCGGTTGTGAATTTCTCGAGGCTAGAAGGGAGTGACACCGGCGATGGAGAATCTTCAAGAACACTGAGGACATTAAAATGCCAGGAGCTTGACGTCAATGGTCTTATGGGAAGGTGTGTCTGTCTACGAGTGCGTGTGTTGTTTTTTTTTTCTTGCCATTGTGCTGGGAGGTGAATGTCCTTTAGCTTGGGTCAGCATTAACTGTGGTCATGTCGTCAATGTCATGAATAAGGACAACTAGGTGACGAGGAACAGTTTTTTTCTTAAAGACCTCTCGGACTGCAGTATTTTTTTTTTTTTACCACAGACCACAGATCCAGATAGCGGTCGCCAATGTCAAATTTTGTTTTTTTTCGAAACGCGATGAGCCCAGGCTAAACTCAACACGGTCATTTACTTTCAAGGCCCAATTCATCCAGGTGAACACGCTCAAAAATTGTCTTCAACGAAAATTTCATCCAGTTTTGATTGGAAAACATTTTCCTCCGAGCCATCTTTCTAGCACGCGTGGGCTTAAGCTGTGAAAGACTGTCTTTGCAAAATAGATTGACGCCTATGTCAGAAGATGTTTCATGCCTGTCGCGTCTTCTTCAGCATGTACATAACCACAGTTTCCAATATTCGTTCACTACATTATACTCAAGGTTCGTCTTTGTAGCTCATTTCCAAGGTAGGAAATGCGTTGTATAATGCTTTTAATGTTGTTTTTTTTTAAACATCGTGAAAATGTCAGAGAAGCCCTTGCTAATCCCTTGAACAGCAGCTGAAAGGTAAACCTAACAAATTATCTATCAAAGATGAATGAGGTATAAGCGGTTGGCAATATATAGAATATTTAGGTTAGTGATTTTGCTTGGCAATTTCCGAGGGTTTGGAGTTAACGGAGGCAAAAGTACAGGGGCTTTGAAAAGAAGTGTATAAAGTGATAGCTGGTTATTTTCTTACATCTGTCTGTCCCCGAAATAACACGTTATCTTGACAGCTTTGTGTTAGGAAATGGTGCGGCTTGGGTGTGGGATGGAGTGGGGGATGACAACGAACATTTGTTGGTTATAAATACGTCCTAAGCTTTGCAGAGCATGGCGGCAAGGTGACTGATGTCTGTCGAACATCGCCAAGAAGCTTGGAGGAGCACATGGTTCTGGCGAACTGAGCTCGACATCAAGGTCGTTAGCTTCGCGAAGTTTTAGCGCCTGGTGAGCGGTACTTGGCACCAAGCCTCTCCTTCACCTCTAGTGCAATACCCGAGACGATCTAACAATCTTTGCGCCTACCCAGACTACCGAAATTCTCCATGTCTAAAATGATTTTATACGGCTGGTTGTTTTTTTTACCTGTAGGCCTCTTATGTCGAATTGGCAGATGAAGCTGTTTCACAACAAGGCAGCCCAGTCCACTGATTTTCTTTTTTTCATGAACGCCTCAGTTAAGAAACAATTGCCTTCCGCTCTTGCTACTTTTCTACCCATCTTTCTCTGCAGAATCACTGTTTTGTCTGTTCCTGTTACTTGGTGCCTTTTTGTGTTTTCTATCTTTGTTTTCTGTTTGTCGTCAGTACTGTCGTTTATTCTTCCGTCCCTCCTGTTCTATCCATTTAGTCCATGTCTCTTCCTTGTTTTAAGCGCTAAGAGCATGCTCTCTGTGAGTGTGAATATGTGCTATAAAAATCTTCATTTATTGTTATTATTATTATACGCAGTAAAGGAAATATTGTCGTGGAAAACAATATATATATATATAGCAACGAAAGAAAACTAAAAAAAAAACAAACTAAATTAAAATCTGTAATTGTATTTTTATTTTTTATTTGTTTGGTTGCACTTTCTCACCGCCGATGTGTTCAAACCAGTAGTCGAATGTACTTGGTGAAATACGTAAATCCATGCCAGGTAAGAAAAATTCGCCGGGGCACGTAATCCCTTCGTCGAGGCAGTGTATCAAACAGGATCTGTTTGGGGTGGGTGCGGCGGCAGTTTAAGCTCCTGGCAAGGGCCCTACCTTGAGTCGGACCAGACAGTTCATTCCCGCGCGTCCTTATCGTCGGCTTTTGACTCCATCAACGTTGTGGAGTTCTCCGTCTACCCGATAACAGGTGGAGTCAGTGCAGGTGCAGACATTTCCGGCGGGGTGACGATGGCATCAGAAGCACGCAATATTCACGGCTGCGTCGGTCTCCTAAAATGCTGTTGCTCTTGGTGTTGATGTGGATGGCTTACCCGCTCCACCCCTTCAGTTTAAGAGAACGTTTTAACGCTTTAGGCTGGTTGTTGTTGTTGTCTACCGTCGTGTCAGAAGCAAGGGTCATATCACGGCGTTTTACACAAAAAGTGCCTTCTCTTCTCGTTCACGACAACATCAAATACATTCACATCGCTCGCAACTAGCCTTCTGTATCTCACCAAGCTAGCACATCTCAAACACTACCCCAGGGTTAGTGAGAGCGGTTTCAAAACATGTGCTTAAAATAGTTACATTCAAAACTTTAACTGAAACAATAAAGAAACTTGGGAGTCAGAGAGAGAACTGTTTATTTGATTCGTGAAGGACTCTTTCAAAGTAAGATATATATATATATAGAGAGAGAGAGAGGGGAAAGAGATAAAAAGAAAATCGGCCACGGCTTTGTGGCTTTGAACTCGAGACTAAATCTTCCTCCGACAGCATAGATCTTTGTTTATGACGATAGTTACTCCCAATATTCTAACATTCTTCTGGGAGAATATTTTTCAGGACACGTAACCCGCTTACACCAGTAATAAACTGCCGTCTGAATGGTGTAACGTAACATCTTTACGTCGACAGGATATTTTAGGGAAAATAACCCAACTCTTTCTCTCTCTCTCTTTCCCTCTCTGCCTCTTTCTCTTTCACTCTTTCAAGTTAAGACATTTTCAGGGCAAGAACTCAGAATTCAGACCTAGAAGCACAGCCTGAGGGTGACATCCAATCGTCTGCGACTTTCATCTGCTAAGCAGATTTGTCTAAGAATCGATCTGACTGGCATTTGTTAAATGTACTGTGCACAGACACGTGCAGAGTGAGCTAGAAGGCCAGATTCCCCTTGTTTACTTGTACCGCAGTATTGGGAAAACATCCCGTGCATTGTGGACTAATATTTATATTGAACAGCTTGTCTGTCTGGCAATAATAATCCACCCACCAGTGACGATTTGAATGCGAAGGCTACACTAGTCTCCACTTGTTAGAGTGTAGTTACAGTGTAAGCAGTTGGAGTAAAACTGCTTACAAAGTAGAAGTTTCTTTGTTTCTGATTTTCCTCTCACTCACTCACTCTGGAACGAACGAAAACGCACGATTCCTCCATCACCACAACAGACAGACTGCCTCTGACAGTTAATTTCAAGAAGCTAAAAGCTTAAGTAGCACACCCCCTGTTTTTGTGGTTTAAGTTTGTCTACCTACAGCTTGGCGAGGATCTAATTTAGAGGATTACTTCCAGGTAGCACTTTTGGTACTGTGCCTAATCTTTATGCAGCTGGTATGACAGACGAAGCTTTTAACATTAAGAAGATTTGTCTGGCCGCTTAAAGTTCTCTTCCTTCTATTGTTTTCTGGTCGGAAAGTTTGCTTAGTCTCGACGAATGTTGTGATAATGACTGTTCCTTGCCTCACGTCGTCAAGGGCGGCAGTCGGTGAGAGGGCAGGTTCTGGCGGAGTTATTTTTGTCTTGCAGACACATCTGTAGCAGCAATAACAGGAGGTCGCCTTGGTGTTGAACTCTTGAGGAAAAAAAGGGGAATTGATGGTGGAGAAAAACAAGTTAACCAATGCACGCATGAACGCACGCACGCACGCACGCATGCATGCACACACACACACAAACACATGATATATAATTTCATTTACGCACAAGCCATCTAGGCAATCAAACAGTTAACAAGCTAGAACTACAAAGGGAATCTAATTTCAGCATATCAAAGGTAGACAGGAATATGTTTTAGACGAATGGACAAAGGAACAGATTGACAGGCATACTGAAAGACAGTCTGTAATCCGAGCACCGACTTGTGGGAGAAGATAAATTCATTTCTTCGTTAGTCTAAAAAACAAAGTAATTTCTTCATTAGTCTAAAAGACCCGGTGAGCCCAGCAGAGGTTTTTCTCCGTGATCGTCTTCTTTGCTTCTTGACTAGGTGCAAAGACAGAAGAGTTTTCCAGGTTGCTTTCTCGGGTACCGCTTACTAATTAGAGTTTATCCGTCTTAGGTTTGGCTTTCGTCTTCGAGCGTTAGAGGAAATTAAAAAAAAATTGAACACAAGACGCATTTTCGCAAGGGAACAAGCTACCAAAACAGTTTTTTTCTGCGCTGTGGTAAGCGAGACCTATTCGGGTAGCAGGAAGGTTGCTACAGATTAAACATTACTGTGGCCGTATGACCTCATTCGTCCTGCAAAATGAGTGGGGATGTATGGCAAATTTTATGTATGGGAATGATAACGGATGTTTATGGAATAAGGACTAGACCGGCTTATAATTTTTGTTTTTGTTTCGGTTTTATTTTGCTTTTGCGAGACCTGAGGGAACTCTGGATAAATCCTTAGAGTTCACGAAGACCTAGTAGATGAAACAGTTTCAAAATGTCCCTCTTCATGGCCTACAAGGTTCTATATATATATAAAACTTTTTTTTGTTTATGTTGTGTGAGAAAAGAGTGAACCTTTGTATAAACAAGCATAGGCTAAATCTGACACTATACTAGAAGTACACATGCTTTGGCTAACATTCCTAAAGAAGAAGTAAAGACGACGGAAAAAGACGCAGAAGAACAAGACCAAGAAGACCTTGTAGAACTAAGGCACACACGAATTTGTATGCCGAATTAGCCGATGGCTTGCACGGTGCAGACCGCCATGGCAAGTGTCAAAAATAACACCCAGCACCTAGTAATCTGGCGGCTACAGGGCTGCACTGAATTATCTCGCTTTGCCTCTGAGGCTAAACGTGCCGCAAAAAAACCCCCTGAACTCCTGTCGGTGAACGGCAGCACCGTTTGAGAAACTGGAGAACTCTGCAAGGTTCAAGAGGCACGATGTCAGCAGATTACAACGTTGTGCTCCACGTTTTTCGTGCGTGTACGTTTGTGTCTATGCGTGCGTGTGTATGTGTGTGTGTGAGGATATGTGTTTATGTGTGTGTGTGTGTGTGTGTGTGTGCACGTGTGTGTGTGTAGGAGTGTTTGTGTGCGCAGATATTTATGTGGGTGCATTCGTTTCCTATACACGTGATGGTGCAGGAGAAATGGAGCTCGTGCATGACTACTTTTTCTCCACGTGCACGCCAATGTTTCGAGGGCGTAGGCGACAAGAAGGAGCAATTAGCGGTGAATTGTGCCAACAGGACATTTTGGAGAATCCAACTTAGGGCGCCAGCGGACGTGATTCGTACACGGAGTGGCTTCAAGCGCTCGCAGCCATCATTAGAATGGGAGAGGGGTGGAAAAAGACAGCCGAGGACCATTGAATGTGAAATGTGCGTGCGTGTGTTTGCTCGTGTTTGCAAGCTTGTGTGTGTGTGTGTGTGTGTGTGTGTGTGTGTGTGGGCGCGCGCTAGCGTGAGAGTGTGTGCGCGCCTCATAGATGAAGATAGAGAAAGAGAGATGGAAGTGGAGGAAGAAAGGTATGGAAGGAAGTGAAGGTCCGCCAGAAGCCTAACAAGCCAAGCGAAGGAAAAAATGGCTAAGAAGAGAGCCTTGCTTTAGGGGTTGCCTAGGGACGTCAAGAAAATAGAGGTTATTTATTTTCACATCCCATCCATCGATGCCGTTCTGATACCAAATGGAATGGAATAGCCTGCGCTCCCGCCATGGCAACTTTCTAAACCAACCTTTTATTGAACCATCGAGGCTTTCTTTGCTTTGGAAGAGGATGAAAAAAAACAAAGACGTAAAATTTATTAAAATAAGAAGTTGTAGGGGAAGAATACAATCTAACAATCTGTGCCTTTTGTGCCAGACAAGAGAAATTGTGTACACTTTGTAACCCTGTCACCCACTAGTCATTGGTGATTTGTAGCACATTCACGTCGTGTAGAAAGAAATTATCTTTTTTCCGCGAGAAATTTAGATTTTCAAAGGAAGTAAAGACGAATAAAAACAATTTCACGAAGGAAAAAGAAAAAAAGAAAAAGAAGAAATTTGATCTCTTTCCTTATATCCATATAAAAACATGGAAACACAAGCTTTAAATAAATTACTTTTTTTTACTCTTAATCACATTGTTTTTAAAAGAGACAATAAAAAAGGTAATTTGAACATCAATCAAATCTTCGTCCTTTTTAATTTTAAGAGGTTCGGGAATTTCAAGTACAAATTAACCTTGTAACAAAGTCTTAGCTTTCAGATAATATCTCTATACTGAAGACTACGGTGGAAGAAATGTTTTAAAACTACTAAAGTTTAAAATATTTTAAACTAAAATATAACAGGAAAACCTGGTATCCAAAGCTGTGATCTTAAAGGCTGTACAGTCTACCCCAGTCTAGTAAAACATGGGTTCTTTAAAGTTGGGTGTACAAAAGGTGTTTCGGTGTAAGTGTTGAGGGTGCAGACACAGACCATAACAACGTGTATAGCCCAAAGAACGAATAAAGTTTACAGGCCAACAAACATCACCAAGGACATTAAGAGGACAAAATCGCGGTATCAACTCTCCTGTTGGTTGAAACCTTGATAGCGTAGACATATAAATTTATAGTCCCGAGGTCTATGCTGCTGACCTCTTCCTCTTTATAACTACCTCCACCCCTCCTTCCATGAGTTCCTGCTTGATATTTGGAACACGTTATGGTTTTACCCTGGGGAAAGGCGAAGAAGAAGGATACGATCATATTATGGCTGCTTCCACGTAAACCCAAGTTCGAAGCCAGGCACTTTCAAACAGACTTTTGTTTGTGTACAGAGAGTGGCACGCTTTGCATCCCAGATATAAGCTACAGCAGCATTCTTGAAATGCAGTATAAAACTCGTTGGCATATACTTCGTCCCTGTCTTGCGTCACAATAATGTAAAGACTTGTCTTGAGCAGCATGCTAGAAACAACCCCCCCACACCCTACAGCCATTTCCTCGCTCCTCCCCCTTTTTCCATCCCTAGAATTCGATCAAACGCCTTGCTTTCGAATACCTCCATCCTTTTTTATTATCGGTCTGGATCTTCCTTTCTTGTTGGGGGCCACGTATCCTGGAATAGAGTAGCATGACGTCATTATAGCATCTGTTGCTATGGCAATCCTCATAACCGTAGAGTTGCCGGCCCGTTAATGTGTTTCTATCTGCAGGCAGAAAGCGGGATGTATCATTTTAGTCACTCTTGGCTGCTCGCTTGCTGGTCTTGAAAGATGTTATCATGGACATCCTTTATTCTTTAAACACCAGCAAGGTGCTTGAAAAGACACACCAACGGGTAGCAAAATTTTAACCGCTTGGTTTATTTTTTTTTAATTTTCAACCTAAGCAGACTTTGACAATCTATCAATAAAAGAAAGTTTTAAAATGTTCTCTTCTTTCCTCTTCCTTCAAAATTAAGCTATTATTTCCAATTCCGCGGTCATGACTGCTTGCTCTTCGATAAGGTGTTTAATGTAGGCAATGGGATGTCGACTGCCTTGTCACAGGCAAGTGAATGCTTAGCCTGATTATCCACCCGCAGATTTTGTAACTTTGAGAAAAGACAGAACTTTGCGATTTTGTAGTTATACTGCTATGGTATTATTATTATTAGATTATTTAATCACTTTCCATTTTTAATACCTCTGGCCTTTCACAGTGTGTTGTGACAGTCAGCTTTTTGGATAAGGGACGTTTGCAGCGATGACCGTGGTTGATGACTAAGACCATAATTAGTCACTGAAGATTTGTGTCTATGTACGGCATCAGAGAGGTAGACAGAATAAAGGTAAACAAAAAGAAAATGAATACGTTTGGCTTCCTCCTCTCTTCCTTCTCGCTTTTACTGTGTCCGAGACACAAACCATTAAACAGCAACATACCTGCGCACAGAAAGATCTCACAGCCGTCGCTTTATTTGAAGATATTGTTAAAGGGCAAAGGCAGTCTATGACCTTTCAGTCGTCGGGGAGTGAGGTATTAGAGACTGCACTTCTTCGTGATGTTGAGGGCGGTGCCCATCTTCTTTCCTTCTTGGCTGCTTTACTTTTCTTAATCCTCTACGGAATCAGGTATCCATTATCAGCAGCTGGTTTTACTAAGGGAGGGTGGTTGCTGCGTCAAATGAGCTTCGAACTAAAGGCGCCTTTGGGTTGGTCACTTGTGGTCTAACCACTCAGTAATCCGCTACCAATTAGTGTAGGCTGCTAGCTCTTTCTTTTGACCACTGTTTTTACCTCCGTACCACATTGATGTCACAATAATGATATCTTTCTGTACATATTACTGTTTCAAAACCTACATTTCAGCAATGAAGGTAATAAATATCCAACTATAAACTTAAACAACTCATTTGAAAGAAAGAAAGAAAGAAAGAAAGAAAGAAAGAAAGAAAGAAAGAAAGAAAGAAAGAAAAAGAAAGAAGAAAGAAAGAAAGAAAGAAAGAAAGAAAGAAAGAAAGAAAGACGCAAGCGGTTTGGTCTCTAAAATCTCCCTGAAACATAGTCCTGATAAAAATGAAGATTAAAATTGTCAGACCTCAGAAACTATCAAACCTCACCCCTTTTGCCGAACAAGATAGTGAGAAGGACTTTTCGTTGAGCAGTTGTTTGTACTCTCTATTGGAGGCTTAATTAACCTTCCTCCCTTGGAAAGTTCATATTCTAATAGCATTTTTGTTCATTACTGACGATAAAGCTGACGAGGCGAATGATGCGTTGAACATCATGCTGATTGCGTGCAATCTTCTGTGAAGGAAGGAAAGTTTAAAGGATGTCCTGAATGAACGATCTTTCCCCCGTCTTGACCTGTTTCAGGAATTTAGCAGTTTGTTCTTAATTAAAAGCCAATTAGTCACGTTTCACTTTGTTTTATGTTCTAGGTTTCCTTTCTTGCTTTGTCCAAATAGTGCGTCTAAGATTGCTGCTCCCAAACACATGAATGAGGTTGCAGACTTCTTTCTTCTTACTTTTTATTCTTATGCGCATTTGATTTTATGATGTGACTGGATGGATTTATTATTTGAATGCAATTTTTCTTTTGTAAAGCCCATAAGCTTCCCCCCCCCGGGAAGAATTATAAGCGCATAAATCTTTTATTATTATTGTTGTTGTTGTTGTTAAGAAACAAGTAAAGGTTTATCCTTGTCGACTACATTTATTTTCATTTGATAGATAAATTATATTATATTTATTTTTATGATTTACACATTAGTCTAGTCTACATAAATGTAATATTTAGATTGACCGTATAGATTGATTAATGTAGCATAATATTTATTTTGTTCAACAACGCTGTGACATTTGCACTCTCGCTAAGCGCTGTTTCATTCTTTTATACTGTTGCTACCATCCGGTCTTTCCTGCATAGAGACTTTCTTTGTCTCTTTTCGATGCAGGATGTCAAAATACTTTTTACCTCGTTTCTCTTGACAAAAGATGTTAGGCAGTCAGCGCCAAAGCTCGCCCAGCAGACGAAAGAATGCCATAACAAGTTGCTAGAACCTTTCTTCAGCCTGAACCTCGTTCACGACCTAAGTTCGAACTGAAGTTTAAAGAGTCTTTTATGTATACTACGGTACATAAGATCAACGATGATCGTTGATACTTTTGAATCAGGTTCAGCCGGGCGAGATTTGTCGGTTAATGAAGACACAGCTTTACTTTGTTGGTATGCACGCAATTTCTGCATCTCTATGGGTGATGTAGAGATCATAAGCCTGTCTTGAAGAGAGACAAGCGATATTATTCCATCTGTCTGAGGATGTGGCAATCATCAGCGAACTCTCTGGCGCGAGTTGGAAAGTTAGAAAGACTGCCTTCTCTCCGGAATCACACTCGGATGCATTTTTATCTAAAACAGGGTGAACACCCCTCCCCCCAAACAGCTGTATTCCTGCAGCACCATGCGAAGAAAAGTGCAGAGCGCCACAATGTTTGCTAGACATCGTAAATACAACGTTTCAGGAACCACTTCTGGACTGGAACGCCGTTATCCTCAGCCAGTCCAGACAACTCCCTACCATAAAGTTCAATAACAGATGTAAGTCTTAGGGGGGGGGGGCTAGCGGTGTTTAAAGCCGTGGCTAGTCTAGAGTTGTTAATGCTGCAATGTGATCGACTATATATCTGCATCCAATAAATATCACTCAAAGGGAGAAAACAGGGTGGGGGAAAAAGGCGTGGATAGAAGAAGCTAAGACAGAAAAAATAAGGACAGACAGAAAAAAACAAAAAGAGACAGACTTGGGGACATAGCGATACAAGTGAATGCCATGATTTACATGTGAAGGTCTTTCTTTCTTTCTTATGTAGTTTCTAGAGAGGTATATATTAAACTGTGTTTAATGATCGGCTACCATCAGCCAGACTATCTGGCTGCAAGTTAAAAGAACTTTAGCACCCGCACCGCCGCGTCCAATCCAGTAAAGGCACCGGCCTCGGCTGATCATCGATTTGCAGCTAAATATACTCTGCGAAGGCGACCTTATCGAGAAGGGAGCAAAGGAAAACTTGAGCCCACTCTTTAAAAGGATGGGACGGTCAACACAAGACGACTTCAACTCCTTTCTACCTTACCCAAATCCCCCACCCCTTTCGCAACTCCACACACACACACACACACACTGTGCTGATGTCCAAAGATATCTCAGACTATCGGACAGTCCTGGCCACTCAGCAAAAAAAAAAAAATCTCGACGTCAGGTTGGGCGGCTGTTAGCGAGGATTTGCCGAAAATATCTAAGTTGGGCGCGAATCAGCCGGGTGGAGTGGGCAAGCCAGGCTGCGTCTCCCCCGACCTTTGCCTGCTCCGAATCAATACGTGAATTTCTGCGAGAGATTGCACCGCACAACCGGCCCGGACAAGATTTCATGTCCCATGTTCGATTTTCTGTCCGCGTCTGGCTCTGTTCTTTAAGGCAAGAGACGACCCCCTCTTCTGCTCCTTCACTGTTGGTGTTGTGTTCCGAAAACAGTAGATATCTTGTTTGTCACAATCGACGAAATAATTTTTTTTGTATTGTAGAAAAAGTGACTTCTGTCAGATTTTCTTTTAACAATGCTATTAATTTTGCTGAAAACAACTGTCTTATCTGTGCAAATTTATTTTTTACAACGAAAAATTGTGGTTTAGCCAGTTATCAAAATTTTTTTTGGGGGAAAGCACGTGTTTGAGTGTGTGATGCAGTGTTTTATTTTAGATTTGTTTGCGTTTGATGGCGGCACATGTTGGAACACGACCTAGACGCTGTCTATGCATCGGTTCCTGGTTGGTATGACTGTCTGGGATAAAGGCAGGCGATGTTATATCATGGTTATTAAGAATTCTTATTGACTTGCGGGGCCAGATATGTTTGTATGAAGGCGTTGGTATTCTAGAGTGACAAAGAAATGAGAAAGAAGAAGTCTGCAGAAAAATATTGCACCAAAAAAAATTGACAGTGACTTTGCATGAGTTCTATTTTTCGGCAGTAAGTGAAGGAGTGAGTCGGTCGGTGGGTATGTCACTCATGCAGTCAGTAATTATCATCATCTGCCGCGCTCTCTCTCTCTCTTTCACACACACACACACACACACACACACACACACACACACACACACACACACACACACAGAGAGCCACATACAAACATACATACCTCTGTTTTTTTTTTCTCTCTCTCTCAAACACATACCGTTCTCTTTTACTTCCCTTTTCCTACTCAAACACATATTTTCTCTTAATTCACCTTTTCTCTCTCTCACACACGCACACAGACACAAACAAACATACACACCTTCATATTTTCTCTTAATTTACCTTTTCTCTCTCTCTCTCTCTCTCTCACACACACATATACACACATTCTCTTTTTTCTTCTTCTCCTCTCCCTCTCTCCCTCAAACACATGCATTCTCATTTTTCTTCACTTTTCATACTTAGGCACACACATATTTTCTCTTAATTCAACTTCTCTTCTACAAACAAACATCTATACCTCCTTCTCCTTTTCTCTCTCTCTTTCTCTCTCTCTCACACACACACACACACACACACACACACACACACACACACACACACACACAAGGGCATTTCATTTACACATGCATTAAAGAACAAAAATATAGAAAAAATGGAGTCGAAAGGCAGTGGCCAAAACTCTGGGCAGAGAAATCCTCCAACACCCCATCAACAGAGGTGGTTCAGACACGTGACGCGAACACCCAGCCAGAAGGTTTGGCGAGAGGGTCAGCAAAGAGCAAGTACCACCAAGCAGACGAGTGAAACGTGAGAAGGCGCATAGTGACTTACCACAGCCGGTGCCTTTGGATGACAACCACAGAGGGCGCCAGCCCTCGAGCCTACGATATATGTGATACATGCAGACAGAAACAATGAAACTCCGTCCAGTGCGAAATGTCACATTCTATTATCCTTGATTGTCTACAAGTAAATATGTTGAATTTATTTGCTGGATCTGAGAACGGTGGGGAAGATAGGTGTAGAGGCTTAGTGAAGAGACTAAAGTAGTTATGGCGAGTCATTGGTAACGGTCAATGAGGGTGTTTTGGGAGGAGGAGGTGGGAGGAGAAGGAAGATGCACGACTCTGATGCAACTTTACTTTCACTCCAAGCGAAAGACCTTACACTCCGCTCTTGTCCAAGTGATGCCAAGCTGTAGCATCAACATCAACTTCTGGATAAGAACAACGGCTGGAGAAAAATTAACATAAAATATGAGAAAAGGCAATCAGCAATAAATCAGAAAATAGACCAAAAACGTAAGATTCTCTCGCTTCTGATCAATCTTTTGATGCAGTAGGTTCAAGAATTTGCAGCTTCGACCACTTCTGGTAGCCTTTTCGAAAAGAAACAATAATGTATTCTTGTTTCTTTAATAGGGATTGAAATATAAAACCCTCATCATCCTTGATACTTGTCCCTACCATAGCAACAGTCCACAGAAAAGGAAACATACATGTATACATGACAAACTTCTATCTTCTAGCCATCGTTACTTCGTGGTTAGCTCCTTCATCCGCTGAACACCAAGACTGTTTATAGCGAACGCTCCAATTTATCACTTGCAAACTTTGAGGATCAGGACAATGACCTGGCCCTAAAATAAGACTTGGAGGCCATCGTTGGTCGTTAGTCGATGCCTGTCTCAACAGTCCCTGGAAGGAAGGACGTGTCTTCGACCTTTCTTTTGACGAGGAGATTGGGTCCGTATCCAAGACAAAAGAATAGTACATAACGAAAACATAAATAGTTGCGTATGTATGTATAAAGAGAAAAAAACCTTTTAGTTTTCCCCCAGTATTCCTGTGGCGGTAGAACAGACGTACATCTAGGGCAACAAAAGCTCATACATTTTTATTTGAACTAATGGGCCAGAAATTCAAACCGCGGATGGATAATCTTTAGGAGATCAGGTCTATCGGCCGTCGGCGCAACCCTTTCGGACCTTTGCTGACAAAGAGGAGATAAACTGAATAGATAGGTCAAACAGAAGGTAGGAATAGATCGCGAAGCACTGGGCGTTATCTTGCCTCCTTGGTAATCTTCCACAGAGCGTGTGAAATCCTGATTAGGAGTTTGCAAGACGCTGGGAGAAGAAATCAATCAATGAGTGTCCCAGTCCTCGCCATTTTATGGACGGAGATGAAAACGATAGGACCATTTGGCAAACTTGATGAAAGCAATGTATCCGCAAAAACTTGAACATTAGAAATAAGGCATAGGTGCAAGAGACACAAGACCTGGTTTAAAAAGTGTGAGAGTTATTTGCTGACAAAAACGGGAAAAAATTAGTAGGTGCTGCAATGCAAATGGATATCGTAGGACAAGTGAACGTGTGCTTGAAAGGAGACCCATTGATTGGTAGTTGCATTTTACCTGCTGTTTCCATAGTTATGTCCACTGTTTGTATGCTTTCAGTCATGTGTATAATAGGTTATTTCTTTTTGTTGGTCTGCAAAATGTAACTGTTTGCACACATCTTTTCACAACTGTGTTTTTAATACCCAAGACCTTGGCAAATTTGACATTTTTTATCTTTGTATGCTGACCATGATGTTAATTTTCATTCATTCAACTATATACTTAGACTAGTTATATCTTTTTGTTAGATTACAAAACATAATTGCTTACACATGTCGATTATATACCTCTCTTCATTCATAGGAGCGAATCTATACTGATGAAAGAAGTCTGAAGTCTCTCTCTTACACACAAACACACATTTAAACCGATTCACATATCAACACGGACACACACACACACACACACACACACACACACACACACACACACACACACACACACACACACACTTTACATTTATACACATATACACACATATCAGAAATTTAATTTCAAATGTACATGCTGACACATTTCTCTTCCTCACATACATACACAGTTTCTTTCTTTGGTACGAACACACACACACACACACACACATGCCCGCGAATGCACGCACGCACACAGACACATACACGCACGCATGCGAATATACTGACCCTGCAGTTAACGGCGAGCTGTAGGCGCCATCACTGAGTGTTCATCAGTTTGATGTCCCCTCTGATGCTCTCTTGTCGTCGCCTTTGGGTGCAAGTGTCACAGAGTGACATCGGCCGCTACGACACAACTATAGGGCTAGTTTCTCCTTTCTGGATAAAAACGGTCAGCTAGCAGTAAGGACAATAGGAGGTTAAAATCTTCGTGGGGGCATAGAAAGGTGAATCGCTTATGCTTCTGACAATTTGACCACTGAAAGTATCGACCAAGGGACCGAGAAACAGAGGCACTTTTTTCTAGTCGTAGAGAACTCTATTTCTTAGTTGTTGCTAGATCGGTAAATACAAGATATTGATTGAAAATACGCAGTGTTCATTAAGAAGAATTTTTTTTAAATGGCTCAGCTCCAAATAGCATTTTTTTTTCAGAGAGAAAAGACAGAGTTAAACTGGCTGCTCTTAAGAACCTTGGGTTGTTTGAATACATGAGCAGACATCGATTCCACTTCGACAGTATCGCTTCTACTGGCGGCTGCATGCAAACAACGTCTGGACGTTAACCAGGCCTCTCCCAGAGGCAGGCTGGGAAATCATGGCATTAGAACTGTAGTGGGCCGCAGGGAATTCTTCGGTTGCTGACAGGCATGATTCATTCAGTGTTCATAATTTTAACATCGTTTTAAAAATGTAATTGTTGCTATAAATATATGTATATATATATATATACTTACACGATAACATCCTTTTTACTTTATAATGATCACTTCACTCTAGTTTTTAAAGAACGATGACACACGTAGATGTCTTATTGTGGAAAGGAAACAAAGGCCTGCAGACACAGACGTCAGACTTTATTTCTCACAAGAGGGTTGGATTGTACTTGACCGAGGCAAGCCGACATTGACACGCTTAAAATGAGATTTAATTTCTCAGAAGAGGTTTGGAATGAACGGTTGAGTGACAAGCTCCTGGCAAGGTTTAGTGATGACGTGTACTGATACTTGATTAGCGATGGCTTGTTATTTAGTTAATTAAGTTATAGAGTTGTGGATTATCACGACAAACGTTCAAATATTTATTTTAGCTATGCTGTTATCTTCCACAACAGAGTGCTTACGTGTGCATTCTTCAGTTAAGTCACGGATCTGTGACCAGTGAGATCAAAGTGTTTCTTTTGCTTGATGGCGTGCCTCGACCGCGTGGTTTGGACCCTGCAGTCCCTTTTCCAGCCCTTGTTTTCCACAGCTTCACCTTTCGGAAGTTATTTTAACTTTAGTACATTCATAGCTGTCGAAGTTTGAAACAGAATCACTAGATATATGTTTATCATATACGTGTGTACTGTGTCTTCTGTGCATGTATATATGTACTGTGTGTGTCTTAGCTGTACAATCTCGGTTACTTGCATATTTTAATAACAGCTTGTTTAATTATTGAGAGTTCTTATTTTATTTCAAAACGAAACTATGCATCATACAAGAACAGGACATTTTTGGAAAGATTCGTCTGCAGAAATCAGTTTAGTTCGACCGTAAAACAAAGTTTGTTTTTTAGTCTTGGCGGCATGGCACTAATATGTGACCACAGTGAAGACAACACATGGAGGAAATGCATTTGTTGAGCTTGAAAGGAAATTCTTCAAGTTCTAAAACATCAGGGAAGGAGTCAAAGAAAGGGAAGATGAAAGTGACATTGTTTCCCTTGATCTTTTTAACCCTTTATGTTCCATCTTTCTGTCTGTCTTTCTTTCATCTTTAGTTCTTTTGTTAATTAGCCTTTGGTACAAAGCGCAGACCCAGAAGATGAGACAGTGAAAGAACAAGTAAGTTAAATGTGGAGGACAAGAACGAGAGGACGTCATGCTCCCAAAAACCGCAAAGACATTTCACTCTAAATCCGATATATGAATTTTTATTCTCTTCTTTGTACAAATGGAAAATACAGTTCACTTCAATAATTTAATAGTTCATAAGCGCTCACCTCACAATGATTTGTAGAAAGACGAATGAAAATATCATGTTATGAACACGTCAACACACCACTCACCCAGAGGTTGTCTGAGAAAAGGAGAGCTTTAACAAAAACACTACAAACCTTTTCACGAGCATCGTAGTTTTTAAACAGAGATTAACAACTTTAACAAAACAACGTAAAACGCTTTTAATGTCGTGAACTTCAAGATTAGAGAAACCCACCCTAATACAGTCGGGATGTTTTCTGCTCCAAGGCAACCAGCTTCAGCAACATTCCATCCAATGGTGCAGTACGCATTTCAAGAGAAGAAAATTAAAACAACGGATCTGCACCTAGGCACCCAGTCGATACTGCGTTTTATGAGAAAACGGCTAAATTCAACAAATGTTGCTCGGTCACCGCCTCGATGCGTTTCGTAAAACTCCTCTGGCACCATGATGCGAGAAATTAAATGTATAAATTATAATATCACAGTAATAAGTATTTTCAGGGACGTCTTATTTTCAACCCAAGAGACGCGAACCATCTGTAACATATTGTATACAATTTTCTGAATTTTGTTTTTCCCCCTTAACGAAATAAACTGAATAATGCTAAAATACTTTGAAGAGATTTTCACAGGAAGTTTTAAACATTTTTTCCCGCTCCGAGCTCGTTATGAACATCTAAATAAAACGGAATAGACGAAGCTTCATATTTTAAAACTTTAGAAATAGTAGAAAAAATAATGTTTGGATAAGGAGTGAGATAGTGAAAGCGGGAAAAGGGATATAAGAATGACATACTCGTGATTTACGATAAAAAATGGTTCTATCAGTGATGTCTTTAGCCACTTATTTTTGGTACAACTTGTAAAATCGCCGTGTCCCTAATGCCGAAAGAATGCCTCCCATATCTCGAAGCAACATTGCACGTGCCCGAGGAAACAAAACGATCTCAATTAAAATTTCAGTGATAAAGAATGCGACTGTTTACTAAAGATATGTTAACTGTGACAGAGCTTGGATTTCTAAGAGCTTTGAATAAATAAGTATATTTTGCAATCACAAAACAGAGTTTGTCAGTCTGATGCATGTGCTTAGTTAATATCGATGTAAAAGACATCGTTTCTGTCAAAATGTAGAGCAAATAACACCGTTTTTTTAAAAGTTCTTTCTGTATTCCACCTATCGTAATGAGAAAATAACTAAATAAATATGTCATTTAGCTTATCTCATCAAGGTATACGCTTGTACTCAATCTGTATTGTACAAGTTTCAAATGTTCTCCTACAAAGGGGAGATGATTGACATTTTTTTTTACGGGTTAGTGTGATTTTGTACCTACAGTGCGTGTCCTAACATGATCTACATTTCCACAGGAAATAGTTGTCTCAGCATTCGGTGCCGACAGGATGTCTGTTTAACAACAGCTAGATGCACGCTATAGTCCAGTGACTAGAGCACATCCGGGGTCTCGTGACTGTTTCCAACGGGTTTTATGAGGGAAAACGAGTTGTGTGTGTGTGTGTGTGTGTGTGTGTGTGTGTGTGTGTGTGTGTGTGTGTGTGTGTGTGTGTGTGATAGATTGAGAGGTTTGACTAATCAACAGTTTCGTATTCACGGTTAAAGACGAATTTCGAACAGAAAAGACAAAACAAGTGCATGTATCTCGGCGAAAAAAAAAACAAACTAAATGCACACCTCTTTCCTGTATTTGCGTGTCCTTTTTCATAAAGCCTCATTGTCATTAATGCATAACACAAGACTTGACACCACACCTCAACCGATCAAAAAAAAAAAAAACAAAAAACAAACCTGAATTGAATTAAGTACGTCACGATTAGTATGTAGGATCTGGTTCACAAACGGATGGGTCATGCATCTGCGATCATTCGCACATCATTTCATGTTAGTTTACAAATAATAATGCTTATCAAAATAAATTCTCGTGATCCCCAAGTCATTGACATTTTTTTTTTACAAAAAGGATTGCATTCGCTATTGCATTGTCTAACTTCTAGGCTTCTAACTGCTCTAATCTGCTTGCAGAGCGTAGAAAGGCATAGAAATAAGTACACGAGACGCTTGGTTAGAGCTAGCTCCACTCGCTACGTCTGGTTGGACATAGAAAGTCTACAATGCAACGTGTCCTAGAGTCCTGTGACCACGAGGTCGTATGTCATAACGGCTCAGACCCAAGCTGCGTCCTTTCTAGGGACGTATGCCTGATTATCACAGAACAGCAACAACTGAGCCGGGTCCACGAAACAGAGAGAGAGAGAGTATTGACAAGTGCTGCTGACCTGTTCGCCTCACATTAAAAAGTAACCATTAAAAAAATCCCTCGGAATGTGACTTTGTGCTCAGACAAAGTCCAGATACGTTTCTCTATTGTTGCTGTAAGTCGAAATGAATCCACCCTTGGCTCGAGCTTTCTAACGTTTGCAACTACAGATCTTCATCTGCGTTTTAAGTTTCGTTTTGAGTCCGTTCTGTCCAAACTCAGAACGAGAAAGACGGCGAGCGGCGACTACTGTTGCATGAAAGCATGGATCCACACTTATTGCTAGTCAGCCGTAAGGGGTAGACTGGGGAGGAAAACAAACTATCCCCATCACGATCGGGTAAACGAGGCTCTCTAGGTTTAAAAAATACTCGGCTATAAAAGTAGTCATATGCATCTGGTTTTTTTAAGAGGATGCTGTAGGAAGAGGAGGAGAGACGAAAGATCTACATTGGTTAGAAACGACACACTCGGCCTGGCGACGTTACATTGAGCGACCTAAGAAAGTTAGACAAATCGTTAGTTCGCCACAGTGTCCACACCGCGTGCGTCACCACGACGGCCAGCAGCACCAGCAGACCGCGAGCGAGCACCAGACCCCACAGGCAGCACGCCGCTAGAGACACGAGTTCCGCCAGCATGCGACAAGGCTTGAGAAGGACCCTTAGGAGGTCTAGTCATAAAGATAGGAGCCACTCGGAGATGCGGCGCTCCCGTAGGCGACGATCGACGCGGGTCTCGATCCCGTAATCGCGTAGCATGCAGCTGAGCTCGTCCATGTGTCCCCCGCACGACGCTGACGAGCCAGAGTCCTCGTCGCTATCGTTGGTGGTGGTGGTGCGGGGCTTGCGCGTCCAGCCGTCGGCCAGGTACTTGTGGATCTCTCGGACGTCGCAGCGCCGTTCAGGTTTGACGTCCAGCGCTTTGCGGAAGAACTTCATGGCACGCGGCGTGAAGCGGCGCCACTGGGAGGGCAGCTTGGTGGTCTTGCGCCGCTGCCAAAGGACGAACTCCTTGAAGTACACGTCGCCGATGTCGGCGTTCTCCCAGGGAAAGTTGCCCGTCAGCATGCAAAAGAGCAGGACGGCCAGCGCCCACACGTCGGCCGCCGAGGTCACCAGTACGCTTTCGTTGCGTACGGCCTCGCAGACTTCCGGTGGCGTGTACGGAATGCTACCGTTGGTCTTCCGCACCATGGCGCCGTGCTTGCGTGTCATGCCAAAGTCCATCAGCTTGACGCGAGAGAAGTCGGCGGAGAAGACCAGCACGTTCTCCGGCTTGATGTCGCGGTGGACCAGCTGCTTGCTGTGCATAAATTCCAGTGCCGAGGCCAGCTGCTTGACCACGGCCTTGGCGTCGGCCTCGGACATGCCTAGCTGAGGTGGGATGGCGTCGAAGAGGTCTCCCAAGGGAGCGAACTCCTGGGCGAAGACGTAGGAAGAGCGCGTTTCGAAGGCCACGTTGTAGGTGTCCACGATGTTGGCGTGAGGCGACAGGAAGTAGCTGAGCTGAAACTCTCGCTGGAAGTCCCGCAGCTTGGTGCTGGTCTTGGGCAGAAGTTTGAGAGCCACGTGAGTGCTGGTCTGATGGCAGCGCGCCAGCACGACCTTGCCATATGTACCGCGACCCAGCTCTCGCTCCACGTCGTAATGGTCCTTCAGCGTCAGCAGCTGCAGGTTGTCGGAGGTGCTGCTCCGCGGCGACTTGTTTTCCTTACTGTCGCTCATGGTGAGGGTCTCACCTGAGTGGTCCTGTTGTTGCCCCTCTTCCTGGCCTGGTGTCGGCGGACGAGTGTAACGAGCCCAGTGATGCCCCGAAAATCGGTGGCTGCTGCGGAGCTGCGGAGTAAGATGGTGGTCGCAAAGATGAGGAGGGATGCCGCGAAAAGGCGCTGAGGTTGGGTCTTTGGTCTTTGAAAGGTGTGAGGCTGGCAGGTCACGAGAGGTAGTTCCACCATTACTTCACCACTGGTGAAAGGGCATCAGCCTTGGACAGAGTGGGAGTTCTGAAAAAAAGACAAACGATGGATGAGACTTTAAAAAGTATCATGATGCTTTGTTTTTGCTAGTATCAACTAGCTAGTAACTTTTGCTAGTATCAAAGTATCAACTATAACAACTATGATCAAAGCAATATTCGGGGCAGAAATATTGATAAGAAGAAATATTCATGACGATAATTACATTTAAACCACGGAATAACTTACAAGCCAAAAATGCTTATTTATAAATTTTAGGGATAATTAAAACAAATTGTGCTATACACAATAAGGCAACACATAATGGAAAAACCCAGAAAATCACTAGAAACTATGCATAACATATAAATAAATATGCATAAAATATTAGAGAGTAAAGTTAGCATCATCAGAGGGAAAGAACGGGAAGAATTTTTTTTTTATATTACGTACAGTATACAGAGGAAACATGTAGTACTCAAGGGTGGCTATGAAGAAAGGATTAAACCTCTCTCAACCTATCCACCCCATTAAGTGTTATTTGTGTTAACAACCACCACCTCCATAACCATTGAATCAAGGTCCCAGTTAATGTTACTTTCACTGTTTATGGAGCTGCGGCTACCACTGCAACTGCTGGTGCAAGTTCTCGTGACGCTGTTGCGTTGCTGCAGTTGCAGTGGCCCCAGCTGCTGTCGCTGTTAAAACGGCTCTTGCCGCAGACAAGGCACGTCACTCATTTATCTTAGTTTAGCCCTCCCTCCGACACAGATGTCACGCTCAGCAGGGAGGCCATATTTACATTTCTTGACGACATTAACGGTTAGCATTATCATTTTCCACCTGTCCGATCTGGGATCGCGTCAATAACGCCTCTGCAGGTGGTGAATAATCAGTGGGTCCAGGTACTGAGCCTTTCATCTTGTCAGCTGCACTAAACTCTCCACGTAGAAAGTAAACAAGTCATTTAATTAACAACGACTGTTGAGCTAGCACGATAAGTTTTTGATAAATCGGCAAACAGGCCACTCAGGGATCAGAAGTGGGAACAAATTGTGGGAGTCCAGAAATCACGTTGGAAAAAAGTTTCGTAGGTGATAAGACGTATCTGTGTGTTGAAGGTTGGGAGAAATAACTTTTTAACAAAACAAAACAAAACAAAACAAAGCAAAGCAAAAAAAAAAAAAAAAAACTCAACTAAAATCAGGCGTGAATATGAGTTAAGTATGCCTTTTCAGTGTTTCTCTACTCCTACAGCACGTTGCCGAGGGCTAAAGTTCGAATCACTCATCACAGACTACGTTAGAAGCAATCTGTCTAATGATCTTTGAGAACTGCAAACGTTTACAGCTGATATTACAGACATTGTCAGCTAGCGAGACTGTCAACACAGAAACAAACTTTCTTCTTGTCTGTCTGCCTCTTTCCCTCTACGGTTAACCATCTCGTGCACTCAGTTATTGACATAGAGTGCACTATAATATTTGCAAATCTTCTTGCAAATTCTTAGGATTTCTTAACCAGAACAAGTGGACAAGTGTTAGACCAAGTTTAGAAAATGTTTACACGATGATTATAGACTTGGTCAAACGTCTGTCTATGTCTGACTACAGAAGGTCCTTTAGACTTGACTACTTTCTGTTCCCCAAACCAAGCTGTCACGGGCTCACGTGCGTTGCCAGTTAACAGTACCATTGCCAGACTTAAACCTACATGGGCTGTTTTTTTGCCTCATTACATAACCTTTGGGTTTTTTCTCGGTTCTCAATTATTGCCTGTCTCCACAGTGAAGATCATTCCGCTCTAGGCTGCCAAAACCCATTAATGGCCTACAAGGAGCTGCACTTCAAGAACAGAACAGAACCCCTTTTGAAGTGAACTTTCCTCTTCTCAGCGCAGGTACGAATCGTCGAAGAAATGGAGGTGCGCGCTGACAAAGCGGTCCTTCTTGTGGCAGGCGGTTCTTCTTGGTTTGGCACCACTTCTGTTCCTTCCCGTCACAGGAGAGCTTAGCGCTCGGAAAGAGGCAATTATCCCGTGGCACTCTGCTAAGAGCAATTGTTGTCTGGGTGTTTTTGGGTTCAACTGAAAGTGATTCAAGGTGTAGTGAAGACTTTCGCTGTAGGCTTTGCCTATTGTAGGCAGGTAGACCCGACCCCACTCTCTGAACAAGTGATCGGACGAAAGACGTTAGTCTGACTCTCGATGATACTTTAAACACGTGTGTGCGTCTTCTTTTGGTTAGGGTTAGTTGGTTCTTTGATTGAAGTAGTTTGGTTTCTTCATTTCATTCCTCATTTTTTTTTCTTTTCCATCCCTTTTGCCAATGCCCTGAAGAAGTAGGCACACATTTTGGAGAGAATTTCATCGCAAAAGGCATGAGATACTTTTGAGCTTTACCAACAGTTTGGCTAGAATAGGTACAGGTAGAGCGTATACTATTCCCACAATGGCCAGACACAGGTTGTTTCATAAAGTAGAACAAATCATTGCAAGCAACATGTTTGTAAGCTGAATCCCCGAGCAATACACTTCTTTTTGAAGGTTCGGCATCTCTTTCTTGCAGGCGAGAATCTGCACTTAGTGTCTGTCGACAACTGCGCTCGATGTTTTGACGGGAGAACCAGTCGCCCCATCTGCATAACTACACACATGCCAAAATAAGTTCAACAGTCAAGTAAGTCTCCCGTACCGAAAACTGGATCATTCAAACAAACAGGATGTGATACAGACTATGTCGATCAGTAAGTGAGGCCCTTTTACACCTAAATTCAGTTTCATCACGTGACCTGTGTTACGTCATAGTCTGATGCAAACATTAACATAATGTTAACTGTAGAAATACGTACATGCAGTTAGTACTAATCTTTATAGCGTAGATAGCAGCGACGGGTTTGTATAATCTTGTGAGGCTAAAATACGGCGTTTGCATGAATAAAAGCCGTTCGTAAGGTAGCAGGATTGAAGGCAAAGATAAAGGCACGATAAAGGCGCTTGAATTAAAACGTGCAGGTGCTAAACAGAGGTTAAAATAAACCCAGGGTGTTCCACAGAGATATAAGGAGAGAAATTGTCCCCCTCTGCCTCACAATTTAGCTGGGCAATAATTTGTCAGTCTCTCCTATAGTGCGAATTCGTACACATCAAATGATGCACAATTATCGACCGATAACACCATCATAAATGAGTTTTAATAACATGATGGGTGAAATAAGTTTGGATGGTTGGAAACGACTTCGGGACAACAGTAACAAGCAAGGTGAAAATCATGTGAAAGGGCACGCGCGTCAGGCATCCTCGCACGTTCTTGAGCTCTCTACCGCACGCTCCAAACCTGTTTGCTCCGGCCTGCTATAGATTTCATCACCGAAGCAGGAGCGGAGAAGGAGTTGTTGGGAGGGTTGTGGAGGCATTGGAGGAAAAGGATGGGTAGTAAGACGGCAAGAAGACGGGAGGATAGGAGAGAGAGAGAGAGGTAAAGATTGCAGATCGATAGCTGGTGCAACCCTTCCAATCGTAAAACTCCTTCCGAAGATTCCGTCACTCGTCCGTATCACAGACGAATGTGGACGATCAGCAGGTTTGACGTCAGTTCCGGTACAGCGCTTTTTAAAGGTGCCAACCCGACATCTCAGTCTTCCTCTCCTTCCCCAATCCCCCTCCCCGGCCCAATTCCTCCTCCTCCTTGGGAAGTCTTGCTTCTTCCCGTGGTAAAGCGAAAAGCACGCAGCGTCTGCCAGGCTGGGCGGGAAGGCACGGTCCTGTTTCCTGAAATAGTAGCGCCTTCCACGGTAATGGTAGGGAAAGGGGTAGGTCTAACACCCGGCACCGCCACGGTGTCAAGTGATGCGGAAAATCCCCACCATTTTTGCACGTTCATTGTGTGTGTGTGTGTGTGTGTGTGTGTGTGTGTGTGTGTGTGTGTGTGTGTGCATGCAAGATGACGAATCTTCATCGCCGCAATGTATTTCCACAGACAAGTACGCGGCGTTTGTCTGTCGAGTTCACAATGATGTGGACAGTAATAAAAATACACCCTGAAGCGAAACATCAAAGCTGTAAAAGCGATTCTCAAAGGCATGAGATGCGATTAGGCTCGTGATGAGAATTGTACACTGTCGCTTAATTATTTTACATTTTTATTTCAAAATGATGGAAAAAGATTTATAACACTTCACGACTTTATCTTTCGTCGCCCTTATTAACCGCATCCTGGTTTTTAATGCGATGATATAGGCTATTATGATGTTCTCTTTCCTTGCCAGGAACTCTTTTTTTTTGTGAGCTGCTGTTCCTTGTTAGGCTCCGTGACTTCTCCCAAATGGCCATTAAAATTCCTGAAAGTCTTACTGTCAGAGCATGTTCACACTCAAACCTTGCATGTGTTCTTTATATTCTATAAAATACGTCTCTTCAGATTCAATGCATTCTTCCTTATATTCTGTGATGTCCAGTCATAAACATTTGAGAAAAAAGTGCACTATACTGCATGGTAAAGAGCCGTTCTCCTTATCTTTCTTTTAAAATAAATTATTGAAGGTATTTTGATTAAGGTTATTGAAGGTATTAGTTTTACTCTCAGTTGATACAGAGAGGCGTTCTCCTTTTCTCTCCCTATCTGTCGAGAGAGGAAGGGTAGCAAAGTAGGACTAATCAGGGGAAGGGGAACTGCAAAGCTAAGTCATAAGATTTTGATATTAGCATTAAATAACTTTAATGAGCAATGTTTCTTTCTCTCTAGTGATGTTCTATGCTATTACTTTGTTTTTACCACGACAGATAAATTCTTGACCTTTTTAAAAACTGGGTCTGGTTACAGATTCCCCACAAACTGAACAAAGCTTGTGGCTTCTTTCGACCCAACTTACAGACACAAGATTAACTACAAGAAAACAAACGATTTATACCTTTTCATACCGAGGCGTTGATAATACAAAAACTACCGCGAAATGTCACCTAAGTTTCTCCTTAGCAGTTACTGCTTACAATCGATTTATTTTTTGTTTTCCACTTTCATCTCATAAATTCGCAGGCGAAGAACATCTTCTGGATGCATAAAAGAGAACATGAGTGATAGCTGCTATTGATCTGGAAACAGATTAAGAATGAATACCTTTTCATTCATATTTTTTTCTTTCATCAGGGACCCAAAGCAGCAAGAAGATCGATCGACTGGGATCAAGTCTTAAAGTGGGTTCAGTTTTTTTACATAATGCTTTGAAGTGGAAAACATATGCTGCCAGGTAGTAAGTCTTTGCCTACGACTGTGCATTTGTTTTAGGTAAAATGAATAAATAAAAAAAATTGCTGCATTCATAGAAGTGTCATAGAAGGGAAAAATTGTTTTTTGTTGTTATGAACTTGATGCTTGCGCCTACAGGCATGCTACAGTCTTTAATTAATATTATTTTCATTAATGGTTATAAAAGCAACTTATCCGAGGGACTTATTTATGCTGGCGGTAGGAGTCCAGTCAAAGAGGCTTAGTCTTTATCTGTGCGTCTGTTTATTCGTACAACCTCTTTGGGACTGGTAACAGTCTTGTAATAATTTTGAGAATCAAACATTTTAAAAGCCAGAAATAGAGTTTACAATATCTGGCACAGAGCTTGACTCCCATCGTATGTTATTTAAATGACACCCATCGTATGTCATTTAAAGTAATGGAGATCTTCCATTGAACATGAAATCAATAGTGAGCATTTCTTGGACTTTTGTTTCTTTCAGCACAGCGCAAGATATTTGCAAGTCCAGCCGAGGGTCTCTGATAGAACTTGTCTTATGTCATTCAGGCTGCTAGATTTTGGCAAACAACATTTCCACGGTGCAGTCAGTCAGTCAGTCAGTCAGTCAGTCAGTCAGTCAGTCAGTCAGTCAGTCAGTCAGTCAGTCAGTCAGTCAGTCAGTCAGTCAGTCAGTCAGTCTTTTGACAAGCCGTCCATGCAGTCAGCAGACAGGCATGCAGTCAGCGTCAAACGTTTCATTCACTTTTCGACATCAAACAGAATCACCTAGCGACGCTCGAATATCTGGATCAGTGCAACCAAGCGAAGCAATAAGAGGGAACATCATCGACAAGAAACGACAGCAAAACACCACAGAGGCTTCGATGTTCTCGACCATTTTCTCTATAAAAGCTTGAGACGGAACCACGTGACGACGAACAGCCAATGAGGCCCCCAGAAGCGTGCTGATTCCACAGAAGACCTTCCCAAGCTCGATTCTTAATTACCGGTAGCATTAAGGGCAGAGTGGAGGTCGAGGCGCAGGGATGGGGCTGGAAAGGTAGAGATTCCAGGCCATTGAAAGCCTTCCGATGACAGGAATGAGTTGTGAGGACAAGAAGCCTTCTATTTTCATCGCAAACAGCGGCGAGCACAAAAAGACAGGGGGAAAAAATCCTCACTTATCTAAGAATAGACGGAGCCGTTGGCTTTATTGTAGAGCACGCACAGTCTTGAAAGGTTTTTTCCCCACCCGAGCGAGTGCATGCTTGTCAGAAAATGTGAAAGGCTATTTATAGCAATGCACGCGGAGCAGGAGATGTAGGCATTAAGAGTACAGCCAGGTATGAAGAAAGAATGATACAACATGACAAGCAAACATCGCAGCAGCAGGCTTTCGGGTACGTGACGCAATTGCAGTTGCATGTGAGACCAACATGATAATGAATGATGACAGCACAGCATCCTGCAAGAGGTGATGCGAGCTGCACGAGCATTGTACAAGCTTCTCAGTTATTTCATCACCCATCCTCTACAGCTACAATCTAAGATGAGATATATATATATATATACGGTGACACATATATCACATAAAATCTGAAATATTATCAGTGCTATAGGTGAACAATCGAACATAAACGGTTTGTTGAATGTTCATGTTTCTTCTTTTTCATCATCATATTATTATTACTGTTAGTGGTGGTAGTAGTAGTAGAAATATACTAAGGCATAAACCCGGGTCACTCGTGAAAATGAAATCAAAGTTTCTAGCAGACAAGCTAAAAATAAAGTTCTTATAAAAATTTAAGAACGACACAAGTGAATTAACCTAAATTCGTACTTCTGCCTTCACTGAAGGTCGTAGCCAATGATGGGGAGGGGGGGAGCTCAAGCTAATGAGGCGGTGTGCCAGTCAGTCGGCTCACATTAGTGATATCACGGGAAGTAAGCTCTTCACTTATTCGTTCTAAACCTCCGGTGAGAACTACATGTTCGGAAACTTGTATTTGGCTACCGAAGTATAATTTTCGCTCCTAGTCTGGACATTAGAATATTTTAACTAAGCCAGACCCCCTCGTTTAAAATTAATTTTGAACTTGTGTCAGTCTTTAAGATGTCATGGGACACCCAGGAACCACAAAACCAGAAAGAAATACAAGCAGAAAAAAAACTGAACTGCATTTGTTGTTAGCTCGAATACATAAAGCCCCTTTTAATGCAAATGCTTGTTACTTCTTGGATTTATAAACTGTTTTTTTTTTAATCCACAAAGGTTAGTCGATGATTTCGTCAAGACTCATCTTCTGCCCTTTCTGTCTTTGCCTGTTAAGCTCACACTGTTGCTATTTTCGGTCTGAAGACAGGCTGCACCAATGGCTTCACCACGGTGTGCTTCGCCTGCTGTAAAAGGTTAACCTCGAGGTGCACGGCTGTGTTCCACGTGCACGTCAAGTGGAGATAACACCATGGTGGCGGCCACGACTGCAGCTGCATTTGCCTTGGCGAGATCCACGCTCTACGTGCTAGCGACGTCGTTAGAATAGACACACCGCTGCACCACGTCGCGGGTATTACAGTATTATGCTATGCGGAAGGGACGCTGACATACGGTTTATTTATACTGAACCTCAAAGTCAGGTATGTTCTCAAGAAAAAGCGGACAAACAAGACACACATACACAAGTTGGAGAAGTAGTTCAGACAGAAGAAAACTAATCTGAGAAAAAGTCAAGTTAAAGTTTAAAAAAAAATCACTGGAAAAAACGAAAAAATTCACTCGCCAGGAAGAGATAACCCCCCACTCCCACTCCAAACCCCCCAAAACTATTAACTAAGCTCATTTTCTTTTCATGTAAATCTTTAAAAAGAGAAAGCGAAGGTAATTTCGCACAGATTTTTTAACAGCAAACACTCCTCAGGCAGCGTGTCTGGACTTTAACAACACCGACGTATTCATCAGCATTGAGTGTACCTCGCCGGCACAGAGATAACAGCAAGAGTAGAGAAGCGATAATCTTTATATACACTTTTTTTCCTCTCACAAGGAAGTAGTTATTTTTCTTCTTTATCTCGTCGTCTTTTTTGTTGGGTTCTTTTTTGCGTTACCTACTCTCGACTGAGTTCATCGTTGCAGACAGCCAGGTGCAGGACGTCTTCACGGCAGAAGAGGAACAACGCACTGGATTTTTTTTCTTTAGATTTCTCCTTATTTATTTATGTACGTTAGCCTTATTGGTGCTAACATTAACGTGCATCGCAACCGCTGAAAAGGTTGAGTCAAGTTTCAGTTTGCTACATATAGCTATTAGAGTTTATTCACTGTTCCTTGTAATGTGTGTTTCTTGCCAGGTCAAAGGCGCTGAGGTGACTTTATCGTAAACATCTTGGTTAAGGTCGAAAGGGAAGAACGTGATGGAGATTACATACAAGACACAGAGAGAGAGAGAGAGAGAGAGTGGTAGTCCAATTTGTAAAATGATATCTGTTTATACGACAGAAACTGCTCTTCTGAGATAAAGCGGTTATTCATGTAAAACAGGTTAGCGGCATGCAGCAGTAGAAGAGTAT